>JAWNPA010000041.1:555000-1155000 GCA_035045345.1 Drosophila hamatofila | reverse complement strand
TGCTTATATGAGTTATAACTTCTTAATGGATAAAAAGGCAACCATTTCAATATTTAAATAAAAGCAACAGCTCAAACAAAAACAAATTTATTAAAACAAACAAGCCAAAAACTTTATAGTCGTATAACTGGATGTTTTTTTTCATTAACCTAAATCCAACAAATAAAAATAATTCATTTAAACTAAAAATTTAAATCCATTATGCGTTCCTTAAAATTAAATAATAATAATAATAAAAACCAGTGCCTCCATGGCAATTTGAGCGAGATCATATACTATACATTATACATATATATATACTACTACTATACATTACTATAAAAGCTAAGAGAAAACTATATTATCAAATCCCGATGCTTGAAATTAATTAATAATTAATAATAACAAAATCAATTGCCTCCATGGCGATTTTAGCGAGATCTTTCGCTGTATTTAGAAATCTAAGAGAAAACCCATAGGTTCTTATTCAGAAAAGATAGCTTTTTAACTGTAACTGGTTTTAACGATGCTCGTCTAGAATTAGCAATTATTCCAGCTTTACTGAACATTCGCTCACGAATCTGCTTCGGCAGATGTTGCCGGAATGCATAAATGTTTTTTTTGCCAGCGTTTGAAGAGCTACGTCGTTGTTGGCGTTCTGAAAAATTATATATTCATGAATATAGAAATATTAATTTGTGCATTAGTGCAATAATTACCTTCCAATACATTAAAGGATCCTGATTCTCATCCAAATTTTTCTTTTTTAAAGCAATAAAATTAAAACAATCCAATTTTTATTGAAAAATTTAGCATAATTTGATAAATGTGCTACATACCCATTTAAAAAAACGCAAAGATTGACCGTTTTTTCGATACATCGATACTAAGAAAACCATATCGATGTTTTTCCAAATTTCGAAAATATCGATTATATCGATACTGATGCGATATTTTTGCAGCACTAGTTAGGTCCACTGTTATTACGAATTGACAACTCGTTGAATGCGGTCGTGTGTAGAGCATCTCCGACGAACGCGTTGCGAATATTTTGTTTCGAATTAATTTGCGCGCGTTCTAAATGAAAAGCATTCTAAATAAATCTAAATGAAATAAATGCTAGTTACAAGTGTATGCTAATAAAAGTGTTTCATTTTTTTTACAATTTTTTTGCATGTTTAATTTGGTGTGTGTGCAAAAAGGGTGTGTACTAAAATATAAAAAAATCGTGTGCAGCTGTAAAAAGGAGCAGGAGTCACGACCAAAGCGGAGCGAACGAGAGAGTGAGAGAGAGAGTTCGTGTGAGAGTAAGCGGGAGAGGCAGGAAATGCAGTAAGTGTTTTGTTGTTGTTGCTTATGTTTTTGGGCAACAACAAGAGCAATCGCAATAACGGTTGTTGCTATTATTGTTGTCGCTGCTGCTTCTATGCACATTTATTTAATGCCTTTTGCGCTAATTCGCGTTTCGCTAGCTCCCTTTTTATATGTGTGTGTGAAAAATCAATAAGAACAATTGTGTGTGTGTGTGTGTGTGTGAGTGAGTGAGTTTGTTTGTTTGTGTTTGTGCAGCAGCCGGTGGCTGCTCCTGTGGGCAGCGCTGTCGCTGCCGCTGCCACTGCCGCAGCCCTTGGCTGTCGTAGGCGTCGCCTGACTTCAAATAGTGAATAAAACTATAAAATAGGTAGTTTTTGTCGCTAGCAGCTGAGATAAGCTTTATTTATATTTTATTTGCCTTGCGTGCTTTTAATTAGTTTAAAGCATGTTAATTTACCTAAATGTTTTTTTTTTTTTCTGCAACCACCAAAAAATAAAAACAAAAAAACAACAAGAGCAAAGCGTGCTCTGCAAAACGGCAACGCTGACTGCGCTGCTTCTAACGGTGCTGTCGCTTAACTTAACGAAAAGAGAGCGCAGAGAGCGTAAAGAGCGCTCTGCTTGTGGTAAACAAAACATGCCTACTCCTTGGAGCAGGCAAATAATATAGGGCATATTGGCATTGTGCAAGATTTGTCTCTCAGCATGATAATTGATAATTTGTATGGCCCTCGTCTATTAAAGTGTGAAGCGTTAATTGGACATTACTGCTATATATAGCAGAGGTTTTTTTTTTTTTTTAAATAATTATCAAGGTTAACCGTTTGATCACATGTGACAAACTGAAAAATGTTGGTGTTTAAATAAATTGAAGCGTGTATTAAGCAGTTGATCATGTCCGTTTGGCAATGTCTTTATTTGTTTTTAAGAAAACCTTTTAGAAAGAGAGAGAAATGCAACAAGAAATTCTGATTAGAAGCAACGAATTGGGATTAACCTTCCAATTATATTTTAAAAAAAATTATAGTAATAATAATAATAATAATAATAATAAAAATAATAAAGGATAAGAAAATTCTTAAATTATTGGAGTTATTACATAATATATATAAAATTATGTAAAATAGATGTAGAAAAAACTTGCACTTAATTTTTAACTAAATATTATCTTAATATCTGAGTACTAAAGAACAACTCTATCTCTTATAGAAATCCTTCCGTTATATTGATTAAATGTAGATTTAAATCAGTTTAGTCCATATATCTTAAAAAGTAATGACTAAAATAATAAAATAAACACAAGTTTATTATTGAAGTTAACTTAGATGTTTTCCGTAGGAGATCAATAAAGTATATATAGTTAACACAACCTATATAGATACTATATATTCCATATCGTATATAGATCTATCCTTCAAGTTGTTTTCACATCAAATTTGAGCTCACGCCAAAAGTTGTTCTAGTCGAAAAATGTCCCAAAGGCCAAATAGTCAAATTCTAAACTTGCTTTTCCAAGTGAATTGAATCACCCTCTCATCCTCTCTCTCTCTCTCTCTCTCTCTCTCTCACACAGTTTGTTTAAGTGGGAATTTAAGTTTAAATCGCAATAAGAGTGAAGGGCACAGCTTCAATTGAAGCATTTTGAGTAGTGTGTTACGCAGTCGATAATACCCGACGGCACATCTTCCTTTGCTTTCAAATGAGCTTGGTTGAGTCATAAAAGTGACTCTCACACACACACACACACACTCTCACACACACTCTCAATTGCCTCTGTGCCTATGTGTGTGCGTGTGTGTGTGCATTTGTCCTTGACAGCGAGATAAACATCTCGCATTAACTTTTTGGCGACAACAAAAACAATTATCCAGAAAAAAAGGGGAAGAGAAACGCCCACCTATGGCGTCATTCTTGGGGCGTGGCAGTACCCTCCGAAAAAAGCCTCGAATGAGCTCACACTGAGATGAAGCTGAACCAACCGCAAACACGAACTTGACATTGAAACGCATGGAAGAGAAAAGAGAAAGAAAGAGAGGGAGAATGAGGTCGTTGGGGGGCTCATAATGGGTTAAGGGTTCTCGAGGATGCTTCCGTAGCACGCAATATGTTAAGGGATAAGCACAAGTGACTGAGAAGCGCATAGAAAGGAGCATTGCAAGTTTTAAATCTCTCTATGCGATTCACAATATACAGGAAAATCAAATCAGCCATGCAAAGCATAAATAATGTACAGGGTATATGTAGGTTGACCTGATCTTGTATCACGAGATAGATTTATAGCTGTGCATTTCCATGCGATTCTCATTTTCTATATTCCTCTCATACAATTTGTCGAATATTTCTGTTTTAAAATCCAGTCCATCGCAATTTACAGGGTATTAATTAGTTAATATTCCACATTTGCCCATGTGTTCGTACATTAGCCTTGGCAGGCGCTCATCTGGTGGGAACCAAACGCAAGCCACAGTCCCAGTCGCCGCCGCCGCCGTCGCATCTGATTCGAGAACCCGTTGCCACGCCCACCCGCCTAACCGCCCAAACGCCTCTGCCTACTCGATAAGCAGCGGAGGAAGATGATGTCGCTGCCCTTTTTTGGGCTACAGCTGCCGTTCGCCTGCGCAAATTCCTGAACAGCTGCCAAGAGAGGGACAACAGTAAGAGAGAATGAGAGCGAGAGAGAGAGAGATAGAGAGAGAGAGAGAGAGAGGGGTGATCGAGCGCGTGCGCCACGTTACGCTCCAAGGAGCTGGGTTAAAGTTGGATAAGTGGAGCTGCTGCTTGATTTGTGTAAAGTGCTCCTCAAGTGTGTGCCTGTTTACTGGGAGGGTATGTCGATTTCGAGAGGCAATTTGTACAGATTGTTATAAAAAGAGTGTGATCTTTGGGAACCGAGCTCACAAAAAGAGGGATGAGAGATCTATGACGAGAGATACTTGATAAGCGAACTCAGTTCATTTTGATTGTATGATTAGGTTTGAGACTTGACATAGTTGCTTACGTCACATATATTAGTTTTTTCACATAAACCATCTGTTTGATCTCAGTTTCCAGTGAAGCTTTTCTAATGAAACTTGGTAAATAGCTTTATGTCAAGTCCAAAAACTATATAAACTAGAACTACTTGGCTTAGCTTACGATATCATATAGTTACCTCACTGAACTCAGCTCTCAACGCAGTTATCCTTACCAAATTTGGTGCAGTCTATTCATTTCGCTGTGGCTATAACAAAAATGAACACCGAAATTTGTATCCCACTATATCATAAGATTACCTCAGGGAACTCAGCTATCAGTATATGAAATCAAAGTTTAATGATATTTTTAAACATCAGTCTCGTAAATCATATACGTATTTGATCTGTACTCATATGTATATAAGGGCATTTGGTATGCGACAGTCTCTAGTTGAATGTGATTTGCTTGTTTTCTGCACTTGGTGGAATTTTTACGAGCTTGTTTATGGACTCGTTGTCAACAGTCCAAAAAATGTTTCGAATATATATGTATATATATATAGATATATATACATACATGGATATATGCACTGAAACTGAAACCATGTCTGGCGCTTTACAATTTGTGGGATTCGCTTTTGTTTTTTCCTTTTACGCTGACTTAGCAAATTAGGTGAATCGGCAGCAGCAAAACATGTGAATTGAGATGCAGATCAAGTTCAAGATAAAGCATAAAGAACGATCTACAGATGTTCAGATCTACTCGTATAGATACAGATACAGCAAATGCTGAGACAGTCAATAAACTTGTGAGAATTAATGTCTCAAATGTTACGCTAATAGTTTCTCATTTAAATTCTTTGAGACGGACATTCCCTTTCTATTGTATTCATAGCAAATCTTAAGTTCCTATGTCTCTTTTAACTTATACATTGAATAAATGGGGAATCCACCAAATTTAATGAAGTTAGCTGCACTAAGAGCTGAGTTCACATAGGTACTTTGATGATATAGTAAATCAATCTGAACAGTCCTTAGTAATGCAAGCTTTAGATGGAAAATGAAGTAGTAAGACAAAGTTTCATAAAGATTGCTTCACCGCTAGCAGAGTTCAATGGGATAGTTGTCTGATATAGTAAGTTCATTCACTCGGTATTAACTTCTAAAACCTACTGCAGAGCCAAGTAAAATGTGCAACAAGTTTTAGAGAGTTAGCTATGTTGAGAACTGAGTTCACATAGGTTGCCAGCATTAGAATCTATGCTATATATCTTAAATATATAGGTGCAGGGTATATAATCTACCAGTATTTAAACCTCTATTCGCATTCTTTGCTGCTCTATTCTGTTTGGGGCTCTGTTCTGGTTTGGCAAACATAATTAGCATAAGCGGATGGTCTGCTAAATTAAACGCACAACTAGTAGAGCTGGAGGCAGCAGCAGCAGCAGAGGAGCACGGAACCCGCAGCTAAAAGAACTAACTGTTTCCAACTGTTTTTGTTTGTCTTTTTTAGTCTATTCATAAAGTTTATTGCTCTGCATGCTCCATGCTCCACATTCTGGAGGCAAATCAAAGAGGAATCTGTAATCAGCGATTAAATTGACGTAACTTTCCATAAATTACTGAAATTGAAAGAGTTTTTTTTTTCTCCACTTCATTTTTTGTTTTTGTTTCTCGAATAGTTGGGCATAGGCCCGGGGGAAGCGATTCTATACCATCAATTGTTTCGGACTACAAATTGAGACTGCACAAAATGTGGTTGACACAGTCAATTCCAGAGAAAGATATAGAGATACGTCTATGTCTGCACCTATCTCACTCTCGCTCTCTCACTGTCTCTTTCTTTCAGCTCAACAGAAAATTTGAATATAGATATTAATTATACTGTACATAGACTATATAGATCAGTGTAGGTCAAGCTTAACGTCTGGCTAAAAATAACTTTGACATGGGATCTAGCAAGAGATGAAAACTGTCTGAAAAGTTCGGGTTCGAATGAATAATGGATATACCTAAAAATGTATACAACAAAATTAAGGAAAGATAATATGTTAAGTTGAACTAGAGATGACACGAAATGTTGCTGGATTTTGGATCTCCGAGAATTTTAGGTGGCAATAGATTAGATATGAGAGAAAGGTATTAGAGATACGCAAAAAGATATATGTATATGGCAATAACTACGCTTCACATAGTCAGCTACAGATAAGAATAAAGATATTAGATTGTTTATGTATTAAATATGCAAAAACAAAGTCTTAATTGAGCAAAATTATCAGATAGATGAACATATAAATAGACAAATGTATAGATAAGAAATGGATTATAGATATATGTATATATTAATAGTATAGATATGGGGTATATATGTATGGAACTATTATCGCTAGCTATATACAGGAAAAAGTAAAGATTGAAGTTAGATAAGATATAAATGTATAAATATGTATAAAGATGAATTGATATATGCATATATATATATATGTATAGATAGATATATTTATATATAGATATAGGTATATTTAATAGCCTATACCAATATCTATATATATCTATCAAGAAAATGATGTATAGATCAAGAAAATGTATAAGAAAGTATAAGTTTCTAGTTATATATTAGATATACATACATAGCTCTCATATGATATATATAAGCCTATACCAATATATATCTACCCATCTTTTCTAAATCAAGACAAACAGTATTACTAGATAATAGCTATCCATAGTTCTCATCTGATGTATAATAAACCCAGATACAGTGCAAGCCACACATACTTGGAAGACAATTGTAACTGATCTTAGATCACATTAAATTCATTTAAAGCCCTTTTGCGATCTACTGCAAGCAGAGGGCGACGAATGAGGAGGGAAATAATGGCGATGCAGATGAAGAAGAAGCAGAAACCCTATGACTGTTCTTATTTGCAACTCTCTCGATGAATTTCGCATACAAATTGCGACGCCTTCAATTGAGAAACACTTCGCGATTAATTGTGCAGTTCAGCCAATGGAGGGTGAGAAAGGAGGGGAAAGTGGGGGGCGGTACTCATATAAAGTGTACCTCCCAGTAACACCCGGTGTCTGCCGAGATCATAGCCCATCTGCTTTGTGGTTTGTGTGGTCTTTTGTCTGGAAATATTGTCTTTGGTCATGGAAAAAATAGCAAAAAGCTGTTTTTGTTTTTCATTAAGCAACTGTTTTTTTCCGTACTCTGCGTGCTCAACTCTAGTGAGATAAAGGTACGCCTATATCTATATAGATTTGAAAGGTTTCTTGCTCTAGCTGGGATTGCCCGACTAGAAGATATCTTAATGTCGTGACTTTCTTACCTGTTACGCAATTCTGTTTCCAGTTCTGTGTGAAGAGTATCCAAACAATCAAGAGCACTTGACGACAATAGAGCCTAGTTCCAATAGACTCGGGCGTAATCGAGCTTTTGAACTTTGTGGAATGTTGCTGATCAAATTCGAATCTAAATAAATTGTTGTGAGACAGAATTCTCAGAGAACGAAGGCAACTCTATATGTGAACCTAACAAAAAATACCATAAATATTTGGCTTTAAGGAAAAAAAAAAGTATATTTATTTATATGATATGAGATATAAATATATATATTTTGTTTCTAGTTGTTTATATATAGATCCAAATATTTCACCGCTCAAAACAATTACAAATTTTTTGTTGGGCTTTTTCTGACTTTATAATTGAGTCTGCGCGTGACTTCATTTCATGCTCCCCTCTCATGGAACGAGAAAGATTTGTAAATGGGATTTTTCATGTTGCGACTAATTTTAGTCCAAAGTTTTGAAGTTTTTACATGTGTTTTACAGTTCTCTAAATTTGGGGGTATAAAGATATGACAGCTGCATGACTGACAGCATTTTATGCTCTATGTAAGCATTGCAAGTGTGTTTGTGTGGGTGTGTTTTTGTTTTATTTATATATCTAGGGTATACGCAAGTCGAGTATATGCTATAAACATATATCTGTTATTAAGTATATTCATTAATCTTGATATATCATATCCTATCTTGCATAGCTATTGAATAAGATTTTGATAAATAGAGTATATTTTAGTCGATCATTTCTTATTAATAAATTAATTCATGCAGAATATGGATTCTGGAAAAGATCTACATCTACAGCATTCTACCCAGTATATTAAAAGTGTTTTAGAAATATAGGGTATATGCCAGTCGGTATATAAAATGTGAGATAGAGCATGCAGATGCTAAAAGAAAATAAATACCTTTTTGAATGACAGCAAATTTTCGGGCTTTTACAAAGCTTTTCAATAATACAGGGTATAGGCAAGTCGTGTATACGATATTGAATTTGTAGACACTATATAGAATTCAAAAGCCAAAAATAGCTATGAGAACAAAAATACTTTTTTAAAATTTTAGTTATCACTATAGAGTAAATACCTGATATACTTAAATATTTCAGTTAGCTTTGCAGGGTATATGCTAGTTGTGCTATAAACCTAAATATCTTTGAAGAGAAATGTCTTCGAGGGACAATTGAGGAAATACTCAAAGAGTTGTCAAAGCTGCGATACGAAGAATTTTTTGCACATAAATCAATGTGGGAAAAAAAAACCATTAAATGGAAAGGAGAAGAAGAAGAAAAAGGAGTTGAATTGCCTTTGAAGTGCCCGAAGCTAGAAATTAAAGTGTTCAAGTGATCTATGTGCACTGCATGCGCTCAGTAAACCAAGCAAACAGATCAATTTAATAGAGCTGCTTGAATTGGTAACAGCTGGAAGTGGTTAGATATGACTATGTCTATGGGGATATTCGGATGAGGAGCTTGATCAAATTTCGGTATAGAATAATTATCTATTTTAATACTTGACTATATAATATATAGCTGTAAAATGTGCTGATATTGACTTAATAAAATATCATATAATATAGCAAGAGTCGGGAGTGGACTTAATAAAATATCATATAATATAGCAAGAGTCGGGAGTGGTCGACTAGCAAAAACCCTGTACCCTGCACAGAGCTTACGAAATCTGGAATATTCTAAACCTTTATATACATCATTGGAAATTAAATGAATCATTATTTTTAATAATACAAAAAATGGGATGTTATTGAAAAAAAAGTAAATTCGTACCAGATACCATGAAAAATATTTATAAACAGACATTTAGAAGAATAGAAACTCAGACAGAGCACGATATATAAACTTTATGGGTCCCGTCATGCCTCCTTTCTGGGAAAGTTCAGTTTATGTAAAGCATGATATATAATATATATATAGTATCATATGGTACCATCAAATTCCATAAAAATGTAATCAATAACAAACCCTTGTCTCGCCTTCTATAGAAATAGATCCTCTCTTTTAATAGATAAATATTTAGTTTGTATCTTTTGTATATTAACTGGAATTGCTGCTCATACCAGTATTATTTCGTATGATGAATGCTAGGGTATATCAGTTTCGTTCAGCCATAATTAAGTGCTCTTTCTGGTTTGCCAGAAGTGCCAGAAGCAGGAAGCGAAACTAAAAATATAAAACAAAGTCATGTACCATATGGGGAACTCGAGTCCCGCGAGCCCTAAAACCGAACCTCTCGAACCCAAAACTCAAACACACAAACCTGAAGCCAGTTGCAGATGCCATTAAATTATAGCTACGATCTATTAGCGATCCAGCGGAAGGGCAGGGTCGGGCCAGGCCGGGCCAGGCCGGGCAGGATGGGACGGGGCGACAAAGTGTGCAATTGAGGAACTGAGGCACAGGGTTGCGGCGGCCTACTCGTCCAGCGGGCAGCTGGCAGGCTGCCTGGCTAAAAATAGATGTAACACGCACACAGAGAGAAAGAGAGAGAGAGAGAGAGAGAGAGAGAGAGAGAGAGAGAGGCAGAGAGACAGAAAGATATATAGGGAGAGTCGCATGCCTCAATGATTCCCCCTTGCGATTCGATCTGCGACTTGTCTGGAGTAGGAGGAGGAAGCGCGGGCGGCTCGCATCGATCTGTAGATTCACTGCGATCGACTAGCTGAGAAATGTGATCTTGATCCGTGTGTCGTGTCGTGTCTGGGCGTTGAAAGGCTGGGCGCCAATTGCCGTGTGCCCGACTATAAGATACCCAGTCGAAGTATATAAACAATAGATTTAATTTGGTAAAAGTAAGTTTTAGTTTAATAGAAAATAGATCCATACTTGAAATGTTCGAATATGGCAAATATATCGATAAACTTATCGATAACAAGACAAGTTAATGACAGAGCTAAGACTTATACCTTTTAGTTAGCTAAAGAGTTTGTGCCATGTATGAAGTATATTAATCAGCTTCAATATGAATTGTCGATAAATTCATTGATAGCCCATGAAACTAGGTACATAATACAAATTGAATTTATTTTTATAATATGAGGTGATGGTGTTTGCCGAGACATTAATTTTATAGCCCTTGCATACATTTACATAATTAAAAAACTGCTCTCATCATAACATCAACTAAAGTAATCAATGTATTATGACTACTTTCACACATCGATAATTTATCGATAACACACTGAACTGGGTAGTCGAGTTACCTGCACTTTGGATTTCCATGGCTGTTAAAACTTAATAGGATATGTGTTGCACTTTATAAGCTCCCCATTTCGCTAAACGATATTCATTGCTCATTACAGGGTATACGACATTCAAATTATTGTTATTGTTGCAGTTGCACTTGAATTGATTATTGTTTGACATGGCCACGAGCCGTGGGGCAATCTGTGGCCCTATGCTTACCGTCTAGACATGATCGACGGCCAACATAGTGGTGCTGCAATTAGTTTCAATTTCGAACTCAATTTCGAGTTCGAGTTCGAGTTGGAGTTCGAGTTGCGTTGATTGCGTGTTGAGTGCTTTTTTCTGTTGTTGGAGACCATTAAGAAAGAAGGCTGAATATTTTTAAGGTATCGGCTTAAGACAATAAATTGCATTTGATGTTATCGATAGCAAGTACAATTGATAGACGATAACATGAATAGAGCCTTTTTTAACTGCAACTATTAGCAGAATAAAGAGGTACTAATGCTATCGATAATACATAGATAGATTTGTTATCGTTACAATGCATGTTATCGATAATGTGCGTAGATATACTTTGATCAATTTAGCATATATATTAAGTGTAAGGCGTGTGTACTCAATTTATATTGCATAAAATAATCGTTTGTATGATATTTAGATTGAGATATATGTAACGATAACTTATCGATAGCATAATGAACTGCATTTGAGCAATTTAGATTTTCACTTAGCAATATTCTGAATATTTCACTTACTCCAGTAAAGTATCCATGACTCCTATTGACCTATCGATAAATTGATCGATAACAGTGCAAACTGCCCACCCGTGGGCAAAATATGTCGCATTAGATGCCAGACTTTTGTTTTCGCCCCGATTAGCATATGAGTTATTCAACTCTTTATCTGAATGTAAACACTGAAACGTAACGAACCGAACGTTGGGCAAATATTTGCCAACTGGATAAGCAAACATGGCCAAAAGACAGCGCCAGATCAGCCAGTGGGAATAGAGAGAGAGAGAGAGAGAGAGTGAGAGAGACATAGACAGAGTGAGAGATAAAAAAGGGAACAGTCTGTGGAGTCTAAAGCGCGCAATCTTATCGTAAGCAAATGTTTTAAGTTTTTTAGCGAATACTAAAGGTAAATATTATGGAGAGTTAAGCGAGAGAAAGAGAAGGAGAACGATAGAGGGGAGTAGGAGGAAGAGGGACAGAGTCTATGTGTGTGTTTGCCTTTGGTTTTTGGCGTTAAAGCTGCGCTAATGAAGGGGCTGCCCAGCTGACAGTTGACAGTTGACAGTTGAGGGAGACAGAAAAGAGGTGGAGAATGAATGAGAGAGTGGAAGGGATTGAGCTAAATAAAGAGACAAGGGAGAGAGAGAGAGGGTGGTAAAGGAAAAGACAGACTAGAGAGAGAAAGAGAGTGGAGATGATTAAAGGGAAAGGTGAAAGAGGAGGCAACGAGACACAACAGAGAGTGAGAGAGAAGGTAGAGAGAGAGAGAGGGAGAGGCAGCGAGGGCTGCTGCCTGTCATTGACACTAGGCGTGCCAAAGGATGCAAAAGGATGCACCAGTGGGCTCTTATCAGCAGCCCGCAGCAAAACATTGACCTTTGCCAGAGTCAACAGTCGAGTTGCAGCTGCAGCAGCTGCAGCAGCAGCAACAGCAGCAGCAGCAGCAGCAGACGGCGTCGCGTTGATTTAAGCAATTAAGGGGCAAAGGGCTCAGTTCTACAATCATCAACAGTTGCAGCGCCTATTATGCTCTATGCTCATTCAAATGAGATGTAAACTGGGTATATTCAAATTCAGTCAAGTTTGGTATCTTCGTAGATCAAAAGCAATGAAATGGGGCCACAACTTTCAAATGAAAGACGAGTCAATAATTTTTAAATAATTGAGAAAATGTTTGTCATTGAAAATAGAAAAAGCCATAGATTTTTGAAGATCCCAGCCATTTAAAAGCTGTTTACAGGGCATTTGCTAGTCGTGCATGCAGTGCAATTACAATTGAAATGCGGGTTCCGTTCATCGGGTTCATTGAAACAGACACGGACACAAGTATAGGGTAGTTCGAGTGCTTAATTGAAAATCAATTGAATCGCATGCTCGATGACAATACAAAAATCAATTTCTCAACAATATTTTATTTTTTGTACGTCGTATAATACATAATTGTCAAGTGTTGTTGGCGCTTCAGCACTTTCACTAAGTCAAAAAAAAAGAAGCAAAATAGAATAATAGAGCTATACAGTAAATAGAAAACAAGTTAAATGACTAGTTGTTACCCTGTAACTATAAGAAGAGCAATGAGTTATATATATATAAGATTTCATATCAAATTGAAGCATGCATAGTATCCGAGTTTCATGAGTTCATAAAGTATGATTGGATAGTTCAAGTTGACAAAAGTCAGTCTTAATTGCTTCTTCTATTCACTCATGCACACTAGCTCAGCTGTTAGGTAGCCTAAATGGTCGCTTCAACTATTTACAGGGTATTCACAAACAGATATTTATTTCTTTATAAGCACCTAATGCGCTTTGAAGCTTTAGATCTTTTATTTCTACTTGAAGACTCTATCAAACGCGTTGCCACATCGTTCGCATGCGCGTCGAGTGGCAACACTAAAGCTTACGGCGAAAGGGGAGTGGGGGATGGGGCGTGGCAGCTAGTTGTTTATTTGTTTGTTTGGTTTGCTCGCTGTTTGCTTTAGGCATTGGCGATTCGCATTCGTTATGAATATGCCACATACTCGTGGTCTCTCGACTTTCCACACACTCAAGCTGCAACAAATTATCGCGCCCCGCTTTGAGGCGCCTCTTCTTCTTTCTCGCTCAGAATGTGTTGCGTGACAATCGCCCATTGAGCAGAACAAAGCGTTGCATGCTTTTTGGCTGCCCAATTTTTCAGACTGCTCACCCCCCCCCCCCCCCCTGGCTTTCCTCGACCTCCCCATAGGTGGCCTGACCCCTTTCTCTAATGAGCTGTGCATGCTCTAAATTATTAACGGTCTTGTTTGTATGTACGTAAATGTATCATATAATATTATAAATATACATATCCTATATGCATATGCAAACGGGAATCAGGTTGTATTGGCAGCCATAAGCCATTTGTATTCCTGTGATGGACTAAAGAGTTTGCTTGAGCTGTCTCGACGAAGCTCTCTCGAGAGGTATAAGAATGAGAGTGAGAGTGAGAAAGAGAGAGAGAGAGAGAGGGAGATTATACAGTATTTACTAGTACATGATGTCTTAAAGTCATCTAGATTACTTAGATGTTAGTACGAATATGTCTTAGGTCTATTTAGAAATTTGTAGAGCCTATAGGGACTATCTTAGATTAAAGGTAGACTACCTTTGACTTATAGGGTATTTATAGAAACATATTTAAGTACAATTTCAAGCTTTCAACAGGGTATCTACCAGTCGTTTATCGCTTCATATAACCTATAGCACTTCTACAAGAAAAGTTACAGGCTATCTACAAGTCGTTCATCGCTAACCTATAGCACTTCTATTCGTATACAAGAAAAGTTACAGGGTATTTATAAGTCGTTTATTATTGTCTACTCTTAAGCTAGTATGTTATGACTATTGTTTGTACAGGATATGTACAAGTTGGTTACTTATTATCTAAGGAACTTTTCTAAGCTTATGCAAAGCTATCCTACATAGTATTGTTTTAGACCTAGATGCCCAATAGTCGTTCATCATTATGCGCACATGTTTACAGGGTATCTGTTAGTCGTTGCTCAAAGACCTTTGTTACATTTTAATTGGTTGTATGTGAACTTCAAGCTAATTAACGCTGCGCCCCTTAGTGATGTCTCATTATCCGCGTCATCGTCATCGTCATCGTCATCCTCTTAGTCATGGTTATCGTTATCGCTATCGTTATCGCTGTCGTTCCGTTGACCCCCATTGGGCGGACGATCCAATTGCCACTGATTTGCATTGGGACAGCTGGCATATGGTCGTGTTTGCACAGCCATTTCAAATTGCCAGCTAGATCTTCGGCTTAGCCCCAAACATTCAAATAGAACTTGGCTCTCGCATTAATTCTCACTTCTTCTTGTTCTTTCTGTCTAACTTGGCTAAATTGTTGAGTTGGATAATGGATTCGGTTAGCAAAATCGATCAAGCTTTAAAGTGAGAACTCTCACTTCTATCTCTTTCTTTCCCCTCTCTCCTTTTCCATCCTCTCCACTTACACTTATTTTTCGCTTCTCTAACTCCATTTTTCTTTTCTCCTTACAGTTGATTTTTTGCAACTTTTTATCGCCATTTGTAAACACGAGTGGAAAACAGCTAAAAGGTAAGTGAAACACCTTCAAAGACAGAGGCGCTTCAGAGCTGAGAGAAAGAGAGAAAGAGAGAAAGAGAGAAAGAGGAAGAGCGCTGCAGCAGCTAAAGTGCACTGTGAGCGTGGTTGAACGGACTGCGGGCAGGAGGGGGCGGACAGGAGTTGGTCTTGACAATGCCAACGTACCTTGGCGAGCTCTTGCAGGTTCTCCCTCACGAGTGTCAATGGGCTGGGAGAAACACAGAGTACGTCCAACCCCAACCACTGCAGCCCCCAGCTCTGGGGCTGCAGCTTCTACCCTTAGCCTTGGCTTCCTTACGTATCCTGGTCTGGACTCTGCTTGCCAGAGGCTTCGTAGAGGATGTCTGCTCGCGCATATTAACACTTGCGGTTATTTTGATTTTGGCTTATGCCTCACACACACACACGCAGACAAACACACATACGTACATATAGTGTATGCTTGTTTGCATATACCCTGTATATACCCTCTTTTAGTCTGTTTGTCAAGCGTTTTTGTTTGTGTTTTGCTGCTGCTGTTGTAATTTTTATGTCTTCGAGGCTTTTGCAACAGCTACACACATCATTCACACACACACACACATCATTCTCACACACTCACACACAACTTACACACCCACACACATTAATACTCATACCGCTTTAGCTTCTTTCATTTGTCTTTCTGTCGCTTTTGCAACCCTTTTTTAAAGACTCCATTTCGCTTAGTCTTTGTAAGCCACACTCACACTCACACACAGACAATAATGTGTGTGGGTGTGAGTGTGAGTGTGTGTGTGTGTGTGTGTGTTTGTCAGCAGCTCAAATTGCGCCCACCCTGAAAAGTATGCAACATCATATTTCCATGCCATATTTTAAAAAGCAGCCGCAAAGTATGCAATAATTTTTTGTATCGAGAAGTTAATGCAAACAAGTGAAAGATGCCTGCTTGCAGATACCCTGGATATTGTGTTACTCAAGGCCGGTGCAGTGAGCTAGGCGGGAATTATATCATCATCAGTCTAGATGTCTTTGTAATGCACTGTTTGACTAAAACATACCCTGTAGGTAGCACTCAACTATGGTCTGGAGTATAGGTATATATATGCATGTGTGTGTATATAATATTAACTATCTAGACAAAAGTGGCGCGACGAGTAGATATCCTGTATGTAGCATGCAGCTAAGAGCTATACTTGTGGAACGACTAGTACATACCCTGTAGTTGAGCCCAGTCTAGGGCATATAACGTTATGCTCGACTAAAATATACCCTATACATCGGTGTTGTTCGACTAGAATATACCTCTTACATATGTTATACTTGTTATATTATGTATATTGTTATTTAAGATAGGATATTTCATCTTCGCATGTGCGACTAATTCATTTTCTTTTTGAATATTATTTATGTTTCATATTTCTCCATCAACAAGACAACTTATGCCCATACTGCAATACTGCCGCCAAGCATAGTAGCTGCGTCAACTGCGCAGTTAGCAGAGCGCAGGCTTTTACAACAATGTTTACTATGGTAGCTCTTCTAGAAGAGCCCCTATTCGACAAATGCTTTAGCCTGTTGGGCAAGAGATCGTGTTTTTGTTTTTTATTTTTTTTTTTCATTTTTAATTTGGAACACAATTTTTGTCAAAAACGTTAATATTTTAAAAATGGCAGCGGTACCTCTTCTTGAAGAGCTCACACTCTATTTAAATTAAAAGTTTTGGACATCCGTAGATAATATCCGTTGCTTGTTTTCCTTGTTCGTTTTTAGTTTGTTTTTTCAAACACGTCCTCACAACAATGATTGCAGCGGTACCTCTACAAGAAGAGCTCACTTGCAATGTAAAACGGAAATCCGAAATCAATTTCAGCCCAAAGACTCCATCCTATTGGACTGTTTGCTGGCTATCCACATCATTTATCGACCCGTGCGTCCCGGCCTCTGAATCGGGATTCGGAGCGGTATATTCAATTGCTTGAAGTTGTTGCATGTTCCGTTTGCGTTTTTTGATTAGATCCTTGTTCGGCTTACGTTTGGCTGCAACTTTGGCCTTTTTTGTTTTGCGTCGCTTTGGCGAATTTGAAGCCATTCCATTGGCCAACTTTGCCGATTTTGGTCGAGAGCGAGATCGCTTCTGTGCATCCCCGCACTGTTTCTTGCCGCAGTGCTTGCAACGGGGATCAACCATGCTCGTTGCACGCGGCGTTGGAGAAACTTCCCGAGGCTCACGAACTCGTGGCGATCGGGATCGCGCACGAGCTCCTGGCGATCGGGATCGCGCAGGCGCACGAGCTCGTGGCGACTGATGATTTTTGTCACGCCTCAGAGAAGCTTCCCGAGGCTCACGAGCTCGTGGCGATCGAGACGGCGCACGAGCTCCTGGCGATCGGGATCGCGCAGGCGCACGACTCGATGAACGTTGGGCACGTGATGCCCGAGGCGCACGACGATCCGGCATAATTGCAATTTAAATATTATAAAATACGAAGCTAAAATTTTGATTTATAATTTACTTAAAAATAGTTATAGTTTGTGCGAAAAAGTGAAATGAAATGAATATATTTCCTTTACTGCTACACTCCCTAGGCTATCCGAACGTTGAAATCGTTTCCAGGCATGCTTTGATACCTAGAAACTTGAAACAAAGTGTTTGAAATATATGCTCTGTTTGTGTAGGGTATATATGTTCAAGGGTATATACGTACAAGAATATATATTTAATCTAATGAAAATATTTGCTGAGTTGGAAAATCGTTGTTTTGTGCATTATTATTAGCATAGTTAAGGAGTATCTGCTTGTCGTATATATAAAAAAGTTGCACATAAATGGATTACTTGCTTTTTACATGTATACCTTTTAGCTTTACCATGCTTTCATGTCTATTTTCATATTTAGTGCTTATTTTAGGGTATTTGCTAGTCGTGAACTTTTGTATATTCTAGCCTATCCAAGTTTTCGGTTTTGTTAAAGTTGTTCTTTATGGAGTTGTTCTTTTGCTCCCATTGTACCTTCTTTTCAGATGTGTCAAATTGTTTACAGGGTATATGCTAGTCGATCATTTGATTTGAGAGCATTTACAGTTCTTTTGTTTATATATTAGTTCAAAGACATTGATGTTTACATTTTTGTTTTGTAACTGAAGGCTAACACTCAAAATATAGAGGGTATTATTTAGTCGAGTATTTTATATACTGTGCTCACTTCATAGTTTTTAGTGTAAATCGAATTCTATATCTGATTTTGTCTGTCATGCTCAGTATGAGAATCACTTGGTCTTGTTACAGGGTATTCCTAGTCGAGCAATTGCAATTTCTTTTACAGGTAAACCGCTAGTTGAGCATAGATGTGCGGCTTTGAAATCAATTTGTTAATGATATTCCAAAGTCAAAGAGACGCCAACGCATTTAAATTCTCCAACACCAAATAGAAAATATAAAGAGTTGATAAATATTTAGGCAAATATTTTGTATAACTGATACCCTCTAAAATGATGTAAATGGGGTATATTCCTTGATGTTTGCAAAGCAATAATTCTGAACTGATTCTTAGAGTTGGCTTTATTGAGCATAGATCGAGTTCAATGGTAGTTTTAGATATAAATTTTAGAATGTATCTATATAATTTATCGATAGCTTCCGTAACTGTAAATAAAGTTAGTATAAATAGAGCAAGTATAAAAAATACAACATTAATTTCGAGTTATATTTATTAAAAATGTTTTTTTACATTCTTATAAATTTCATTAATCAAATATTTAGTTCATTTTACTAGTTTAATAAGATCGCCAGTTCATTAACGATTCATAAGCATAAGCCTCATTTATACAGTTGTCTAAGTGTTCGACATACATCGCTTATGTAAAGCTTAACAAGATCAAAGGAAAGCGTCGTTTACAGCCCATTGAATAAGAATTATAGGATATCATTTGGTGAATGATTGAACTAAATTGTTTACTGAAAGTGTTGATTGGTTCTTCTTAATGAATTGTCGATTGTACTCCATATAGAGTGACTTCAGTTTCTAGGGTATTTTGAAGTCGTGCACTCCCAACTAAATTATGCACTCGATTTGCTTCTACTGCTGCTGATTGGAGATATTTTGTTGCTATGCGTTGGCGTTCGAGTCGATTTAAGGATCGTAGGTGGCTCACCAAAAACTACTCTAGAGTGAGAGGGAAAATTAGAGTGAATGAGAGAGATGGACAGAGTCGGTCTTTAGGCTTAATTAATAGTATTTCGCACGAATTTGGTTGTCATCGTTTCGGATTCTTGTGGCTTAACTGTTGGTCAACTCATTTGGTTGGGCAATAACCACAATACAACGCATTTGTATACCCTGTGGATAGCTAGAGTTATTGAGTTATTGTATTGACTGTGCATGCAATATTCAATTATTGATTAAGTTCTAGACATCTCGCCTTCAGTGTTTGCTTTCAGCTGAAGAAATATATTTCACTCTAGACCTGATGATCGATATTTATCTAGCTATCTTAGTTATCTATAAGTATATTATCTAGCTATCTTATCTATCGATATGTATCGATCATTCAATATGGATTATACTTAGATCACTTGAAGCCTTTCAAGTTTTCTCATACAGGAAGTGAAGGCGGTCTGTACTTTGCACAGTTTTGCTTTATAGGGTATTCCTTAGTCTGAATGCCAGCTGGGATCTTTCCTTGACTTGTTTTTTCCTCCTCTTCTTTTATCTGTTTTCCTGTTTTTTGCGTAATGAAAAATTGCAGAGTTTTTCCTTGCAGCTGATGAGTGCCAAGACTTCCCTCCCCTCACGCTCCTCTCTTGCCGCCTTCCTCCAAACAGTTGCTCAATTCGCATATTTGCCAAGCCGGAGTGTGCGTGTGTGCATTTGTGTGTGTGTGTGTGTGTGTGTGTGTGTGTGTGTCCCACTGGCCAAGTGTCGCGTCGTCTTGGCTTGCAGCTCGTCGTCTTTGGGTCTGGCTGAAAGAAAGCTTTCAATGCGTTTCATGCGCTTCAGCTTTCCATCAAATGGGCGTCTTCTAATGCACGTTTTCCCAGACGTGTGCAGACACGCAGACATAGACCGTTTGAGTCCCCTCTCCTCCCCTGGTCTGCTCTCTCAACACTAGAAGCCCTCTTAACCGATTGCCCACAGACACCGAGACACAGAGACACACAGACCCAAAGTCGAGCCCAAGTTTTCAGTTTTCAGCTCGAGTCCAAGCCCAAAAGTCTGGCTCTAGGTCAAGGCTGGGCGCGGCGGGCGTTGCGTTTTACGTGACAGCCAATTGAAGCTTGTTGCTTGTTGTTGTTGTTGTTGTTGTTGTTGGTTGTTTGTTGTTGACACTTGCAGTTACATCGATAAGCGTACGGTGAAAGCAGCGACGGCGACGTCGACGGCGACTGACCAAGAAATTAAAGAAACGAAAAGAGGCATTAAAATGGCAGCTAACTTTAACAACTCGAAGTTGAAATGCTCTAATAAAGATGGAGAGAGATAAAAGGAAAGACCGAAGGAATAAAAGAGAAGGAGAGATACAGTTGTAGAAATCGAGAAGGATACAAAGAGATGCACAGAGAGAGAGAGAGAGGCAGAAGAGAGACAGAGAGAGAAGAATAAAGTGGATCAGAGAAAGAGAGAGACAGAATGATGAGAGGGCAGAGAGATGAGTGAGAGAGGAATGAAAGGAGAAACGGAGCAACAAAGGCAGGAAAGAGAGGCAGATAGAGAAAGAGAGGAAAAACGAGATAGAAAGAGAGAGGAAGGCAAAGAGAGTGAGAGAGACATAGAAAGAAAGAGACCCATGCGATTTACGTTCGTTAATGGTACATATTGAATGAGCAAGTCTCAGAGACACTCTAAAGTTAGGGTATTCGAAGAGTGTCGGTTGACACATGTCACGGGAATGCGCCAGTTGATTTAAGATCTGCAACAATAAATTTGATTTGTGGTTCCACTATATCAACAGCTGCCACGCCCTCCTTAGCCTCCCTCTACCTTTCAATGCCTAGCTCATATTAACTCTATTTCTGTAGAACTTCCAAAGACCGAAATCAGTTCTTGCTGTGGGAATCTTTTTTTTTTGGGGGGGAAAAAACGAAAGTGCGCTCGAAATGCAGAGGAAAAGAAAAGAAAGAAGAAATGTGTAACTCGCCTATTAATCAGAAATGGGTTCGACGAAATGAGAAGACGAAAAAACTGGGTTTGTTCTCATGATATGTTAGCTGCAATTGCGAGTCGAGTTTACGGCTTAATCTATTTTCCAGTAGGGCAAAAGAGAAAACGAGCTTGGTACCAAAAAAATTAATAAGAAATATGGTACAAATTCCAATAAAATCTGTGAAGAATTGTGACTAGACTTACAGATAGAGAGAGAGAATCTCTCTAGGGCAACATAATAACGGAACTTTTTAGCTATATATTTTATATAACAATTGAAATGTGAGAGCCAGTAAGTAGATCTTTAGCCTATGTACAAGATATTATGCATCATTTAAAATATTAAGGATAGAATCAACTTTCATTTTATTTTCGATTTCCTCCTCCATTTTTTCCATATCAATTTTGAATTTTGGACTTTTGTATATAACTCGAGAACTTTAAGAGCTATGGTGTTCAAATTTGGTATTTTTATCTTTCAGGCTCTATAAATTTGGTATGTTTATCTTTCAGAAAAGGAACATCTCAATTTTGAGATTCTTAATCTTAGAAGCTGAGCTTTTGAGCACAGTTATAAAACTTTTTGAGCTGGGTTCATCTCTTAAATAGTTATCCGATAATAGATATATCGCTTGCTTGATTCCTCACTTCGAATTATAGATCTTGAGCTTTGGTAGTTAATCTCTTCGAATTTGGTAAACAGGCTCTAAAATAGAATTTTGAGATTTTTATTTTAGAAACTGAGATTTTAAGCATAGCTTGCTGAGCTTTATAGAGCTTTCACATAGTATAGCTCTAATACTATAGTTATAGTTGTAGTTAGCTAAAGTGCAGTTAATACCGATCTACGATATTTCGTCGATTTGCTAATCCAAAAGTTGAGATTACCGCTCAGTGAACAACTTCGAGTTAATTCAATTAATACGAGTTTCATAGCAATCAGTTAATGGCTATTTCTATTTGTTGTGTTTGTGTATTCGATTCGTATTATTATAAATTTTTGTGGGCCGTTAACAAATTAATTGTTACGCTCTTTAAATGTTAATCAAAATAGACGCCAACGTTCGCACAGCCACAAAGGGCAGCTGAGCATTAAAAAGTATTCAAAAGCAGCATAAGATGAAAGAAGAAAGAGAAGAAGATGATGCAGAGGGAGAGCCAGAGGTAGAGCAAGAGTCAGTTAAAGCAGAGGAAGGAGGAGGGCAACACACACACACACACACACACACACACACACACACACACACACACACACACACACACACACACACACACACACACACACACACACACACACACACACACACACACACACACGCACACACACAAATGGCAAACGGCAAACGGCAAACGCCTTTGAACATAATTTATGGCCAATTTGATTTTATTTTCATTCAAATTTTATTTCACTTTAAGACGTTCCACAGCATCTTAGAGGTATAAGCAATGGGAAATGATAGACTGAAGACTATTTAATATTGGATAGGAACACAAGTTTGATAGTCTAGGACTCTAGAGGTATTAGTATATAGAAGACAAAGCTCAGCTTTTTGTTTTTTGTAGGGTATACCTCGGTTGTTTTGCGCTAGATGTTAAAAAAAAAACAATTAAAGCCAGCTTTACACTCATTACAGGGTATCTGTAAGTCAATCAACTGTTTACTCGTATTTTTATATAGTGAAGAGGACTCAATATAGCCTTTGTGCCCATTAAAGGGTATCTGTCAAGTGATCAATTGATTTGCTTCGACTCGTTCGGCTTTGTGCAAAAAAAGAAAAAAAACTTGTATAGAAATTTACAGCCAAAACAAAAAATTGAGAAAGAAAGGGGAGAAAGAAAGAAAGAAAAGAGATAGGGAGGAGGAGGGAAGAAAAAAATGTATTTTTTGGTGTTATTTTTTTTCTCTTTAGTGTAAGCGATTAGCAAGAAGAAGAAGAAGCAGCAAAAGCAATTAATTGATGGGAATTTCTTTCTTTCTTTTCTAACTTTATTTATTATGATTTTATTTTGAACTTCAGAGGAGCTGCCGGTCTTTGGCTTCGTTTAAATATTCAAATAGAAATCGAAAGCTTTTTGATATTTTCGACTAATTTCGTTTCTCTGTCTCTCTCACTCTCACTCACTTACCCTCTCCCTGTCTCTCTCTCTCTCTTCAGCTATGTCTTCTAATTTTAGCTATAGAGACAATAGATGCATTTGGTTTTTGTTCGGGCATTACATAAAAACATATCAAGAGCTGAGAAAGAAAGAAATACAGAAATAAAATGTTTTGCTTTATTTCGCTTGCCAGATGATTCGCTTTTCCTCTAAGCGAAATTAAGTAATAGAGTTTTGTTGGGAAAAGTGTTAAATGGGGGGCGTGAGAAGCGCAGAGAGCGACGCTGTTGCCTTAATTACTCAATTAGCTTGTCTTTGGCATTCAGGTGGCATGAGATGCGCAGAGAGAGGCGTAGAGGCTGCCCTTACTCCATGTGTGGGCGATCCTGAGCAGCTCAAAGAGAGGCACATAAAAGTTTTTTTTAGTTGTTGGACATATATAACTCACATTTGGATTACATTTTTTTTTTTATTTGGTATGCTTTTTATATGAACAGCTTCTCTTTACCTTGAAAAGTCTAAAATTTGATTCCTCTTTTATCTCTTTTAACCAAAAATTAGAAATGTTGATGACACGTTTCTTGCACATGAGAAGCGCAGAGAGAGGCGCAATCGTTTCCTCAGCTCTAACTACTCTATTAGCTAGTATTTCTGGCCTGGCTTCCCCCCTCTGCACATATGACTTCATAGCGCTGATTAACAACAATAACTGTAATAACAAGCATCGACATTAACTTTATTTTTCTTGTTTGTTGTTGTAGTTGCTCTTGCTCACATTTCACGCACTCACGTTTTTCAATGCAATGCTTACACACACATTACGAGAAAAAACACAAAAAAAAAAAAAAGCCGCAAAGCCGCAAGAGGCTTCGTTTCTACTTCGCTCCCGCGCTGACTCTTGTGCCGCACGTTTAATGATCAGAGCTTGAAATACTCTTGATCTCTGTGTGTGAGTATATTAGCTTTGTGATGCATTTTAGAGCAGTCTGTACTATGGGTATTGCTGGCTGACTTGCATGATTGACTGTCTGATTGATAGACTAATGGACTTCATAACTCATATCATTGAATGATTAAGTGATTGATGAGCAAACTAAGTCGTGGCCTAGCTGATGGTGGTTGACTGATTGACTGACTCGATGATTGAGATATTGCATGATTGACTGTCTGATTGATAGACTAATTGACTTTATATCTCATTTCATTGAATGATTAAGTGATTGATGAACAAACTAGGTCGTGACCTAGCTGATGGTGGTTGACTGATTGACTGACTCGATGATTGAGATATTGCGTGATTGACCGTCTGATTGATTGACTAATTGACTTCATAACTCATATCATTGAATGATTTAGTGATTGATGAACAAACTAAGTCGTGGCTTGACTGACTCGATGATTGAGATATTGCATGATTGACTGTCTGATTGATTGACTAATTGACTTCATAACTCATATTATTGAATGATTTAGTGATTGATGAACAAACTAAGTCGTGGCTTGACTGACTCGATGATTGAGATATTGCATGATTGACTGTCTGATTGATAGACTAATTGACTTCATAACTCATATCATTGAATGATTCAGTGATTGATGAACAAACTGAGTCTTTTCTTATCTGATGGTGGTTGCTTGATTGATTGACTTCTTAGCTTTAATTGATTGACTGATTGTGGGAGATGTTGATTGGTAGGATGACTGATTGAATAAGAATTTCAGAGGTAGCGTTGATTGGTTACCGGCTTTGATTGATTTCAATTGATTATGAGATGTAAATACTACAAATACATTCGTTAATTCATTGATTGCCTGATAAACGGACTGATTGCCTTCCTCTCGCTAGATTGATTAGTTTATTGATTGGGTATTACTTATTCCTGATAGTAAGTGTTTGATGGGACTTACTTGTTGAAAAAAGCTCATTTATTGCTGGACTTACTAATTGCTTTACTAGTTAACTAACAGACTGACAGCTTCATTGGCATAAGTTGACTAAAATTATAATAAATTTACTTTAAAGCGTATTCAGAAATGTGTTGCTTAAGTGATTTTATTCTCTTATTTGTGACTCTCCTTAAATAAGTCATGTTTTTATTTTTCAGCATAAACAATTATACAAAATAAAAATAAGCAAAGTAAGAAAAAAACGTATGTGAAATACTTTTCACGCGTACTTAATCATTTCGAGACCAATGACAAAATATCTCAATGATTCGCACATAAATACGTGACAATAAAATACCCTGTAATAAAATAACAAAATTTAGCAAAATTTTAGTTGATTGACTGATCAACAGACTCATTCAGTGCTTGATTGACTAACTATCTGATTGAATTTTTAATAGTGATGGAATGTGATTATGTTGATTGACTGACATAACGACTGATTGATTGACTCTTTAGCAGACTTCATAGGCCATCTGATTGACATTATGTTACTGATTAGATATTGATTGAATGATTGCTTGATTGTCAAATTGAATGGTTTGATTGATTAATTGATTGATTGCTTGGTTTGATTAGCTGATCTTATTGACTGATCGATGGATTGAAAATTCGGCTTCTGGTTACTGAATGATTTATCAGTTGATTGATAGTTGCCATAAAGTCGTTTGATTGATTGACAAATTTAGCGAATGAATTGATTATAAATAATGAATTTGAGCTGAAAAACTGATTGAAAACCTATTCAGATTGAATTAAGTTGCATATAGCCGTAATATACATCATTTATACCCTGTAATTTGCAACTATTAATTGGTTTAGGGTATATGCGAAGCAGTTAGTTTACTTTTGGGAATCGCTGCCCAAAATTCGTGCGAATCTTTTGAGCAAAATGAAGAAGAAGACACAAAACATATTGCGCAAATGGTTCGCAGTGAATGCGGAATGTGGAATGACCTTTTGCTTAGTTCGAATCTGAAGTTCACGTCTTCTTCGTTCTGCCTCCGGCTCTGAAGCTGGAGCTGCTACTGCCACTGCATTTGCGTAATGTGGATGCGACTTGAGCTGGGCTGCAACAAAAGAAATATACATATATAAGTCAAGGGTTCAAAGCAATAAATTGCCGTGGGCTCTCAGCTTACACATTTCAGAGATTCAACTTTGTTTCGTTTTGAAATAAAATAAATCAAAAATATTTGTTAGATATTTTTTAATATACATTTTAAACATTTTATTCATATTCCGCCTGCATAAGGATTTGTTCTATTTGAATAGTTTTAAGCCAGCTTTAAGGATTCTACTGCGGTTCATCTTTGGGTTTTTATCTTGTCTTTCGTTTGCTTCAAGTTCACTGAGGCGAAACAGCTTTTCCTTAACTAGTTTTCCAGCTAATTAATCGGCTTTAGGGTTCTCTTTTTAGTTCAAGGAAATTGTGGCTCATCTGGATTTAAGGTTTCGACTTTGACTGGTTTCAGTCATGGAACGGTTCAGTTCATCTCAGTCATTGGCTTTCAGTGTCAGTTGGGCTGAGGTGTGGCTGGCAATGAAGTTTAATGCGTTGCATTTGCCTAGCATGAGTAATGCTCTTTAATAAGTTGACAATCATACAGATACATAGATATGTGTGTGTGTGTGTGTGTGTGTATGTGTATATAGATGTGGCATCTAATGCAGTGTCGAGCTAATTTACGACGCATTAACGATAAGTTGCGTTGATTTCTTTTAATGGCCAACGCCTCGGCTAACTGCTCTGCGCGGAACTTTGACCGAGCGATCATTAAAGGCTAGCTCAAGAGGCGGTAATTTATATTGCATATTAGGCGAGATGAGCAAACTGAACGAGCCACAAATACCCTGTAAACTAATCGTTTTTTAATGTTTTATATGGAATATCATTCGAATTTTTTTTTTCAGTTTTGATAAGAGAGAAGTGTAGAGAAAAGTAAGAAAGTAAGAAGCGAAAAGAGAGAACTGAGAAGGGACTATAGGGAAAAGTAAAAATAGTGAAGATTAGAGAAAAGTTCATGTTATAGAGGATTCGATAAAGATTCTTTAAAAAGATCTTATATAATATATATTTATATATAGAATGGAGAAGGGACTACAGAGAACAGGATGAATAGAGAATATTAATATTATAGAGGTTTTGATTAGGGTGCTTTAAAAAGTTCTCACATAATATATATATTTGATTTTTACACTAGTTTCTTTGGATGTTCTTATAGATGTCAATGGGTTCAATTAGAGTTGTATATTCCTGTAGAGTTTATCATAGTGGATTATGTTGAACAGAGTTTTTAACAGAAGATATTTGTAAGAAATCTTTAATAATAATATAGGTTCTATATTAATTTTGCTCTAATTGATATTCTTTTAGAGTTGGTTATGTGAAAATACGGCTCAAATAACATTTAACTACTGTTCGAATATGCCTTGATCAGTTTTTTATTGCTACAGGGTATCGAAAAGTGCAAAATCTTTGCGCAAATTTAATTGGAAATTAAAAAGTCGGCATAAATTTTCGTGACTATGAACGCTGAGTCGCAATCGCAGTCGCAGTCGCAATCGCAGTCGCAGTTGTAGTTTTAGTTGTAGTTGGAGTCGCAGTCCTCAGCAATCATGTCCCATATCTTAAATCGTCAGAGTCAATGCCAAATGCATGCCATGCCACGCCCACAATAAAAACTTTTACTTTGAACTTTGACAAAAAGCGAAACAACAAACTGTGGGCTAGGCACCACCTGGAGGTTTGAGACATGCGTGTGCGATCCCCTCCCCGAAGAGCGTCCCATTTGTTGGTCAGTTTGTGTTTGCTTTTTTACATTTTTTACATTGGCAAATTTGTTTTTAATTTGATTTCTGGTCACCAAGTTGAACTGCGATGGCAACTGCGACGGCGACTGCGACGGCGACTGCGACTGCGACTGCGACTGCGACTTCATCTCCAGCTGGCATCTTCAGCTGCAGCGCGATTCCTCCTCGTTTGAGTCATTCAACTCGCGAGCGCAACTTTCATATAAAGCAATAGAGAAGACCTAGACTCGCAATTTACTTTCTTCACACAGACACACACACACACACACACACACACACACAGAGACACGCACACGCGAGAGTTTCCTCCGAAAAAGAAGAAGCAGGCGCGGGGCGTGCGGGGCGTGGTCAGCCGCGGGGGCGTCCATGGTAAAAGGAGCTTTCGTTGTTGCTCGTTTTTGTTGGTTGTGTTTTTGGTTTTGTTTTGGTTTTGTTTTTGGGTGGGTGAAACCGATATTAGCTGAGCGGAATTGTTAATTAACGCGTACGACATATGTTAATAATACGCATAGGTCTCTTTGATTTCTGCTTTTGTTTATGTGTCTTGGCGAAACGGTCCAAGCCGGAAAGGCGAATGACGGATGTGCATACAATGCGCGATGATGGCATAAACTTTGATTTGCTGAGAGAGAGACAGAGAGAGAGACAGAGAGAGAGAGAGGGAGAGAGAGAGAGAGAGACAGAGAGAGAGAGAGAGAGAGAGAATGTGAAGAGTGGAAAAGTGGTTGAGGAGTAGAAGGAGAGGGCAACATTTGGATGACTAATGCTTAAGAGAAATTCGTTATCGATACCGATGACATTGGTTGCACTTGCTCGATAATGGATTGGAATGTGTGACAAATATGTAAGGGGTAGAAGCAAGAATTGTGGATAGCAAAGCTTATATGGGCCATCCTCTATATGATCTTTCGACTCCAACTTCAGCAAATAGATGCTAATAGTACGTTTTAGTAGTTTCGATCTGTCTGAGAATATATGGATGCAGAACTGTGCTTGTTATCGATTACCAATGAATAAGATCAAAGTTTATAATAACGTAAATACTATATATAGATCTCTGCCCCTCTCTCTCTCTCTCTCTCTCTCTGTTTATCTCTTTGTTTATGGCTACAGAACTGTGCCTATTTATCGATAACCGATTAAGTAGATCAATGTTAATAATAAGACAGATACTATATTATTTTTCTCTCCTTCTCTCTCTCTCTCTTTCTCTTTCTCTCTCTCTCTGTATGTTTATCTTATTCTCTTTTTCTGTAATTTTTTCTTTCTCTCTCTCTCTCTCTCTCTGTGTCATTCCTTATCTTTCTTTCTCCCTCTCACTCCCTCTACCTTTATCTATCTATCTTTCTTTCGCCCTTTCACACCTTCTCTGCCCCTATCTATCTATCTGTCTTGCTCGTTCTCTAGCTATCTATCTACTTCTCTTTCTCACTTTGTCTTCATATGTATTCGATATGTATCGTAAATATCGTTGTTCTTTCAAGTTCGTTGCCCAAGTCTTTCGATTTTAGGCCAGCTCGTTGCCTAAGACATTTCATATAAATATTTTATTTATTTGTATTTTTTTTGCCTATATTGACAGGCGCATTTCATCAGTCTGTCAATCTGTCGTTCTACTGCTCAATCAGTCAGTCAATCGCTCAAACTTTGCGACCTCTTCACACACAGCTTAGCTCTTGAAGCGCGGCACAGAGACTTCTCTGACTGCTGCAAGCACTTGTAATGCAAGCCATGTCTGTGTCTTTCTCTCTCTGTCTTTCTCTCTCTTCCCTCTTTGTCTCCCTGTGCTGTCGACGCGCGTTGTAAACGAAACAAAATATAATTTTGGTGTGTTTATTTCCACATTTCGCTTCAATTTCTTCAGCTAGAATATCAAAAGGTTTTTTTTTCGGTTTTGGTTTTGAGGGCGACTCTTGTTTTGGAGAGGCTTTCTAGTGAAATTGAAAACACATTTTAATAACATGCCAAAATTGAAATGCAAAGACAACAACACCAACATCAGCAACAACAACAAAAGTTGTTGACAAAATTTCACTTTCAACAAAAAAATCAAGTGAATCTTTCAATTGGAATTGGGAATTGGTATCGGAATTTAAGAGAAGGAGAGGGAGCGAGAGAGAGAGAGGAAGAGGAAGAGAGAGGGAGATGAGTTGAGTTGAGTTGAGTGCGGCGTCTCTGATTAGGCGATAACACACATTTTTCGTCAGAGGGGCGTGGCAAGCAACAGCAATAATAAAAGTCATAGAAAATTTTGATTAGCCGGAATTGGCTTTGAGCTTTGGGATAGAAGAAGGCGTGGCTCAGCTAATGAAAGTGTTTTTGCTTTTCATTATTTCGAAAACAAACGAGATATAATTGAAGCACTCTTTATTTCCATTCCCACACACATATACCCTGTAATTATGGAAATGGGTGGTTTGCTGTGATGCAAACCTTTGACTCGGAGAACTAGGCTCTAGATTGGCAAATGCTAGCACTATTAATACAGGGTATTTAACAGTCGACCAGACGTCAAATGAGCCAAAACTGCAAACATAAATGCGTACAGAGTACTTAACAGTCGAGCAGGCTTTGTGTAGATGGAAATCATAAGTAGATCAATATACGGGGTATTTTATGGTCGAATCTTAGTCAGATCAGATATTTGGATATTTAAGAGGTGCTCGACTTCTGGGCGCCCGAAAGTTTTTCACGTTTTCTTAAGCAATGGAAAATGTTGTTCATATGAAGTAATTAGGCAAAGTTTCGATTAAGATCTCAATGACTTTTCACTGTGCGCAATGAGTTGGCTTTAAGACACAGAGAGGGAGGAGAGAGAGCGAGAGAGAAGAAGCAAGAGATAGACACAGAGAGAGACAGAGAGAGAGAGAAAGAGTTAATGTCTTATCTATATGCATTAAAAGTAAATCTAAATCAATTTTTTGTATTCGCCTTCTATATAATTACAGCCAAAGATACAGAGATAACGTCTAGATGCCAAACCTAATGACTATGCTAAGAGGTAAGTCCAGCAAGTTCGTTGCCTAAGTCTTTCGTTTCAGCTTATATGAAATACAAGGCGTAATGCCTCAATGAATTGCCAAAAATCAAAGATAGATGTGTATGTTTATATAGATATATATATATTCATATGTCTATATATATATATATATATATATATATATATATATATATATATATATATATATATGTCGAGGAGACATTGACAGCGATTTAAAGAAGTAGCGTTACATAAAGTCAAGCTAACATGACATGTTTTTCAGTTTTTTTTTAACCGTTATTACTCTAACCATATTTTTTGAAATACTCTAAAAAAAATGGTATTAAGTAAGGAGTATGTGAAGTATGACTGCCTTTGGCGTCTTATATATATATATTTTAACTCGTCTGGTTAAGTTGTTGCTACAGTGCGCTAGGGTATACCATGAGTGTTGGCTCCCTACTTAGTAACTAGTAAAGGGCATAGACCATATGTATACCATACACTAAGTAAGGGTGGGGTATGGGTATAGTAGGGTATGTAAGGCTATACATAAAGTAGTAGGGTTTAATAGTTAGCATGAAATAGCTGAGGCTGGGGTATTTCTGGACTGATGTTACTCTATTTATAGACTATATTAGTCGAGGGTATATAAGTCGAGTGTCTTAGGATAGGGTATAACTGGACTGGTGATTTACTCTCTATAGTGTGTATGAGGTATTTCAGTCTTACTGTATTGTAAGGTATTATAGGGTATTACTAGACTGTATACAGGGTATTGGGATATTTTATATGGGATATTTCTTAATATTGTATATGGAGTATTTCAGTTGGACTGTCACTACTGTCTATAGAGAATAGTATTTTTAATAGGGTATTATTAGACTAGTAGTACATTTAATATAGTATATAGTATAAGGTATAGTATGGGGAAGGGTATACCTGGATTTCGCTTGAGTAGGACTGCTGTTTCACTACTATACTGCTATAGTAAGGTATCTTATGTTTTGATAGTGTATTATTTTCAGGTGTCTCACTATTCTCTTTCTCTCTCTCTTTCTCTCTCTCTCTCTCTCTCCCTCGTATTATTTGCTTTTCCCTTTTTTGCTGTTGTGTGACAGACGTTGAAATATTTGTAAGCCCATTCCGTTTGGGGCCTTTCGTTTGGGCAGCGACCTTAAATCGTTTTTGACTTTGACTTCAATTGGCGAGCCGCAATATATTTTATTACTATTATTATTATTATACTCTTGTTGTTTTTCTTTCTTCTTCGCCTCTTTGCTCAAGCTAATTAAGCTATTTGGACTTGTTGTTTGTTTGTTTGTTCAGTCAGGCATTGCAGAACTCGCTAATTCTCAGCTGAAAATCATATAAGATAAAGCCCACATATATTTGAAATTATGTTAAAGACTTGTGAAAGAGAATGCGCAGCAAAGCACGAAACGAGTTAAAGGGCTAATATGGGTAAAAAGCCAGCTAATTAATGATTAACGTCAAGTTTCATAGCAGCCAGCTAACACAAATAGTTTTGGGGCGGGGTAGCATAGCAAAGAGCTTTTGTAAGAGACTTTGCAAATAGATAATTGCTATTGTTATTAGTCAATATTGAAGTTAATAGCAACGAATTTCATATATACATATAAATATTACAATATCGTAATATGGAAGAAATTATATCTTTGACAGCTTTAGATGAAGATCAATGAAGAAGCCGATCTAGCTGTGTCCGAATTTCATTCAGTTCTTTTACAGAGCTAGATATCTATAAGAGCTCATTAATATTGTGTTCAAGCGGGTCCCATGTAATTGAAAACTTTTGGCCTGCCTATAAAATCGCTATAAATGTTTAGTTGTTTGGGCATATACCCAAATTTGGTTTATTTATTGGTATATAATATACACATTTATTGAAGATTTTATATTTAATGACATCGTCCATCTAAACCCAATTTGTTGATCTATTCATTTGCCATAGACAGAAGCCAGAATATTAGCAGCATCATCAGCTTGTCTCAACTGTATAGCGGATGTCTTCTAGTCGTTTACTGCCAACTCTATGTCTCTATGTCTCTCTTTGCTGCTTGAAATATGATCCATAAATATTGCAAGTTATTTTTAGATCTATTCAAACACCCAGTAGCTGTTCAAGCTAACCTCAAGCGTCATGTTCTTGCCATTTCTTGAGATTATGTTTTACATTTTAGTATAGCTATATCTTGTACAGTAATAGCAACTCGTAACGACCTTCACAGAAACTAAAGCAAAACAAATAAATAAACATAACTGAAAGTGGTGCCAAAAGTGAAAAAAATTAAGAAAAACCAAGCCAAAAAACTTTTTAACTTTTTGACCTTCTAATCATGCAATTAGTTTTGTCACTCTCTAAATAGATATATATCTTGATGTATATATAGAAATATATAGACTTAAACAATTTTAACAATTTTTTTTAGTTGATGTGAGCGTTGATCTAAATCTATATATATCTATATGGTATTCTTTCTCTCTGTCTCTCTTCTAAGCTTTATATAAAATAAATCTGAGATGTTAATAAGCTAAAAATGATATTAGGGTATATCGAGTGCTCCTATGCTTAAGGTGAAGTACTTTTGTTTTTGTTATTTTGCCACCCACCAAGCGAGACGCCAAAAAATTAGCTCAGAAAACTAAAGTTTGACAATGTGCACAAGTTGCAGCGGCGCAGGCAGAGGCGTTAGCGTAGGCGTTAACAGAGTCAAAACAGCGGAAAGAGCAGAAGCAGCGGCAGCAAAGGCAAAGACAGCGGCAGCAAAAGCAACAAAAACAGCGGCAAAAGTAGCGGAAGAAGCAGCAAAGCCAAAAAAAAGCAGCTGCAGTGGCAGAGACAGCGACAAAGACAGCAAAAGCAGAGGCAGAAGCAATAGCAGCCAGCAGAAGCAAACACAGCAGAGGCAGCACAGACAGATAAGTAACAGAGCAGCAGCAGAGACTTAAAAAGCAAAAGCAGACGCAACAGTAAAAACAACAGCAGCAGAAGCAAAGACAGCAAAAGCATTGACAGAAGAGAGGCAAAGCCAAAAGAAGCAGCAGTAGCGGCAGAGGCAGCTCAAACAACAACAACAACAGCAGCAGCAGCAAAAGCAGTGAGAAACCGCTACTTTGCGCTCTCTGCCAATTGCACAAAGCGCTTGTTTGCTCTCTCAGCTGCAGGCGTGCTCTTCACTATTTGCAGGCGCTCTCTCAGCTGTGCACACGCTCTCTCTCTCTCTCTGTTGCTTTTGCCTATGTTAGGCACCTGTCGCGGCAAGTTTGTCAACGAAGCCAGCGGCGCTGTCGACGCCAACGTCGCTGCCACTAGAGCCAAGCTCAGCTTTGCGCCGCGCTGGGCACGTCGCGATTTTTCAATGCGTTCCGAGCCGCCGATAAGAACGCACGCGAGCGAACGAGCGTACCGAACAAGAGAGATAGCAATAAAGAAAAGTATTCAATAAATTCAATAATTGAAACGCGCGCGCGTGTTAAATATTTTTCACCTCTGTTTTTTTTTTCGTTCGTTTTTGTTTGTTTTTTTAAGAAAATATATATTTCTTTATAAATATACATATATGAATAAAATTGTTTGAAGAAAAAGTTTCCCAAAGTTTTTTTTTGTGCACTGGAAAGAAAATTGCGGCCTTTGCTTTTGGCCTAGTTAATCACTGAAAACTATTTCCACTGTGTCATGTGACAGTTCCCAACGCCAGGTGTCGCACCACATGCAACAAAATGTCAGCGAAAAATCAGATCAACGTCTTCATGGAGAAGTTCAATACGGTGAGTGGGAGGACTATAAAGGAATTTAAAAAGGAACAAAAAGGAATCAAAAAATTATATTAATTATGGGTATAGCAAAGAGTGAGGATATGTGGAGACATAAATGGAAATGTTGTAAAGGAATAAAATATTTATATATATTGCTAAGATTCAAATCAATCCGCAAATGTTCCAAGAAACTTTTTGAGATTTTTAAGATTGTATATCTGATCTATTTGATATGATAATCTAAACCATTATTTTGGTAGTAATTTTAACTCATATTTTTAGTATCTCATCTCTTAATATAATACTATTATAATCTTAAGCACTATATGTACTGGTACTGTTAAAAAAGTATCGCAAATTTGGTGCTTTAGAAAATTTGTGTTATTTTTTCATGAATAGCTATTTAGTTTCCATCAGATATTATCCAGTACTTCAAATTTGCACTCGTATAGTGTTAGAGCCAAAAAGTTGAATAAAAAGAGAGAGAAACAGAAAAAAAATTTTCTGCCTATATATTTATATTCGATTTTAAATTTCCCATTATATTGAAGCTCATAAGCTAGCATAAAACATAGAAAAATATCTTTGGTTTAATCTTGAAAATAAAATTAATGTCTTTAATCTTAAAGCTTGTGAGATTTTTCTAGATCAATGAAAACTTTAATATTTTTTGCTTCTTAAAGTGGCAAGCGAGTATATTGATTTAGTGGAATATTAACAGAAATTTTAGATATAAACCATAGATCATGCCCAGATATGAATTGCATATATAGCTAAGCAGACAAATCAGCAATCTAGTCTCTCAAAAAACAAAATCTCTGGACCAACTCTATAAATGGATTAAGTCTTATAGATACACTCCCCATTCACCATTATATGGAATACCCCTACCCATCTTGGTGCTTGACTAATTCTCAATTTAGTTAATTCATTGCAAGTTTTTAGTGCATCAAGTGGTTTAAATTGAAAATTTGCTGCTTCAATTAGATTTTAAACACTTAAAGGTGAAGTCATGAAAAGCTGCAAACCATTTGGTTTAAGGCTCGAAATGTATTCAATTGACTCATTTAAAAAAACTAAATTTGGAGCTAACTTTTACTTCAGCTCAATTTAATTCTTAATTGAAAAGTTTTAAGATTCTGAAAAAGTTTTGCTTTCGCTTTGTTTTTAACATTTTATCATTTTAGCATTTGCATTCAATGCTGCGCATCAATAAATTGTAAATTGTAAATTGAAATTGAATTTGAAATTGAAATGGAAACATTCAAATTTTGATTTGCTGCCCAAGACAGACGCAAAAATGAAAGTGAAATGCGCTTCAAATTAAGTGCTTGGTCTAACGATTTGTCTATCTCTCTCGCTCTCTCTCTATCTGCCTCTTTCTCTCTGTCTATTTGGCTACTTCAATGAGCCGCAATTGAAAATGTCTGTTGAAATGCTGCGCACCGCATAATAAACGACGAGCACAAACAACAATTTAATGCAGCCGCAGTTGTGTTGCTGTTGCTGTTGCTGTTGTTGGCGCTGCAATAATTAATAAATATTTGCGAGGTGAGAGTTGCCCAATTGATCAAAATGCTCACGCTCGATAAGTTATCGAGCACATTCACGCATATCGAATGTGCATGGATTAACAAGAATCTCGTTTCTTCACTATTGTTAATGAGTAATTGCTACAAATGGGTTGCAAGTGAGCTAATGAGCTAGTAATGGGAGCTCGATAAGTTATCGATAACATAGATGCATACAACTTGGACTTACAATAAGTTTTAATGAGCGCTTACTATAAGAGGGGGGAAAAAATCAAGCAATAAGTGTTGTCTATGCAGCCAAAGTGTGTTTGATAAGTTATCGATAACATGCATTTGTCAAGCTTGGAGTTTTCAGTGAGTCTTACTGCAAATTTAGCGTTGACTGTTGTCTGACTGATACTCAATGGGGTATCGATAACATATAGAGTAAAGCATATGAATATAAGAAACTAAGATAAGGGAATTACTTTTGATTTTGTTCACTTTGTTCACTAGAAACTACTGAATGTATTTATAGAAATCATGTAGGAGTAACAGAGTGCACTACTTAAGGACTTCCTATCGATAATTCAAATTTGACTAAACATATCGATAGCTAATATAGAGTAGAGGTAATATTTATGCCCCACTTTTCCGTTGGCTTGAAAATCTGAAACTATAAATCTAACATTTTAACTTGAAATTACATTTTTGTAATGGAAAATCTTTGTAGTTTGCGAATTCCACAAATGAGATATAAAAATAAATCAAATCAGTTTATGAAATGCTGTTAAGTTGTTGTCTATGGGTCAATGCCAATCAATGGCAATGGCAACGCAACTGTTTAGAATAGCCAGGCGGCCAGTCAGCCAACCAGGCCAGGCTAGGTAATCAGAATCTGACGTCACGATGCGTTCAGGAATCAAATGCAACCTGTTTGCGAATCAAGCTTTATGCAACCGAAAAACCTCACAGGAGAGAAAGCCAGGCAGGCAGACGGTTAAGCTAATTGAAAGGGGAGGAAGTGGTGGGAGGGGCTGCGATTACGGCATCTGAATTCTAGCGCAGCTTGCGGTAGTTGACGTCACAGAACGAAAGACTTAGACAACAAACTCGAGTGTGTGCGAGTGTGTGTGTGTGTGTGTGTGTGTGTGCGTATGTGTGTGGTCAAAAACGGGGCATTTGCAAATGCCGTTAATGTGTGCAGCCAGAGTCACGGAATAAACCATCAAAATTTATTGAATTAAGCGCAACTAGTATCTGTGCAAATTGTGAATATCTGAAAATCGGTTAACCCATGTCGGATGCAAACCTGTTTGCCTCTTAAACTTCTTCACAGCAGCTGAGCACCTTAGCTGGCAAAGAGATTGTGCTGCTCTTGGTGAAGTAAACGACAAGTGCAGTTGCAGTTGTCTCATCAACCAGTCAATGCAGTCAGTCAGTCGGTCAATCAGTCTTATCTCTATTTTGTAAGGCAATCGTCATATGATGATCAGCGTTGCCTCGTCGGTCTGCTTGACTGGTTATCATTTAGTCCATCCAGTTAGTTAGTTAATCTGTTAGCCTGGCAACGGTAAGTTATCCCCATCATCAGTCAATCAGTAAGTTTATTAATCAAGCCAATCAGTCAATCGGTATTATCGAGCCAGCTAATCAGTCAATAATCAATCTGCCATTTCAGCAGATAGTCAATCAGTTACTGAATTAGTTAGTCAATCAGCCAATGAGTCAACTTAATCAGTCAGTAAGTCACTCATTCACTTAGTAATCATTCGGTCTGTTTTTTTAGTCATCAATCAGTCAGTCAGACAATAGTTATTCATCAATCAGTATTAGTTAGTTAGTTATTAGTTAGTTCATCGATAGATCTGACTCAAGTCAATCAGTCGTTCATTCAATTAGTCGCAGAATCAGCTAGTCAATCCGTCAATCAATCAATCAGCCGACCGCAGTCGACAGTTGCTTATCAATCAGTAATCAGTAATCATTTAGGAGCAATAATCAAAGTCAAAGCAATAAGTCAAAGCTAGTCTGTCAATCACTCGTTTATCAAGCAATCTTCAGTCATCAATCCCTCACACATTCACACAGTCAATCATTCAATCAATCACTTACAAAACAATAGTTATCAATTAACAATTCATTCATTAACCAGTCAATACGTCACTCAGTCAATCAGTCAACTAGTCAATCAGTCAGTCAAGGTAATTCAGTCATTGTTAATAACATGCTTTATAAATGCTCTGCATTTGAAATGTGAGTGCGATAAATGCAGTTTAATTGGCGTCACAGGTGTCAAGTGCGTAGGGGGGGGGCTTTAGTTAAACAATGTTGTTTACGTACTCGCCCCTAAAAATGTCAGCTAATATATCAACTTTTGAGCACTAGGAAGTTGGTCTATAAAGTGCTTTAATGGCTAACTAAAGTAAAGCTAAACAAAGACAACACGTTTGATTACAACTTGATTTATGATTATGTTAACAGCTAAGCTAGCTATATTTCTTATATATATCCATATTAAGAAAGAGGTTTGTTAATGAGAAGCAACTTGGGTATGTATTTAGATATACATATGTATGTTTATAGAGAATATTTACGTCAGATGACGTGCGAAATGGGAATTATGCTGGAAATTGTCTAGAAAATTGAAAGCGAAAGAATTTGCTGTTGTCAGTAGAAGACAATGCATTCTTTTGCTTTCAAATTCCTTCTAGCTATATTAAAGTTCAAAGTTATCGATTATAAATATCGATATATTTGAATGAGAATGTAGGAGAAACGATTGCATCTTAAGCACTCAGACATTGCTTGCGCAATTCAGTCGACAGATTGTAAGTTGTAGTTACCATATAAGCTAAGTCGATAAGTTATCGATAACATATGCAGTATGGCAGCCTACTGGAATCTACCTACTTATGCACTACATCCTATGTGAAGGCTACAACAAACGGAAATAGCTAGAAAATGGCTTTTGTTTATAGCCTAGCAAGATAAACCTCTATATACAAATATATCTATATATATGTCTATATAGTTAACTCTCATTAAAATGCGCATTTAGCTGGCATTACGCATACGCCTCGTGGTGCCTGCGGTTTTTCACTTTGTAAGCCAAAACTAACCGCCAATGCCAACTGAAAATGCTTCCTCAACCTATAGATTCGACTCTCCGATATGGTTCAGATGTTTGATAAACCTCGAAAGGAACAATTTCAAGTTCTCTTTAAGCATTTGCCGCTGACTTTTGGCTTTTGTTTCGTGTGGCGGCAATTCAAGACGGCGCAAATGCTTTTATTTGTTACTTGAGCCACATTAACAGTTAGCTCAGTTGGCAAATATCTATGTATATAAGTATATATATATACATATATCTGTATATGTACTTATAGCTGTAAAATCCTCCAATTATGGCGTAGCTCTGACCCATATTGTAAAACGTTGACCAACTCGTTGGGTGCCAAATACGGAAGCCATATGTAAGCCTAATGAATTGAAAAGCAAAGCAAAAACAAACTCAAAAGCTCAAAAAACTCACATCTGGATAACAAGTGAGAGTGAACAGCTTAAAGATACCCTGGAAGCATTTTCATGTAAATGTGTATGGAAGGAAACTTCATAGCTGCTTAGGCTTAGCTAAATCTCTGTATACCGGATTGTCTGAATCAAGTATCTAAAATATGCGAATCATGTTTAAATTTGAAATTTTATATCGATTTCTTGGAAATGAAAAAACTTATCGATTATTTGAAATACATTTGATGGTGTGGTTTCGAAGAAGTCTCTCAAGTCCACAGCTCTTGTAATAGCTGGGCTTTAGCTACTGAACTCTTATACGAACATCAATTGATACAGAGCTGAATCAACTGTTGACAATAATCATCAACCCTTTATATATATACGCCATGGTACTACATTTTCTATCCCCTGTCACATACACTTGAAACCAATCAATATACCCTGTTTACACTTGTGCTCAACTTAAGTGAAGCGAAGGAGAGAAAGAAATAGAGAAGAAGAAAAAACGGTGAATTTGACAACGCTGTTAAAAAGTTGTAATAATAATTTCCTGACTGTGATTTGCATGCTGCAAGTTTTGTTAAACATACTTAATCATTGCTACTTTATGTCGCACCGCCTTACCCCACCGAGACTTGTGGACCACCTACGCGACTTGACAGACGTCCATTGGGTATTCAATTTGTATGTGCTCTGGAAAACATCTTGAAGTATATGCGAGCCCATAAACTATATCACAAAAAAATGTTACATTTTCTTCATCGTTTGTTTCGAGTATATGATCCATTATGCAATAGTTCATGTAACACTAAGTTTCTGTGAAACCATGGAAGTCGAAGAGCTTTGCTTGAACTTGACTGCCCATATATGATTATATTTGAATTCCTGTATACGAAGTATGAGTTCATCCATTTTCTTTTCGATAGTATCATCATTGAATTGATATCTTGAAATTCAGATTTCTTCTTCACCTCAAGTCAGCAAGTAGCGTATTTCAACTAGAAGATAGATATAGAAATAGATGTCATTATCATGCTCTACAAATTTCATTAAGAAAGTCGAGCCAAAAACTACAGATATTCAACAATCATGCCCTTATTATCCATTAGTATGAATATCTTGAGATAACTGATATTCAGATTCCTTATTCGCCTCAAGTCAGCAAGAAGCGCACTTCAACTAGACGATAAGTATGTCATTGTCACGCTCTCCAAATTTCATTGAATAGGTCCAACTAGAAGTTCACAGAGTAGAACCCAGCGCAGCTCAAGGACAGTCGCTGCGTCAACTGCGCAGTTAGCAGCAGAGTGTGGGATGTGTGTTGCTTGTTATCTGAGTATCTGAATATAAAACATTAGTAAAATCAGAAGAATATAGTGGAATAGAAAAGCACACTCGACTAGAGCGCTCTTGCTTGTTATGTGTGCTGTACAGGTAGCGATAGCAGTGTCTAGGGTATCTTCTAGTCGTGCACTCCCACACTAGATCATTCTAGTTGAGTGCGTTTGGAGCCCAAGTGAAAGTCTACACAACAATTTGATAACAGATTAGGGCAACTTCAACCCAGTTTTTATTGTTTTATGAATTGTGTTTCTTGTTTTGTTCTTTTTGTTGTTTGGCTTTGTTTTGTTTTGTTTATCGTACATTTATTTGCACAAGTGTTGTGTGTGTTGATAAGCAGTCGTGACTTTTGTCTATCGTTTTCCTCGTGTTCTTGAATTGGTAATCTCAGTGTCAAGCATATTTGCTGAGCAAGCAACCAACATCGTGTTCTTTCTGTATTTAACTTAGTTTCTTGCTCGAGATGCTTGAAAGCGGTTTATTTTGCAATTTTGATATAGACGCCTCGAAAAAAATCTATAGAGAGTACGGGTTATGTGTAAAAAATAAATGAAATGACGACTTGATTTGCGAATCGAACTTACCAGTTTTAAACATATATATAAAATGTTATACAGTGCAAAATATAACAAAACACACTAATATACTAAATAAAACTAGAAACTAGGCTGCTGCCGCTTTCGTTTGAAATAGCACCACAAAACTGTTGACGATCATCTGAAGCTTCACCAGTTCCTTCAAGATTTCCCTCAAATAGCGACGAAACTTGTTCGTCATCCTGCGATAATATAGATGGAGTCTCTTGATCAAAGTGCGAGCGCGATGACGATCTTTGGCCGAGTATGCGGCGTGGAGCGTTCCTGTTGCACGCATTTTGTTTCAATTGCTTAAAGCTTCTATTTTCGAAAAATGAAAAAAAAATCTACAACTTTTTCACAAAATTTTTACTTTTTTTTTTTTTTTTTTATTTGACTACGATCTGCTCTGCTTGAGCTGGTAGTTGATACTGATTATTTTTTGTTCTGAGTATTGGGATATGGGAAATTTTTTCACAGCCTACTTGGATGTACAAAAAATAAGCATAAAATTTTGTTTGCATGTAACAGCCCAAAGTAGGCGTAGCAAACCCCGAATAGCATATATATATATTTTCACAGCCTACTTGGATGTACAAAAACTAAATATAAAACAGTTTTTGTAAGAGCCCCAAGTAGGCGTGGCTAACCCGTTAAAGCATATATACATATATTTTCCTAATCAGAGCAACGAGCTGAGTCAATTTAGCCCTGTCCGTCTGTCTTATAACTGTAACTATAACTATAAGACCTGAAGACTTGAAATTTTTGTTGTAGCTCCCTGTATAGCACGCGCAGATGGAATTTGGTTCTAAAAATCGATAACTATTCCCGCTTAAATTTTATCGATTGAAAACCTCAGTTATAAAATTATATCTCCTACATCTTTAGAGCTAGAGTTTTCAAATTTTAAATATAGATTCATGTGTATTTTAGAAAATTTCTATATTTTTTATATCATTACCGGCCCCAAACGCACCCCCTTGCCACCAATCTCTCTTTTTCTTTTGTCTCTCATTCTCTTATCTTTACGCACTCGAGACATAATCGAACTACTTTGACTAACTTTAGTATCGAAATATAGTTAAGATATTAGCAAGTAAGGTTGATGTTAACCAAGTCAAGGTAGCTGATTAAAGCAAATTTGCTGTGGATGCTTCTTACAGCATTAGCTGTTGAGTCGAATCTGATGTTTGCTCTAAGAAACACTTTTGTCTCTCAATCTCTTATCTTTACTCGAGACATCGAAACATCGGTATGAAGATATTACCAAATAATGTTAATGTTAGCCAAGTTTCCATGGGCAAAATCAAAACATTTTGATGGCGCATAAAAGTGTGATTGATTGGAATGCCAATGTCTAGCTGGGCATCCAGTTGACTGTGGGGTCAAGCAGCTGGGTAAAAGTTTCGATACGAGGAGCACATGAAAATTGGCAATGGAGAATGGAAGTGTAAAGAGAAGAAGAAGAAGCAGCAGCAGCAACAGCAACAGCAACAACAGCAACAGCAACATCGGCAGGTGTAGCTTAAAGATTTCACCTAACCAGCAGCAACTCGTAGAAGAAATCGCCAACTTAATTTACAGCATTCAACGATCTATGCAATCTTCTGCTTTGTTTTGCTTTCTTGGCGCTTTTTTTCTTATTTTTGTCGCCTTTTGAAAAAACATTTTCACTTTCGTTTTCAATCTCTACGTGTGTGTGTTTGGTTTTGGTTTTGGTCATTTTTTTTTTTTCTTTTGGCCCGGGCCAATAATCACAATAATCGTGGTAAGCGGGCAGTCAGTCAGGCCAGCCAGCCAGCCAGCCAGTCAGCTAGCCAGGCCAGGCCAGGCTAGGCCAGGCCTCGGGGCTGCAAACACAGAAAACCGAAAAACTGGTTGCCGACACTTGGCCGGATGCTTGGAATTTTCGGATGCCGAACGAAAGTGAAAACACCGCCGCCAAGAAGCCAAATGAAATCCAAAAGAAAACAAGAAAAAGAAAGAAAAAAAAAATTGAATTTAAATAAATTACGTATGTTAATTGCGCAGCCGGTCAAGAAAAATGGTTCGCAACCAACTCCCAAAACTGAAACCGAAACTGAAACTGTTTTTGTTTTGGTTTTGGCGAATTCGACTTGCGGCTCACTTGAATTAATGAGGGTCAAGACACTTGACTTGGCTTTGGCTTTCTACCTACTTCATTATCAGCTAGATCATTATCATCAGCATCAGCATCGGGATGATGAACATCTGCATCGATATCTTCATCTTTATCAGCAGCTTCTCGTGTTCAGCTTTCTTATCAAACTGATCATCATCATCATCATCATCATCATTATTATCATATTCATCTGCATCATCTTCTGCTTTATCAGCAGCTTTAGGCTTTCTACTTTTGCCGTCAGCTTCTTTATAAATCTGATCATTATAATCGGCATCGTCTTCATCTTCTTCATCATCATCACCTTCATCATCATCATCATCATCATCAGCAGCAGCAGCAGCACTTTAATCGACACCTTGAAATTGTTGCAGGTGGCAGCGCGAATTGTTTTTTGTTTCTTGTAGCAGCAGCTACAACTAAGGGCTATAGGCTGTATGCGACTAACTGATACCCTGTACATGTAGCTGCAAAGTGCTCTTTACGTGTTGAACTTAACTCAATGCGAGAGCTTAAAACTAGATATTTTGTTAGTATTTCTATGAAACTTTGTTGTTATCGATTAAGCCAAAAATTTATCGATCAACTGAAATTGAAAGAAAGTATGACAGCTAGAGAGGCAAACCAAGCTATAGAAATTACCGACTCTACTGAGTCGAGACAATATTTTTTGTAAATTTACAAAGGGTATCCTCTTCTGCCTGTTACATATGGATACAAGGAATCATCATACCCTGCTTGAATTCACTTTCATCTGAGAGTTGCCCGTAAACAACAACAAAGATAGACGATCAAGCACGTGGCTTCAGTTAATGAAAGCGCATTGTTGTTACACCTTATGCTGCATCGTCTCTCATCTTTCTCCTCTCTCTCTCTCTCGCTCATTTCCCTCCTCTACCACCTCGTCAGTATTTCATGTCTAGAAGCTGACAGCAATCAGCGAGCCATTTGTTAAGCTGCCAAACAGTTGACCTTCTTCGGCAGCTCCTCTAGAGTTGCCAGCTCTATATCCTGTTTACGCGCCGTAACTGTAAACATATAGCATAATATATAACAGCATTTTTGACAGAGCCGCATGGCGTGAACTTTCTTGAGGCATTTCGCATCCGTGGTATCATTAGCTGCGCTTGGCTATGATTAATTGCGACTGCGTTTCAGGGCAACTACTGTCGAAGGCCTTGACGTTTTTGTTAGTCTGTCGCTAGACTATGACACAGAGTCTATAAGAAGTTGAAATCGAAATCCGAAGCCAAACTCATTTGGCCTTAGACACCAGAGTGCATTGACTAGAAGATACTCTGTCTATATATATGTGGTCTATGTTCTTTAGTTATTCGACTCTGCTTTACTTAATCTATATAGATTACTTATCTATGACATGCTTAATGCTGTTTGAAGCTCTCTTCATCTTCATCTTCTTGATGAAGTTGAATTCTTAAAAGATTTTAGTTAATTTCGGAAGCTTTAGCAATGTGCTTAAAGCAGCTTTAAGATTTCCAAGAGAGCTTTAGGATTTTAGGAACATATTCTTTTCGCCTTAAGCTATAAGTCTTACCAAAAGAGCATACTTATATATCTTCAATATACCCCACCTCTTTTAAAGCTGCCTATAGACCTCTCAGTTGCACCCCAGCAGCTGTCAATATCTGTGTCTTTAACAATGTTCTACTTAATGATAAATGAATGAGGCTTTGAGGTATTTAATGAGATAATCTTTAATAATAAGCTGGCCATTATAAATTTTATCCAAGACCACCAAACAAAAGACTTGGAACGCAAACTTGAATGTCAATTCACTTTTCATCATTCGTCGTTGTCGTTGTCGTCGTCGTTGCGGAATTGTCTGTCTTTAATCTCAACAATTATCGTATTTAAGAGTGGAAAATGATCTCATAATCAGTTTTGTATCCAGTCCAGCATCAGCACAATTAAAGGCCAATTGAACCAAGCGACTCGTTTACTCAATTAAATATTCAAAAAAGATATGAACAAAAATTAAACTTGTTTTTTTTTTCTTTTCTCTCATTTTTTTTTTTTTTTTTTGACTTTTCTTAAACTTTTCTTTTCCGCTTGTTAAAGCCGGCATGTACGTCTTTTCTCTCTCCCTCCCTACCTCTTTTTCTCTCTCTGTTTGCATACCCTGTGAATGTCACATAACAAGGGTATACTAGCTTCTGTTAATAACTGAATAAACTAGAGTATGATAGTATAAGACTAATAATGTAGAAGTAGAAGAATATAGAGTGTGTAGTGTATAAGAGTAGCCAGTTATCAATTAGATTGGATTATAAGAGTTATAAGAGTATGAAGGTATAGAGAGTATAAAAGTATAGACGTAGAAAAGTAAGAGAGTATAAGACTAAAGTGCAGTATATAGAAGAATATAGGAGTATGCAAAGATATATACTCCTATATTCCTCTACTCCACATTCTTCATAGGAATTATAAACTATAAGAGTTGCCCGCTTGAAGCTTTCATATATTTAGATAGAAGTTGTATGTAAAAGAACTTTGATATCCTTTATACCTGGAGAGTATTGGATTTTCACAGGGTATCTCGTAGTCATTCACTGAATACAAGAGCACTCTCAATAGCTGTTTTTTGTTGATTTTGCTTTGCATTGTTTTGAATTAATAATTTATATCGATTTTTATAAGCGCCCGCGGCGCACATCAATTGATTTAACGGATTAGCATGCACAGACATATGTGTGTGTGTGTGTGTGTGCGTGTGTGTGTGAATATTTATAAACTCTTGTTGTTTTTGCCTCTTCTCCCTCCACTTTACAAGTTGATTTGCAATTTATGAAACGCGTTCAGCCAACGAGACGAAGAGACGAAAGTAAAAGTTCAATTAAATAAAGATAAATTGCACAACAATTGTTGTTGCTTGTTGCTTGTTATTGTTGTTGTTGTTGTTGTTGCTGCTGCTGCTGCTGTTGTTGCTGTAGCTTGTTGGCTGTTGTTAACTCTGCTCTGGTCCAATTCCAATTCGCAACTTAAGCCACAGCTCAGTTTTCAGTTCATGTTCATGTCTCCATTTACTTTACGTAAGCTTCAATAAAAATGCAAAAATAAATTCCAAAATTAAATCAGAAACAAAAACATAAGCACTTGAGTATCTGCCCTTAATGCCCCGACCCCCTTAAAATACCACGCCCACAAACATTTTTGACATTTATATGTGCTGAATTTTATATTCAGTCGACTCTGCACTTATTGCACATGTCATATAATATCCGTAAGCATTACTTGGCACTCAAGAATCCAAATCGATATTTATCGATATTTTGTATATGAGAATTAGAAAGAAAGTAGATTGGCTGGCTGGACAAGAAAGTAAGCTAGACAGACAGTTAGGTTTAGCCCTGACTCAACTATTGACGAAGTTTGCAGAATCAACTACAAAATAAATCCTCTTCTGCCTGTTACATATCGATTCATCCAATCATCACACCCAGTCGGAATTCACTTTCAACTGAGATCGATGGTCAAGCACGTGGCTTTAGTTAACGAAAGCGCATTGTTATTACACCTTTGGCTACCTCACCTCCGATTTCACTCCTCTCAAGCGCTTCTCATCACGCTGATTTCCCCCTTCTCGAATGAGTTATATTTCATGTCAAGATGCTGCCAGCAATCAAGCAAGTCATTTGTTGAGCTGCCAAAAAGTTAATCTCTGCTACTCTCAAGATATTTCTGAATCCCATCAGCTCGTGTTTCTTCGCATTTGAATAATATAATATAGATTGGATTAAGTTAGATTGGCTTGGGTTAGGTCAGGTCAGTTGAGATGTTCCATCATGATGCTTCTGATGAACTCTTGTTACGTATGCTATATGTTATATATTGTTGAATATTACAATTATTTTGAGGTTATATGTAGATATAATATAATATAATATATAATACTTAAGGAGAGACGTCAATAATATAGCAAAAGAAAAGTAAAGAAAAGGTCAATGCATTTAATGTGGCATCAGATCAATGAACATGGTAATGACAATGATAATGCTAATGATCGATGACTTGCAAACCTAGCAATGAGAGGCATAAGAAAGTAAAGTTGATAGTGAAGGGGATAAATATGATATTAATAATGAACATGATAATGCTCATAATGACATTCTTAATAATAATGATAGTGACAATGATAGTTATAAGAAATTCAATGGATAGTGAAGGTGATGATAATGAAAATGAGAATGATCAGCATGGTATTCTTAATGATTATGATAATGATAGTGGAATGATAATGATAATGTTGATGAATAATGATAATGATAATCATGTTAATGATACTCATAGTTATAATATTAATAATATTGATTATAATAATAATAGTCCCAATGAAAATTCAATTGATGATGAATGCATATCCGCTAGCTCATCTACCAGAACATAAGCTAGCTGATAGGCATATGAAATGAAGATGATAATGACTAGTAAATATAATAATGACAATGATGACTACCTAAGGACAAGATAGTAATTAAATGAAAAGTTCAATGTACACAGAGCGAGAAAGAGAAAGAGCTAGAGCTAGAGCTAGAGAGAGGAACAGAGACTATGTCCGAGTAGCCTTTGGCCACATTGAAAGCTGTCAACATTGGCATTGGAGGACTACATTTAAATGCTATAGAAGATAATATGTGACAGCTGACATCTGACTGACGGACGTGTGCATGAAGAAGATGCTGAAGATGCTGAAGATGCTGTTGATGAATTCAATGAGCAAGCATTTGCATCATACACTTGTCGCTGTTCGTTGCTCATTTTTTCTTCATCTGCTCAAAAGTGACCATGGAGGACCAAGTAAAGCAAAAAGTGTTTTGTAATCTTGGCAAATTTCAGAAAGCAGCAACAAAATACTTAACAAATGCGAGACTAACTATTATTTTTAAAGACTTTAAAAGACGTTTGTCAGAATGCGCCAAATGTGATTGACTGGCAAATACCTGGCCTTTCGATAAACTAATATGAGTTCATATAAAAAAGGAATGGAAGTATAAAGAACAAGCTGTATAGCTCTCAACTAATATGCGCGCTCAAACTGCTAGCTTCAATTATAGGGTATCAGACAATGCGACACTTAAGACTAAGATGTTGGTAACTGGAGTATAGGTGATAGTAATATTTGATACTGAGACAATATACCCGCTGTATGCTGCTAGGTTGTAAAGGGTATCGGCAAACATGGCAAAGTATTTTGCACGATTTTATCGACGATTTTGGTGCGCTTTGTGTGCCGCAACAAAGCTGAAAGCTAAAGTGCACACGATGACTGAAACTGAGCCACAGCAACAACAACAACAACAACAACCTACAACAACAACAACCTACAACACCAACAAACACCAAGCCTAAATCAAGTTGCAAGAATGCGGAATAAATGTCAGGAGTAAAAAAAAATAAAAAATAAATGAAACAAAAAGCTAAGAAAATAAAAGCCGCTCAAGTTAAAGTATCTGTAAGATACATTCATGTATCTTTGCCTAATGCCTTAGATACTTAGTAATTGCATTTAAAAATAAATGAAAATATGTCACGACTGCTCGACTGGTAGATACCCTATATGCCGACTCAGCATGTATCTACTGAGATCGTAAGTGAAGAACAATTCACATCGTTTATCGGATAGATTCCCCTATTTATATTTATACATTAAAGAGAAGCTAACTAACAAAAATGTAGTTTTTTACCTCAAGCTACCAAAAGTTTAATATCGATATTTATCGAAATTGATCGAAGACCTAAGACAACTCAGGCGACTCTTATACTATTTAATGCATTTCTCATTTAGTTTTAGTGCTTTCTCCAGCTATTATATTCGGCTATAATACTCTTAGAATTTCAAACCCTTACACTCTTATATTGTTTCAGTCTTATATTCATACATTCAATATATGTATTTAGAGTTTATCTCATACTGACAGAGTCAATGCAGCTATATATTATATATGGGCCATATGCATAATTGTCAATAGATACAATATACCCTGTTTAAACAGTTTCAAATCACATACAGGGTATAGCAGAAGAAAACGAATCATGTTTAAAGTTAGCGGGCTATGCATTGACAACTCGCATTATTTATGACTACGAAACTCGTTCCATATACCCTATTTATGTACAATAGCTCATTAGAGAACATATATACTAGATATATATACATACTGTGTATGCATACATGAAAAGTGTGTTAAAAACTATAATTAATTGCCATTTGACGTAAAAGTTGCGTTGAACTTCGTGCTATTCGAGTTCTGGCAAAGTATTTCAAGTTCTTCCGTTTAGCTGTTAGCTGATGGAGAGACCCATAGCTATATTTAGCTAGTTTTGTTAGGAAATATATTAGAGAGAGAGAGTTAAACAAATATATATTTAAGGAAATAATTATGTTTAGGTTTACTGGGGGTATCATTGTGTATAATATAATATGTATAATATATATATAAGAATTTAAATTAATTTTTAATAATCGAACATTCTTAATAAACGATTTCATATTGGAAACTCATCTGCATGTAATATACAAGAATGTTTTCAAGCTCTAAACTCTTATACTAGCCAGCCAGTCTAAGGTTTTCCGACTCGTAGGCTCTTATACCATTAGACCCTTATGCTCTCACAGTCTTGGGCTTTATTTTGCAGATTTAACGTTAGTCTTGGACTATTATACTCTACCACACTAAGTATTGCCCTCTTAGACTCTTAAAGTCTAAGACTCTTATGCTCTTATATTCATACATACATATTTGTATATCATATCATATATCGTCTTATCTCTGTTTTGTTGCTTAGTCGCTTTGACTCAGCTGCTCTGTTGATCTGGCCATAACTCTGTCGCTGGCCTCTTAAACTTTAAATGTCAACCAAAAAGCAAACAAATAAAAAATGCCAAATATATATACATATATAAATATCCATACAAATATATATATATATATTTAAGAAAAACCAATCGAAAAGCTATCAAGCATTCAAAATGGAAATTTGCTTTAACACCAGACGTCAAAAGCTGCAAACTCTTTCTACTCATGCTTCCTCTTCTTTATCTTCTTCTCGCTTGACTCTTTGTATTATGAGCTATGCAAATTCAATGTTTGCTATTAGCTTTTAAAGACTTTAGCTGCATTATATTTGATTGTGACTAAGCACTTTGATATACCCTGTAAATTTGTAAGCTTAAGAGGTATTTGAATAGTGTCTTAATGTAGATAAGTGCACTTTTAAGTACATTTATTTCATATAGATACAATTGAATTATTTTGCTATATATTTAATCTCAGCTCATTCTCAATTTAAATATGTTCCAAGTATAAGAGCTGATAGACTGACTAGTACTTTAGTACATAACTAGTTCCGCGCCGATCCTAACTCTTTTCAAAAGCAGACAATATGAAGTCTTTCATATGCTAACTTTGAACACTTTTGTTGTTCAGCGATCTGTTGCATGTTGTTTTCTGCGCACATGTTTCGAGCTGTTGTTGATGATCCAACGAAGAAACATCAATTTGCAAACTCATTTCTTGTAAAGTTTTCTTTGTTTTTATTTGTTGTTACTTGTATCGATAATAATTAAAAAACACTTTGGCAACGGCTTGTGCCCAGCCTCGTTTACAACATGGATCGTCATAATTGTGTTGATTTAGCTCATAATTAAGTTGTGCAAATGAAGTTCAAGTCAAGCGCAGAAAATGGCAAATTGTTAAACGCTTTTTTTTTAGCTTTTTATGGTTTGCCATGACGAATGCTTGAAGTGGGGTGGGAGAGGGAGTAGAAGTGGTTGGAAGTTAGCGGTAGATGGGGTCATTCAGCCATCAAACAATGGGCCACCATGCAGAGTTAAGTATCAAAAGCATCGCCCCCAAAGGCCCGCAGACAGCGACAGCGACAACAATAGCAACAACAACAACAACAACAACAGCAGCAACAACTGCGACAAGTTGATTCAAGTGAAAGTTGTGTCCAGAGCTGAGATTTGCCTACTCAGGTGCTCAGAGGATGATCGCCGTCTGTCTGAGCAAAAGTAAAGCAAAATATGTATACCCAGTACCCAGTATATATGAAGGTAACTGGGAACTGGAGATATATAGAGTATATATATATAAGAGTGCACATGTATAAGATCATAAACGTAAAAGCAACTATTAGTATACAAGTTAAAGAGCATAAGAATATAAGATTATATGTGTATAAGAGTTTAAGACTAGTAAAAGAGTTAGCAGTCTTATGATTATGAGAGTATAGGATTACTATAGTATACGAGTATGTTTTATAAGAGTATAAGAGTATCCGGCATACATACACAAGAGTAGGTGACTCTACTCTTATAATACTATAATACTATTTATACTGTTAGATTATAAGATTATACTCCAATAATAGTATTATCCTGAGGCTTAGTATATGAGTAAGCGCCTTTAAAGCCTCATAAAAATACAATTTCACAGCTTAATTGAACTCATCAGGATGGAAGGTTTACAGGGTATCTGCTAGACATTCACTGCCGCGTAGACCACTCTTACCTGTTTCTGCCTGGCATTTGAGATCGCCCGATTCAATCCATTGCAGCTGCACCCTAACAGCTATAAATTCTTAAGCCTAATTTTTTCGACTAAATATCAAATGCAATAAAGCCGACAAACTTTTGTAAATGTCGATCGCCGTTCAACACAAACGCTGCAAATGATATCAAGAACAGTTCAGTCGGGCGTAACAGACCACAAAATACTCGTTTGCAACCAAAGAATTGTAGATGATTTCGCCTAAATGCCTGAGGTGACCATATCTCTTCCTTTTGTTTAGACTAGTATTCACATCATCGGGCATATGCCTGTACACCCTATATACCCTATTTGAAATGCTTTTGAGCGAGTGTGAAAAACGTAACGAATTTCGCTTTTGGTGCACTCGAGCTCAACTTTGACTAGAACTTGACACCTCTGACTGCTGATTATTTATGTGCTGTGCCTTTGAATGTTTTGCTTTTGTTGTTGTTGTTGTTGTTATTTCTTTTCGGGGTTTCGGATACCCAGTAGTTAGCGTTTAGAACGTCAAAGGTATCGGATTAAGATTGCAAATGTATCTCGTGTCTGCCAGGCTGAAAATATATTTTTGATAAGCAGCCAAGTATCTTAAAGTCCTAGTTTAAGACATTCTCATTTGAGTTAGTTGTCGTTTTGGATTGGTGGTATACATGCACTGTCAAATACCCTGTAAAGGTGGCATATATAATTGAGAAGTATTTGTTAAAAAACTTGATAGTGGAGTAATCCCATAAGGTACGTTGCTCCAACTTTTATTTCATAGAACTTTTTTATGTTTCAGCTGGGAAATACAAAATCTGCAACGTTTATTAGTCAATATTTGGAATCTTTACTAAACATAATTAAAGTTTAAGTATATGAGAACGCACATACCACATCTCTTGTAGTTCCCCAGTTCCATGAGGTTTCTCAGCAACTCTCTTGCACACCCATTGTACACCCATTGCAACTATTATATTGGTCTAGTCTCTAGTTGTTGCTGCTCTCGCTAGTTTGCATGCGGGGCCTTTTTTTGTTTTATTGGATGCCAACATGCAAAACTGAAATACGAAACTTGAATCTTGCATTGTGTTGCATTGCTGGCCGGCAGGTGGCGCTGCGGGTGTTAAAATAGGGGCACATAGGGCAGGCGGCAGGCGGCAGGCGGCAGGTAGGTGGGTGGGGTGAGCTGGGGTGGGCAGGCAGGCAGGCAGGGGGGTGCTGCCTTAGCCAATTGCCTTGTGTAATAATTTTTTAACACCCGCATGCCTGATTACACGATTTCGATTTACCTTTACTTATTTTTTTGTTTGTGTTTTGTTGTTTTGTTTTTTTTTTTGCTTGCTTGCGGATTCGGATTTGCTTTTGATACGAGCTGAAATTCAGTTATTGTAGCCGTTGTGGTTGTTGTTGTTGCATGTAAACAACACCTTACAACACCTTCATCACGGTCCAGCGCCAATTGTTGCTGTTGTTGCTGTTGCCGTCTTGAAGCAACAAATGCAAACCACATCATAAAACAAAATAATAAAATAATAAAAAATAACAAATTTTTTCTTTATTTTGTCTAATGCTGTGCAATTAGATATACGATAGTTGAGGCGATAGTATTAGTATGCTCCGCACTATGTTTGCAAGTGGTTAAGCTGGGTATACTTATACAGAGGCTGGCGTGAATGAGCTTATTGAGTATGTATAAGTTCAATTAGGATCAGCTCTGTCTAAATTTTGTTTGATCGATAACTTATTCCATAAAACCGATATAAATCGATTTCAAACTTTAGTTATTTTGCACATTTCACGATTTACAGTCATTAAATTAGTCATCTAGACTCAGTTATAGTAAATATAAGTATCGATAGCTCTAATGACCCTATAGAAAAGAAAGTTTCTTGTTGTCTTCATTTTACTTTTTATAATTCTGATGGTACTTCAAATATTTGCTATAGTAGATAAGATTGATAGGGTATCTTTAAGTTATTCACTCTCTTACTAGATCACACTTATATTTCTTTATTTTTTCAGTTTCCGCATCTCACTTGAATGTATTTAGTTTTTTTTTTTTTTTTGAGACAGTTGTGTTTTCTTTTAGATAATTTAGAGGCTCTTCACCTGACATTAATGGTTGTTGCGATTACGAATGAGATGTTTTTTCTCTTCATTTTTTATAAGAAATGAAATGAACATGATTAACATTACTTGCAGCACGTGAGCCATGGCTTAAAGAGCCAGCCATGCTTTTGTGCCAATCAAACATCTATATGTATATATATATATATATATATATATATATATATGTTGCTATCTTTAGCTGCGAGAAATTGCCTTCCTTAATAAAAAAGTTTTCAACTTTTTATTTAGCTTTAATTCCTTAAACATTGGCCATCAATTGGAGATGATGAAACCTCTCGCTGCCAAATGCACTGAAAATGTGCTGAAAATGCATGCAATTAACTCGACAGTCCAATCGTCCCACTGTCCAACTGTCAAGTTGAATGAAATAGAAAGAGAGAAAACATAAAAGTGGCAGAAACACAAAACTGTTTGAACAGTTCGTTATATCAACTATCGTTAGCTGATCGTAATGACTATTTTTGGACCGTGCGACAATGTCTGGGAAAGTAAAGCCTCCTCTCTCTCTCTCTCTCTCTCTCACACTCCCTCAGCTACCCCTCTCTATTTGATTGCTCCAGTGCCTGAATGGCTGAATGGCATTGTTGCTGCCATAAGGAAAGCCTCGAAGTGATTGATCGCCATAAAAATCGATAATGGATGAGCGTGCCAAAAAGTTTATGTAAATGCAACTTGAATTGATCGAAATTGTCTAAGCTGTCGATATATTCAAAATATCGTAAGGCAAAGCTATCGATAAAAACAAGCGATAACTTGCCTATCGAAGATATTCCAATTATAGTAAGGCAAAGCCATCGATAAAAATAGCCGATAGCTTGGCTATCGAACGTTTATTTAGGTTTGCTACACGTAGATGTCAATGAAGGCAAATAGAAGCTTGATATATATAGTATCGATAAACTGGTTGAACCTTTATTGTTAGTTATCGATTGTTTATGTATGCTTGTTACTGATCATATTGTATTATTTGCTTATCTTTGAAAATTGAGTGATATGAGTCTTTGTATCTACTAGCTATCGATCAGATTGTTATCGTTTATTTGTATTTGTCAGCTATCGACATTAGTGTTATTGTTTATTTTGTCCAGTTGGCTATACCATTGTTATCGATAGATAGATAGTCTCTATTTGCTAGTTCTAAATTAGTTAGTTATCGACAATGTGGGTATCGATAATGTTGCTATCGATTGTTGATATCCATGTTGCTCGCATTGCAAATGCCTTTACGCGTTTATTTATTAATTAAAGATCGACTTTTCGCTTATCTTTAATGATTGCTGACAACTGATTGTAGCAGCTGCTGAATTGATGTTGTGTATGCGCTGTGTGTGTGCTTTGTGTATGTTGTGTGTCGCTTTGTAAGCTGCTCAATCAGCTGCCATTTGCATAAAATGTGGGTAAAGATGCGCTTAAATGCGGCGACAGCTGATGAACGGGTCTTTTGCGGCACGAAAAGGAAAAGTTTCACATAGTTTGTTGTGGCTGCTGACAACAGCAACAACAGCAACAACAGCAACAACAACAACACAATAAACGACATCAACAGCAACAACAATGACAGCAGCTACCGTCGCCAGTTGGCGTCGCTTTCAACATTCGCGCAACAATTTTTCCAGGCAATGCGGAAAAACAAGTTTTTCCCATTTTTGCGAGTCACTTGATTTTTCGTCTCTTTGGTATTAAGGGCAAGCACACATTGTTGTCGTTGTTTCTAATATATATATATATATATATATATACATATATATTTATAAACATCTTCTTAGCTTCCTGCCTTGCTGTTAGCTTGTATTGTATACCCTGTAAACTATTTGAGTGTGGTTAAAGAGGGTTTTTAGCTGAATGGATGCGATGACAGGAAGTACATACATATATGTATATGAACTAAAGTTTGAGGTGCCATAACCATAAAATCGATAAAAATCGATATCAAACTGCAGCCATTTTCGCATATCTTACATAACTCTTGTGTTACACTCATCAATTCGATCTATACCATAATGATATATAATATAATATGATATATATATATATGATATATAATGATGATAAACTCGCATATCGAAAACTTTTAATCTATTCGATAACTCTTTCTGATTGCACTAGAAGTCGATAAACACAACTTTGTCTGAATATATTTGTACCTTATATATGTACTCATTTCCACAGAATCTAAAAATGCTTGACAGGTCATACAGGGTATCTTACAGTTGAGCACAGACTTTTCTCACTTCTCTGGTTTCCCCATCAAACATTTTCCATTTCACTTTTTGGCGCCCGCTTTATGAAGTTATTACGAGACAAACCTTTCGAGTGGGTGTACTCGGAAGTGGATGCTTGGCATAAAGGGGGCGTGGCATGGACAAGTGTGAAAAATGTAACAGCGATGCAATGCGACACGGAACACAAGTAGTTCGAATAGCAGAAAAACGGGGGAAGAGAAGCGAGAGAGCCAAGTGCAATTGTAATTGAATAATCAAAGGCAATTTCATATGAATGCATTTTCTAGGCAGGAATCGGAACTTGAATGAAAACAATTCATCACTCAATTAGAGCGGAATACCTATAAGTGACTGAGTGCTTATAGATATTATGGTGTATCCAATGTTGAATGATTAATAGAAAAGGCAAGACAAAAAGTAGCTGAACAGAACGTGTGGATCGTAGAGCAACAATTATAGAATCTATATATATTTAGCTAATACATTTGTATGGGAAATTCCCTTGTTGGTATTATGGGTCAATATATTGAAGAACAAACCAGTAATAAACCAAAATACTTCTAGCTACTTCTGACAAATCTATAAGCTGGCTATATAGGAAATAACTAACATTTCAAAACGTATTCAACTAATATTTGTTAAGCAGATAATTACTTAATTAGCAGGAAATGTACTTGAGGCAGGCTTAGATGTTTATATATAACATATATGTATATAGTATACTCGTATTACGTTCATATTATGAATATGGAATGCACGCAATGCTTGCCTTCATTAATACAAGTTGCAACTTGGAATGGGTGTACGTATTATCTTATGGGTTTATGAGAGTGTAAGATGTCTTCAAGTTCTATGCTATATAAGGTAGTTGTTATATATGAGCATGCAGAGCAGGATGATGACAATTTACTCTATGTATGATAAGTTTATTGAGTATATAGCATGAGTATAGAACTTTTATATAATGGGTATATAGAGTATATTAATATATTAATCCATAGAGTATAAGAAAAGTATAGCTATATGATAGCATATATGATTGGCATAAAGAGTATATATAATATTATGAAATGTAATTGAAATATACACTATAGAAATAGTATATATATACTATATATCAAGAGTATATAGACTATATATTATATGTATTTGGACTATATAATGATAATATAGATTTCTTATGATGAGAATGTAGTGCGATAAATATATAGACCGTATATGAGGAGTACGTCAAATATGATGATATATATGATGACTCCTTTATGCATGGGAATCTAGAGACTTGTGAAGCGGTGCACTTAGCTTTAGATAAACCAAATTTGCTGGCCAAACAGTTTCTGGCTAATAGAGTTTGATTTGCTTTAAGTTTACAGAAGTTTTGGACTGTTTGCTGGGTGTAACTGTGTCAAATGTCGATTTTGCAATGCTTCATCTTTCCGTTGGTCGTGGGCTGTCTGTGTGTGTATGTGTGTGTGTGTCTGTTGACCCTTTTTTAATGAGCAAACAAATATTGGCTCTTAATTGTGGCCAAATAAGCGCCGACTGCGAGCCGCGTTGTTTATGGCCGTAACGCTTGATTGGAGCGCAGCAAAAACAATATTCAAATGACAAACAAAAACAAAACGACAAAAAAAAAATAAGAAAAGACGCAGCTTTAGTCAAATTAGTCGCATGGGCCGAGTAGGCGCCCACACAGAGCGTTGCCAGACTGTTCGCTGACAGTTCTGAGTCAAAGCATTGACCCGATTTGAGGCAAAAGCTAAAACTAAAACAGTTGGCGTTGGCAACTGGGTCGCAACTTGACTTGATGGCAGCTAAATTAGTTGCCTACTTAGCTAGTTAGTTGCTCAAACTATGTTGAAAAGCGGAAAAGAAAAAGAAAAAACACACACAAAATAGAGTTAGCAACAGCTGGTTAGCTGGCTGACAGCCTGGCCTCAATCGACGTTGCCAGACTGTCTACAGAGAGTGGGTAACTCGAAATTATCTAACAAGCATTACATTATTACATTATATATTAACATAATTTTGATTGCAGTTCGCATAGCTAATTGACTGAAACAACAATTATGAAGCAAACAATAGCCGAGCATTCCCATATGCTTCAACACATTCAGCAAAAGACATTCCAAACCACATTTTAAATTTCAAATTCCATTTTTAGTTTCTTATTTCTATATCTTTTGTATTCTAAATCTCGATCCATGCGCATTCTATGTGGTTCTTGTCTTGATTCCGAAAGCCATTTCCCACTCTATCTAGTCTAACATTCAACCCTCATAAGTCTTTTTCCATCTTATAAGGTCTTATCTGTTTCCAATTCTATTTCTCACTCTATAATTATAAGCTGATTTCAAGACCCATTCCATTCCCGATTTCATTTCTAATGTGATCTGATCTGGATCACTTGGCATGAGCTCATTTCGAAACGCTGTCCAAAATTTCCCATTTCGCATTCTACTGTGTAATCTAGTCTCGACCCACGCGCATTAGGGAGAAGGTGGGGATTTTGATCCTCTGCGCGATTTCAACACATGTCAAAACGCATTTCGGTCTCGACAATTGCCAGACATTTATGACAGCCAGCACAGCGAGCCAGTCAAGAGATTTTACATTTGCCCACGCGCCAAACAATAACGAAAAACCCACGAAACGGAATGCATAATGTTCGATATAAATCTTTCAAGTACTCCAAAAAGAATATGCATACCCTAGCTGAGATTGTGGACTAGCTGACGGTAGATAAACTATATAGATTAGTCTTCGTGTTCTGTTATGGATGGAGTTTGTCTGCTGGTTATCGATAATATTATTAGCTATTGATAATATCGAAAATATTGTTATCGATTTCTGATGCTGGTTAAGTATAAGTAATAGTGCAAATATTTAAAATAATCGATAATCATGTTATCGATTTATATATTTTGCTAGCTATCGATTATTTTTGTTTGTGTGTGTTTCGATAGTTTTTTTATCAGCTAGTAATTAAACAAATGGTATAAATAATGGTACCAATGTTTAATATAATCGATAATCGTGCTATCGACTTTTATATGTTGCTAGTTATCTATGATTTGTGCGTGTGTGTGTCTCGATAGCGAAATATTGTTATCGCTTATACTGTTATCGATTTCTTATGTTTGCCAATTCTGAGTAATGGTGTTAATGGTGCCTAAAATAATCGATAACCATGCCATCGACTTGTATATTTTGCTATTTATCGATTATTTGTGCTTGAGTGTGCTTCGATAGCTTTGTTATTGGCTAGCTGTATTCTGTTATCGATTGTTAGTTTTATATTGAAAGGCAATAAAAGCTATATACTCAGATATAGGGTAGGGTATATACACATGTATATACATTTCACACACGCACGCACACACACACACACACACACATTCAGCTGGTTTTGATAGTCATTGAATTGAACGCAATTGCATTTGCTGTTGCTATTGCGATTGTTGTGCTGTTTGTTGCCTTGGCATGCGAGCTGACAGCCATTTGTCTGCTTAGACACCTCGGCCCATGTCTTTTGCTTTGGCTTTGGCTGTGGCTGTGGCTGTGGCCAAGAATGCAATGACAAGTGGGCAGTGCGCATGATTTAATGGACAAATTCCGATTGTTACATAAGTTTTGATTAAGCCATGTATCTCTATCTAAATATCTGTGTATATGATTGTTTCCTTGCAGAAGCTACAGTCGTGCCCCATTGTTTGTATCAATGAGCCGGATACGCAGAGCACCAATACGGAAATATTGCAGACATCGCCAGAGAGCACACTAGAGAAGCCCAAAGCAACAGCAACTGTAGCAGCAAGCAGCAGCAGCAGTAGCAGCAGCAGCAGCAGTAGTAACAACAACAACAGCAGCTGCATCACAATCAATGCAACACCAACAACAACAGCAGCAGCAACAGCGACAGCAGCCACAGCAGCAACTGCTGCCACAACAAGCAGCACAGCGGGCGTAACTAAGATAACAATAACCAGTGACAACAGTCAGAGCAGCAGCAACATACGAAGCAGCAACAACAACAGCAGCATAGTGCTTAACGGCTACAACAGCAACAGCAGCAGCAACAACAACAACAACAACAGCTTAATATCCATCACCAGCCTGAACAGCTGCAGTGACTTGAGCCAAGGCAGCACAGCGACGCTTAAGCTCAGCAGCAGCAGCAGCAACAGCAACAATTGCCTTAACAGCAGCTGCAGCAGTCGACCCAACGGCAGCGCCAGCGACACCTCCTCGGCCAATTTCCAGGAACGCTTCGATTTTGAGCACTGGAAAAGTATTTTGAGTGATTTGAGCTGTTTCAATAGTGTCTATCGCTACTGGCAACAGTACAGCGGCAACAGCAATTGCAGCAACAGCAACGGCAACGGCAACAGCAACGACAGCGGCAACAGCAACGTTTGCGTGGAACATGCAGATGAGAGCCGCAGCTTGGGCAACGGCGCCAACTCCTTTTACACCCACAATATATTAGGCTACACCTTTGGCTATCCATTTGGAGTGAGCAAGGAGCAAGGAGAGAGCGACGCCCACGACAACAGCAGCAACAGTGGTGCAGGCAACGGCAGTGTTGCTGCCTTCAAGAAATCGCACAGCAGCTGCGAGACCCCATTGCAGAAGCACTACCGACAACAGCAGAAGAAGAAGATGCCGGTGTTTCGAGGCAGACGCGTCTGGTGCGGTTGTTTCAAGGTAAGAACGGGAAGAGAGGGGATGTCTATTTGATAATTATTGGATAACTTAATAGTCTGGAGTTGAGAAAGAAATTCGTTTACCGCGGAGTTGCAAAAACTGAGCCTAGCTAAAGTCTGAGGGCATTTAGAATTTCCTTTACACAAAAGAATTGGAGACCAAGAGGTAGCAAATGTTATCAGAAGAAAGCTTAGCTGAGGGACAAATAGATATGAGACATAGAAGTTTTTACAAAATAAAGCTATACTACCAATCGATTATATCCAGAAGATTTGAAGAACATACTTAATCTAGACTAAATGCAAATAAAACTGAGAAAGGCATAGATGAAGTCCAAATGACCATGCAGATATAGGGCTAAAAGGCTTCTCTATGTAAAAATTAGTTCCTGTGGTAACATTACAGCTTATATATATATAAGTGTATGCATATGTCCTATATAGCTTATATATCAGACTCTTCATTTTTTGCCAGATTTTCAAGTTTGATAAGACTTCCAAATATCAAACCCAAGTTAACTAGATAAATAAATAAAATATGTAAGAAATCAATATTCTACTGTCAGTTATTTGGTTTCAACTCTCATTCAGTCAGCTATATCATATGATAGATATATAGTTATAGTTAGCTATATCATAATTTTTTCAATTTGATCCAGTCACGCCTAGAAATGAATTCAACTTCAATTTTCTTTAAGTTGCTCAAAGAATATTTCGTTAAATATGTGAAATAGACACGATTTGTCTTTGTCTCTCTGTCTCTCTCTCTCTCTCTCTCTCTCTCTCTCTGTCTGTCTGTCTGTCTCTCATACATTTCAATCAATTTTAAAGGTGCGCATAAGAATCGTCTTTAGTCACGTGCCAATTGTTAACATAGGTTAACAATTGTTGCCCCCCGACCTGGGGCGACTCCCTTTTCTCTACCCCTGACCCACTGGAGTCGTTGAAATATGAGTGCGACAGCAACTCGAAGTGATTTGACTGGCATCGAATTGTGCACGAAGTTGCATAAGTAAAGAGAATAATCAAAAGAAAATTATAATAAGGTGGGCGAGAGGTGAGACTAGCTCGACTAGCAGATGCCCTTGAGTAACAAGGCGAATGAAAGACGTCAAAGAAAAACTTGTAAACTTCTTGAATAGCTCTGGCTCACATATTGCAGCTGTCTATCGATATTTATCGATTTGTGTTACATGTTCCGCTTCAAAAGTCTCTTAGAGACAAGACTCATGCACAGACTTCAAATGCATGCTCAATGAAAGCAGGGTATACAAACTTGGTGAAACAAGTGCAGCATGAAAAGAAAGAATAGACACTTCCAACAGCTTTCCATATCGAGAGGGAGCAACGGCAGAAAATAATGTTGTCTCAGGTGCTTAACTAAACCAACAGAACTTGTGTCAAGCGCACTTAGACTTCAAGAACCTGAAGAGCTGTTGCAACGGGTGAAAGAGCAATCAGGGCGCTGTAACTATGCTGAATGTTTCTGAAGGGTGAACAGATGCTTGATGGTTAATAGGTAAGAGAAGGAGATGTAGCGTAAGGTGGGTCAAATGATAGAGAAAGAGAATGAGTCAAAGAGAGAGAGAAAAGGAAAGAAAGGTAAAATGAGTGAGATCTAAAGGAAATTTAAAGAAGTTGACTGTGTTCATGGGTCTCTGCAAGTAAAGACAGAGATTGAGAGAGACAGAGGAAGATAGGAAATGAGGAAAGAAATGGAAAGAATAAATAGAGATAAAGAAGAGAGAGAGAGAGAGAGAAAAGCAGAGAGAGAGAGAGAGAGAGAGAGAGAGAAAAGCAGAGAGAGTGAGAGAGAGACAGAGAGAGAGAGAAAGAAAAGCAGAGAGAGCAGAATGAGAGAGAGCGATGAGAAAGACGGTAGGAAAAACAGAAAAAGAGAAATACAGTCAAAGAGAGAGATATAGAGACGACATAAAACAAAAGAGAGATGGGAAAAAAGGAGAAAAGAAAGAGACAAAGAAGAGAGAAAAGGAGCGGGAGAAGCAGAAAAAAAAGGGAGAGTGGGAGAGAAAGAATCAGAGTGTGATCTCCCTCTCTGAGAATTCTCAAAACACCAGATCTTCGCTCCAAAAACAATTTATTTGCTGTCAATCTAAAACTCTTGAAGGTCTCTTCAATATGATGCTAAGATGAATGATGAATAGCCTTACTGCCTCCCTCTCATGCTTAGCACCAACTTAGCTCGCTCTAAGCCTCGTCTTAAAACCAAATTAAAGCTAAACTATTGCAAAACTAGAACAGTTCTGTCAATACCTTTGCCTAAACCTAGTCTAGAGCAATTTGTAGCCTAAGCACAAGAAGAACGTTAACTCGTAGAATCTGAAGTGGAACCGATTGTTGCTTTGCCAGAGCACAGAAAACAGAACACAGAACACAGAACACAGAACGAGCGGCAGTCTAGGCCCCCGTGGTGCTGGATCGATTACAAGCACTGCAATTTCAATTTCAATTTCAATTTCAATGCAACTCAGAAGGTTGCCCAATGTCTTTGTCTTTGTGTTTGTGTTTGTGTTTGTGTTTGTGTCTTTCACAATTGGTTCTGCACTGTTAACGGCCCCCGTCGCTTGAAGCTTGAAGTGAGTTGAGTTGAAAGTAATACTTTGTGTTCGCCTCTTACAGGATGACGAGCCACCGGAGATATGTGTGGTGGAGGGTGAGTTCACGCTGCAAACCCTGACGCCCACACAGCCCATGCCGTCGGTCGATGAGCTGGACACGAAGTTCGCGGAGCTCGTCGAGGAGCTGGACCTGACGGCGCCCAACAAGGAGGCGATGCTCAGTCTGCCCGCCCAGAAGAAATGGCAGATCTACTGCTCGCGCAAGCTGCCCATCGACGCCAGCGACGGCCCCGATGCAGCCGCCATAACCCAACCACCGACGGCCGAGCACTACATAGAGCGCCTGAAGGAGCTGGTGGTGCACGTTTCGCTGTCGCCAGAGGACTCGCCCAGCCACGAGCTGAGCACTCGCATGGACAGCCACGCCGCCTTTGTGGACGCCCTGAAGACGGCTTTGCGCACCTCCACGCACAGCTTTGTGCTGCGCTTCGTGGAGCTGGATGGGCTGCCAGCTCTGCTGAATCTCCTGCTCCAGCTGGACATACGCGTGGCGAACAGCTCGCTGCACACCAGCCTGATTGGCTGCATCAAGGCGCTGATGAACAACTCCATGGGGCGTGCCCATGTGCTCGCCCATCCCACAGCCATCGATACGATCGCTCGCTCCTTGGCAGCGGACAACATCCGAACGAAGATATCGGCCCTGGAGATCCTGGGCGCTGTCTGCCTGGTGCCGGGCGGGCATCGCAAGGTGCTGCAGGCGATGCTGCACTTTCAGGAGTTCGCCACGGAGCGAACACGCTTCCAGAGCATTGTCAACGACCTGGACCGCTCGACCTATGCCTATAGGGATAATGTGAATCTGAAGACGGCCCTGATGTCGTTTGTGAACGCGGTGCTCAACTACGGACCGGGTCAGGAGAATCTAGAGTTCCGCCTCCATTTGCGCTATGAATTCCTCATGCTGGGCATTCAGCCAGTCATCGACAAGCTGCGCACACATGAGAACGAAACCCTGGACAGACATTTGGTAAGCTAAGCCTGGCCTAGGTCTAATCTTGGAGCTGAAGCCTAACCCCGTTTGCCCTTTGCAGGACTTCTTTGAGATGGTGCGCGCCGAGGATGAGAAGGAGTTCGCCCGTCGCTTCAACGAGGAGCATGTGGACACCAAGAGCGCTGGCGCCATGTTTGAGCTGCTGCGCCGCAAGCTGAGCCACTCGCCCGCCTATCCCCACATGCTCTCGCTGCTGCAGCACATGCTGCTGCTGCCCTGTAAGTGCAGAGGGAGATGGCTCCTCTCTGACAACTGATGGAGTTCACATTCTCTATTCTATTCTCTTCCAGACACTGGCCACTGCACGGAGCATTGGCTGCTGATTGACCGCGTTGTGCAGCAGATTGTGCTGCAGGTGGAGCAGCGTCCGAGCAGCGATTTGATCAGCGATCCCGATGATCCTGGCAAGCAGCTGAAGCTGGCCAGCGAGTCGCCTGTGCACGATCCCGATGTGGCGCCACTGCAGATCGACGTCAACAAATTGGTGCGCCTGCTGGTCAAGGAGGAGCAGCTGACGCAGGCGCGCAAGCGAGCCGACGAGCTGGAGCGCGAGAACTTCGAGGTGCAGTCGCGTCTGGCCAAAAAGGAGCAGGAGCTGGACCTGCGCATGCAGGAGAAGGAGGACCTGGAGACGAGCCTGGCGCGCATGCGCGAGCGCCTCGAGAAGGAGTCCGCTCAGCACTCGCAGGCCGTGCAGCGCGCCCAGACCGCCGAGATGAAGGCCGAGGATCTGCAGCATCGTCTGCAATCCGAGCAGCAGGAGCGCGCTCGCCTCGAGCGACTCGTCACCGAGGGCAGCATACCCGACGACCAAAAGGTGGCTGGCCTCACTGGCTGCAACGGCGCCGTCTCGCCACCGCCACCACCGCCGCCGTTAAAGGCAGTGCCACCGCCACCGCCGCCCATGGCTCCAGCCATGCTGCCGCCACCACCGCCGCCCTGTCCCGGCGCACCACCACCGCCACCCAGCATGACGCCAACAATGGGTAAGTTGGAGACATCCTTTGCCTCATCTCGAATCCAATCTGATTCATCTCCTGCAGCTCCAGCACCACCCAAAGTGGAGTTGCCAAAGAAGAACGTGCCACAGCCAGCGAATCCATTGAAGAGCTTCAATTGGTCCAAGCTGCCCGACGCCAAGCTCCAGGGCACCGTCTGGAGCGAGCTGGACGAGAGCAAGCTCTACAACAACATGGAGCTCGAGTCCATAGACAAACTCTTCTCGGCCTACCAGAAGAATGGCGTATCGGTAAGTGTCATGAGAGTGAGGAAGGGAAGGATAGCCAACAGTTCTTGGAGGGATCCTTCCTTTCCATTCTCAAATCTGTGTATCCCTTTCCATATATAATTCACCATTAACTCATTGAACTTCCTCACTCACAGACCACCGATGGCTCCTATGAGGATTTGCGTGTCTCTGGCAAAAACAAACAGAAGGTGCTCTCTGTTATCGATGGACGACGTGCTCAGAACTGCACGATATTGCTGAGCAAGCTCAAGATGAGCGACATGGATATATCCAAGTGAGTGCAAGGCAGTCTAAACTATGAGTACTGAGTGATTTGGTGTTGAATTTCCATTACAGAGCCATACTCTCCATGGATAGCAATGAGCAGCTGGCGCTGGATATGGTCGAGCAGCTGCTCAAGTTTACGCCATCTGCCGAGGAGCGTGCGCTGCTGGATGAGCACAGCGAGGATATTGAGTCGCTGGCACGTGCGGATCGTTTTCTCTATGAGATATCCAAGTGAGTGGGCTGATTGATAGATGAGGACTGGCTAGCTTGAGCATCGATCTCCATTGAAGAAAGATCTGCACTAAATCCAAGTCGTCTTTGATAGCCCTCATATGACATTATCTATATTTCTCTCTTATCTATATTACTATACATCTCTCATCCCATGCTATTGTAGAATTCCTCACTATGAGCAGCGCTTGAAGAGTCTGCACTACAAGAAGCGCTTTATGCTGACAGTGAACGATCTAATACCGCGCATCACCAGCGTTATGGAGGCCTCCCGGGAGGTAGCCCGCTCGCGACGCTTGCGCAAGTTGCTCGAACTGGTGCTGGCATTGGGTAAGATCAACTTACAGGCCAAGTCTTCTAGATCTAAACATAGTTTCTTTGTTGGCCAGGCAACTATATGAATCGTGGTGCACGCGGCAATGCGTCGGGCTTCAGGCTCGCCTCGCTGAACCGCTTGGCGGACACCAAGTCGAGCGCTGCCAAGGGCACCACACTGCTGCACTACTTGGTGCAGGTGATTGAGAAGAAGTTCAAGGATCTGCTCAAGCTGGAGGATGATATACCGCATGTGCGAGAGGCGTCCAAGGTTTCGCTCGGCGAGATGGACAAGGATATACAGATGCTGCGCACGGGACTGGCGGATGTGGCGCGTGAAATCGAGTTCCATCGCAGCTCGGGGCCGGCTCAGCAGGGCGATCGCTTCTTGCCAGTGATGCGCGAGTTTCATGCTCAGGCCTCGGTGCGTTTCGCGGAGCTCGAGGATAAGTTCCAGGACATGAAGACGCGTTTCGATCGGGCTGTGCGGCTCTTTGGCGAGGATGGCTCAGTGCTGCAGCCGGACGAATTCTTCGGCATCTTCGACTCATTCCTCGCCGCATTTGCGGAGGCGCGTCACGACAACGAGAGCTTCCGTCGCCGCCAGGAGGAGGAGGAGAAGCGTGCCAAGCAGGAGGCAGAGCTGAAGAAACGCACCATCGAGCGCAAAAACAAAACCGGACTCATGAGCAGCGTCGCTCGCAATCTGGGCCTGAAGTCGGCCACCAATGGCAGCGGCTCAGGCGGCGATTCGCTGACCAAGAGCGACAACAAGGGCGAGTTCGATGATCTGATCTCGGCGCTGCGCACCGGCGACGTCTTTGGCGAGGACATGGCCAAGTTCAAGCGCTCGCGCAAAGCCCGCATTTCGAATGGCTCGGCAGCCGGCGGAGGAGCTGGCGCAGCTGCTCCAGCCAGCGGACAGAATTCGCCGCCGCGTCTGCAGCGCGAGGAGAGCGGCAGGGAGCGGGAGCGCACAGTGAGGCGACAGTAGACAGTCGGCGGCAGACAGTGGACAGTAGACAGTAGACGCCTCAGTAGCTCAGTAGTCAAAAAAAAAAAAAACAATTTCCCCATTTGATTTCTCACATTTTTTTTTTGTTATACCATAAGCTATATGCTTTTCTATATAGCTGCAGATCACCAAATTTTGTAAACTAATACAAATTGAAGAAATGTTGAAAGCGAAAACAACAATTTATAGCACGCAAGCAAAAATATTTAACCAACTAAGCTAACTCTGAAAACAAGTTACAAACATTTTTGAATGTGCTCAGAAGGAGAAGACGAAGAAGAAGAGGAATGAGAAATATAGTTAATGTTGCTATATAGTGCTATACATATAGCGAAAGGTCATTAGAGCAGATACTATATGGCATCTTATATTATATACGTACAGATATATATTAGATGTGTGTGTGCACGTTTTGAAGGCGTCTGCGGCCTGCCATAAGAAAAGTCATGTTCATTATTAACATTTATATATATATATATGTATACATATACATATATATGTATGTATGATTATTATATTGTGTATTATCCCCTATTATATATACATATATATTTTTTTTTAGCACGAATCTCGCTAAATACTTATATTAACGCACTTTTGTAAAAGATCAAAGTTTATATTATAAAATTATGATAAATAAAAATAAAAATTATTTAATACTAAATTATTGTTAAAATTGAAATTTATGGAAATTTGGAGAGGAGACCAAAAGTTTCAGAGACAATATGGCAACATGGGTACCCTGTAAATTATACCAGCATGAGAGCAACAACATTATATCACAAGTCTTAGATGCAGAGGTATACTAATAATGTATACTAACAGAATTATGCATAGCTCTAGCGCATATTCAAAACTCTGCAATTCTTAAGCAAACGGGTATATCAGTTGTCTCAAATACCCATTATTGCCCTTACGAGACTTCAATCAACATGAAAACTGTTGCCTACTTTTGCGCGCATTGAGTTTAGCCACGCCACTTAATCAAGACACGAACCATTTTTCATGCTTCCCAATCGTTGCGAGTGCTTGCAACACATTTGAAATGAAAATTGTGTGTAAGCGTATATACTTGTGAAAGTTTTGCTTAATATAAATACCAAGACATTAATCTCAGTCAATATAAACAAATTTATAGCAAAAATTTAAACGGAAATATTTGAAATTTTAACAGGAAACTGTTGCCTACTTTTGCGCGCAGCAAATTTAGCTCAGACAAAAAAATTTCTTATTGGACTATTTGGAGTGTGAGACTAATGGTTGTTGTCTACACTGCTTCAAGGCGCCTAGACTTTGGATTTATTGTGAATATCTTTTTTTTGTGTAATTGTAGTTTGCAAACGAAACTAAGCTAAGACATGAACCATCTCTTAATGTAACTACTTGAAAATTCTTGAAAATATAATTCGTTTGACTAATCTTAATAGTTTGAATAATATATGTATTTACAAGAGGGAAAATATATATAATTATATATAAAATTAGATAATATTCTAATAATATATTCAGTTCCACATGCAATGCAGTCAAACATAAGCAAACAATGAGATCATATTTCGTGCCGCCTCTAAACAGGATGTGCGAGAGTCAACGATTCGATGTGCCATTAGCTACTGACTTGGCAGAAACCGTTGAGAATCGAAATTAACATAAATATTGCAGAAAACAGAAACCGCACAGCGAACAGGCTCAATGGCAAGGACAAGCGCCGCAAGGATAACAAAGGCGAAAGGCATTTGCCAAAAAAAAAAAAAAAATTAAAATGAAACCGAAGTACGAAATACGAAATACCTGAATGTATTGCAAAACAATATAAGCAAAACAATAAATCAAAATATATATATGAAATCATAATACGCAGCGCGAGGCAACTGTGCGAGAGACACAAAAACGGCGCAAGGACTCGCCCAGGCAACAGCTGTGCCCATGCCAATGCCTGTGCCTTTGCCTTTGCCTTTGCCTTTGCCTTGCTGTCCAAGGCTCAGCGCCCTGAAATTCGAGCAGGCGCAGGAGGCTGCAGCGCGAAGGTGAGAAGGCGCCTCTCATCTTGCGGTCGCCTCCTGTGCGCAGTTTCCTTTTCTTTGCTTTTCTCTCGCTGGCAAAAAGTCCTTTTGTGCCATAAATATAAATCTTAATATGTCATAATTCGTTATAATTTACGAAATATATAAATGTGTATATATGTATATGCATATAACCGCAAGTAGTTCGTGACCCGCTGCGTTCGAGTGCTGCAGATCCTGCTCGGTTGGTTGCTTCCAAAAAAAAAAAACTGAAAGCTGAAAACTTAATCCCACAAATGATGACTTTAATCGCCGCCCATTGTCGCGGCTTAGCGTGCCACGCCCATATATCAAAGTAAACAAAATATGAAATTGAATATTTGTTCTGAGCAGAGGCTAAAAGCCTTTTGCCTTTATGCAAAGTCAGCTGCTGACCTCGCGTGCGGTCAGTTTTTCCGCTTTCCACTTTTCACATTCACTTTCCCTTTCTGTTTTTTTTTTATTTTTATCCCAGTTATCAGGTTAAAGTTGCGCACGCGCTCGCAGCAGCCGTGCAGCAGCCGCGCAGCTTTTGTTTGTTTAGGCAGCGCATTCGCGTTTCCATTGTTGTTGCTGTCGCTGACCAAACGCTGCCAACACAAATATTCAAAAATATAAAAAACAAATAGACAAAAAAAAAAAAAACAGAGAAAAAGAGAGGAGCGCACGCTGACATGCTCGGAAAATGTTTGAAATCATCCGTCACTGAACAGAGCCCATGAAAAGGGGGAGGGAAAGCTCTATTCACTTCTATTCAGAATTCAATTCAATTGAATTGAATTGAATGGCTGAGCCAACAATGAATGCATGCATAACTCGTATTTGCGTAGGGCCAACTCTGCCCATGTGTATTCTATTATCTATTTGATATAAGTGAATTGTTGTAGCTAAGAGATACATTTGTATCTCACAGATGCCATTGGCAATCGTATCTAACAGTTATGAAGTTATAGTTACTCTTGTAACATATCTTAAAGATATCATTGATACAAAAACTTGTTCTTGTCTCATATATTTCCCTTTAGTCAACAGCTTTTGTATCTGAAAGATACTTTTGCATATCAAAGTTAGGCCAATCTTGCATAGAATACTATCTTTGTATCACGTGGCTTCGTTTTACATTAGAATCTTACAGATGTGCATGACAAAGGGTATGTAAAAGATACTTTTGTATCTTTTAGCGTAAATCTTTTATCTTTGTATAAGAACCATTTGTATCAGATACATTTGTATCAGATACATTTGTATCAAATACATTTGTATCAAATACATTTGAATCAAATACATTTGAATCAGATACATCTTTTATCTTTGTATCAGAGACATTTGTGTCAGATACATTTGTGTCAGATACATTTGTGTCAGATACATTTGTATCAGATACATTTGTATCAGATACATTTATATCAGATACATTTGTATCAGATACATTTATATCAGATACATTTGTATCAGATACATTTATATCAGATACATTTATATCAGATACATTTGTATCAGATACATTTGTTTCAGATACATTTGTATCAGATACATTTGTATCAGATACATTTATATCAGATACATTTATATCAGATACATTTGTATCAGATACATTTGTATCAGATACATTTGTATCAGATACATTTATATCAGATACATTTATATCAGATACATTTGTATCAGATACATTTGTTTCAGATACATTTGTATCAGATACATTTGTATCAGATACATTTGTATCAGATACATTTGTATCTGGAGGGCATATTGCTATTGCATTTACTAGATACTTTTGTACCTCTACATTTATAATGTGTGTATCTCGAAAAGTTCTCGTCATTTGAACCTCTTTATGCCACCTCTCTTAGCTGCTCTCTGTTATCCAATAGCTTTTGCTACTCTTAGCTAAATACTCTTAGTCCATATAGAAACTATTATCATTTAATGCGTCTGTAATTATGCGCTCTTCTCTGCGATTCTCTCAAGCCAATTGAATGTAACTTTTTGCTGCTTTTTGGGCATTGAACTTCAAATCGTATTAGTCAACTTTTTCACATTTGAATATTCAAATTCGCTTTCATATTCATATTCATATTCATATACATATTTATGACTGTAAGCCCATCCCTGATGCTGCAGGCACAAACACAGAGCGAGAAAGAGAGAGGGAGAGAGAGAGATGAACAGTGGCAGGACACCCCCAACCCCCTTTAGCGACATGTTTTGGATTATAATTTGATATTTTTGTTGAGTGCGCTTAAAGTATGAGAATTAGCATTTAAATTGCCTCATTAGCTGGCAAAGGGACATCGAAGGAGTGTTGCGCACAGTCACAAGTCGAAAGTCGTTCACCAACACTGGAATTGCTTAATTTCTATAATTTTGCACTGATCAAAACAAAAATACGAACCGATCCAGTGCCACGCCCAGCGCACAGCGGCGTAACAATAATTTAGAAATTAAATGTAGCCTGCCGAAGGACGAGGACGAGGACCAGCTACCAGCTACCAGCTACCAGCTGAGCTGGGCTGAGCAGAGCAGAGCCCTTCGAGTAGCGAAATGCCACAAATAACACAAATCAAATCTAATCAAGCAAAGAAAAAGAAAATGAAAATGAAAAAAGAAAAAGAAAAAGAAAGCGCAGCCGCGACTTTCCCAAGGCCAGAAAGGGTACAACCCACAAAAAAGTGTCGGAAGAATGCAGCAGTTTTTTAAGGCTGCTCACCCCTCACAACACACAACACACAACAAGGACACACAGCAAGGACATGCTCTAGTTCTTTTTTCCTGCTTTGTAGTCGCTGCAATTACACGTAGATTTTCATTTTCAATTTCGATTTCAATTTCAATTTGGTTTAGTTTTTTTTCTTGCCTTGCGTGCAGGATGGGTGCGCCTAGGTCCTTTTCACGTACCCCGAGCCATGGGTGTCGCGTCGGCATTTTGTGCGCTGTCCGTCTTGCGTCACCTTGTTTTTGTTTGTGCTGCCGTCGTGCCTTGTAATTATTTAGTTTACGTTCGCTATACGAATATATATAATTTTTTCTCTCCTTTTTTGCTTTGTCCTTTCTTGCTGCAGCCCTTCATCCTGTCGGCAGGACGACGACGATGAGGGCGATGAGCATGAGGACTACAGCTCAGTGGCTCGGAAATTTCAGATTTCATGCTTAGTTTTCGTTTCTTTCCGTTGTTTTTTTTTTTTTACAGGATTTCAGGCACTTGAGAGAAAAGCTTAAAGAAATCCAAATCCTTTTCCAATTTTCTGTTTGAATGACGTTTGCATTTTTAGAATAAATGAAACATTTCAAGTAGCTGGAGTATAAAAAAATATTGATCTACATAGGGTTCGCATATGCTCCATAATTTTAAAAGGGTATCTTACAGATACTTTCTACATATTCAATAGATTCATTTATACATACAATTTTATCTTGAGAATATTTGATTTGTCCATAAAGAAACTTAAGAAACTGCTTTGTATCTGAGAGATATTTTGATGTTCTTAAGGTTCTTCTTCTTCTTCTTTCTACATTGCAGATACTTTGGTGTCTTGAATATACTTGTGTGTCTTATAGATATTTTTGCACCATTGATATATTATTGTATGCCAAAAATACTAACGTATCTTGAAGATACTTTTGCGTATTGCAGATACTTCTACATCCTAAGAATACTGTTTTATATAACAGATACATTTCTACAATGCTGTTACTTTTCGATCTTGATTATATTTAGCATCTTTATCTGTTGTATCTTGCAGATACTTTTTTATCATTTGCATCTAACAAATACTAATGCATGTCATAGATACTTTTTGCCTATCATAGTTGCATTTCGGAGTTTTAGATATTTAAATTCTCAAAGATATTTTTACATTTCTAAGATACATTTAAAAAACATGTATCTTAACCATATAAATATCCTAACATACATTCTATACATAAATACATTTGTATCTTAGGCATTTCAAAACAGTGTGGTTGCTGCCAAATATAACTGTATTTTGCAGGTTTTTATACTTTCTTATAAATAATTATGCAGTTCATGGATACTTTTGCATCTTACAGATACTTCTGTATCTATTTTATATTTTGGCTAGAAACTTTTGTCTTATCTTATAGAGTCACGTACATAAGAAGTAGATGAAAATACTTTTGCATGGAAAGTGTTTTTGCTCGAATTGTTTTAGCCTTGTCAGCTGTATTGGCAGTAGCAAGAGCATACCTATCTCTCTCTCTATCTCTCTATTTTGCACTGCTCTCTTTCTTTCTCTCAGTCAGCCAGTAAAAGTCTCGTTCCCACTCTTCTACTGCTTCTACTTCTATGAATCTATAATCATACCCCCACTGCCCTCTCTCTATCCCGCTCTTCCGCTCTTCCGCTCTCCCCGCTCTCCTCCTTTCTGGCAAAGGCAATTAGTTAATTAAGCGCAACTTGAAGTGCCCCGTTTTGGGAAATAAATCACTTGGGGAGCGATCGCCGTCGGTTGACAATTGTGCAGCATCATCTGCAAACAATTTGCATATTTAATTGAACTGAAAACGCACGAAAGGCGAAAAGTGAAAAGTGGAAAGTGGAAAGTGGAAAAATAGTTGGGAAAAACAACCGAAATTGTTTTCGACAATTTTCTCATTTTTAATAAAAACAACAACGCGAAGGACACGAAATCAGGACGAGGACGAGTGAAAGATGTCCCGCTGCGTCTTTGGCGCAGGCAAAAGGGGCGTTCAAAGGGGTTAAATGCAAATGAGTCCAAGAGATGCGACAACATCAGCTATGTCTATCAGTTTTTCCGAGGAAAAGCGAGCATTTGAGTCGCCGTGTCCTAGCCGAAGGAAGGAACCAACCTACCCCAGGAGCAACTGTCAAATGAGTTTGATAGATCAGTCGCGGCAGTTGTCCCGTTTGCCCGGTTCCCACTTGGGACGGCTGCTCAACAAATTAATTTGCCGCCAACTTGATTCACAGCTTTTTCTCTCTCTCACTCTGTCTCTTTCCTTTCACTCTCTCTCTCTCTCTCTCTGCCCTCGCAGTGGCTTTTTTTGTCTCACTGTCCAAACATTGCGACTTTTGCTGTCCATATTGCATATTGGTTGCTTATCGCCTTTCTTCCTTTCTTCATTTCTACTTTCTGTTCTTCCTTTGTTCTCCTTCTGTTTTTCTTTGTTTCGGCTTGACCATGGCCCACCACGCCCTGAGGTTTGCCTTATGATTTATGCATTGCATTCGCTTTCATATCGCATCAAATCAAAATGTCAAAACAATTCGCTTCAAGGGTTGACCATCGCCAAATGTGACAAGTGTCCATGGCTGACTGACTAGCAGATACCCTGTAAAGTAAGGAAACCCACCAAGAGGTATGCTTTCCTGTCGCGTTTAATTGATCTACAAAATGGTAAACAATGTTCATATCTTTGCATAATTGATTGACTTGCAGATACCCTGTAAATTGATAAATACTAACTGGTCTACAGAATATCTTTCAAATATCAAAAGACCATTTGCATGACTCATGAGAAGTGTTCCTGGTTGATTAACGCCCAGATACCCTATAAATTATGCATATGTACATATATGATTGGCTTGCAGATACCCTGTAAATTGCTAAGTCATGCGTGAAATCAGATCTGATTGATATACAGAATATCTTTCGAATATTAAGAAAGACATGAAAAGTGTTCCTGGTTGACTGACGCCTAGTTACCCTATAAGTTAAAAACTATATATGAAAGCATATGTAATCATGACTATATGGTAATTTGTGTCTAGTGATTAACTTACAGATACCCTGCAGCATCTGCAAATCTAATTATTTCCATTCAAAACAAACACTTTCTATGATTTCTGAACAACCCTTTTGACACACTTTACAGGATATACGCATGCAAAACTGACCTAAGGGAATGCACATGACACGTGTCGCAGTGCTGACCGTTTAGCAAAACAAACAATGGGAAACTGGCCAGACAGACGGAGACAGATAGAGAGAAGGAGATGGACAAAGCGAAGGCTCATTTCCAACCCTTTTCCCAGTTTCCAGTTGGTCAGCAGGCTGGCTGGCTAGACAGGCAGGAAGGCAGGAAGGCAGGCGGAAAATGCGCGTGAAAAATGAGAAAAACATTAAAATCGACGCATTTGATGAGGGTCGATGAGATGTCAACATAAAAGTGCTGCAAGTGGAAGAAGCAGGAGTAGAGGAGTAGAGGAGTAGAGGACGAAGGAAAAGGAATAGGAACAGGATCTGCGACTGGGGACTGGAGCTACTTAGCATAAACGTCAGCGGCAGCTGTGACTGCCTAACAGGTTGATCCTGAATAGGCCGCTCATCCAGCTCATCCGGCTGATCCTGCTGCTCAGCCACGCGCCTATTTCTTATGTAAATGCCCAGCGTGCGGGCCGACAACACCTGCGGGGGCGGAACTGCAGGTGCTGCTCATAAAGAACTTCGAATTCGATGTCGACTCTGGCAGCGACTTCGACATCAACTTCTTCGACATCGACTCGGCATTAGCATAAGATCGAAACAGGAATAGCTAAGGCAGTCTAGGCTGATTAATGAGCTGGAGAAGGAGGCAGAGCGAGAGAGAGAGTGAAAGAGATAAATCAGCTTGCTTGATTGCCGGCACAAACACTCGGTGCAAAGCAAATGTTTGCCAGCTAGCAGAAGTGTCCCAAATCCAGTTGCAAACGAGAAATGGGAAATGGGATAAAAACGCAAATGACAGTCGCGCAATTAATGAGAACCAACAAAAAGATAGGAAAAACAAAACGGGTTCGAGAAACAACGGCGAAGGCATGCGACATTCGACACAGCCAGCTCCTTAGGCAGGATCTCTGCGACTGCGAAAGCAATAGTTACTGAGAGAGAGAAGGAAAGAGAGAGAGAGAGAGAGAGAGAGACAGAGAGAGAGAGAGAGAGAGAAAAGGAGAAGCTCTGCAGATAATATATACGATTATACGAGTATATGTATTTATGAATGTATATCTACTATATTTTGGAGTATCTTTTTTTTAGGGTCAAAAAATATTTTCTTAGTCAAATCTAGTCAAATCTTGCAACTTCTCTTTGAAAAACATATTTTAAATACAGTTTTCATTCCACTTGCATACAGTTAAGCTTTCAGGCAGGACTTGCTCTCTCTCTCTCTCTGTCGCTCAATCTATCTCTCTCACTCACCATTTGCTTTGTCTATATCTTCCTCTCTTACTAATTTTCTCTATCTGGTACCCTCTTTCATGCTTCCTTCTCACTATCACTCTCTATTATCCTCAATTTCGTCCCATTCTCTCTCTCATTCTGTATCTCCGCTTAGCTTTCTCTGTCTCCCATTGTTATTTATCTTTATTTCCACTCTCTCTAAATTCTGCCGCTCTCTCTCTCTCTCTCTCTCTCTCTCTTAGCTTCTAGATCTTATCTCTCTCTCTCTCTTTCTCTTTCTCTTTCTCTCTCTCTCTTTCTCTTTCTCTTTCTCTTTCTCTTTCTCTTTCTCTTTCTCTTTCTCTTTCTCTTTCTCTTTCTCTTTCTCTTTCTCTTTCTCTTTCTCTTTCTCTTTCTCTTTCTCTTTCTCTTTCTCTTTCTCTTTCTCTTTCTCTTTCTCTTTCTCTTTCTCTTTCTCTTTCTCTTTCTCTTTCTCTTTCTCTTTCTCTTTCTCTTTCTCTTTCTCTTTCTCTCTCTCTCTCTCTCTCTCTCATACTACGTACATTAACTAATCTAAGCCATGACTTTCTTCAATGAGAGGGACTTTCAATCAGGCATTGCTCTTAGCTTCTAGATCTTATCTCTCGCTCTCTCTTTCTCTTTCTCTTTCTCTCTCTCTCTCTTTCTCTTTCTCTTTCTCTTTCTCTTTCTCTTTCTCTCTCTCTCTCTTTCTCTCTCTCAATCTATCTTCCTCGCTAACTCTCTGTCAATATACTCCTCTCTATCCCTCTCTCTCTCTGTCATACTATTTACATTAACTAATCTAAGCCATGACTTTCTTCAATGAGAGAGACTTTCATTCAGGCATTTGGACACGCGCCTCGCCATGGACTCTATCTTGGGATTAGTCTTTGGGTAATACCCTTTTGCTTGGCGATTCGTTTCGGTTTTTCACAATTTGTAGACCTGTCCATCTTAGCATCCGATGCCTGGCTGGCCGAGGAGCTACCTGCTGTTCGCTTAAGGATCGTTTGCAAACCCGTTACGTCGGGAGCAGCTTTCGGGCATTTGCAGCACATTTGCTACGCCCAGCACTTAATCCGATTCAGACTTATTTACGATGTCGTCCCATGTCCATTAGCTCGGATCCTTTCGCTCGATGCATTTGGCTTACTCAATATGCATATATGCAGGAGCAGGAGCAGGAGCAGGCCACAGGATCAACGAATCAGCGGATCACAGGAGTCCAATTGAAAGAAATGTGGAGCAGGCGAAGAGCTGAGGCAACGCCTGCTAAACTAAACGTTTGCACCTGTTCGCGCCACGATTGACGATCGTTTGTCCTGACGCAAAGGACCTCGCTACCTTCCCTCTCTCCCTCGCTCTTCGCCACTTCTCTCCTTCTCTCTCTATTGATTGCCTATCGAGCGGGTCGGCCTCAAGTGCCGGCCGATGACTCTAAACGAGAGCAACGAATTTTATTTTTTTTTTTTGTTTTTTTTTTTTTGGACACCCGCTCGACGTTGAGGCCACTTAATGAAGACGAAGACAGGTGCAACGGCATCTCGAAGGGCCAGCCAGGACCTCACCTTAACTCAATTTAGTTGCACACTGGTGCGACCTCAAGCCTCATGCAGCACAGTGGTTCCACATACCGAACAACTAAACATGGAAGGGAAACAGTTGAAATGAGTTCGAGTTTTTGCCAGAGAAGAAACAACATGACATTTGTAGCTCTTCTTGAATATAAGTATACACGAATATATATGGATTTCTATAAGTATATTGGAATGAAGGAAATAAACTTTCACTTTAAAAGCCTGCCAAGCTGCTAGTGCTATATAGAATAGCTACTTTTGAATCTTATAGATACTGCTGCATAATTGTCTAGTATTTTTACGTAACTTTTGTATCTTTTGGACATTTCAACTTTTAATAGATACTTTACACAAATATGCTAGCATTCTTTTTATACTTTTGTGTCATTGAGGTACAGATATTTAAATGAGACTTTTGTATCTTATACATACATTTGTTTACATTTGTATACATGTGTACCTTTAAAATTCTTTTATATATATAGTTGCTTTAATATTTCATACTTAGTATAATTGTCCTAGAGATACCATATGCATATATTTTATAGATGCTTTTGTAGCTTATACATACTTGAGTAACTTTAAGATACTTTCTATCCAATAGATACTTTTGCATTTCTTTTTAGAAACTTTTGTATCTAATGTATGTATATGTATATGTAAATAGATCCTTTTACAACTTTTGAATACTTTCTATCCTATAGATACTTTAGCATGTCTCTAAGAAACTTTTGTATACATACATTAGATGCAAAAGCTTCTTCAACATTTCATAGATACTTTTTACAAATTTGATTGAACAGTTAAGATACTTTTCTGTCTTGTGGATACTTTTGTATCTCAAGGATACTTTCATATCTATTATATGACTATGCAGCTCATAGATACTTTTGTCTCTCACACAGCAACTACTATTTCTCGCAGATACTTTTATAACCAATCTAGACGGCTAGCCTGCATAATGTGGCAACACTCTACGCCCTAATGTTGCCAAATCGTCAGCACTTTACTAATGAGCTGCTGCATACGCTAATTTCGAGTCATTTCTAATGTTTTCGCACTGCGGAATTCGTCTATGATGATGCGGGCTCAAGCTGACGTTTTCTCTCTCTCTCGCTCCCTCGCTCTCTCTCTTCTTTTTGTCTCCCTTTCTCCTTCTCTGTGTGTGTTTGTGTCATTAAATTTTTGCCACACGCCCCGAAGAGTCACTCGATTTTAATGATATTTCTGTGGATGTCAATGAAGGATGTCGCGACGTACCGAGTCCTTGTCGCGATTTATGGGCGAGTCATAAAAACTTTGCGGCCCGATCGTAAAACGGGAGAAAATCCTCGAGTCCTGTAAGTGGGAACGGCGTGTTCATGTAATAGCGCCCAGCAATAGAGTTTTACGAGCACCTTAGCCAAATAATCTACGAAATGGGAAGTGGAGAACTTTTTAATGCGTTTCTTATGACAACTTTTGTGTGTAAATATTGCGGCTCGATCTCAAGAGACGCGAACTAAACGAGCAGAGAGAGAGGGAGTGAGGGAGAGCTATAAAATGTGAACAATAAACATTATGCAATAATTGAAAGTAAATGCTTTACAAATGATTTGGATAGGGAAACTGCGAGGAAATAGGAAATTTTCCTAATTGAGACAATGCTCAGTGGACTTAGAGATAGAGGCGACTGCTGAAGAGTTTGCCTAACAAAGTTACGAAAAGGAGATCAAGATTGTGTTTACTCTTGTCCGCTTGAGGTTGAGGATTGGGTTAACCCAGGCGAAAAGTTTATCGAATCAGAATCAAGAAAGCCTTAAGGCAAACAAACTGCTGGCCGAAATTGGTTTAAGTGTCTGAGAACCGGTAAACCCCAATGGAAAGCAATTAAGCGAAAGCCAAACCCGAATCTGAGTCGAAGTGCAAACAACTTTGCATCTTAGCATCTTGGCCAACCACCTTTGACCCCTTTTCTCTAAAACGCTGACCCGCAACGATTTTTAATTACCCGAGCACCTTTTTTTTTTGCTTCCGTAGACCTCGGTTATCCTGTAAGAGATCGGCATTAATGTATCTATTAGTTTTGCGTTTGGCATTGTCCGTGTCAAAGTTTGTCGTGCAAACAACATTTACATACAGCATCCGGACAACCCCTTCTCACTAGCTCTACCTTTACCTCTATCTCTACCTCTACCTCTACTTCTACTTCTACTTCTACCTCTCTCTCTCTCTCTCTCTCTCTCTCTCTCTCTCTCTATTGTGCTCTATCGCTTTGAAATGCAAATGCTTATCGATTGAATCGTTTGATCCTGCGGTTTGACTTCCCCATATGTATTCTTTAACCCTTAACGACAATAAGAAACGTTTCGAGCCTCATTCGAAGTGGCTTTTGTATAGCGCGTGGGCGTCTTTTGTTCACACTCCTTCAGCATTTACTTCCCCTCTATTGGGTTGCCTTTGAATATGCCACATCTGCAATATGAGAGTTTTGTCTTATACAAATATACAGATCAATCGACAGAGTTTATATTTGATTTATAGAGCATTCGATCTCCCTCTCTCTCTTTATCCTTGTCTTTTTGTTGGATTTTCTGAGGTTTTATGATTTAGAAAGACGTTCAAGCATAGAAAATGTTTTGCATAATTGTCGTCTGTTCAAAGATCTTATAGTACTAGTATCCCTATGCTAGGTTTTCTATTCTACGAATCATGCTTTTATTTGTATACTAAGATCTATAAAGCCACAACATAGACGCAGCTATTCGCACACCTTTTCATTTTCCACTAATAAGATCGCATAATTCGATCTTAGGCAATCTCAGAGCAGCACAAAGGAGCCATCAAAAAGGAGTTCTTGGAGAGAAGCTAAGAAACTTTGATAAAAATCGATCAACTACAAAAGGAACTCTTTAGCTAATATTTCAGCCAGCTCTACCCAGTCAAAGGCGAAGGCAAAAGGTAAAAACTGAATGAAAATCCAATTTCACACGTTGCGCTCGCATTTCGGACAGAAGCAGAGCGGCACAGGACAAAAACTCAATCAGGACTCAGCCGAGCTCGGCCAGGATATGTTGCCGCGCCAAAAAATACAAACCCCGAACTGTGTGCCCGCAAGGCAAGATGTCCCCTGGCAGCCGAAGAATGAAAACAAAACCGAGACGAGGCGCAGTTGAAGTTAGCTCAGGCTCGAAAAATGCGCACACGTCACCTTGATTAATCGTCTCGTCTTCCTCTCTCCCTCTCACTCTCTCTCTCTCTCTCTCTTCAGTTGGCTTGACAAATACAAATAGTTGGCAAAATAGAAAATTTCCTTCAGCTGGGCGTCGTGAAGCTTATCGCGCACGTCGCTTGGGATTAGTCAACTGGGCCCTGTTCCTTGATCCTGTGTGCCGAATCCTGCCCTGCGTCCTTCTGCTCCATTTATTGACAGTTGCGATTGCTGACATTGCCCCGTCTGACATTGATTGAGTTGCCCAACGTTATCTGCAGCGCCCCTTCAGCGCCGATCTTTATCAATTCACATTTGCCCAGCTGCGCTCGCGCTCTTCTGCACGATCTTCAGCCAGAATCTGTGCTGAAATGTGCGTGAAGTGCTGCTCATACTGTGATCTTTTCATTATGGTCCTTATATTATATTATGTTTCTTATGCTGCAATCTGCATATACTACGATCTTACACTAAGATACATTTTATACGATCTCTATGCTACGATCATTATACTGCGGTCGTATACTACTATCTTTATTCTTTTTTATCTTTATACTACGATCATTATACTGTAGTCTTATAAAAAATCGCTATATAGGACTACAATTCTTACATTACGATCTCTATTTTATGATTCTTACACAACAATCCTTATATTAAGATCTCTATTTAATCATCTCTATACTATGAATATAGTCTAGGTCCCTATGCTACGATCCTTCTAGCACGACTCTATATTATTAACTCTATACTAAGATCTTTATTCTAAGGTCCTCATACAAGACAATGATACTACGATCTCTATTACAATCTCTATACTATGATTATATTCCATATCCTTATATCCCTCCTTTAAATTACCATCTCTATGTATACTGAAGTCTCTATTCTAAAATGATCTATCTTAATGATACTACGATCTCTATTACAATCTCTATACTATAATTATATTCCATATCCTTATATCCCTCCTTTAAATTACCATCTCTATATATAGTGAAGTTTCTATTCTAAAATACTTATAACAGAATTATATATCACTATCTCTGTACTAAGATTTTTATTCTAAGATCCCTATTCTAATATCCTTATACTACGATCTATCAAATCTAGATCAAACACATAGAAACTCAGCTCCTTTATACCAAGAACATTTCTTAGTCTTATATGAGATCATATCTATGTTTGTTTAGTTTCTTTTCTTTCAAGTATTTAGACAATTTATATATATATATTAGTTTCTGTTTCATTTTTGCGCTTGGTCAGCTTCAATTTGGCTGCTGTTGCTGCTGTTGCTGCTGCTTCCGGCACTTAACCCATTTTTGGGTAGCACTTGAACCAATTGCCAGACACTTGAGAACTTGCAAACGCCTTGCCTGCCACGTGCCACACACAAAAACACACACAACACACTCACAACACACACACACACACACATACTCACACACTCAGAGTGAGACTCCCTCACAAGCGACGACAGCTGTCCCCAGGGCTCGTTTTGTTATTTGTTTGCTTTGCAATACCCTGTACGCAAAGCGGGTGTGCAAACGGGGAGTTCTGTTACTGTGTCATGGATTCTTGACGTGTTTAAATAGAAATCGATTAGCAGATAGAGTCAGGAAATAGGCGACTTTTCAAATACCCTGCCCCTAAGCAAAAGTGAGGATTGATGTTTTTTTCGGATATTTACGAGCAGTAGCTCACATTTCTTATAAAGTTAGATAAGCTTTAATTTGATTATCATTTAATACTTGCACGAAAGCGAAAGAGTTTTTCCGGAATTTAAAATTAAGCAGTGATGAAGTTTCCTAGGGTATTTGCTAGTCGATCAACCTTCAACTGACGCTTGGTCTTCCTTTTTTTTGCTCTACTCTCAGTTGTTCCACCTTTTTGGCGCAATTGGCGCAAGGTGTGCGACCGAGGACGACGAAGGATCTGAAGGATCTTGTGCGACTCTTTTATGTGACAAATCAGAGCAGCAGCCGCAGCAGCAGGAGCAGCAGCAGAGGTAGAGGCAGCGGCAGCTGCTGTGCCGTAAAGGAAACTCAATTGGGCAAGGAGCGGAGGCGAGGGAGGAAGAAGCGAACAATGGGCGCGGGCGCATTTAGCTTGAAGGCACATTTAATAGACGATTTAAGGCGAGTCGGCAAGAAGCTAACGACCCACGCATTGCATTGAATTGCATCCTTGAGTCAGGATCTCAGCCAGCTGCCGTTGCTGCCGTTCCATATTGCCGTTTGCATAAGTTGGTTCTGGTTGGCTGGCGCTCAAAATGCCAGAGCGAGAGATATGGCAAGGCTCGGCTCAGAAGGTACAGCCGACAGCACAGACAGAGACTGCCATATATGCCTATATCCTGCTAGCGTATCCTGCGAGTCACACATTTGTAGCTGGTCAAATGCAAATTTATGCAAATCGTTCTCCCACCCAGGCCCTGGCCCGACTCTGTCGAGCCTCTAGCTTGGCACAGGTGTGTGATAAACGCCATGTAAATGCCTTGGCAGGATACGAACAGGATATGCACTAGACGACGCATTCAACAACTGACAGTTCAGCTGAGGGTGGCTCAACGACTTCAACTTCACGTACCTTACCGTACTTTTACCTCTATCTATGCGGTTGCCTCTACCTTCGCTTAGTCGCCCCTCCGTTTATGCTTATGAACAAATTGCTGCAGCTTAGATTTCGGTTATGCTACAAATATTACAAATACAAAGGGTTTTCATGCTCGTTCACATAGTGACAAGATGAGCGTATTGGTTTTTATTCCTGTCTTACTATCTATTCTAAGTTTCTAAGTTTGCTCCTCCATCTTTATCCAGCAGTCAATCTAGCTGCAACTCCTCTGTCCGTCTCAGACCGGTAGTTCGTCCAGTTCTTCTTCGTTAGTAGCTCCATCTCTCCATTTGCCCATCCCCGTCTATTAATCTGCCTCTGCCTTAAGCTGGTCGAACTATTCATGCTTCCATTCGTCTCCATGACATTTACATTATTGCTACTTTCTCTATATAAGTCATATGGTCCAAACCTATCAAGTGAACGAGTATCATGCAGTCGGTTGCGCCCGATCGCACTGTTTCCAATTGTGTTTTATGCATTTCACAAGTGTATAAATTAATTTGAAGTTAACATAACCTCAACAAGGGGCGAAAATATGGGCAGGGGAAAAAGCTATATACATAGATAGTTAGATATGCAAGTAGATTTACCCCGCTCTAAATATTCATTGCTATATCATAAAACTGCCTTTGTGAACTCAGCACTCCATGCAAATAACCCGATGAAATTTGGCATAGATGTGTTTTAAAGCCCCATAGAACCTTATATATCAAATTCGACTTATATTTAAGACAGCTGCCTATGCGAACTCTGCGTTCAGTGAATATATCTTGATGAAATTCAGTGCAGATGATGCTAATAACTCAACTTATCATATGTATATAGCATATGGTTATGATTATGATTCTAACATTAGATATCCAAGAGATCCTCTCCTCATCCTCTGATTCCTTTGTCTTTCACAATTGTTTTTTTTTTTATAGTTCTACGTCTTCTTCGACAATAATTATGTCTCCTTTTCACCCCTCCCCTTCCCCCTTTCCCATTTATTCCAAGTCCATCAAACTCAATTGACATAACTCACTTTGTTTTTGTTTTTACAATCTTGGCAATTTTATTACGATAAAAAAAAAAGTATTTTTAATTAAAGATTAAAAGTCTTAGATTGGAATGTGAATTTGAAGAAGGCAACTGAAAGCTTTTAGCAACAATTTTGCTAAATTCAAAGAGAAAAAAAACAACAGCAAAAAAAAAAATTGTTTAAATTATTTGAGACAGCCAAAGGTTCAGTTGAATGGAACCAGTTTCACGGCTCCACGAAGAGTTCCTCGTGGAAGGAGAAGCTGAGCCGCCGCTTGGTCGCCGCCTCCAGGACGCAGTCGCCAAATGGCACAAGCTTCGCCTTGTGCTCCAGCTCCAGCTCCATCTCCAGCTCCAGTTCGCAGTCGCTGGTGGAGTTGTGTCCGCTGTCGGGGCTGATGTGCCTCTGGGACGAGTGAGCGGGTGCGTGGGGATGGGGCAGCTTGTGGGCAGATCGGGCGGCAGCTGCGAGCAGCTTCTGCGCCGAGTGGCGCACGCTGGACGAGATCTTCGTGGCGATCTTCCGTTTGCGCCTCACCACGCGCTGCCTGCGCAGCTGCTGAACAGAGCGTCGCTTGCCCGCCAGCGACAGAGATGCATCTCCCGCTCCCGCTGCCTGCTGGGGAGAGCGCACTTCCCTCTCTTCGTAGACGTCCGGATGGGGGGGTGGCTGCCAATACTCGCTCAGATCGCTGGCCGGATCGAAGGCGGGTCGATAGGTGGGCGAGTGGCTCGTGGAGATGAGCGGGAGTGGAGCGGGACGGGAGTGGGAGCGAGAGATGTGGCGGAGACGGGAACGAGGATGCGGATGAGGATGAGGACGACCGCGAGCACGAGGAGCTGCTGATGGGGCCTTGCGCGTGCTCTCCAGGATCGCATCGATCATGCGCTCCAAGGTGACATCGCCCATCTGGGTGGAGTTGAGCGTCGTCTGGTCAGCAATGGGAGCAGCTGGTGGAGCAGGAGCAGCAGCAGAAGGAGCAGGAGTGGGGGCAGCTGGCTGCAGGTAGCGCGGCTTCTCGAAGTAGCTGTCCGGGATGCCCATGCCACGCAGTGCCAGCAGCGCTCCTGGAATGATCCTGTTGTCCTGCGTGTCCCGCTGGCTGTCCGCCTGATCCTTGTCGTCCCGGTGGCCGGGCGAGTACTCCGCCTCGAAGGTGGGCAGCGTGCACGCATAGGCGGCTCTCTTCAGGGGAGGCGTGTGCAGGGGCGAGAGGATGTTGCTCAGATCCCTCAGCAGAGGCGTGCAGCGCGGCGCAGGAGGGGCAGCAGCAGCCGAGGCAGCGGGCAGCGGCGTCGACGTCAATGTGGAGGTCAACTGATTCTCCTTGTCGCGCGCCTGCATCTGGATGTGGAGCAGCGATTGTCGCTTCACGTTCACATTCACGTTCACGTTCACATTCAGGTTCAGCTTCATTCGAGAGGCGGCTATTGGGGTGGGCGTGGCAGTTGGCTGGAAATCGCTGTAGCTGCTTATGGCATGGCCTCCAGCTGCCTCTCGATCTGGCTGAGTCTCCAGGTAGGACAAACGCGGCTGGTTGACAGCCCACTTCAGCATTCTGGCAGCTGTGCGGAAAGTCTGCAAGAATCTGAAAGAAGAAGAGGTAGACGGAACGGGTTAGAGATGCGCACGAAGGATCAGGCTAGTTAGGCCTGAATTGCCATTGTCTACGAAAGGATAACGGCAGAAAAAAACCCGCTCGACTTGTGAAACAAGTTTGCTTTTTCGCAAGGATTCGCAAGGATTCGCAAAAGCTGCAAAGCGGAAGGCGCGCAAAAAAAACAAACTAAATCAAATGAATGAAGGAAGTTGGAAGGAGAAATTGGATAGATTTTGCCTCCAGCTGCGCCCCGAGCCGATCCAGATTCACTCAGCCCTCGGCCTGTTTTTTGCCATTTGCAATGCGTTTCGAGTGGAACTCGCAAAAAAGCCAAAAACACTTGAAAGTGCGCAAAAGCATTTTGCGCATTTGCCCGCCTCGTTTTGCGCTCAAGCGCACTTCAGATGGAACTCGATAAAAAATAATAAAAATAAATGGAAAAAGACTATAGCACTGCTGAAGTATAAATACCCTAGATATATCAACTGTTCATATGGGGTTATCTATGCATTACTCAATATTAAAGTCCAGTTACTGGGTTAGCATTGATTTGTGTGCTTCCTTGAGCCTTAACTAGCATGTGTTCCCAATTTCATAAGGATAACTTCAAGAAGAGCTGAGTTCTCATACGCAGTTATGTGATATCTAAGTCGAAATGGATATATGAGTTACTTTACGCTTTGACAATGTTCTATACCAAATATTGTTAAGATATCTTCACTAATACCTGAGTTCACATGGGAAGTTATATTAAATAGCACCCGAACACTGCTTATGTGTGCTTAGAAGTGCAGTCGGTTAGTTTTGCTAAGATTTCTGAAGAAAATTTGTCAGCTTCCCATACGAAAAGTGATTTTTCAAATGATTTATATGATTACAATTGTAAAGTATTGCGAACTGATAGCTATGTGAGCTAACTTGAGATTTATAGTAAAGATATATATAAGAGAGATCTTTAACTGTATCTAGTTTCAAGGACTTTCAACCTGATAGACAACTTGAGTCTTGCTCAGGCAACTTCATACCTTTTCATTGCTCGTAAAGTGCACATAGTCTAGGTACGCAATATACCCCAGATACCCTATACTAGATGCGAACCCAAACGTGACGCACGCGCACAATTTGAATGCATTTCGTATTGAAATGAATTAAAAATTGCGATGATTTTTGAATGGGGTGTTTTATAATTAAATTTCTCACAGAACACTTGAGTTGCCTTTTATTGCTCTTTACTCTTTGCTCTTGCTCTTCTTCATGGTCGAGATATTTAATGCATTTTTAATAGCTAATCGCATTGCACTTGTCCTCATAAATTTACCTTGTTTGAAATATTATGTTAGTTTCGTGGTTGGGCCCGTGGTAGCCCGTTTAGTCGTATATCCAAAATTATTTTCACACAGTCAAAAAAAAAATGTATGTACAATCCAAAAAAAAAAAAATCCGTAGAGTCGAAAAAAGAATTCAGAGCTCGCGAAACGAAACGGAACGAAACGTTGCAATGCGGAGCAGAGCAAGACGTGCTGTCAGAGCCGCAGACGCAATGTGACTGATTCTCGCCAAGCACGTCATGTTGCGTGCTCAGCTCTGCCCAGCCAACCAACCACCATCGACTACTCATGCTCTCTCCATATTGGAGAGCTCTCACTCTCTCTCTCTCTCTCCCTCTCTCTGGCATTCAATTTTGCTGCATTGGCATGTTGGCTGTTGGAATTTGTGGGAGAACGCGCCAGACGAAAATACACAAATGAACTCCGCTACATAAAGCCCAAGTGTGCAAGCGAGAGAGAGCTAGAGAGTGAATGCAGAGCTGCAGATTGCATATGAAATCCTTAAGAAAGTACGCAAATGAATTCGCTGCCCAGAGTGAGTGAGTGTGTGTGTGTGTGAGAGCGAGAGATGAAGTGTGTGAGTGAAGTACTGCAGTTTGCATTTGAAATCAATTCAATTTGATCAAAATGCCAATTAATTTAAATGACCTTAAAATCGTAGATCATATTGAATTCCTTGTCACTTTTCCGACACCTGAAGTTTTGAGCATTCATATATAATATATATAACAAGTAAACAGAGATTCGTCGTAAACGTTCATTTACACAAACTTAAAAAAATAAAAAAATTTATTTATAGATTTTATCGCGCCGTATATCTTTATGTTCAAAATGGTCTTGCATCGATGCAAATTAATCAGCTGCATATTTCTATGCATTTTCGAAATACTTTTCGTCTTGTTCGTAGTCGTGAAGAATGCGATTGATACACTGATCGCTGAAATAAAGGCAAACTTGCACGAAATATTGTGCCCTAAGGTGGTGATTAAGGACACCCTCTATCCAACCTTTCTGTGGGTACTCACGTGCCTCATCGGCCTGGTCTGTGCTTGGCTGATCCGCAAGCGATTGTGCTCTCAACTCGACGCGGTGATCGAGCGCCAGATCTTTGACAAAAATATGTACAAGCTGCAGTGCTTTCTGCTGTCCAAGGTGCGCAAGGATATCGCGCGTATGAAGAAACAGATTCGCAAGCGCAACAGGCAGAACTGTAAGTCAATCAATCGAATGTTCGAATGTTCGATTCAGGTTCAATTTCTATTTCAATTTCAAGTGCGCACACCCAATTGGATCAGTATGACTACCGAGCCATCTACCTCAGGACTATGAGCTACGTGATTCAATCAATAACAGACTGAAGAAACGACTGACATCACCATTAACGCACTTAATTTACATTTTAAACTCTTGATTTTTATTCATTTTATTGAGTTACTTCAAGAAACTTTACACTCAATAAGGGCAACTACAACAATTTCAACTGTTAACATTTTGCATTGAATTGAATAACCCATTCAGTTTAAAGTACACTTTTAGCTTAAGCTCTTGATTGCTAAAAGAAAAAATAAAACGGATTCACAGACTTTTACATAAAGCCTGAATAAATTTGCAGATTGTTCAGCGTAGGTTACAACGTCGGTTTGTTTTGTGAAGTACATCCCCAAAACCACGACAATTCAATTGCATAATATATGTAACATCAGCTGAAACGTGCATTTTTATTGCAGTGGGCGCCAATAGAGCTTGATTTCATGCAATCGAGTTGTATGTCTCTACATCGATCTATATAGCTCCTATTCCAGAATCTAAATTTCTAGTGTCTTATGCCTATGTAATCCTTCCTCCTCTCTAGTCCATTTCTACTCAAGGCCAAATCAATCAAAGCGGAGTTTCTTATGGAGGTGAGCTTCGACCTACTTCGATTTTTCAGGACTCTAATCCCTTACAGCTGCTCCAGGATCCAGCTAGAGCCATACAATAAACTGGCGCTATCTGACGACTTAAGATTAGCTAAGGAACTGCCCTCACCCCGAGCCTTACCTACTTTATAGCAATGTCTTTCGCTCTCTCTCTCTCTCCCTCTTGCTCTGCGTGAGGGATAAAGAAGAAAATACAAATAAGGAAGAAGGTAGTCAAAAGCGTGAAGCGATTTTTCCATTTTCGCAATTTTTCGGCTATGAGAAATTGCGCAATTGTTGGGCAATTTATTAGCGAACCGATTTGATCCTCTGTCCTAATTTATCTTCCCTCGGCTATCTCCCTCTCTCCTTCTCTCTCTCTCTCTCACTCTCCCAGCGCCTCTCCCTCTCTGAGGCAGGGGCGTTTGGAGTGACCAATGCGTTAAATTGGCTCTGATTCAATGCCTGTCACAAGGACAGATTATTGTGAAGATCCTTTTGCTACTGCAGGATAAGAAGAAGAAGAAGAGCAGAAGCAGCTGCCCCTTGAGACGCGCGCGCGCTCTTTGCTGAGAGTCCTGCTCTGGCTCCTGCTTCTGCTCCTGCTTGATCATATTATTGATTTATTTCCATTAGCAGTCGCCTCTTTGTTTGTCTTTTCTCCTCTTCTTTTTTTGTTATTGACCAATTGCTCAAAACGGGAGCAGCAGCTGCTCAGACTGGAAAAATGATCAAATGGAACACTTTGGATTATCGTAATACCCAGCTCAGCTCCTTTAGAGGGAATGTCTATAGCAGAGACAGTTTCGCAATCCATATATAACGACAATTTATCGAAGCTATATAGATGAAGATCAATTCCAAAGCTAAAAGGTAATACGTGCTTTTGAGGAGAGTGCTCCACAAACATATACCCTGGATTTGACGTGGATTCGACGTGGTTTGTATGTAGATTGGATGTGGATTCGGCGTAGATCTGCTATTGCAAAACATTTATTATCTTATTATAAAATGATCATCATGAATCATCATCAGTATTGTAAGTTATTATTATCATTATCATGAGTATTATCAGCATAATTATTATCATTATTATTATTATCATTATTATTATTAGCCTTATTACTATTATCATTATAATTATTATCATTGTTATTATTATCATTATTATTATTATCATTAGTATACTAATCATTATTAATATTATTGTAAATAATCATCAACAATCTTATAATTCCTTAGTCTCAAGAGAATACGTAGTTGATCCTTGAAATACTTCTCGAAACTATTCAATCAACAATAACTCCATATGACATCTTCACATACTACAAAGGAATGTTGACCAAACTAGAGTTTGAATTGGCTAAAATCTGTAGAGAGGATCGCTTCTCATGGTGGTCTTCAAACCGGATACGGATCTGAGATCTGAGATCTTAAGATGCTCAGACTCTACATTTCTCCGCTATATTTTTTTTTATCTAAAATCCTTTGATGTCCATTCAGGATACAGGAAGAGCCAAGAGCTCTGCTATTAACGTATTTTCTTGATAGCTATCTCAGGCACATTCTCTCGCTGTCTCTTTCTTTCTCTCTCTCACACACAGCTCTCTCTGTCACTTTCCTTTTAGGCTGGCACAGCTGTCGCCTTGGCCAATTCTCAATGTGTTCGCAAAATCTCATAAATTTGCGCTTTTAACAAAAGTTGACGTTGGCGTCGCAGCTGACGGCGCCGTCGCCGCCGACGTTGGCAGCGGCATATGCTGAGCCCCTTTCCAACCAATAAATTGCAAAACAATTGCACAATTTTCCACAACATTTTCCATTCCAGCCAGCCAGGCAGCGACGTCGGCAGCGACGCGGCAGAGACAGCGGCAGCGGCAGCGGCGCTTGTCCCATAAACAATAAACTAAATTGTACAAAGGTTTACACAGAGTGTGTGTGTGTGTGTGTGAGAATGTCCGCGTGTGTGTGTGTGTTTGTTGTCCTTTTCTTGGCGAAAAACTCAAAGGTGAAAGGAGCCACACGCTGCGAGAAAGGTAATTGAAAATTATGTTTTGTGGCGTAAGCAGCGCAAAGGAGCAGCAACAGCAACAGCAACAGCAGCAGCAGCTGGCTGACACACACACACACACATAGTACATATGAATAACACGCACACATATAAACATTTCTCGCATGTCCTCAGCCAACTGTGGTTTTCATTGCCAACTGTTTCTGACCACCGAATCGAAGCTGAGCTCTAGTTCAGAATGCCATACTTATAGCGAGTGCTCTATATAGAAATATATGTATGCATATGTAGATCATATTTATACGAGATCGTTATGTAGATCATGATACTAGACATAATTGTATATATAATATAGTAATGTAACAAGTGCTAAATATAAGTAAAGCTAAATAGAGGGAGATTGAGAAAGTGAAAGAGAGGGAAAGAGTAATTGTCTATTATATATTATTATATTGAGTATAGATAGGTAGACACAGTTTATATACACGCAGAGTTGTCTATATTCGACGAACCCATCTGCGGTTGCCCATATTCAAGGGACTCATGTTTTTGTGTTGTTTGTTGTTTTTTAATGTTGATGATAATAATCATTTTATTTGATTCAAGTACATTTGAATGTTATAATCTCAATATAAATGGGTCCGTTGAATATGAGCAATCTCAGATGGATCCGTCGAATATGGACAACCCTGTATATACTATGTCTAATGCTTAATATGTACTAATCTATATAATCATCTATCTACTTAATATAGTTATCAGTTTGCAGTCTCTCAAGTAGACTTTAATTAAATATAGGTATATAAGACATAATCCATATGATATGCACATACATATGTATATACACACATGTATAGGGTTTATGCAAATTACAGACTTATATATAGAATCAATTCAGATTACAGACTTATAGACCCCATATCACTATATGCCAAAGAAATCACTATAAAATATATCTAGATAATCTCTTAAATTGACTTAATATGAAAATATTTGTATTCAGCAGCCACTACAGATATAATTATAATATATCATATATATATTATAAAGATTCGTTGCCATATTATAGCATAGCGAATATTTGTATATTATTACGTAAAACATTTTTATATATTTTTAATTAGTTATTTGTACTTCATTATATTATTTCCCACATTTAAAGAACTGTCAGCTGGAATCCCTGCTCATAGTCTGTCCTTTTTTTGCCCACCCACCAGCTGCATACTTGGCCCACTGTGAATGCAGTTGCAGCCTGATTGAATGCCGGCGCTCAGTCTGCTCTCTGCCCGCTGCTCTCTCAATGAATTCCTTTGCGCTTGTGCATAGCTGCGCTGCTGCTGCGCTCTCCCTCTAAGCTGGCGACGCAAGCGCTCCGCTTGCCGACTCACCCTCGCTCTCACTTTCCTGCTCCCGTTCATTCATTCATTCTCTCTCTGCACGCAACACGTTTCTGTGCTTTGCTGCTTGCGACGACAGAGTTCATTCAGTCAGTACGCAAACAAACGCCGGTTCGAGTGCACGCGCGCGCTTCTCTGCCGAAAAAATAGAGACCAAGAGACAAAATAAATACGAAAATAGTGAAACATTTGATAGACAAAACATATAAATATTTTTTTCAAGTGCTGCAAAATTCTTGTGAAAAAGGTAAATTGCAACTAGCAATCAAAGCAAATTCCTCAATTCGAACAGATTTCGTATTCAATTGCGCATATCATAAGAAGAAATATAAATTCATTTGCGAGAAGTGGGCGTGGCGCACGCCCCATGGCGCATTCAATTGTACGTGAAAAATACGAAAGGGGTGGGGGGAGTTCATTTTCGCTGCTTCACTGATTTCTTATATTTTTTTTTTTTTTTGTCAGCCAAAAAGCTCGCATAACTTGGCACTTAAATGGGCATATCTATAGACATGTATTGTACACATAAATATATTGATGTGCGTATGTATGTGTATGTGCGTGTGGATATAGTCAGATCGCGAAATTCTCCGCCGAAAAGCGCGCCAAAAAAACTCGCCGAACAACTTCGCAGGAGGCGCAAACAAAAGCCAAAAAGCTGCAAAAAAAATAAAACCCAAAACAAAGCTGTGCGCTGTAGGCGACTGCTTGATGCCCTGTTTTTGTTGTTGTTTTTTTTTTTTTTTTGCAAGTTATATATTAAAATTTATATAAATTATAGAGTAGAAATTTAAGTTTTAATCGAATTGAAAATAATATTAAAACTTTAGTTTGAGCTGAGACAGAAATAAAAGCTAAAACTGAAGTAGGAAACGCTATAAATTGATATGGAAAATTAAATTTAAAGAAAACTTTAACCAAAATTTGATTTATATGTAATGGAAACTTATATTGAAACTTGAGAAATTGAAGCTAAATTTGAAATTGAAAACAATTTTAAGTGAAATAAAATTAAAATTAATATTAAAATTTTTAGCTTGAAAAATAAATAAAAATTGAAGCTAATCTTTAAACTGAAACTAAATCTGAAAATTTTTAAAATTTCTAATTGAATTTGAATTGAAGTAACATTTATAATGATATGATAATTTAAATTATATAAACATTTATATTAAAGTTAAAACCAAAGTTAAAAGAGGCAAGAGAAAACATTAATATTAATAGCTCTCTTTGCCTATATGCCCTACTTTCAGCTTATGGATAGAGTATTAAAAGCCAACTAGGGTTAGGGCCAACACACACATTCATATATACATACATATACACACATTTACATACATATGTACATACATACCTACATATATACATACACATATATTTACACATACACCAAAATACTAAACCAACAACTTTGTTCTCGCTCTTTACAGACACCCACAACAACAACAACAACAACAACGTTAATTGAAACACTAAAAGAGTAAGCCAGAAACGAAGATGCTGAAGTGGGCTGTCAACCAGCCGCGTCTGTCCTACCTGGAGACTCAGCCAGATCGAGAGGCAGCTGGAGGCCATGCCATAAGCAGCTACAGCGATTTCCAGCCAACTGCCACGCCCACCCCAATAGCCGCCTCTCGCATGAAGCTGAACCTGAATGTGAACGTGAAGCGACAATCGCTGCTCCACATCCAGATGCAGGCGGGCGACAAGGAGAATCAGTTGACCTCCACATTGACGTCGACGCCGCTGCCCGCTGCCTCGGCTGCTGCTGCTGCTGCCCCTCCTGCGCCGCGCTGCACGCCTCTGCTGAGGGATCTGAGCAACATCCTCTCGCCCCTGCACACGCCTCCCCTGAAGAGAGCCGCCTATGCGTGCACGCTGCCCACCTTCGAGGCGGAGTACTCGCCCGGCCACCGGGACGACAAGGATCAGGCGGACAGCCAGCGGGACACGCAGGACAACAGGATCATTCCAGGAGCGCTGCTGGCACTGCGTGGCATGGGCATCCCGGACAGCTACTTCGAGAAGCCGCGCTACCTGCAGCCAGCTGCCCCCACTCCTGCTCCTTCTGCTGCTGCTCCTGCTCCACCAGCTGCTCCCATTGCTGACCAGACGACGCTCAACTCCTCTCAGATGGGCGATGTCACCTTGGAGCGCATGATCGATGCGATCCTGGAGAGCACGCGCAAGGCCCCATCTGCAGCTCCTCGTGCTCGCGGTCGTCCTCATCCTCATCCTCATCCGCATCCTCGTTCCCGTCTCCGCCACATCTCTCGCTCCCACTCCCGTCCCGCTCCACTCCCGCTCATCTCCACGAGCCACTCGCCCACCTATCGACCCGCCTTCGATCCGGCCAGCGATCTGAGCGAGTATTGGCAGCCACCGCCCCATCCGGACGTCTACGAAGAGAGGGAAGTGCGCTCTCCCCAGCAGGCAGCGGGAGCGGGAGATGCATCTCTGTCGCTGGCGGGCAAGCGACGCTCTCTTCAGCATCTGCGCAGGCAGCGCGTGGTAAGGCGCAAACGGAAGATCGCCACGAAGATCTCGTCCAGCGTGCGCCACTCGGCGCAGAAGCTGCTCGCAGCTGCCGCCCGATCTGCCCACAAGCTGCCCCATCCCCACGCACCCGCTCACTCGTCCCAGAGGCACATCAGCCCCGACAGCGGACACAACTCCACCAGCGACTGCGAACTGGAGTTGGGCGAGGAGCTGGAGGCCTCCTGCCAGCTGGATGGCATTTGGCTGCAGTCGGAGGTGAGAGATGCGACCAAGCGTCGTCTCAGCTTCTCTCTGAATGAGCAAAGCTGAGGGCATATATATGTATATGCCATTTAGATATATCTTGAAATAGAATATACTTTTTTTTTTTGCTTAATTTAAGAATTTTTTTATTAGAAAAATAAATAATTGAATTATCAAAATTTATATGAAAATTCGTTTCGTTTTTAATGAGGCTCTTCCTCTTCTCCGCTTCTTCTTGAATTCCCACGAGTGGAAGGGGCCCATCATAATTTTTATGATCTGGAATTTTGACCACAGGAGAGTCTTGAGCTGAAACCAGCATTAAATGCATAAGTAAACTCTTCAGATGCAGCCAAGCGTAGCGTCTGGCTCTACACGAGTTCCAGTTCCTTGGATGAGGGAAGAGACGAAGCCCAAAGACTCGAACCACGGAACTACGAACGGCGAACCACGTAACCACCAGACACGATTCGGAGAGCAAGTGTTTCCCACAGCGCACTCTTTTTTTTTTTTTTGGGTTAATGGGCGTTTTTATGCTTTGATAGCTACCAAGAAATGAGTGGGCTAATAGAGAGAGAGAAACAAAGAGAGAGAGAGAGAGAGAGAGAGAGAGAGAGAGAGAGAGAGATAGAGAGATAGAGAGAGAGAGAGAGAGAGAGAGAGAGAGAGAGAGAGAGAGAGAGAGAGAGAGAGAGAGAGAGAGACCCCTATGTCAACCCCATCTAAGCCAAGTCTAAGCTATCAGAATGAAGCGAACTCTAAATAAAACTCTAGTAAGAAAAGGCTCTAGACGGGTGAGTTTGACTAAAAGGTACCCTGTACCCAGCACAGAAGTGCTCTAAAAGATACCCTGTACCCTGGTCGGCTGTATTTGAGAACTAACCGGTACAATGCGACATTCGTCGAGTGTGCTTGACTAGAAGATACCCTGTACTCTGTGCAGAGCCTGCTACTACAGTCATTACAGGTTTCCTGTACGAGTACGTGGCGCCATCTATTGCGTGTTTTGTGCAACTGCTTCATTTGCTCTTCCCACATTGACTGTAGATTGTAGTCACTTAATGTCACTCCATAACCATTCAATATTTTTAAGATCCATGTAAAACGAGCCCAAAACTTTCGTAACATTTTCGTCAAGACTCATTAGAAACAAAACAGGCTCTGTAAGTCCTTAATAGACTCCTCTAGCTATTGACCAGCTCCCGCTGAGTCTGAAGCTGCAATTAGGCTGCAATAGCAAAGCGAGAAACATTTCAACAGTTTCTCTGACAAAACCCTTTTTGAGCATTTGCATAACTATGTGAAAGCTGGTCAAGATATACTTTGTGGCTATGGCTCATTAGCTGGTCAAGTCTATTGAGCAAAGGGCGTTAAATGAGCTGTCATAACATATGCAAATGCTTAGATAGCTGAGAGCGAGAAGGAGTGATAGAGAGAGAGAGAGAGAGTGAGGAGAAGCAAAGTCTGTAAACTCCCTTTGCTTAGACTAGGCCAAGACGTTAACACTTTTTTTTTACCAAATAATGCTCGTTGAGCTTGCCAGTCTAAAGCGCAGCGAAGCGTATTAAATAGAGCAGGAGATACACAGAGAAAGAGAGAGAGAGGGAGAGAGAAAGAATGTGTTTCAAGTACTTACATGTATTGTTGCTTTGTGAGTTTTGACAGACGCAGAGACAACAAATATGATATGATATGTCTGGACAGACTGCCTAAAGGTCAAGCTCTCTCGAAAGAGTTGGAGAGATAATGAGTGAGAGAGAAAGAGAGAGAGGGCGAGTGAGAGGGTTACTTACATGTGTTATTTCTTTGTGAGTTTTGACAGTCCGAACAGGCTTCAATAGAGGTCAAGCACAACAAGATATGTAGAGCAGGTAATGCTACGTTTTCTCTCACTCCCTCCCTCTCTCTCTCTCACTCGTTCTTTCTCATCTTAAAGAGCAGACATACCCCTTTCCGGGACAGTGAACCGCTTTAAGGGTCTTGAGTGACCAGCGGACAGTGTTTCTTTTTTTTTTGCTCCCTTTTGTCGCGGCCCAAATCACTGAGACTTGACATAAAAAAGGTTAGCCATCAAGGGCTTTGCGCCTTTTTTCCGTTTTTTCCCGTTCTCTAATGATGCGCCGATGTCTTTCCTGCCTCTGTTACAATTTCCCATTTCCCACTTTCCCGATTTTCCGTGCCGTCTCATTTAACAAGCTCTTTAATTTTGTTTTGATTGAATGTGAAATGGAGTCCATCTAATACAACACCTCTAAGTCTCTCACAGCACATTAGGTGTACTCATATAGGTGTTGCCTATTCAGGAATCTAGTTTTACACGTGGACTTACAGTGTGAACTTTTCTCTTCCTTAAGTTTGTTCAATATACGACAATTTTCCAATTGCTATATTTATATATATATATATATAAATACTTTCAAATACTTTTAAATCTAAACATTTTTGGCCAATTCCAAATTTGAATAGAGATTCAAATACTTTATGATAGCTTATTTTATAGCCCATTTAGATAACTTCTTGTATTCTATTTTAGATCACAATCTTTAAACTACAATGTGTATTTACTGACGTTTTCTTGACGTGTACTATTTACTATACTAGCAGAAGCTTAACTCCGAAAATCCGAATATGACATCAGGTCATTATCTATGCAAATCTTCAACTAAAATCTAAAGTGCACTATATAAACAGTATTTTGAATTTATAAACGAAAACTATTCCGCGAATTGCAAAGTTTTTGTAGTAAAATATAATGATACAAACTAAAGCAACAAAAATATTTCAAGGTATTCCAAGTTCTATCTATCCATCATCTATCTATTTATAATGCGACTTTGGACTAACTCCGAATATACAAATATAAGTGTAAGTCTTTTCTCTATACGTGCTTTTATATGAGCGAAATGAATATCAATCTCTTGACATAGTATTTAAATTTACTCCGAAACTCCGAAAATTCTCTCAATTTACGCTTCAGCTCATATTTCCTCTAGATTCCTTGTCTTTAAAGCAAATTGAAACATTTTAGAATTGAATTGCATTTGAAACGCCCCTACACTTCACACACACCCCACACATAGGGATACACATACATAGAGAGTGCAGTTAATAGAGTTCGCATTTGTCTTTCATAACAATGGGGCATCTGATCTCTTGATGTTGTTCTATTTGATTTGAAACGAGTTCACAGCTTCATTGAAAAGCCATTTGATGGCACACTTCGATTGTTCGCCGAATGAAAAGTGCAAAATGCGCTGGAAAAGTGGAAAATCCAAGTGTATATAGCTATATAGAGGTTCGCCTATAGGACGTGTATAATGGGCCCGCTTAAATGTTGCGCTAAAGTGAGAAAAGTCGATTGACACAGTCGAACGCACCTTTCGACCCGCACTTTTTTTGCACACTTCACTCGGCCTCTGCCTCCTGACTGCTGCCTACTGCCTCCTACCTTCTGCTTCCCTCCCTCCGTTTACTTTTACCCCGGTCAGGACTTGCGTCCTGCGTGCTGCGTCCTGCGCGTGCCTCGACGGCGAAACAGTTGCAAAAAATTGTAGCCAAACAATGGACGCTGATCGAGGCGGGCGCAGGATACGAGCGCAGGGCTCGGGACCGGGACTCTGGGGAGCGGGCGTGTTGCGTGTCCTGCATGTCCTGTCAGGAAGTCGAATGTCAGACAAATGTGTAAACATGTGCAAAAAACAACAGTGAAAGAGAGAGAGAGAGCGGGAGGGGAAAGTAGAGAGGGAGGAGGAGAGGAAGAAAAAGAAGAAGTGCTAGACTAATAGTTACTCTATAATAATAATAGACTGAATGAGAAATGAGAGCTTTATTTGTATATAAAATACCATTTAAGATTATAAAATTGACGGACATGCCAAAAACGTTGCACGGGTATAGCCAGCTCTCAAATACCCTGTAAAAAACAAAAGTACAAAGTCAGAAAGAAATACATTCATATGCTTATTAATAAATAATAATTTGTTTGGCTAGAACATAATTCGATGAAAAATTCAAAGTGTATTTCCAAAGGCCAGTTACCCAATCATCATTCTTATTACTATATTAAACTAAGAAAATAATTGCAATTGCCACATCCTCTGTACTTCTTCTATTCCATGTGGAATATATAAATTTTTAAGTATACAATTCTTCAGCTGTGCAATATACCCCTTTTGGCTTGCGATAGCTCTACAGGGTATATGACAGCAAGCACTCACAGGCACAAAGACACCTTGACACAGTCGACACGTCGCGTCGCCTCTAGATTGGCATGTCCTGCGGGTCCTTGCAGGCCATTAGAAGCAGGCGCTAAATATGCATATCCCAATCGCTCCTCTCTCTCTCTCTCTCTCTCTCTCTCTCTCTCTTTCTCTTTGACTCCCACTGTCTATTTTTAGTCTATCTCTCACGCTCTGTTATACAAGGCTCTAACTAGGCGTATCCTTCAAGATGCAAAACTCACCTGTTGGCCGTCCGAGCATGTCCTTTGCCATCAATTTTCAACTACTAACAAACCGAAAGTGAGAAAGAGAGGGAGGGAGAAAGAAAAAGAACAAAAGAGAGCGTGAGAGAGCGAGAGAGTGAACTGTGCTCTATATAACATGTTATTTGCAGTGTGCCAGGCCATTCATTAGAACCAATTTTCAATTTCCAATTGCTGGACAGCAGGTGCTCAAGTCTCATCCACCGATTGAGCCCGAAAAGAACTGAACTGAACTGAAGTTAACAAGCTGAAATTTCAGCCCAATTACAGCTGAAGTCGATGATAACTTGATATAGAGTCTATAGTGGAATAGTAAGCGAAACAGTTGAATAGTTGAGCAGAAAGTAACTTCTTAAAGGTTTTGTTATGATCCAATCCAGCATTCAAAGGAACTGGTCAAATGAAGAAGAAGTGAGAAAAGATCTCGAAAGACTGAAGATGAACAAATAAACGAAATTTAAATACTGTACCAGTTCAATTCAGTTTAATGCCTAACCGAGTTTGTTTCATTAAGCACAAGTTCAATTGAACCAGTCATTCAAATGAACTAGTGAACCGATTTAGAGATCAGTGGACGACCGAATCAATGCACTATTAGCCTTACTGGAATCAATTTTCTTCATCTCTCCCTCACTTATTCTCTATCTCTATAAATCTTTATTTAGCTATATCTATCTCATTTCTTTTCTGCCCTTTCTATTCTCTCTCTCTTTCTTCTCCATATTTCACTCTCTCCCTCTATATCTTTCTTTTAGTCTCTACCTCTTCTCTTATTCTCTCTCTTACACTCTCATTCTGCCATTCATTCAAATTGAACAAATTGAATCTCCTATTCTAGTATGCACTCCTTTTTTCTCTACTTTATTCTCTCTCACTATATCTCAACTATTGCCATTGCCAAACGGTCTTTCGGCACAAAGTGTTTCATCTCATGAAAGATCAATTTGTTGTCCTTGTATTTCAATTTTCCTTTTGGTGTTGCGATGCTTTCTTTCAAGGCGTTGGCAATTCCCCCTCCCTCTCCATTTCCCTCTGTTGCTGCTGAACTTCGCGTAAATGCGGAAAATTGCAAATGATTGAAATCTAATCCGATCGCAGCTCATCGAACTCGTCGAACTCATCTTCTCATCCACCTTGACATCATTTAAATTTCTGCGCACTTCAAAAAAAGAAAAGAGAAAAGGGTTGCGCAGGGTGTAAACGAGATAAGGAGCGGGAGCGGGAGAGGGAGAGGGAGAGGGCGAAGAAGGGAGGGGGGGGGGGGGGGGGCACAATAGTGAAGTTGAGTTTAAGCTGTTTTCTTTTCTCTCACGACCCAGGCCGCAAAATCCGAACGCAAGGGTTTCTCCAATTTACCTTTTTTGCATTTTCTCTCAATCGCTGTCAAGTGAGCCGCACTTAATGAACCAGACAATGCAGATCTCTTCCTCTCTACCTCTTTCTATCTATCTATCTCAGTGTCTGTCTCTGATCAGTTTTGCAACTGTTATAATAATATTTGTCACCGACATGACAGCTAGGGGTAGTGCGAAAAAAAGAAGTAGCGGAACAGATCCTTCGCCCAGATTTGCATTAATGATATGCAACATTTGTTAGATCATTTCCATCACTCTACAGCTCTTTCATCTTACGGAAATCCTATGATGCATGATGATCTAGCAGCGTATGTGAAATCCAATTCGCATTGCATATGCATGAAGCGGCCATGGATGCCCTGTGGATAAATCTATTTATCATTTATCACGTCTCAAATTCATGTGAAATTAGAAGAATTTCAATTGATTCAGCATATGGATAGATTGAGATATATGTAGAGAGTATATAGATATATAAATATAAATCTAGTATATATGAGTTGAGACTAAAAACTTCTTAGACTACTCTATATATAGCTAGCTATATAGCCATATAGCTAGGGGAGATAACGTAAATTACAAGCCAATCAGTCAGTCAGTGAATCAATCAAATGACAAATACTGACTGAGTGGCTGATTGAATAATTGAATGAATGATTAACTGATTGATTGACTGACTGTTTGACTAACTATAAGTGACTAGAAATGACTGACTATGACTGAGTGATTGACCAACAGATTCACTGATTGACTGAATATGACTGACTGATTGCAGGCCTATCACATTACTGGTTACTTACAGCATTTTCGCTGAATGTTCAGCTATCTAGAGAACGTCACTTGAAAGTTCAAAGTTCAAACTATTTTGCATATAGAATCCCAAGCAGCTGTTGGCTCGAGTGAGTAACAAAGGTAGAGTCGCCTCACTGAGAGAGGGTGTACGCAGTTAATTTGGGAAAGTTGAAAATCAAATATCATATATCAACTTACATATCACAACAAAATATATACAGCCAAATGCAAACAAAAACAAAAACAGAAATTTTCTCTTTCTCAATTTCCATTTGCATTTGCATTTTGGATTTTGGATTTTGGATTTGCATTTGGCATCTTGCATCTTGCATCTTGCATGTCTATTACATGCGCTCACACCTTTCGAGAGCCGAGGGTACAAAGTCAGCCAGGGGCGGGACAGAGCGACAGCTGTCGAACGCAACCAAAGACAGACAAGGAGAGACAGAAGCAATGTGTGTGTGTGTGAGTGAGAGAGAGATTCAGACTCCGTTTTCGACTTCGCCTTTCAGACACCAGCCCCGAAGACATATGCAAATGTCAATTTATGCAAATTATTCAGGACACACGATCGGGGTAGAGACTCTGTCTTGACTCTACCATCACGCTACCCCCTCTTTCTCTCTCTTGAGATCTATTTTGTTATGAATTATTGAACTATTGACAGTCCACGCAAAAAATAAATAAGTTGCGGGGTTCAGTTGAGATTTAGGGAAGCCCGACTCACTTTGTCTTATGAGAGGTTGTGTTCTTCTCTGACTCCAGCTCTCCTCTGTCTAACTTCTTCCTTCTCTAATCGACCTCACCCCTACCCCAGGACTCAATTTCTCTCCCTTCTTGTTTCTCCCTCTCTCTCTCTCTTTCTCTGTCTCTATATGTCTCTCTTGCTAAGTCTTTCTGTCTCTCTCACTCTCTCGCTCGCCTCTCCTTACATTTTTCTTTCTCTCTCTCTTTCTCTATCAGTCTCTATCTCTCTCTCTCTCTCTCTCTCTCTCTCTCTCTCTCTCTCTCTCTCTCTCTCTCTCTCTCTTTCTCACTCTCTCTATCTCTCTCTCTCTTTTTCCCCATCTCTTTGTCTATCTTTCTCTATGTCTCTTTCTCTGTTATGCATTGTTAAACTTTTGCAGTTCAACCCTTACTCAGCCTCTATTTCTACCTTTACTCTTCCAGCTCTCTATCTCTCTCTCTCCGTCTCCCTCTCTCTCTCTCTCCGTCTCCCTCTCTCTCTCTCTCTCCGTCTCCCTCTCTCTCTCTCTCCCTCCCTCCCTCTCTCTCTCTCTCTCTCTCTCCTCTCTCTCTCTCTCTCTCTCTCTCTCCCTCTCTCTCTCTCTCCCTCTCTCTCTCTCCCTCTCTCTCTCTCTCTCTTTACCCTTTTATGAATTATTGACAATCTGTGCGAAAATATAAGTTGAGCAATAAATTGGCTCGCACAATAGGGTCGTGGCAAAAGCAAAACTCTCTTGGAAGGCTGCGATGAGATATCGATAAGCGTGAGTTTTTTTTTTTTTTGCTCTCTTGTATCTTTCTCTCAACTTCCATCGCAAGTGGCTCGGGCGCTGTGACATGTGACATGTGACATGACACAGTCGAATGTGCTCACTCGCGATGCAATTACGATAAGTGGGAGAGATAAGGCTTAAAGAGCGGCCTGCATCGCTTAGTGGTAGCGGCCATCGACTACCGGTTGCCAATTAGATGAGTTAGTCGCCCGTTTGATGGGCCCGAAAAATTGAGGTGCACGCCGGTAAAACGTCCACGTGCCAGCTGACAGCCGAGCACGACAACAACAACTCGACTAACTTAAATTAGCTTACGTTCTCTCTCTCTCTCTCTCTCTCTCTCTCTCTCTCTCTCTCTCTCTCTCTCTCTCTACCTCACTGTCTCTTACTCTGACTCTCTCTCTCTCTCTCTCTCTCTCTCTCTCTCTCTGTCTCGGAGTAAAGTTGGAGAGTTGTCTTGATCAGAAGCTAAGCCTGGTTAGCTTTCTGCTATCCAGATTGAGAATATATATCCATATCGATGTGGCTATATATACTATACTCGCTATACTTTTTGAACCGACCTTATATACTATATTGATAAGATAATATGTGGGTGAAGCAGGCACTGTTAGTCAAGTCGTCACTCTGACCGATGTATCGGACCTTATTACTGCTTACCGACTAATAACCTTCGCTTCCTTAAGCTGTTTTCTGAATATAGTTTTTCCATTAAAGTTTTTCTTTACCTTTGCTTACCTAATGAGCGTTTTGGTTGAGCTGGGATCAGTAAACGGTAAACAAAGGCTGCATTAAATCTCGTGTCCTAAATACTTATCTGCATCTATAGATCCTATATCTAGACACCAAAGGAAAACACCCGCACAGCTGCTGTGGTAGAGGAAGAGATGGGAGAAAGGATTTGCGACACCTTCTTGCACCTTTCATCAGATTTAATACAACATTTGTCGCAATTTGAAAGCAAGGGAGGAGGAAGAAGAAAAAGTTGCTTGGGCAAGGATTAGAATTAGAATATGCCCAGATCCAAATAGAGATATGAATGAAAGAAGAGCTCAATGAATAGGCGAGGAGTTGAGTCGGGTCAGGTAATCAACGTATGCTAATGAGCAGGTAGTTCGGTTCAATAGAATTTGTAGGCGTTGTTAAACCTTTCGACACCTAATTAGTACTAGCCACACCTGAAAGCGGTTCAGGAGACCCTGCAAATCGGCATTTGTCACAGGCAGCGAGTTTCACAGTTGACAACAATTTAATTTGGATTATGATCTTTCTTTTGATCTAGTTCATCTGGCATATTGGTATACATCTACATGAGAACAGGCTTAAGATCTAGCTCAAGCTCAGCTGTGAACCGGAATGGCAAGAGTTTTGGTATGAAGATTAACCCAACTACTTCCTTTTCGATCGTTTTTGACTAAAATGTCACTTCTGAATCAGTTCAGACGATCTAGTCTCATAAAACTAAGAATCAAATTATTGCTACAAATTTCTGGAACTTTAAAACTTTCTGGTACTGTGAAATTCAGCTTTAACCACATCCAGAACTACTACAACATCATTTTATAAATTGGAATTTATAAGCGTATATAATCATATTTGAAAAAGTAGTTGATTCAGTAATGGAACCATTAGTAGGACCTGTAACAAGTACCAAGGATCGAAGATATTAGAAAAAATATATTGTTATATGTTATATCAATGAATGGAACCAGTAACGAATCTATCTTACTGGTTCCACAATTGTCTCCATTACTGGAAAAAATCTTGTTCGACACTTAAACTAATTGGTTTTGTGAATTGTATTCATTATTCTTTATTGTAAAATAATTTTGATAAATCACAGATTATTAATTTTCAAAATGATTGACATAAGCTTGCGTCGCACGATCGGGTTGCTGATCTCTCTCAACTCCGGACAGTCATTATCCTCCTCCGAATTGGAATCGGATGAGTCATAGTCCTGTTCGAAGCCGAATTTCTTAGCCTTCTTCTTTTTGTCCTTGCCCTTTTTAGACTCTTCATCCGTCGACTTCGCAGTCTTCGTCTCTTCATCTGATTTCTCATCTGTATCTTCTTTCCCTTCTTTTCCTTCCTCCTTATCTTTCCCTTCTTTCTTATCTTTTTTATCTTTCTCATCTTTATCTTTCTCATCTTTATCTTTCTCATCTTTATCTTTCTCATCTTTATCTTTCTCATCTTTCTCATTTTTCTCATCTTCCTCTTCTTTCTTCTTTTGTGCCTGCGCTTCGAGTTGCACCTTCCTCGCCTCACGTCGCATCGCTTTGCGCTCCAATTTCGTAAGTTTCGGGTATTTTTTTCTTTGCTTCCCACCAACTGTCTTTACCAGTTTCTCAGCTTCATCGGCATCCAACATTGGATCTGCGCGCTCCTCTGGATTGGTAGTTCCCACAGCCCCCTCATTTGCAGCTGCCTCTGCTGTGTCTGGAGTCGAAGCCGTGTCACTGGTTATATTTTTGGAGCTACTTTCTGAACTATTCTTCACTTTATCTACACTAGCAACTAATTTGGATTTGGTTTCACTTGCCACTACCTTCACCTCTGTTTCGTCTGAGCTCACCTTACTGATAGATGCTGACAGCGGCTCAGAGCTATTTGGTTTGTTCTCCATCTGCTTTGAGTCCGCTAAAGCCCTCTTGAGTTCCACTGATGTAGCACCCTTCGAAGTCGACATTAATTGGTTTTTATTGGACTCTCCCGACTTAGCACCCTCTGAAGCTAAGTTCAATTGATTTCTATTTTGATCCACCTCCTGTACAACTAACGCATTGGACGAAGTCTGCTCAGCAAGCGCTTGAATTGACTTCAATTCGCCTTCCTCTTGCTCCAAAATCTTAGCATGTTCTGTTCTCTTTGAATCCACCTTCTCGTCAACGAACAGATCGGTCTCTATCTTGTCAAACACTTGAATTAACTTCGATTCGGTTTCTTCTAGCTTCGATAGCTTAGCACCGTCCTTTGGTAAGTTCGATTGATTTGTCTTTGAATCCACCTTCTGGTCAACTAACTGATTGGACTCTAAATTCTCAGTAGCGCCTTTAATAATCTTTACCTCGATTATCTCTACTTTCTCTTTGACATTATTTGTATCCAACTCTACTGGTTGGTGGTCGCACTTAGCAGGCTCAGTTAATTTACCCTTCTGATCTGTATGCTGAACATTCTTTGGCGATAGATTCAATGGCTTCTTGTTGAGCTCAACCGACTGCACGGCTGGATCTTGATTTGCTTTTGGGTGACATTTTTTTGCTTGCTTTGCGCTAACTTTTTTCGATGGTTTTATCAATGGAGCAGGTTCGGATGTTTTCTTCACTTCAATTATAGCCGGCTTCTTTGTTGTCTTAGCTTCCGGAATTTTAGTTGAATTGATCTTTGGTTTGACTTGAGTTGAGTCAGACGCCTTTAATACATTATTACGAGCACTTGCTGCCCGAGGCAATTGATTGGAATTGGATGGTGCCAAAACAATGCTACTCGCTCTGGTCGGGGTAATACACTTTGAACTCAGGTCGTCATTTTGATCTTTGACCTGAATCAACTTGGAGTGGATCTTTGTAGAAGAACTCGAATCGTTTGCTGTCCGTGTTGAATAGTGTTGATCAAGCTTTTGATTTGGGCATCTCCATGTCCTTTCCTGAACTATGGGCTTCGGACCCCTTGGGCTTACTTTCAGTGAAGTCTCCAACGCCGATGATATCTTAGGAGAGGCACTCGACATCATTGGAGCTGCCCTTGGAAAATCCGTTTTGCTAAGTTCTCGACCACTCTGATTTGATTTCACTAATGAGCTTTCGGCTGAGGTCTTTACTATTACCTTCTCTTGAGTTGATGGCTTGTTGCTCAGACTCTCTGGACCTGATAGATTATAGATGACTGGAGCTAAGCTTGCTCTCGATGGCGGTTTCTTCTCAGCTTGTAGCTGGAATGGTCTTTGCTTCCTACGAGCCAAAAGTTTGGCTTTCTTTTTGGAAATCCGTGGAATGGGCTTTTCCTTCTGAATCGGTTTCAAATTGTCTTGTTTTGTGATTTTCGAACCTGCCAAAATTTGGCACGTTTCCTTGGGTTCCGTCTTTGGATCCGGTTGGATCGATGGTTCCTGGGGTGGGCCTTGAGCTAGTTCCGGGCTCTCTAGAGTAATGAACTCACTCTCTGGTTTCACACCCTGAGACTGAGACACGCAGCTGACTTTAGTGACTTGCTGGGTAAGAGTTGAATCCTGAACAGTTTGGATGTTGTTTTCATTTCGCGGGGCTATATTGACTAAAAAATTATCGGAGCTTTCGGTGTGCTTAGTGTTTGATATAGCTTCAGATGCTTCCACCTCATTTACAGTCAATGCGTCCTCCTTCTTCAAATGAGCATCGTTCGTTGGAATCAAAATCTGTTCCGTCTTCAAATGGGAATCGTTCATTGGAATCAAAATCTGTTCCGTCTTCAAATGAGCATCGTTCCTTGGAATCAAAATCTGTTCCGTCTTCAATTGTGTATTGTTCGTTGGAATCGAAATCTGTTCAGTCTTCAAATGAGAATTGTTCATTGGAATCGAAATCTGTTCCGTCTTCAAATGGGAATCGTTCGTTGGGATCAAAACCTGTTCCGTCTTCAATTGTGCATTGTTCGTTGGAATCAAAATCTGTTCCGTCTTCAAATGGGAATCGTTCATTGGAATCGAAATCTGTTCCGTCTTCAATTGTGCATTGCTCGTTGGAATCAAAATCTGTTCCGTCTTTAAATGGGAATCGTTCATTGGACTCAAAATCTGTTCTATCTTCGCATGGGAATCATTCATTGGAACCAAAGTCTGATCTGTCTTCGAATGGAAACCGTTCATTGGAACCAAAGTCTGCTCTGTCCTCGAATAGGAATCGTTTATTGGAATTTTTTTAACCTCCGGATTTTTCTGTAATATTTGCCTTACAGGTGGTTTTAGAATCTCCTTAACAATAATTTCCCGATCTTGACGCATTGGTCTCTGACTCTGTCTATAGCCTCCGAAGTTTGTCCTATAATATTTTGGATCGTTTCTTGGTGGCTTAGTCATCGGCATTGGATTAACGGGTTGCACGACGCGGCGCGGTGCTCGAAACTGTTCATATGGTTTTTCCATTTTATATTCCATATTGTGTACCATCCTATGTTCCATCATATGTTCCATTTTATGTTCCATGTTATGATCCATCTTATGTTCCATCCTATGTTCCATTTTATGCTCCATGTTACGATCCATCTTATGTTCTATTTTATGTACCATTTCATGTTGCATCTTATGCTCCATATTATGCTCCATTTTATGTTCCATTTTTTGTTCCATCTTGTGTTCGATTTGGATATCCATTAGCTTTGTCATAGCCTTTTCCATTGGCTTTTCCCTTGGAATTTCTATTTGATTTTCCATTTGATTTTCCATTCTTTCCGGCATCTCCTGACAGCAATAGTTTTCCATCTTATTGCACTCATTCAAATGCGATTGATTGCGCTCATTGAATGGCTGAAAGCCCGGCACGAATGGCTTCATTCCATTTGCTTGAGCAAACTCAGGCGCGGACTGCAAGGCAAGAAAGGTTTTGAGAGATCGGAATATACAACTATATGTTCTAGTCGTACGAAGTGGCCGACTCATAAATATCCTGTACCCTTAAACCAAAGTATAAAATAGGTTAAGAATTTATGCGAAAAGCAAACACAGCTTAACGATATTTATCGATTTACGTGTGATATTTATCGATTTATCAAAAGCGTTTCTCTATTTGACTGAGGGATTTACATAGCAACAATTTGGGCCTTCAACTTTTAGTCCACATAGAATCAAAGTATAATTTTTGAGAAACAATACAAATATGTATGGAAATACATATGTATATATACATATATGAAGATTAAAAGTAAGATTTCTTATATATGAGTTTATATTACATATAATGTTTCTTATATAACGTTCATATAATGTTCTTTTAGCTTAAGAAATAAAGCTAAAGAGCACACATCACAAAACGATATTTATCGGTGTAAATGAAGAAGTATAGTGATAGACAAGACTTAAGTGTATATATGTATGCACCCACATTAATTTCTACCTCTTCCATTTGAAAAGATGCAGCTATAAAAAAAATAAAATAAAATCGATATTTATCGATATATTTAATGAAGCAGTATCAAAAATACCGTGTTTTATTATTTTTCTATGAGTCTATGAATCGCACTTCATAACTCTTATACACACACGCACATGTATCACACAATCATCGATATAAAAACGATATTTATCGAAATATGTAAGCAGTCGCACATATGTATATAAATTATATCTATGTCACACCAGCTTATATAAATTAGTTTGGAAATCTTCCAAATCGATATTTATCGATATAAGCACCGATTGAATGTGTTCAGGACATACATTCTATATATATATATTACCTGCTCCCGGGCATAATACTTAGGCTCTGGTGATTTCACATAGCCCTGGGAGGGTGTTTCATAGACAAATCGATATTTATCGAAATATGTAAGCAGTTGCAATATAAGCATATGTATACAAGTCATATCTATTGTATACCAGCTTATATAAATCAGTTGGGAAATCTGTTTAAGCTAAAATCGATACATCTTATAGAGATACTTCTTCTAAATCGATATTTATCGATAGAAGAAACGATTGGACGAGTTCAGGGCACACATTGTATCTATATATTGTACATATATATTACCTGCTCCCGGGCATAAGAAATACGCTCTGGTGGTTCAACAGAGCCCTGGGAGGGTGTTTCATGGACAGCAGCTCCTTGAGCGACCTAGAGAAGGTAGAACTTTTGAAAAGAGAGAGACAGAAATAGATAATGCGAACTTACCTCAAATTGTGGAGCAGCATTGTAGGCAACAGGATATACTTCCTGATTGACGGGAACAAAGCCCGCTTTACTGTCCAGCTCAGCTTGTAGGTGGGCATCAGGTGGTATGCCCCCATTTATATAGACGTTCTGGGGGCAGTCAGATTTAGTCATGTCGGTCTTCTTGTAGATGGTGACCATTAGCTTCTCGCGTGTGCGGGTTATGTAGACGTCGCTGGCCACAGCTATGTCGATCTCGAGTAGCTCCTGGTCGACGTCCACTGGTTGCATGGGCGGTGGTGGGCCAACCACCTGATTGTTGCAGCACGGATAGCCATAGGGCGGCTGTGGCTGCATGCCGGGCGTGGCCGGCAGTCCCATCGACTCGGCTGATGGTTGTGGTAACATCGATTGTTGTTGTTGTGGTGGTGGTGGTGGTGGTGTTGTTGGATGTGGTGGTGGTGGTCCGTGCCCCTGCTGACCAGTTGCATCCTGATAGTTGTAAGTCTGATAGGGATAATTCGGTTGGGTTGACTCTAATTGTGGTGCACCTGGCTGCTGCATCGGTGGATGCATCAGTTGCTGCTGCATCGGTTGCTGCATCGGTGGCTGCTGCATTGGATGCTGCATTGGATGCTGCATCGGTGGCTGCTGCATTGGATGCTGCATCGGAGGATGCTGCATTGGATGCTGCATTGGTGGCTGCTGCATTGGTGGTGGCTGCTGCATTGGATGCTGCTGCATCGGAGGATGCTGCATTGGATGCTGCATTGGTGGCTGCTGCATTGGATGCTGCATCGGTGGCTGCTGCATTGGTGGTTGTTGCATTGGTGGTTGCTGCATCGACGGCTGCTGATTCATTTGATGCTGCTGCATTGGCTCCTGTTGATTCATTGGATGGTGATGCATTGGCTGGTGCTGCATAGGCTGCTGCTGCATAGGCTGCTGCTGTATTGGCTGCACATTGGCAGGCACAAGCAACTGGATCCCATTCGGCGGCACTCCATTTGCTGGAGCTGCAATCAGCTGTGGTGCGTTCGGTGGTGCAGCGACCAACTGTACTGGCTGATAGGTTTGATTGTGAGGCTGATAGATGTAGGCCGTCTGATTGGCTGCTGTATCTGGCACCAGCTGAATAGTTTGTAACGGCTGCACCACCTGGTACGGCTGCTGATAGACGAGCGGCGGCTGCTCCTGCGACTGTGGATCCACAGCTTGAAAGCCACCAGCGGCGGCGGCAGTGGTGTTGTCCTGCCCCGAATCATCCTGGAAATGCATTTGCTGACAGCAAAATGGCTGCCCTTCACAAGTCGAGGGCGGCCCCTCCGGCGCAGCCATCATTTGCATTGGCGGAGCACCGCCTTCCATCGGCTGGTACGGATTGTACGGCTCCACGTTATTATTATACCAGACGCCATTGTAAAAAACACCATTTGGTGGCAAATTCTGCCCTTCGATCATTGCTTCCTCTTGCTGCTGCTGCGGCGGCGGCGACGGCGGCGGCGACTGTGGCTGTAGCTGTGGCTGTGGCACCACCTGTCCGTAGCCGTGCATAGCTTGCGGTTGCTGCTCTACTTGATACCTTCGCATGGTATCCACTATAAAAAACTGAAGAAAAAAAAAAACAAATTCTAAAGAAAACCAAAATTGAGTTTACTTAGTTAAGATAATTTTTCGAATGCCAAGCTTACTGAAAACTGAAAATGAAAAGCCGAGAGACGACAACTGCCAACTGACAACTGAGCATCGGCAGTGTTGTTAGCCAGCACTACATAAAAGTATTGTCGTCAAAAATTATCGCCAAGTCATTTTTTGGCCCAAAAATGCCAATTAGGTTAGCATTGACATTGACCAACACTGGCAAGCAAAGCCTTCTGAATTTCACATATAAATTGCTTTTTATAATTTTCATTTATTTTATTGAAGTTGATCAAATACATTTTTTTAGCTCGAATACTACATAGCTATTATATTTTAGATTTAATAAATTAACATAACTTGATATGAATTTTCTTCCCCTCCCATCTTAGAAGCGCAGCTAACTTCAATTTGGCATGCTCACTCTCTGGCCCGCTCACTCCCACGAACGCTGCGCACCAAGCTTCTGCTCCACGCGCTCGACATCTGTCTTCCTCACTCCCACAGCAACTCTGCGCGATCCAGTTGGAAAATTGACTGGAAGCCAGCTAAAATTCCATTTTGCATACGAACCTTGCTGCTGTCTCTCACTCACTTGCCAAATTATCAACTCACGGCCGTGTGATTTATATTTGATTCAGTCAGAATTGCCAGCGCTAAATTATTTTACTTTAGCTTTCGAGGTTCCCTTTCTTTAGCATATGTAGCTCACGCCGCCGATGCCTAGATCGTAGCGACTCTTGTGCCATATCACTTTCTGGCCGATTTGATGTGAAAGAAACTTGAACAAAGAATCAAGTAAATCTTAGCTCTAAATTAGTTTTTTTTATTTGTTTGCTTCGGGTCAGGACGAAATACGATAGATGTACAATGCAGCAGGACCAGGACCAGGGGCAGGGTCTAGGGCCAGGGGCTAAACGTTTAGCGGCATTTGCATATTTAATTGTCAAGAAAATTACAAAAATTTCGAAAAGAAAATCCAAAAGTTTAGACATAAAACTGCGCATTTAGAGCGAAATGAAGGGAAACTATAGAAGATTGTTATTGTTGTTGCTGTTCATAAATCTAACCTCGCGACCGCAGAAGCCATTGGCCAAACGAATAGGAAAAAGAAAAGGAGGCCGCTGCAAAGAGGGTTGGCCCCGTCTTCCCTATGCAAATGAGTTCCAGAAACGGGACATCGATTCTCTCTCACTCTTACTCTCACTCTCACTGTCACTGTCACTGTCTGTGGTGTGCGCGTCTCAGCTGGAAGAGTTTGTCAAGCATTTGACAGTTGCTTGGGATCAGGTTCCGATGCAAAACATTAAAATTAATGCATGGCTGCAATTAAATTTGAATAAAATGTTAAGTTTATTGAATCTTACTCCTGCCTTACCCTAACTTTTAACCCTTTGCCTTAACTTTTTTCTTATGTAATTCGTAATTGATTGGCCCACGGCAAAATCTGGCAGGCAGGCAGACAAATTTCCAGATTTACTTTTTTCCACATGAGAAAACGTGCTGCGCACACATGCACACACATGCACCTATGCCTATGTGCGCTGTCCAACACTGGTTCTCATTTAGCTGCGCCGCAGCTTTCCAGTTTACATTTCCCCTTCTGTTTGGCTACGCATCAACTTGCAGCCTTGCACGTCTACGCTCTCTTTAGCTCAGTCCCACTCACGATGCGCAGCGAACTTCTTACACACACGCAATTTCTCCCTCTCTCCCACTTCGTTCTTCTGCCAAATTGTCGTTTTGCATTGTTTTCAATTTCCCCTTTGCCTTTGCTTGACAAAAAGATGGTTACTTTAGCACACTGATGCTCTCTTTTGCTCCCTCTCACTCTCTCTCACGATGCGCAGCAAGCTTCTCCACGCACACTATCTATCTCTCCCTCACTCCCACTTACGCAGCCCTTCCCAATTTGCCCGCTAATTGGCAAGCACGCAGGCAGGCAAATCAATCTTATTTGCTCCCCTACTCCCGCTCGCTAGCTGCGCCGCATGCTTGTCTTGTCGCCTCAATTCCACTCCACTTCAAGGTTATCAGAGTCAACTTCCAGTATTTGTCAACGTGTAACAACGTACATTTTTGAAAAAAAAATAAAATAAAAATAAAGAAACCCAATTATGATTCAAGATCTGATACGCCATACGCTACGCCTTATCGACTGGATATTGGTCGCGATAAGTGAGTAAATATATCTAACTATCTTTAAATATGTATATGTAATGATTAACTGCTTCTAGTGGAGCTCTTGCGTGCCATTGCGTGGTATCAGACGCAGCTCTTTGACAGCACCCAAGTGCCAGACGTCAATATAACAACACTCATGATGCAACACGAATTGGCCATAATACCAGCACGAGCTATAGGCCATATCCCGATTTTCAATGCCACCATAGATTTTATAGAGCTCTAGAATGTGTGGAGTAGGGCTCCGAGGGCTACAAAACTAATCTCTCTCATTGTGATTACATTTGATAACTGTTCTGTGAAATATATACAAACTTAACAATTTATATTTACAATTGGATATAACTTTGATCAGCTATTGTAGGAGGAGGGCTACGAGCAAACGAAAGAAGCTTATTTTCTCTATTTGTAGTTCTCTCACTGCCTCTCCTTTCCTACCTCCCCCCACCCCTCTCTCTTCGTGCCTCTCTGGTCAGTGAGTGCGTACATTAATCATAAGAACAGGAGCAGTTAGTGGTTGGGTTTATCGCTATTCAAGGATCTGCTAATGACTCCGTTGTCCGAGTGCAGAAAATCAATTAAATTTATGAAAAACCCTCAACTGTTTACCATGCATCTAATAAGGGGGAGGCGAGTCGTCATTATGCTGCCTGAAGGACCTTCGACAACCCTCAGCCTAATGATAAACTGTCAAAGGCTAACGTAGAGCACGATGCATATCGCACCACCAGCAACACCAGCAACCACCACCTCGATCAGCGACCCACGACCCACGCGTCTAACACATTAGCACAAAAGTCGATGTACAAGTTTATGGCATATGAAAAATTTGTTTAGCTCTTTTACAGATGTTTTACCATCGGGTTAATTTCTAATTTTACGACTCTGAAATTTCCCTGCTGCCACCCGCCCCACCCCCGCTGACAACTGTCCATTAGGGCTCAGCCAGGAAGTCAAAGCACTTGCTACAATCTCCTAGCATTTATCTAAATGATATGTGAAGCTAGTTACAACTGATATATTGGAGCAATTTAGACCAAAAGTTATCAGAGAATATAGAACATATAGATTTCTATTAGAGTGCATATATGTGTGTGCATCTGGTGTTGTTTGCTATGAAGGATATGTAGTCTGATGGTAATGTCAGCTCTGAGCAAGGTTCCGGGTATATGATGATCTAGGATATCATAGTCCTGCTCTTCCGACTTAACCCTACTTGGGTCGTACTCGTTAGTTAAACGTTTCCTGAGCTTACCAACCTACATTAGCTGGTTCACAACTTAACCAACTTTGGGTATAGCACAGTTCTCTAGATTAGTTGGGCTTTTCATATCGGATAGCTGATTATCTAACCCTAATTCTATAACTAACTAACTAACAAAACTAAGACTCTGTTTTAGTTAGCATCTCAACATGTATTTCATATACTATATACATACATATAGTTCTCCTATAGTTCGACCCTTGACCTTGATTGCACTCCTCGTTCTCACGTCTCTCATTTGCTTTGTTCATAGTTTTGTTGTTGTTGTTTTCCCGCTCGCTGCACAACACGCCAAAAGTTTTCGCACACTTAAAAAAAAAGAAGAGATTTATTGGCAAACACACACACATATATATACTCTGGCACATAAATCTCAATCTGTCTCGAGGAATTCGAATTGTGAAATCGCGCAAAATTTTTAACCACAAATTAGTCAATAAACAATGGCTAAAGCGGTCATGGGTTAATACGTTTCAAATCAATTGCGATCGGGGCAAAGGTTCGCCTGCCAATTCCCAGCTACATAAACCTCAACATCAGCCCAGAAAGGGTTGCACACACACACACACACACACAAATTGAGCCTGTTTAAAGCCTTAAACTGAAAATTGCACGAATTTCAAATGGCAAATGCAACGCTTCCAAATTGCATGGAATGGAGAAGGCAGGGAGGGGGATTCCAAAGTCCAAATCAAACTGCAAATGAGTTGAAAATAAATGAATAATTCGACTATATATCATATACATACGCATATCCTTGTTATAAGACTCACAAGGGTTTTATTATAATCGAGTTTTATTTACAAAAATTTATATTTTATTTATTGTTTGTGTAGCTAAGTGTAGCTTCTTATAGAGTACGTTGATCTAGATATCCTTGCAATCGTGGAGTTCTTAAGCGGTCCTAAGAGATCTATATATATGGAAGATATGGTAGATCGATATTGATTAGTATTTTCTTTAGATAAAAAACGTCATTTAGAAAGCATTTGCTTATGCTAATGACAATGGTAATGCTAATGCTAATGATAAATATAATGTAATAATGCTGCTATTACTACTGCTAATGCTACTACTAATAGTAATGCTAATGCTAATGCTAATGCCAATAACAATGATAATGAGAATGGCAATGACTATGATTTTGATCAATTTTATGATAAACCAAATGATAATATTTACAATAACAATGATAATGATAAGCCCAATAATAATATTTACAATAAGAATGATAACAAAGATAGTGATAATGATAACGATTACAAGAATAAATAGCAGCTAGATCCAAATGCTATTTCTACTGCTAATGCCGATGACAATGACAACAACAATGATAATTCCAATGACAATGATACTCATGCTAATGCTACAGCTAATGCAAGCGCTGATGCTAATGCCAATAACAATGATAATGACACAACGACTATGACAATGGTACTGATAGTGATCAATCACACGATAATAATATATACAACAATGATAATGATAATGCTAACAATTACAACAATAAATTACAGCTAGACTTAATTTCCAAATAAAAATAATCCCAACAGAAATATCTATTTTCCCAGGCTTCACTGCTTGAGACACTTTTCGCACAGCCAATGGCAATTAGCGGGCTTCATCAGCTACAGAGAGCACACACACACACACACACACACTCACACAGGAATATATTCTAGTAGGCTTTCAGGTCATACCTTTGGCGAATGTCCGTCTGGCGGTCGTGATTTATATGACAACTCAATCGCGGGGCCAGGGCTGACCGTCAGGCTGTTTACATCGGAATTTATGTCACGGAATCAATTGTCCGACACGGGGGCAATAAAAACAAGCGCAAATGAAAAAGGCAAATTCAGGATTCGTCCTGAGCCGCCCTAAGGCAACGCGACATCTCGACATCTTACAAGGCGTCCTTAATCCCGGACACATCGCGCGCTTGCATAATTTTCCAGTTCAGCGAGCCGTTGGCACTGACTGATCGTCGTCCTGTCCGATTGTCCTGCGACGTTGACAATGCATAATGAAGAGGTCAGCGGCGTTTGTTTTGGTTGATCCTGCACGCCAGTCAAAGGATTAACTGGGCCGCAACATGGGCGCGAACTTGCGGTCGATCGGAGACAGCTGCCGCTGCTATCGCTGCTGTTGCTGCTGTGATATCCTGCTCATCGCTTCTTTTTTATGGCATGTCCTTTGATTGGGCAACAGGATGCGCTGTGGCTGGCCACAACAAACGTTTGTGCCCAGTCACATCCTGTCGCCCCACATCCTGCTGGCATATGAGTGATAAATGAATCGATTTTCCCATTCACAGCCCACAACATTTCCCAGGCTGTTGACAAAAATCGGGAGCAACTGAACACAAAAACAATTGTCAAGCATGAAGAATTGACGAAATGCCGAAAATCCTGTAGGGCAGGCGAGCAAGGACGCTCTCATACTAAGAGTTTGACTGAAAGGCAGAAAAGTCCATATATAACAGTTGATTCCGGGTCTTCAGAGAGTTAGCTGGCAATGGAAATATGTATAAATTATATATTGATACATATATTCCTGAGAGAATCGAACTAGCGAAAGATTGAGAGAGCGAACAAGGACTCTATCATAGCAAGTCTCCGCCTGAAGATAAAACATTTGTAATAGAAATTGTACAAAAATTCAATATTGATAAACTTACAACTGAAGAGAAGTTGACCATCTATATAGATGTATATTCCATATATTCCTGAAAGATAGAAAGGGATCGAGCAAGGATTATTATGGAACCATTCTTATGGATGGTGACCTCAGAGCATTGCCTAGATAAAAAATTTGTAAACAAAAATTGTATTGCAAATGCATTGTTAATAGACTTACAAGTACAGAGAAGTCAGCCGTAAAGATATATATGTTCACATGTGCCTATATATATTCCAGACTAATCAGAGCAAGAGAGAAAGAGAGCAGAAGAAAGTCGGAGAAGTCCAACAGGCATAATCTCATGGAAAGAGTCTTAGCGCTCTGCCTAGAAGATATATAAATTGTATAAGAATTTTTATAAAAAATTATTTTTTTAGTCAAATTTTTTAGCATCTTTATATATCTTTTTGTTACTTCATTCATCTCTCAATATTTAATCTAATAGGATTTGCTATATTGAAAACAAGATATAGATTAGATCATATATGAATTCTATATGAACTCCTCATCATCAAAAGCAATCGATCTTAGCACGTTTTCGCCTGAACTGAGGCAACAAGCTTTATATATCAAAGAGGAATACGATATTATATAACACCCAACCATTATATATAGAAATTCTATAGAACATTTAACTAATATGCCCAAATATTTCCTGCATCACACTCAAATGTATCTTTTCTCCGGCTAAACTTTCTAGAAATAAGAAAATATTGATTAGGCACTGAAATATGATATAGTATTTAGATCCTGGTCAAAGTTTGCCTTGCCTTGTCTCACCGATGGGAGAGCGCGCGCAAGAGAGCAGCTCAGACAGCTTCCAAAGGGTTCTCCAGTCAGTCAAACACAATTAAATCCAATTGTGAAAGGGTCGCAGCGGCTACTTCCGATCTGAACAAAACAAAAAATATGGAAACCTTTTAATGTTGTTTTTTTTTTTTCTGTGATGTGCATTCATGTGCATGTAAATAACTTACATGCAATAAAAATCAACCTTCGTTATGGTACGGGACAGGGGCCAAGGCCAGGCAACAGGGCTAGAGCATGGGGTGGGGGTAGAGGCAGGAGCAGGGGTAGGAGTAGGGGCAGGGGCCAAGACTGCCCGCGGGCTGGTTTCTTCGGTTTGACGGACAACCTCAACACAGATCGCGATGCAATGTTTTCTTAATTAATTTCCGTTGTTTTCCTTGGCAGCAGCATCCGAAAATTGAGAAATCCCTCGCTCTCCCGATGCCGAAGTGGATATACTCTAGCAGCACTTGAGTTTGACCAATGCTTCTTTAATGATATAGTAATAGTAATTGTAATATATTGATATACATACCAAATTTCATAATGGTATCTTGAGAGCTGCTCTCGCATTGGCAGCTAGCTGATAGAATTTTGATTGAATTTGATATAGTAGATATAAGTATATTAAGCAATCAGAAGCAGGTGTACTAAACTACAATTATATAGAATCTGTGTAGACAGCTATATGATATAGCTGGTTGATACCATCCAATTAGGCATCGAACACATATTGATATATGTATAAGAAGTAAACACAATGCATTTTACAATGAATGCCTCACTGAGAGCTGAGTTCGCATAGGTCAGTTCAGACTCGGACTGAATAGAGCACGCCTTATAAATGCTATTACATATTTGCTCACATAACTAGCATGCCCGCCTGGCAAGGGTATTTATCTACATACACACATATCTGTTTATAAAAAAAGGGGTCCCGCTATTTTCTCGATTAGCTTACGTGCTGCAGCGGGTCAATGCTTAGGGTAGCGCCTGGCCTAATCCAATTACCGATTGACCGCGCGCTGCTATCGCTGCAAGCGAACACGCCTGCCTAAGACATCACTGCTGGCGTCGCAGTCGCAGTCGCAGTCGCCGTCAGCGCCGCAGTCAACGTGGCTGATGATGACGTCTTCGCTGCAGCCAGACAGCTGTCCTTTGGGTGTTATTTGTTGCCGAGATTTTTCCGTTTTGCCATTGTTTTGCAGCGCCGCCAGCCTCAACTGTCTCCGTCTCTGTCTCTGCCTCTGTCTCCGCTGCTTCTTGCAGACATTTCTTTAGTTTCGTTTTGTTTTCTTTTTTTGCAGCAGCAGCTCAGCATTTTGGCATGTGCCGTCCTTTGTCTAGTTGTGCAGCTGCCGTCGCCGTCGCCGACGCCTTTGCTGCTGCTGCTGCTGCTGCTGCTGCATTGTTGCGCATTCCGTCTTTTTGTTCAATTTGTGTAAAATGTGCCAATTATGCTGCCGATTACCGTTGGCAATTGAAAACGAACGAGCGATAAGCGAGTTCAGTGAAAAATCAAATACAGCTGCGCAACGGCTCGCCCACTCTCTCTCTCTCTCACGCGACACACACACACACATACACACACGCGTGCGCACGCTCATGCTTGCGAATGAGTGTGAAAAGAGTGTGAGAGAGCGCAGAAAAGCGCAAGCGCAAGCACAGCATTGCCAGCTGGCAAAAAAGCTTGCCAAAAATTGCCATTTGCGGGCAGCCTGGCAACACTGGCTGCCATTTTCATGCCAATTGTGAAGTTATTTGCGCATCTGCAGCAATTATTTATTAATTATTATTTACTAGCATATAAAACGGCTGACCAACCTGTGCACTGAGTCTAATTGCAGCTGTAAGCTTTTCTTCTTCTTCTTGCTGCGTAGAAATGCCAGATATTAACTAAGCTTGAAAGTAAAGGAATTGACATTAACTTTTGACAGAAATGTGTGCATACATACATACATACATACATATGTATGTATGTATGTATTTTAGCAAGGATCATCTAGTTTCTGCATCCATACGCAATTGACACTCGAATCCACATACCCTACACCTGAAATACTTAACACTAATATTCAATATTTACAGGGTATTTCAGCTGATTGGGTATATATACATACAATTGTATATATACTATGCTAGATGGCTTCCATATGACTTGTTAAACTCTTTCCCATTTTAACTTACCCTATTTACAGGGTATCATTAGCTACTTTCAGCAAATTATGTATGTAAATATTTTGGTTTATGAACTCTGAATAACGCCCGAATTGGACAGATCTAAGCAATGGATTAGAGCACGAAAAAAAAGTTCCTCCAATCTTTTTCTTTTTCTTTCCCATTTTTTCGATAAGAAAAACTCCCTAATTACAAACAAAAGGGGTTATGCGTGTCAGCCCCTCCCCAGCCCCCGCCACTCTCGCGCTGCCTTCTCCACCTCCTCGAATAATATCGAAGTCTGAAACAAATATTTGAACGGGAGTTTTCATATTTACGCTTGAATTTTCATTGAATTTTCATTGGATTTCCCATTCAACCCTTAGCGGAAAATTTGTTTAAACAACTGTGTAAATACTTTCTCTCTGCTTTCTCTTTCTCTCCACTCGCAGGGGCACAATCATTTTTTTCATTTTTTGTTCCTAAAATATAAAAAAAAAATAATGCTAAGCTGGCAATCAAAATACAAACAAAAGTTTTAATTCCACCAAAAAAAAGGGATTTTTTGTGTATAAAAGTTTTCTATAGTTTCTTTGTTCCGTTTGAAGCACCTGAATTGGCAGCAACCCCCACCCCCTACACCCTCCCCTACCACAGCCCTCACCCTACCACCTCCTCCTCTGCGATTTGACTTTGTTAAATTGTGCATTTTGCAACACTATTTTAATCCCTTTTGATTTTCCTCTTTTGTTTTCTATTTTCTTTTTTTTCCGGTTAACGGGAACAGGATTTTGCTTGCTCGCACTTTGTTGCTCCAAATGACATTTTCCGTATCACTGAACATCTATTATAATCTTTCTAATTGGACCGTCAATTGAGCTGAAAAGAGGGGGGAAGAGAAGAGAAGAGATAGCGAGAGAGAAAGAAGAGGAGACAATAATGAAGATAGAAGAGTGAAGAGTGAGGAGTGAAGAGTGAAGAGAGAGAGACTTATCCATCAGGAAGAGAGATAAGAGAAGAGAGGGAAGAAAACTAAAGAGTGAAGAGAAGAGAGAAGGGAAGACTGAAGAAAGAAGAGAAGAGAGAGGAGAAGACGGAAAGAAGACAAACAAAAATATAGGGATGAGAGAGATGAGAGATAAAGACATGAGAAAATAAGACTGCAGAGAGATGAGAGGAGAGTGAAGAAAGAACCGAGAAGAGAGAAAAGAGGTGAGAGAAGACATAAGACAGATGAGAGAGAAGAAACCGAACAGATGATAAATGACAGATAAAAGGTGATCGAGAAAAATGAGAGAAAAGATTTTTGGAAGTATTTCGTTGTGTTTTTGCTTTCGAGTCTCAGCAGGCATTTGGATTGTGGATTGTGAACCGTTAAGATGTGTGAATCATTTTAGTACTCCGTTAAAATTCTAGCATGTATATATATATAAAACACAAATCAAATTTTTAATCCTGATATATGTATATATATATATTTTTATATACATTATTTATATTTTGTTTTCTGAACCATTCATATTGATTACGCTATAACTGGAAGGGAAAGAAGAGGAGAAGCGCGGTGAGGCCATGTCCCACAAGTCGACAAGCTCGAAGCAGGAGGCGGAGGAGGAGGAAGCCGATGAGGAGGCAGAGGAGACCAACGGAGAAACGGAAACGGATGCGGAGACGGAGACCAAGCCTGAGACGGAATCCGAAGTGTGTTCCATCTCCTCCTCCTCTTGCTCCTTTAGAGTCAACGGCTCCTCGAGCTCCTCCTGCAGCCAGCAGACCGCTGCAGCGGCCACTGATCTCAGCCTGTTGCTGCAGCTCGAACGGATGACTCAACAGAAAATAACCCTCAAGGAAATAATAGACCAAAAAACAGAAGAAGCCGAAGGAGTTGAGCAATTTGAAATTGGCGAAACGACGAAATTGAAGTATCGCTGCTACCGCAGTCGGTCGGCCAATCCGCTGAGCTACGAGGAGCGGGAGTATGCGCTGGAGAGGGAGCGGGAGCGCAAGCAGCTGGTCAAGTTGGAGCTGGACAGAAAGCGGGAGCGAGAGCAGGAGCGAAAGCGGGGACTGGGCCCGTTCCAGGAGCAGGAGGAGCTGGCACGGGAGCGGCAGTGGGAGCAGAAGAAACTGCTGGAAATGGAGCGTGGGCAAGATCTGGAAGATCAGCATCTAAAGCGAAATCTCGCCGAGGAGCAGAAGCAGTTGGACTATCCATTCCTGGAACTGGAGCAGGAGTCGCTGCAGCAGCAGCAGCAGCAGCTCTTCTCACGAAAGCAGGAGCAAAATGACAGCATTGAGCTGAAGGATCAACTAGAGTTGCGGGTAAGAGGACCCGTTGAAGCTGCCCAACAGGCAAAGCAACAGGCGCCGCGCGTTGACTCCTACCCAAGCGAGGAGCAGCCAGAAGCCAACAATGCTGAGGATGAGGATAACGATGGGAATGAGATAGAGAATGAGAATGAGAGAGATGGGGATAGGGATGAGGCCATTGACGAGCTGAGCACATCTGATGAGGACACAACGCCCACGACACCATACACCTACGTGAACGAGAGTCCAAGCGACTACCGACCAGGAGGCTACCATCCGGTAAGCGTGGGCGACTCCTTCCAGCAGCGCTACTTCGCCATCAGCAAGCTGGGCTGGGGCCACTACTCGACGGTGTGGCTCTGCTACGATACGGTGCGCAACTGCTACTGCGCCATCAAGCTGGTCAAGTCGGCGGAGCTGTACGCGGAGTCGGCGCGCCACGAGATTCGCCTGCTGCGGCACATCTCGCAGCTCAGCTGGCATCCGCTGCGCGACCGCCTGGTCAACATGACGGACAACTTCAGCACGAGCGGCGTCAATGGGACGCACCAGTGCCTGGTCTTCGACGTGCTGGGCGACAACATGCTGATGCTCATCCAGCGTAGTGGCTACCAGGGCCTGCCCATGTACAATGTCAAGCAGATCGCCTACCAGGTGCTGCAGGGGCTCTACCTGCTGCACGACCAGGGCAAGCTCATCCACACCGACCTCAAGCCGGAGAACGTGCTGCTCGTGGCCGACGAGCTGTCGCTGCGCAGCCAGGCCACGGAGGAGTCCAAGAAGTACCTCGATACGCACCAGCAGCAGCTCAGCCTGGTCGACTCCAAGCTCAGCAAGACGGCCAAGCGGCGCCTGCGCACCAAGACCAAGCAGAGCATCAGCTTCTTCCAGTCGCACCGCAAGTGGCTGCGCGAGCGCGGCATCAGCGACCTGGCGATGCTGGCCAAGCACGGCCTGCTGACGCTCAAAATGGCCCTGGACGCCGTTACGAACCAGCTGCCCTACCTCGCCTACGACGGACCCGTCATACTCTCCGACGCGGAGGTGCGTCAGCTGCGGCTGAGCCAGGAGCACTCGAGCGGCGAGGAGGTGGGCGACACTGAAACCTCGAGCAGGGCCAGGAAGCGACGCTCCGACGTGGCCGAGGCTGAAGGAGCCCACAACTCCGGCTCCTCCTCCTCCTCGAAGGCGTTCAAGTTGCTGCAGAGCAGCACCGAGAAGTTCATTCGCCATGTGCAGAAGTGCATTGAGAAGGAGGAGAAGGAGAGGAGCAGCGAGCCGCATCATCCGCACAGCAAACGCAGTAAGGTCAAGAAGCCCGCCAAGAAAGCAGCGGCTCAACGCGAGGCCGACCATCCCGATCCCACCTCGAGCAGGTGCAAGCTCAACATGGATATGATCGAGCGCAAGGATCCCGCCCTGGAGCCCTGCAGGGTGAGGGTGGCCATCGCCGACGTGGGCAACGCCTGCTTCGTGGACCAGCATGTCACCGAGGACATTCAAACGCGGGAGTACCGCGCCGTCGAGGTCATACTGGGCGCTGGCTACGACACCTCGGCCGATCTCTGGAGCGCCGCCTGCCTCTTCTGGGAGCTGGCCACGGGCGAGTATCTGTTCGAGCCGAACAAGTGGCGCGGCGACGCCAGCCCGGACGAGGTACACATCGCAAACATTATTGAGACCTGCGGCCCCATACCCAGGGAGCTGATAGCCCGTGGCGAATACGCATCGGAGATCTTCAACTCCAAGGGCGAGCTCTTGAACATTAAGAACTTGGAGCCGCATCCTTTGCACCAGGTCCTGATCGAGCGGTACAACTGGTCGCCGCGCGCTGCTCATGAATTTGCCGACTTTCTGAAGCCGATGCTCTGCACGAATCCTGTGCGCCGCACCACTGCCTTTGCGGCCATCAATCATCCTTGGCTGCTGCTCAACGAGCTGGAGGACGAGGAGGAGCAGCAGGACCCCAACGAGAGCACTGCATAGCGTAAAGCAAGGAGGCTGGGCGAGAGCCAGACATACACTCGTTTCGCCATTCATTGAAAACCAAATCCAACTTCATACAATTACAGGGTATATACATATATATATGTATATATATATTCGACATATGCAAATCAATAACCATCGTTTGAAATCTAAAATTTGAGTGCCCCTTAGTAATTATTTTGATATCTAAATTGACAAACGCACCTACACACCTCATACATTTGTAACTGATTGCATATTTATGTCCATACGTAAACAAGGCAACAACGTGCAACGTACTATATATTTATGTATTCAATATATGTTTTGTTAAATTCGAATTTAAATAATAAATAAGAAATGCGCGTCTACGATATGTGAAATCGACGTGACTTATCGATATATACATAAGTGGCTGTTAGCAGCATTGCACGATCAGGGTGACCAAAATGAACATGAAATATAAAAGGGAGTGCAATTTTCAAGTGCTGCACTGCATGATCTGGACAGCCATATTCTGAAATTAAACATAGTACAGAGAATCTAATGAATTTACGTTTGTCTTGTATTTGTCAGAGCATAATCATAATTTATTTATTTTTATACAAGTTACAATTGTGCAAAAAGAAATTTGAAATTTATATTTAATATGTTGGTGTAATTTCTTGTATTATTCAGTATTTTCATTGAAGTATTTTGCATGTTCAGGAGTGCGGTCACACTGCGTGTAAAGCTGTGAACTTTGTAACGCTAAAATAGGCGCGAAATGTAAGTGTAAATAAATAAAAAATATAGAATACAAATTCATAAAAATACTGCAACGAATGTTACAATAGTAAAACTTAAACAAAATATCTGTGTATACATAACTCGTTCTGCGTATATACGTGCATTACATAAAACGCATATATGTATTTTGATAACGCCTAATAAACAACAGAGCACACAGCAAATGCGGAAATATTTACCGACATGCACACACACACTCGCAGCCATTGTCATTCAAGGTTGGGTTACAACAGACAGACACGGGGCTATGCGCCAAATTTGAAAGAAACGACAGACGGGTTTCGATTGGCTGTTGCGCTTATCACATTAGCTAATACAGATAATGCTCTATGAGCTACTTTTCCACTTGGAAATAAAAATGGTACTTACAATTGATTAAATCTGCATGCGTTTGTGTGTGCGACTGTCTGTGTGTGACCTTGCAGCTGATCTGAGGCTTTTTGTCAGTAATCAATTATGGTCGCACTACAAACACTGAACCGAGCTTTAAGGCAGGTACGCTGCTAAACTCTAAGAAATAATATTTAAATGCTACAATGTCGACTGCTGACGAATTTGCTTTAAAAATATATCTATATATTCATTTACGTTTTGTCATTATATTTGTATTTTCAAAATTTATTTGTAGATTGCTGCTTGTAGTGTTTTGCGTATGCAACGGCCAAGCGCAGCACGGCGCTCTATCGCAACCTGGTCACATTGTTATTAAATGTCGTTAGCCATATTGCTGAACCGCAGTAATTCATTATCGAGCGCGTTAAGTACATGGCGCAAACTAGGCATATCAGCAGGAACAATTACAGCAGCAATAACAGCAGCCCACGAATATCACAGCAACAAAGCTAGCGGATGGCCACAATTACACAAGCGTTCATATCAAGGGTAAGTGCATACCTAACTCATAAATATGTACATATGTATATGTACGTGTGTGGCAAGTGACATTGAAATGTATTAAATAACGACAGTTTTAGCAAGATGGACACACCGCCGGATGTATTTAAAGGGGCGAAGGACCGCTTTCTAGGCGTAACGGTCGATGGCAATCAACAGGACATTGCTGACAAAGCACAATTTTGCGAAAAGCTGCACAGTAAATAATACAAAAGGAATATTCTTCATTCACATTTATATATTCAATTACTTGTAGAATCTTTGGACTTTTGGCGAGGGAACAAAAATCGTGCAATCTGGTTTCGCGTCTATAAGAAGCAGGCCGATTGGGTGCCCATTCTGGCCGAGGCAGGCTTCGATTTTCATCACGCCCGCTGTGGTGTCGTCACCATGTACCTGTGGCTGCCCAAGGACGAGCCCAGCAACCTGCCCAGCTATGCACACACATTGCTCGGCGTTGGAGGTTTAGTGATCAACGAACACAACGAAGTCCTGGTCGTTTCCGACAGGCATGCGATAGCAAAAGACATATGGAAATTGCCTGGCGGCTATGTGGAGCCGAAAGAAAATCTGGTTGACTCCGCCGTGCGTGAAGTCATGGAGGAGACGGGCATACGGACCACATTCCGCTCCATGGTGTGTCTGCGACACTCGCATGGCGGCAATTTCGGATGCTCCGATATTTATGTGATAATTGCCCTGAATCCGCTGAATCTGGAAACAACGCCCTGTGAGCGCGAGATCGCTCGTATCAAGTGGATGCCGCTGGATGAGTATCTCAACCATCCCCAAGTGCTAGAGGCCAATCGATTGTTCGTGCGCACCTATCTCGATTACCAAAAGCGAGGCCTCGACTTTACCTGCACTAGCATGATACATAGCATTCTCAAGAAGGAATATCAATTGTATTATGTTGCTCCGCAAAAGGATAATAACGAGGAAGTGCCAAAATTGTAGTGAAATTACTTTGAAAATGTTTTTTTTTTTTGTTTTATTTGTACATAGGTAAATGTATTGCAAAAACGTGAACACATTTAGAATTTTAATTTTATAAACATGGACATCGGATTATCGCTTGTGCAGCTAGTCGGGTAGCTAATCGGTTCAGGTGTAGTTCAAATGTATGCGTAATGCGCCAAAGGACATTCGACTTATCGCTGCGTCGATACATCGATAACAGTTTGTCACCTACCCAGTGCTGGTAGTTAATAGTGTATGAAAAGCGAAAGTTAAAGCCGTTCATCGATAACGTTTTTATCTTATTTATACTGGTCATTAATTTACAATAAAAATGAAGACGACTTGAAATTTGTTGCTTGCCTTCGTTGGTGTTCAAAGGCCCGTTAGTTCTGAGAGTGGCCAAATGCGACAGACGACTCGACTACGTATCAGACCCAGCGGTATGGGTCCATAATAGCGCGAATCCGAGCTATTACTCTTATTGTCGCCTTCGATCCAAACACAACCATGAGGCACGTAATCTGTGACCATTTTAACTTCAGTCGGCTGCTGCTTTGCCAACGTCTCGGCCTCTATGGGAGTGGGCTTAAGCGTAGTTATCTTTTCACCAGACACGGCCACAATTCTTTTGCATATGAACTGGCTAGCATTGACTGGCGAAACGGCAATTATAATATCGCCGGATTGATACTTGCGCCAATATTTTGATAGTCGTTCCGTTAGCAGTACATTATCGGAAAAGAGCGTTGGCTCCATCGAAGGTCCTTTGCACTACAACAAAGTCATATAATATATTCAACACAATGGGATAGTTCATCATAAACTTACCAAAACAAAGTCCCCCACATACTCAAACGTACAATGGGTTATACAAGCGTAAGCGATTGTGTACCGTGCCAGGGTTCGCAAACGCGAGAGTACTGTGTAGCCCATGCCCATCTTCATGACGGCTCCGCTGCACCGCAGTGTCCCTTAGTTAGTGTAAAATTGTGTCAGCTGAGTTGCTGTTGCAGCAAAGCATATTTAAAATAAATAAATATATGTGTATTTATATTTGGTACAACTAATAAAAAAATAACAACAAATAAGTTTGCCGTGATTGGCTGCTTGCATTACCAGGGCTACACAGTACTGTTCGCCAGCTGTGCCGTGCTTACACACTATCGATATTTTTACCAGGGCTGAAACTCTATGTGCACCTACAGCTCTTGTTCCGTCTAGGCGCCAAAATTTAAAAATATGTATACACATTCGCAATGTCGTACAAGTTGAAGCAATAAATGTAAACTCTAAATTTTGCACACACACACAAAACAATAAAAATTCTATTTATTAATCATGTTCAACCACTGACAAACTTTTTCAACTACTGTTTTTTTGTTGTTTTTAATTTCTTTTTTTTTTTCGTTTCTTTTTGACTAATAACGCATAGAATTTCGACTGATAGTTTATGTAAATATATATATCTATATATATTTATATATATATACGTGTATATATATATAACCAGGTCTCGGTTTGTATTCAGTTTAGTTGTAGTTAGCCCTTACACATTATAAAGTTAAATACATATAGAGTTAGTTGGTTAGATCAAGAGAATTCATTTTTAAAATGGATGACATCAAATTCCAATTATTAACAATATAAGACATATATATGTATATATATATATATATATACTTATATGTATATGTGTTTATAACTTTAACTTAGGCAAATAAATATTTATAATAAGATTTATAATGCTTAAATCACCACACGAATTCAAAATTTAAATATACATGTATATTATTAATAAATATTATTAAAAATGAAAAAATAATAATAATAATAAAAAAAGTCAACTAAAAATTCAACTAGAAATAATTAATTTTTGTTTTTGTTTTGTTTTGTTTAGTTATTTGGAATCAAAAGTTGTTGCTTCGTACTTCTTAACTGTTCTCTCTTTCGCTGTTTCATTCTTTAGCTTTAGCTTTAGCTGTTTAACTTTTTCGTTTTTACTCCAACTTTTTGCCAGAGTTTTGGATTTCCGGATTGTGACGTTTCTCCTGCCTCTCGCGAGCATCCACAGCAGCCAAATCGATGCCAGCTACGTAGGCGTGCATCAATGAGATCAAAGCCTTCAGTATAGCGAAGGGGCCCGTGAGGAAGGCCAGAATCTTATACAACGAAGCGCCTAATACTGTTGAGAGAAAAATTACATTAAAAAGCAAAATGTAAAGACTAATATAGTCGGGAGTGCCTGACTAAAGGATACCCTGTCTTTTACAGTTATTGAGAAGGCCGAGATCAGCCGGATTTCTCAACAAAGTATAATAACAACAGCTATAATTAGAATAATATAATTACTCAAAGGTCCACTAGTGAAATGCAATAGATAGAGGCAGACGTAGAACAGCTCATTCACGCAGCACATAAAGGTGAGCACATCCTTCTGGTAGTAGATGCGCATCACAAAGTTGTCGTTCACCTTGTGCGAGACGCGTCCAACGACCACGCTCCTGGAATGTCAATGTCATGTTATAGTAATAGTGGAATCACAATGGAATCTACTTCATTTACGTTTGCATATAGAGCCAGTGGCAGGCGATATCTATGGCGATCGACAGCTGGAACCAAAACATATACTCCGGATAGAAATTGGCCAGGGTAACCAGCAGGCCCATTGTACCGCATCGATCCGTCAACTGATCCAGCATAGCGCCGAAGCGAGTGCCTAAAAAGAGAGAGGAGGAAATCAAGCAAAGCCTTATAAGAGATTGAGCGACTGGCAGCTCGGCAGCTGCCTGACTAAGGAATACCTTGCAATTTTTATTCTTTCATTTTCAAATGATTTTATATTTAAATGAGAAAATTAGATAAGCCAAGATATACTGAATGACTGTTAAGTGTGTTGCCCAACTTAAGATACCCTGCAATTGCTTTTAAAACTTAATTAGTTTTAGTTGGTCTACTACTTTGATTTAACAAGTGAATTTGTTATATAATTCTTGGGAAATACTTTTAAAATGAAGGACAACAAATTAGAATATATTTTTAGATGCATCTGCTACCTGTTTAGATGCTCCGCATGTTGCCTAACTAAGGAATACCTTGCAGTTTTTATTCTGTCATTTCCAAATGATTTTATAATAGTTAAACGAGAAAATTAGACAAATCAACGAGACTGAATGACTATAAAGTGTGGTGCCAAACTTAAAATACCCTGCAATTTCTATCTTTTAAAACTTAGTTCCTTAGTTTTAGCTAGGCTACTAGTCTGATAGAACAGGTGAATTTATCTTTTTTTTTTACCGATTCTGGGGACTTCCAGAACGGAGGACTACAAATCGGAATAGAGTTTGTATATACTTTTAGATGCATCCGCTTCCTGTTACATACATTTGCGGACGATCATGCTACCTCATCTACAGATGCTCATTTTTGAATGGGTAATCGCACTTAGACCGCGGATCGCAGGTTCATATCGTTAAGCTAATATATGTAAAATGTGGCGCCATACGATATTAATTTTGGACACGTATGTGGCTAAAGTGCACAACAACAATTAGATAAATAAATACGTTTGTGCCCGTTTTGCCGGTCGGTGTCTGAGTCATATTTTCTTCTCGTCTTGTTGAATATTGATGAGGAGATGAAAGAGATGTGGAAGATGTTTGCGGGAACTTACTCTGATTCAAGGCCCGGGCGGCATGTCCATCGACCGCGTCCAGCAGTGCACTAATTATATAACACCAGCCGGCAACCACATAGTTCGTGGACATAAACCAAAACGCAATAATGGCCAAAACGATGCGTGCATAACCTGTAAAATTTAAGACAAAACAATCCAAATTACATACACACACACACACGCAAACAAACAAGTGCTATTCAGTTTCCAATCAATAATGTGTCCGTGCGCATGTAGATGGCGCTGTGTAGGTGACATTGCTGATTGGCCAAGAGGAGACGAGGGGAGGGGAGGAGAGGGGTGGTTAGTGTGTTGCATTTCACAGGCTGCAGCGGCAGCGCCACCAACGCTTGCTAATTGAATTAAGCCAACAAAACAGCAATAACAAATCTACGTATACATATTTGTTATTGCCTGTTATCTACACATTCACACACACACACACACACATCGGCACCCAATGCGTCGCACGGTGGGCGCGCAATCAAAATAATTAATGAAAAAAGTAAATAAAAAAAAAATAAACACTTTAAGAGCAGCAATGTTGTATGTTTCGTGAACGATTGTTTACAGTTTGGTCAAACATATTCAGCTTAGCTACAATAGACACTTTTTAAATTCAATTATTTGTCTAGTTGCGCACGTAAATATTTTGCTAACGGTAAATTGATTTAATGCCCATTACACACGACGTCACATTTGTTTACTAAACGGCAACTTACCAATCAGATTTGGCACGAATATAAAAACGTTATCGTGCTCGGCAATGGCCATTGTAGAGACCGTTTAGTCAATATTATTGATAAAACCTTTTATCAAATATATATGCCTTAATTAAATGCGTTGCGGCGCGGTAACGTGGCTTGCGCTGCAATAATTTTCTACGTTCTGTTCTACGGCTGTGCAAAAAATGGCGCTGTATGCATGGGCAGAAATCAGCTGGCGACACAGTGTTGGCTAATGCTTCGCAGAAATGCCGCAGCGAAATGAACAGGTAGCACCACTTAATGCACAATTTGTATTTGGAGTAGCTATAGACAACACTCACGCATGGATTGCAAACAAACATTGAATTCAGAAATAATCTCATAGAGTGATTGGATGTTTACTAATTAATAATATTCCTAAGCAAATTAAATGAAATAATCTACATGCTGTGACGTCACATACGTGTAATAAAAATCAACCTGTACATGCTTCTTACCTTTGCTCATTTTGTCAACGTTTGCTGCATGGCATTGTACAGCACTTGAAAGGCTGGCTGTTACTATTTTTTGTTTTTTTGACAGATTCATTTGATTCGTATAAAGATCAGAATATAATGTATAAGCACTTGAAAAATAACTAAAAATCATGGAAAAACTACGCAGCAATAGCACTGCCAGCGCTCAACCGGCAGAGCACCAACAACACCATCACCATCATCACCACCATCATCATCACCACCAACAGCAACAGCAACAGCTCGACCAATACCCAAAGAATCCAATTGAACAATATCTTCGCGCCTCAACAAAAATCAAAAAAATCGAACGTGTTGTATTCTTCAAGTAAGTAAATTTCTATATGGAGTTTATAGCAAATAATATGAATTTGGCATATTGGCAGGCGCTTTGCACCAAACGTGGCCGATGTCCAGGCCGACTTCCAGCGTTTGGCCTACAGCTTCGAGGAGTCGGGCATCATGCAATATGCGGCAATGTGTCATATTGGCTACGCCAAATGCGAGTCATATGGCGGATCGCCTCAGCGCGAGGCTGAGGCTTACGTGCGCGCCGCACGTGCCTTCCTCTTAGCACACAGCGAATTCCGCCAGCTGCACCTGCGCAGCGGCCACAATGGCTTCCGCGAGGGCGCGCTCCATTGCTACAATAAGGCGGCCGAGCATGTGGCCGACAGCGGAGTCTTCAAAGCAGCGGTGCTGCGCGAGCTGAAGCATCTCAAACGCAAATTGGAACGTACAAGCAGCTTTGCCTCGCCCACACACCAGATCAACGATCTGGAGATTAGCGCCGAGATGAGCATGCAGCGCGAGGACTATCGTGGCGCCCTGCTTCACTTGGACGACATTGTGGACAACATCTATGAACGGCGCAAGCCCTTGATGTACGGCGAGCTGCTGCGACGCGTCGAAGTGCTGCGCCTCCTATTGCTAGTCCACCTCAACTTGCCGCCAGCACGCCAGTCGCCCGCACACATCAAGCTGATTGAATACTATTACACACTCGCCCAGTATGAGACGCCATCGCAGCTGATTCACGCCGCCAATCAGCCCACAGAGCGTGCCGGCGCCTCGGTGCCAATACAGCAGCAGTATGGCCTGGCCGAGATCATCTGCGCCTGGGTTGAGCGCAACATGTGCGATCTCAAGCATCTGCTGCGTGACTTTGGCGCCGAGAACATTTCAATTAGCCAACAGGAGCGTCAGCTCCTTAAGACTATCTATTCTGAACTATCCAAAATCTATTAGGCCAACATTCGTATATTTTTCTTGATCATACATTCCTTCTATATTCTTCTTTCATTCATTTAATCATCGTCTTCAATCTTCATTCTCTGTTCCTATAGCACACGGAGAGGAGCAGCGACAGCTGACGAATTTACCTCTCCCGTATTATCAGCTGTTCGATCTTATATGCGCATCACAATTTACTATTCCTCCACTTACCCAGTTCCTCTTAGCTGCTCCAGAACCTTACTAGTTCAGTTTGTTAAGGATCGGCGAGAGCAGCAAGAGTTACTAAACTAAAAAGCATCAGTTTATAGAATTGTTTAAGATCTTTTGTGTTTGAGCAGCCTCCCCTCACATCTTATTCTACATCGCTTCATCCTTTACTACCTATCATACACACCCATCTATAAATTAATTTCTCGTTTATCGCCTGGAGCGACAAAAAACACATACAAAAAATTTGTAACATATTAAACGAACAGAAAAATACAAGAGCAAATTTATAAAATATATATATATACATTGTATATTTATAATAAATATAGTATATATATATAGAGAGAGTGTATATGGAATATCGAGAGTCTACCAATTAAACTTTTCAACGTGCCTACACGAATAAAGCAAACATATAAACGATATTAGCTTATAATAATATAATTAATTAATTATAATATTCATAAAAAAACAAAAAACTATGTTTAGAACTCTCAAGTACAATAAAATGAAGGAACATGTACTATATAAATATATATTAGATCTTTAGATGAGGCTAATATACATATGGACGGGCTCATATTTTATTCATTCTAGGCTACAGAGAGTAGCGCCATCTACACATTCTTCCAGGGGACTTCCCACTAAAGTAATACAAGTTTAGTCAAAAAAAAACGTTCAATATTACAGTTGGTTTAGAATGTAGAAAGATGACTAAAATCGAAATAGCCTAGCCGCATAGCCTACAAGTTATACCTCAAATATCCAAGTCAAAACATGGATTCAATGAGCTATCGAAAAAAGTTAAGTCTTTGTTGAATATCGTAAGCAGTAAATACATATATCGAATCTCAGGTCTATAGGTTTTGTAGTTCTCGAGATCGCTGGGTTCAAATGGGAGACAGACGGACTCTTTTGTTACTAGAGCGCATATAGGAACCGTATATACTTTATCGGCTCTGCTACACCTGCCTGTTACATATCCTTAACAAAAAATCCAAATTTTCTACTTTATTACAACTAATTTGAGGTTAGAGTTGAATTACTTTTTTTGCTTTTTATGTATTTGAATTCAAACAAGGATTAAATAAAATTAAACTTGTTGCATATTAAAAAAAAAGAACACTTTATTGCGTTATCTATTTGTTCCATGTTTTTTTATTGAATTTAAATTTTTTAGTTCATTTAATTTTGTTGTTTCGCATTGTATGTATATATGTTTGTTGTATATCAATTGGTTTTCATTGAACAATTTTTTAAGTTACCTCATTTTCTTTATTTTTTTTTAAATTAATTTTTATTTTTGTTTACTCTTTTAAAAACGCATCGTTTCGTTATCGTATATATAAAAAAAACAAACAATTTACTGCATTTTAATTCTCTAGCAATTTCCAATTGTTTATAAACTATCAAAAAAGTTTGATATATATATATATATATATATATGTATATATACTTATTTAAAAAATTTATTTTGATTTTGGGAAGGGCAGCGGGCAGTAGCAATTTTATTATTGTTTAACTGGTCTTGCAATTTGTTCACAAATATCCCATACATGCACACATATATATGTATACACATATACATATACATATAAATGTGTGTGTATGTTAATGTCTGTATATTTTAATATTGTTTACTATATGTTCTTTATTTCTATTTAGTTAAAGCGCTTTAAACAATTTGAAACCTAGCAAAGAATTCGTTTTCAAAGTAAAAAAAAAATATATATATAAAAATAATAAAAAAAAATTAAACACTCAAGCCACAGCTTGTTGTGCACAACATGCCAGAGTGTGTGTGTGTGTGTGTGTGTGGGTGTGTGTGTGTGGCTTAAGCTTAAGATCACAAGCATTTGTTGTTGTTTCTTTGTTTGTTTCTTTTTTCTTTCTTTTTGACTCACATTTTATTTAAATTTAAATTGACACAAAAAAAAAAACGGAAAAAATTCACCTATAAATTTGTGTGTGTGTGTGTGTATGTGTGTGTTTATAGTTAAATTTGCTGTGTGAACTCAAAAACCAATTTCGCACACAAATTGGAAAAGAAAGAGCGAGAGGCGCAGCTGATGCGAGAAGAACTTTTTGCTTCCAGAAGAGAGTTTTCAAGCTGTATTTCAGAGTGTGTGTTTTATATATATATGCATATATGTGTGTGTATGTGTATGTTTGTGTGTAGCTAACTATTTATTTGCCGCCTTGGCCTTCTTCTCGTTCTCGGAGGTAATCTTGTTCTTCAAGTGATCCTTGTAGTCCAAAATGCCACCCTTCCACTTGGTCACCGTCTCCTTCTCACAAACCCAAATCTCTTCAGCAACCTAGAGAAAAGCAGGCAAAGCATTAGCATAATCTAGCTTACAGTAATATCCATCTATAAGGCATATATACCTGATTAATCAGACGGAAATCGTGACTAACTAGCACCATGCCACCATCAAAGTCATTGATGGCATCCGCCAGAGCATCGATTGTCTCCATATCCAAATGATTTGTAGGCTCGTCCAGCAGCAGCAAATGAGGCACCTGCCAGGCCAGCCAGGCGAAGACGACGCGACAACGCTGCCCATCCGACAGCTGACGGATGGGGCACACCTGCTGGCGTCCAGTCAAGCCATAGCGACCAATTATCTTGCGCATCTCCTCCTTCTCCTTGACATCGGGAAAGGCGCGCATCATGTACTCCAATGGACTGGCGTCCAGGTCGAGCAGCTCGTGCAGATGCTGATGATAGCGAGCAATGCGCAAATGTGAGTTTTTACGAATCATGCCGGATGTGGGCACCAGATCGCCGTAGAGCAGCTTCAGCAGCGTCGATTTGCCAGCTCCGTTGGGCCCAACCAGAGCGAGACGCGTGTCCAAATCGATGCCAAACTCAAGGTTCTTATAGATCCAGGGAGTTTCATCGTTGTATCGGAAGTTGACATTCTAAGGAGGAGGAAGAGGGGAGCAGTCAGTAAAGAGATCATCTCTCTCATAGTATATATAGTCAATTGACTCACCTGAACCATAATCACAGGTGGCGGCACCTTGCCACATGATGGGAAATAGAAATTGAGCACCTTGTCGTCGGTCACCTTCTCGGTTAAACCTTGGGCAACCATCTTGGCCAGTGTCTTCTCCTTGGACTGTGCCTGCCTGGCCAGCTTGGCCGAGCCGTGACCGAAGCGCGCTATGTAGTTCTTCATGTGCGCAATCTGATCCTGCTCCCAGTTGTATTGCTTCATCTGATTCTCCAGCAGCTCCATGCGGGTGCGCACAAAAGCCTCATAGTTGCCCGTATAGTATTTCAGGCGCTTGCCCGTCAAGTGAATGATGTTCGTGCAGACGCCGTTGAGGAAGTCCTGCGAGTGTGAGATGAGCACCAGGATGCGCTTGTATGTCTTCAGCTCCTCCTCCAGCCACACGCACGCGTCCAAATCCAAATGGTTTGTCGGCTCGTCCAGCAGCAGCAGATGCGGCTTGACAAACAGAGCGCGTGCCAAAGCGATTCGCATACGCCAACCACCTGGAGAAGGGCAAATCATAGGGAATTAGAAATCTTTGTTCACATTCGACCAAAGTGAAGGAGATACGTAAGTGAAGGGTAGGTGGGGAAATCGCCATATAGATGTATAGTTGCAAAAGTGGAAGTATTCTATTGCAATATATTGAATATATTGTCATATTCATATTGTTATAAGAGAGGTAGAGCTATAGGAATGATGATACATAGCCCATCGGAATGATTGATGACTTGATAAGAATTTAAGCCATAAAGACTTGAATGAACAATCTAGAATGATTTCTATATGATATAGCTGTTAGAGCTTTAAAAGGTTCTTTGAATTTTAGGAACAAGAGTCATTTAAGAGATTCATTATGTAGTTACAATCAGAGCTATGTTACGATCCTACTACTAATCTATTGAAAATATATGTACCAAGTTTAAAATAGTTAACATTATCAGAAGCTGAATTCACATAGATAGTTTCTATAGAATGGGATATCTAATCATAGATTGAATAGATGAAGCAATATGCAGACTAGAGCTATATTAGATTACGAGCAATTCTTACCAGAGAAATCCTTGGCTTGCTTCTGTTGCATGGCCTTATCGAATCCGAGACCGTGGAGGATGCGTGCTGCCTTGGCCTCGGCTTGATCGGCGGACATATCGTCGAGACGTTCGTAGATGTCGATCAACTGCTCTTGGGCATCGTCCTCATCGCTCATGGCCAGCTCCTCGGCCAGTTTCTCCAGCTTGATGCGCTCCTCGTCCACCTCCATGACGCACTGCAGCGCACTCTTTGTGCTGGCCGGTATCTCGCGAGTCAAGTGGAATATATCAATGTGTGGCGGTATGGGCACCTCGCGCCTGCCAAGGACGGCGAGCAGCGATGACTTGCCGCAGCCATTCAGACCGATGAGGCCATAGCGACGGCCACAATTCAGCTCCAGCATTGTGTCCTGCAGCAGCTCGGACCCGAAGAACGTAATTGAGAAGTTGGCAATCTTCACGTCACGCGATCTTGGATGCACGGCCAGAGAACCAGTGCAGGATCTGGCCTCGGCGCTGATTCTAGCCTCCTCCTCGAGCTTGGCGCACAATTTCTCCTCCTCGGTCATTTCACGATCCAAGCCGTTGGCATTGCCATTCATCTTCTTTGTGGATGGTATCTGTTGGATCTTCTTGTTGCGCGCATCCTTTTTGCGCTGCGCATCCCGTTTCTTAGCGTCCGACGGCATTTTGCTTCTTTTGAAATTTTTTTTATATGTATTTTTTTTAGGTTGTGTTTACAATACTTTGAAGTTGCCAAATCGAAATATGTTTGTGTGTGTGTGTGTGTTGTCTGTACGCCTAAAATGTATATTATATAATTGAATATATATGTATATTGTATATATATATATTTCCTGTATGAGCGTTCCTGCGCTCCTGTATGTGTGTCTCTATGTTTGTGTAAGTGCTGCAAATGACAACAAAAGAGAAGCACAGTTGAAACAGCATAAATATGAACAGCGAATGATTGAATACACTGAGAAACAGCAAGAATAGCAAATACAGATATATGATCATATTTAAATTTGAGCTGATTCTATATGTCTATGCTATGTGCATTGTTAAACGTTAAACTCGACAGCCGAAGTGAAATGACAGTTATGAATTAGTTCCAGACTGGAACTGGAGTGAGCATCCTATTTAGTGTTGTTAAATGTCGTGTCATGTCATTAGTGTCAATTATTATCTTCGATAGATTTCAACTTTTTGGAGTAACTAGATCTTGTTGCAATTCGTGGTTCAAAAATATATAAAGTAATTAAGTGAAATGGAGAGAAAGCCGCTCATTTAAACTACTACATCTGATTCGTATACACAAAATAAACATTATTTTACAATTTCTATTGCTTGTCCCATATCCAGTTTCAATAATATTGAAAAAGAACATGTGAGAAGAGATACAGCGGAAATTTACTGTGCATGCGAATGCGAATGTGAATGTGGAAAGTAGATGGTACGCTGTCTGGGCTGCAGATGGCGCCACATGCGCACATTGGGCAGCAACTGTTTCAACAAAGCGCCTAAAAACGGTTCAACAGAAAAAAGTCGCAAGCGACGCATCACGATTTTTTTTCTTATATGTTTTAACAAATGACGGATGCTTTTGGATTTTCGTTCTGTTGCTGCTGTTGCTGAGCCACATTTCACCTACATACATTGCCGCACTTTTTTTTCGCAATGAATCACTTTTGGTCAATGGGAGACGCTGCGCGCTCAGTCTGCAAAATGTGCACACAGGAATTTCACTGCAGCTGATGGCAGTCTGCAGGTGTGCAGTGTAAAGTGGGGGAAAGGTAAGAAATTGCAACACATACATGAGCTAGACAACACTTGTCCTAAACTATTACAGCACACACGCGTACGCACACATACACACATTTATATATATATGTGTGTATATCTATGTATATACTGACACATGTGCACATTTATACATGCGTGTGTATGTGCACATTATTGAGTTTTTCACGGTTTGCATTATATAGCACATCCCACATCTCACCTTTGAATTTGTTGATAGAAAAATAAAAACTAAACGTGTCACGCACAAGAATCCAAGCCAATTTGCATTTGTTGGGCTGTTAATGCTGGTCCGGGCTTCTAGGGGGCTGCTGCTGCTAGACGACGAGCTGCTGCTTTACGACGGAACAGGAACACACCGAACACACACACACCAACAGCAGCTGCAAAAATGCTGCTGCTTTTGCCTTTTACCGTTTTGGCCACCGCACACGTGTTACGTTGAAATAATCGAACACTGCAATCGATGTTTGCTGAATAAAGATAAATTGTTTTATGTGCGAGTTACACAATATATTGGGCGAACTGTTATTTTATTGTAATAATTATTAATTTTGATCAGCTGTGGATCATATTATATGAATTGTTTTACGCAATTAAATATACATTACAATACATCGATATTGAAAATATCGATAGGTTTTAACGCATATGCTAAATTATTTATTGTTTTATTGATTATCAAATAACTGGTTGGCTTTGATCAGCGTACAACTTTATTAGAATTTGTATTCTAAAAAAAACTGAATATCAGCATATTTATTCAAATTGTAATATGGCGGCAAAATGAGCATGCTCCCTCTTTCACATTTGCCATTCACATCACAGCTGTATATATTTTAAACGATAGTCCAGGGCTACACATTTATTCTGAACAGATTGTGCAGCACTGTTTTTATTTTATGAATTCAAAATGGCGCGCATTGTTTGAGGCGTACAATTGGCCTTTGTGTACATTTGTTATTTTGCTCATTATAGAAGTTTGTGAAACACTTTTAAGCATTTCGCTTGGCTATTAAAAATAAATTCTGTTAAAAATGCTGGAAACCAAGAGCATCGCTGCCTTGGCCTTCAATGAGACGCCGCGCAAACGCAAACGCGAAACAAATTGCGCAGTCGCCACCCTTAAATCCGAAGGAGCTGCTGCAGCTGCTGCTGCACCTGGCGTTGCAGGAAATGCGTCGTCATGCTTCACCAACGCAGCCTTCAGCTCGACGCCTAAGAAATTGATTGGCCGCCGTCGTTTGGTCAAGGAGAATGAGCAACCAAATCCTTTTGCTGCGCATCCGGGACTGGAAATTAAATCAATTGCAGATTTGGCTGCAGTGCAGCAACAGCAGAAGGAGCAGCAGGCACAGCTCTCACTGAATCCCTTTGAGGTAGTGCGTCAGCCCTCGAAGAAGAAGAAGCGAGCGCACGCTTGCTTCGAGAATCCGGGCTTGAATCTTGAGTTGCCGGAGCGTCAATTTAATCCATATGAGGTAAGTGGCGGAGATTTTATACTCCCTTATATTCCATATAAACTTATTAAACTCTACTTAAGGTCGTACGCGCAAGTGCCACGCCCACCAAGGGCTTTGTGAACGAAGCCCTGAATTTGCGAGGCAACGATGCGCCCGCCTCGCTGAATCCCTTTGAGATTCATCGTCGCAGCGATATCTCCAACGCAGCTGGAAACCCAACGGGCGTAGAGAATCCAGCCTTGGCCGAGGAGCCATTGCCCACCAGCTTGAAGATCGGTTTGCCATTCACGCCGCGGCTCAATTGTCGCATCGATTTCCATGGCCTATCGCTGGCTCAGCTCACGCCCAGCAAGCTGCTCGCCGAGAAACTGGTCTTCTCGCCGGTTCCCAAGCAATTGGAGGCGCCAGCTAAGCGTTCGCTGGGAGCCATCAGCGAGGAGAGCAGCAGCATGGACATTGGCAAGGAGCTGGACCGCTACCAACTGGAGCTAGAGAATAGCATCAATGAGGCCAAGCTGCGCAAGAATGGACTGCTGCTGGAGACGGAGCAGACGGAGCTGGAACTAGTTTCCAGTGTGGAACAGGGAAGCGAGGAGCGACGCTTCGTGTGCACCACACGCAGGCAAACGCTAACCGAGATAGTGGAGGCTAATGAGGAGGAGCGGGAGACGGAGGAGCAGCTGGAGCTGCCTCAGCTGACGGATGGAGATGTGGCGTATGCCTCTGAAGATTCAGAGGAGGAGCAGGAGCCGGAGGCGGATGCTGTCGCGGACTTTAAGCCTCCTCCACGCTTTGTGCGCTCCTATCGACCAGGTGGAACAGCTGCAGCCATAGCTGGCAGCAAAGAGTCGCTGCACTCCATAACATCTGCCAAATCCACCAAATCCTTAGAGCTGGACATTCAAAGCAATATACGCAAATCCATTAGGAAGCCCAAGCTGCAGGTGGAGCAGCTGCAACAGGAGTCGGAAAAGCAGCCACAAGTCGAGGGCGATGATGTGGCCTATGCCTCCGAATCAGAGCCAGAGGAGGAGGAGCAGGATGAGCTTAACTTTAAGGCTCCCACGCGCTTTGTGCGCTCCTATCGTCCAGCAGCCGCTGCCACTGCCGCAACCGCAGCTGCAGCTGTAAACGTGGCGGGCAGCAAGGAGTCCTTGCACTCCATTGCATCCAGCAAATCTGCCAAGTCCGAGGAGCTGCATGGTGCGCACGGCGTTCGCAATATGATAAGGAAATCCATTAGGAAGCTTATGCCCAAGCCGCAGGCGGAGCAGAAGCACTCGGAGCAGGAATCGGACTCATTGGAGAAACCTCATCATAACATCTTAACTAGCATACGCCACAGTCTGCGTCGGCGCCCACAGAAGCCGCAGGAGCAGCCACCAAATTGCAGCCCTTTGGACATCTCCATTGTGGACAGCAGCGAGCGAACCATGAAGCTACGCTCCACAATTCCACAGACCGAATACATGACCATCGATCAGCTAACCAATGAGAAGAAGCACACGCTGCGCAATAGTATCAGGCGCTCCACACGGGATGTCCTGCGCCATGTGTTCCACAAGAGTCACGATGCCTATGCGACGGCCAAGTGAGAGAGGGAGAGAGGGTGTGGGAGAGACAGACAGCGAGTGGAGATGGAGAGTGAGAGATATATATATATGTATTCCACAAATATATATGGAGGAGAAAGAGAGAGAACGAAAAGGAGATAGATTCCACAAACATATATATGACAAGCTCTATAAGGCGCAATGGCCGAGAAAAAAGAGAGAGATATATAAAGAGAGACAGGTATGACTAGTGAGAGAGTGAGAGAGATGGATAGGTGCCACTCGCATTCATATATAACAAGCTCTACAAGTTCTTTAGCATCCAAAGATTGTCTACAAAAAAATTTTTTTTTCTATTATAGTATTAATTTTTACTTAAAGCGGCATCTGGCAACGCTGTTCGAAGTGAACTTGTCAAGTGTTTGGCATATATAAGAAAAGCTGAAATCAGAATTTGCATACATAGAATTATTGAGCAGGATACTTTGATATATGCTCCGACATTCATAGATATATTAGCGCACTTCTTTCACTATCTGGCAACGCTGTTCCGCTAAAAAACTAAAAATAGCTCTGAAGCATAGTTTCAAACAACTTGCAAGCATCTAGTTGTACTTGTACACAGATATAACACTAAATGTGTTTTATTCCGAGATCCACATAAAGTAAGGTTATAAAAATGATTGATTGATAGAGGTCCTAACTATTGAGGTTAATTTTTAAACACAATTAATGTTTTGTATGCTCAAGCAGTGTGTGTTTATTGATCAGCTATAACCATAAATTCTTATCATTTATAATTTCTATCAAGAGTTTTTCCATAATATATAGAAATATATATATATTTTATGGATTTCTTTTTTAAATTATTAAATATATATATATTTTTTTTATATATCTGAGCTATCTCTCTTGATATAGATGTGTCTTGCAATTTATTTAAGCACTTTATTATTGATAAATTTTTACACATCTTGTTCCAGTTTTTATTGGGTAAACCCCTCTTTATAGATGTTAATTCTACTGTCAATTTAAATGCACGTTTTTTCTTATATTACATTTAAGATTTGTTTTTTTAAATATATTATATATATTTATATATATATATATATATATTTATATATTGCACAACAATAAAATTTGATATTTATTTAATAATTGTGAGGTTATGTTTTTATATATCTAATATTGACTTTCAAAAAAAAAAAAAAAACATTATTATATTTGTATTCCAAGAGTACGATTTTCCCAATTATTTCTATAGTAAAAGGCGATTCCGATTCTACATCAAAATTGGCGAAACTATGGTCTGATGGAATGTCTATTCGTAACTTTGCTAGACTTTCAAATCTTAGTCGTCGACTGAGTTATTGGTCCTCATTTGCAAGAGCTTCTGATCTTAATGGACTTTGATATAAAGTCTACTGACTTATAAAGTCTACTGACTAATGCCCTCGTAAAGCCCTTAAGTTTCTAATTCTATGAGCTAAATATATCTTTGAATTGGAAAAGAACCCTTGGATCTTTCCACTTGGAAGTACTTCTAATAGGTCCCTTTCCAAACTTTTAGATGATATAACAAAAAGAGCTTCTCCTAACATAAAGCCTTGCCTTCCTAAGCGATATTTTTCTCTTAAAAGATCCCTTTCGTTTAAGCGGAGAAAGGAAGCCTTCAATCTGAAATACATATATCTGATATAGAAAGCTTACTTAACCTAATGGCATATTTAATGTAGCTTTTGGAAGTGATCCTTCCCTCTTAAGGGTATCCCTAAGGAACTTTATCTCTTATGGACTTTTTCTTTTAAAGGGATATCAATTATCATCCCTCTTAATCTAAAATACCAAACGGGCCTGATAAAGAAGGTATGCTGAAACATTTTCTAACCTAACTTAAAATTTATGACTTTAGAAAGGGATTCCTCCTTCCTAAGAAATTCGAATCTCCCTAAAGAATTCCTCCAGAGCTGCTGTAGAAGAAATCCTTAGCCAAAGTTTTTCTAATTATTGGACGTCCTGTTTTGACTGTCTTATTTTCTCCTGTCTTTATCTATCCGAAGAACCGATTGATCCCTTGAAATGTAGCTGCTCTACTTGTAGACCGTCTGCAGTAGGGGTCTTCTGCGCTGCTCGGGCGGCTTGTAGGCGTGCTGATAGACGCTGGCCAGCCTCCAGTGCTCCGGATAGCCGCCTTGTCCGGCGCCGCCGCCTTGACTACGAAACGGCGGCACCAATGTGTCAATATCGTAGTTCTTTTTCGCGTACGGCTGTCGGGGGCGTGGCACGACCAGCACACGTCCAGCTGCACCCGAGGGAGCTCCACAGCCCGGCGAGATGCCCACGAAATCGCCGGAAGCATTTAGCTTGGGCATGCCGGCTCGAAAGGCCGCCTTGCTCGACAGGCAATGGCCGTGAGCTGAGGGACAGCATCGGGGAGCCGGTGCCACTTTATGGCACAGGCGACGGGTCGGCCGACGCGCCGGCTGATCTCGCCTGCACGCCGGACCGGGGACTTGTGGACAGCCCGTATGGCAATCGCTGTTGTCCGGCCCGAGATACTTTTCGCGCAGCGCCTGATAGGCTTTATCGCCCAGCATGGGCGAGGACTGATACTGCTTGGCTAGGCGATTCGTTGGCAGTCCGAAGCTAACGCCGCCGGAATGTCCGCTGGAGTCGATTAAGTTTGGAGCTCGGCGACAATGCGAAGCGCTCGACTCCCGTGAGACGCTGCGCGCACGCGCTGGCGGCCCATAGTCGCAGGCGCAGTTCTCCTCCCTGGCCATTGCTCGGCCGGCAAAGTCCGACTTTCGCCGTAGTATGTCCTTGTCAAAGAAGTCCGGTTCACCCATGGTGCTCGTAAACACGCCCGCAGAGCGACCCAACTCCATGTTCGGCTGCTCTTCTCTGGGCGTTTTCACGCACGTAAATACAGCCGGTCCGGCGGAATCATTCGAGCCATCTATGTGCCGTGCCAGACGTGGCTCATCCGCCGGATTCGCTGGCTTAAAGTCCCAGCCAATGGCCAGGTCCATGGCGCCCATCTTTTTCGGTGGCGCCGAGCCGATTCCACGAAACGGATCTCCGTTCAAGGCTTTGGGGAGAACGCCACCTGTCTTCGGTCGATAGACTTTCATCTTGGTGCAGTGCGTCGGACCGGCGTTGTGGGTTTTCACACCAACGCCCGTGGCAATGGGATCAATGTCAAGGGCTAGTCCGCCGTGACCTCCGGTTATTTGTGCCTTGCGAAAGGCCAAGTCTGCAACGCAATCGGGCAACGGCTGATGGTCGAGATTATCCTGATGCATTCGCTTGGCCAGCTCGAAGTTCGCATACGCTGGCACTACGGGCGAGGGACAACGTTCATTCGGCTTCTCCGTAATCGAGTGCAATGGCATCTTACGACTCAAGTCTGTGTCAGCTAGAGCGGGAGTGGGAGCAGGCACTGGTCTACTTGAGATCAGATCTCTGCCGGGCGAGAAGTCCAACTCGGAGGGCACCAGACTCGAGCTCTGGTTCAGTTGACCCGTATACTTGGCCTGGGCGGCAGCTAAAGCCGGGAATTGTCTGCTCGCCTCCTTCGATCCGGTTCGGTCGAATCTGTCCGCCTCCTCGTCCAAATAGAGGCGACTTAAGGGCAGCTCCCGTTGAAGCACATTTTGTGGCTTGAGCTTCGCGTCCAGCAGCTGCTGATGCGAGGGCAAACGATATTCCGGCTCGGTGAAATCTCCGGGCGTATAGCTCAGATCCGGCAGTTTGTAGTTCGCACTGCTGCTGGCAACGGCTGCTTGCGACATTATTGAATTATTGATTCTCGTCGGATTTCTACTCTCAATCGATATCAATCAACTAATATGACGATGAATGATTGATGGAGGATCATTGGATTACCGATGTAGATGTGGATGGATTATGAGAATAAATGAAATTGAAGATGATTGATAAATGATTGATGCATAATTTACGTTTGATTGATAACTGATAAGGGCGATGATTAAATACCAGTCAATCTTTCTACTTTAGAAATGGTATTAGGAATAACAAAATCAGATTGAAGATGAATAGGCAATGAATGATGACTTATTGATGATTGATTAGTTAATGATTGATGGGCATATTTTTAGTTGGGAATTGGAAAATGAAGTCGAATATGAATAGGCAATTGATGACTGATTGATGATCGATTGATACCTGATTGATAATCTTAGTTTGTTTATAATATTTGCATTTTAAAAGTAGAACTATTAATGATGGATGATGGTTGATTGATGAAGATTATAAGATGGTTAATGATGACTGATGCTTGATTGCTCGCTTGATCAATGTTTATTAAAGATTGATGATGTATGATTGAGATTAATTAGAATATGCTATGTGCTACGTGCTTAATTATGTGCTGTCTGATTGAAGAAGGGGCTGACTGATCAAGTGAAAGACTGATTGATTGATTGATTAACTACTTGAAAGGCTAATTGCTGCCTGAATGAACGATTAATTGACGGACTAGAATAGACTTAAGATGTCGGATTCATTGACAAACTTGTAGGCTGATTGATTGGCCGATTAACTACAAGCACTGAATCGAAGGTGCAAATTTAAAAAATTTATTTTAAAAGATATCACGTTTGAATTTGTATGTCAACCAGTTCATGGGGTGGTGGGAGAGGGATTACTTGGCTTTTTTCTTTGATTTGCTGGGCGCTTTGGTGGTAGACTTGGCTGTCGTTTTGTTTTGAATTGGAGCTGACACAACGACCTTGGAAGTCTCTTTGCCGGGCTCTTTGGCAGGCTCTTTGGACGGCTCTTTAGAATGGTCCTTGATAGTTTCCTTGGAAGCTTTAGTTGTCTTCGATTCGTCTGCGCGGTGAGCACTTTTATTGTATTCGAAGGCGGTGACTGGACGCTTCTTTAGTTTCTTTCGATTCCTGGACGAGGCATCGCCAATGCGGGGAATCAACTTTTCATTGGGCTATGGATGTGGACGCGGACAAGGATGGGGTTGAGGATGTGGGTGAGGGTGTGCGTTGTAGATGTGATCTGATTGATGGTGATTGGTTATGCTTGACTCACCTTTGGCTCGCACTTGGCGCGTCGACACTTCAAGTGCAGTTTGTTGATATCAAGCATTTGCTTCAGGCCCTCGCACTTGGTCTGGCATTTGGGCCGCTGCCACAGCGGATCGTCCTTGAGGCCCAACGTCTCACGGTAGCCGCACTGATGCTTAAGCGCTCGCTGGCAATTGCACAGATCCTTCGGATACTTCCAATACTTATACCTCTTGCTCAGGCAATTGTTGTAGAGCGTCGCAAAGCTGCGCGTGATGCGCAGTGGCAAATGATACGTGCCGCGAAAATGGCCCAGGAAATTGCCGTCCCTGCAAGGATGGGAGCTTGAGCATGCCTTCTATATTCGATATATGGAGCTTACCGGGGCGCTGTGGGCAGCAGATGTCCGTCGTTCCCTGCAATTGGCGTCGAGTTGCCCCTCAGATTGCGTGGTAGAGGCGGCGAGAAACGTGGATATTCCCAATTACTGACGCTCTTTGCTTGAAAGCTGCGCTCGTACTGGACGAGAGCGAGATAGACAGAACAGAAGATAAAGATAGAGTAATAATAGGAAATAGATTTGATTGAATCATATAAGACATGTTTAACTGCAACAGAGGCAAGTAGAGGGGAGGAAAGACAGAAAGAAAGGCAGATAGGGAGAAAAAGAGTGAGAGAGAGGAAGTAAAAAGGTAAATGCAAGAAGGTAGGGAGAAATGGAGCAGAGAGATAGATAGAGAGTGAGAAAGAGGGATCGAGATAGAGTGATAAAGAAAGTGCATCTTTTAATTAAAGCCCCAAAAAGAAGTCGTCAGTTAATGGACTCTAGGTTTTCAAAGATACTATTATATATTTTTCCGAAAGGCTTCGATACCAATATGATATGGTATATACGGACGGACATATGTCGAGCTCCGGATTGACATGATGTCTGTCTCTGTGTTACACCCTCCTTTTTTCCTCACGAAAATAAGAAGAGAGAGAAAGAGAGAGGGTAGCGCAGTTGCAGTTGGCTTTAAGCCAGTTGAACCTGTCAGCCACCTGTTTCAATTGCCAACTCCTAAAGCTGTTATTTATGGCCGCTAAGCAAACCAATTGATAAAAAGCCAAAGACCGGATCGAACCGCACTCTCCCCTCCCTGCCCTGCCCTTCCCATCCCCACCCCAATGGGCGTGTCCCAACCCCCGTGCAACGATTACACGGCGTAATCGTAATCTCCGTGTTGCAACATGTGTAAAAAAGGCATTTCGTCTAATGCCACTTAATGCGTTGTTTGTGCTTCTGTTTCAGTTTTTCTCTCCCTCCCTCTCTCTCTCTCTCTCTCCCTGTTTGTGTTTGACTTTTTAAACAGACGGTAAACAGAGGCAATAAAAAATGGCTTGGGCTTGGTGAAAATACACGACTGGAATATACCACTTGGATGGATGAAAGCGTAAAGCGTAGAAAGAGAGAGAGAGAGAGAGAGAGAGAGAGAGAGAGAGAGAGAGAGAGGGAGTACGCACTAGTTTCAGGCGTAAATATTATTGTCATAATTATAATCATCGACACTAGCTTACCTCCAACTCAAGGTCCTTTCAATGAATTGAGTTGCACATACCCCATGTGTAAGCCAGTACTCCTAGGGTATCAAGAGACAGCAAAAAAATTTATAACCGGAACTGGCAATTGCTGTCAGAGTCAGAGCTAAGACCTAAGGCTCTGCCCTGAGCCATGGATCATAGTTGCAGGCGCAATCATTTATCAGCTCAGCTCAGATCTCTCTCTCTCTCTCTCTCTCTCTCTCTCTCTCGTTCTCACTGTTCATCTTTCCGTGAGCAGCTGTTGCTGAGCCTCTGCATGGAGCAAGTGGAGCAGTTGTGGGAGCAGCGGGATTGAGCTCGTCCCGCTTCCCACGCAAGCTTCATTTCAATCAAGAAGACGAGGTGGCAAATGCAAATTGCGAATGGTAATACAATACACAAGGCCACGCCCAGCAGCTGCAGCCGCAGCGGCAGCCGCAGCACGTGGCACGCTGTCAACACTTGATGACGGAATGCGACAGGGGCGGGGGGCAGGTCTTGATTGAGTGCGTGCGAACCAAAGGGAGATCTACAAAGGAGCTGCACAGAGGTCGCTCTTGTTGCGAGGCGTTGCTACTGTAATTAAATTTGCACGGCAATTACACAACACTGGCGCCTCGAGATGGGAGCGGGCAGGCCGAGTGCTCATCGTCGTTAGAGGTGGGTGGAGTGAGAGTGGGAGTGCAAGTGGGAGTGGAGGTTATCGATAACAGGGCATAGGACGAAGCGTAAAATACAAATTGATTTTAAACTCAATTAGCAACAATAGGACGAGAGGCGCGACAAAAGACCTCAAGAGCTTAGCTCATTCAGACAGATAACGGGACAATTGCAGCCCACCCCTTTTCACGTAGCAGCAGGAAACCCTTAGCGATGATTTTCATGTGCAGCCCTCTGGGGTGCAATTTATCACATGCTGGATTAGACAGTCAAAAAGCTAGCAGCGAGCTGCACGTGCAACGTCTGGTGTTTGTGTGGCTCAAACACCAACCAACCAACCAACCAACCACCCACCCACCCACACACACACACACACACCAACACTCATACACTTACGAGGCGTGCCTGATGTAACGGCAGGGGAGACGGAGAGTGTCTGTAGTGGGCAACACTTAAGCTAATTTCACGCACTGCAGCAGGAATAGTGTATGAACAGCATCAACAGCAGATTCTCAGTGCACAGTTTTCACTGCCATTTCCACTTTTCCACGTTTTTCCAATCAATTTTGTTCAGCAGCTCGTCCAAAACAGCTGTCCACATGTAATTGCAATTGAAATGCCATTAAATACGATTCCCAATAAGAGGGCGCTCCAGATGCAAGAAAGAAATACACACACACACACACGCATACATACATATGTATGTACGCACACTAACAAAAATACTTGACACTTCGGCTTGACCGTCGCTTGAGCCAGGCAAAACGCACAAATTCCGTTAGACTATTTTGAGCGCGTCTTCTTTGTGCACAGCGCAAAAATAAAAATGTTGTAATAGAATTGGAAAAATAACTGTAAACAAGTTGCATGGCAATCGGTAATGGTAACCAAGTAAATAAAACTGTCGCTATTTTGGCATAGCTGTCGGCTGCATGGAAGAGGGAAGAGAAAGGGAAGGAAAGAGAAGGAGAGCAAAACGTAGGTGGCAAGAGGGGCAATGGGAAAATATGCAAAAGTTGCGTACATGCAAACACATGCACATAAACATATGTATGTATGTATGTATGCAACAGCGCAGCTCAGCTGCCAGCCGACAAAGGCGTCGAAAGCGTTTAACAAATTGAGCTGCAGCTGAGACTGATTTACATATGTAAGATTATGTATTATGATTAAAGTATATATGTATGTATATTTTCTATTCAGTAGTCACTACATTGAAATAGTAGTCTTCAAGAACTCTTTACCCTATCTAAAATACAATTTTGATGTTTCAGATAACTCTTGAATTAGTTGCATTAAATATCGCTATATCAGCTATAATTCAACCGATATTTGTTGAAATTTGTTAATTATTGTCGCCTGTTTCGCCTATGCTCTCTATTTATAGAGCCTGGTACTTGGGTGGAGAGAAGCTCTATTGGTATTTTGATTGCTGTGCGGGTTAAACATAGCCCAGATTGAGGGCACGCTCACCCGGTTGCCATGTCTATGTCTATGTTGTTATTGTTGGCCTTGTAAGACATAAAAGCCATAAAGCTAGCTACATACATATGTATATAGGACTGGAGTAAACTTTATGATAACATATGAAAATATAGGCAAACTTTTGATACACCATTTCTTGAGAATTTGATTAATCAATTCGAAAGTATACAATAGCAAATGATACAACTTTAGACAGATGGTTTACAGGATATGTAAAAGTCGTACACATCAGCGGTGTCATTTCTGAGGCCCCTTTAGATTATAATAAACTTAATACCAAAGGAAACTGTAGATATTCCCATAGGTACCTTCAATGGCGAGGAAGAAATGGTTTACAGGGTATATACAAGTTGTGCACTTCAGATACTTTACGATTGACTCCATGTTATATTATCAAAAGAATAAAACCAAGGATTTAATTTAAGCAAGAGGCAGAGTAACTTCCTATGACTACTAAAAAGTGCCCTACAGGGTATATACTAGTCGAGCACTTCAACTACCTCATTGCAACTTCAAATGCTGTAGCCATCCAAACATATTATGCAGTAAGGAAAACATAAGCCATGAGGAGCCATTAGGATTAGGAACAGCTGCTTTACAGGGTATTTACTAGTCGAGCTAACAGTAGCTTTGCCGCTTCCTTTTGTAGCTCGTACCAAGCGAATTTCAGTTACGGTCACGGAAATGGAGAAACAGTTAGATGACGTCTGCAATTGGGTCGCTGCCACACAGACGAATTTGATAGGTGGCAACGCCGGCGCAGCTGAATTGAGGTTAGGTTCGGCTGGCTCCGGCCAACGTTGGCTCACCTGCATCGCACTGAAATTGAACGCCATTTTCGATCTCCTCCCTGCTCCTCCTTCTTTTCGGCTAATGAATTTCGAATTTCGAAGGCGAACGAAAAACGGAAAACAAAAATTACGATTCTTCAATGGCCCGATGTTGAACTGGAATGATTTTACTGTTACTACAAATAATGTGCTGAGCCAAACATACACAAGCACAAACAGGTAAATACTCATATACATATACAAACACACACACACACACACACACACACACACACACAAATACGAACACTCAGGCAACGCATACTGCGATTGACAATGTTTCTTTGGGGGAGATTTTATAGATTTTTGGGGGCGTGGCCTGCACTGCGCACAGCAGCCAAGGCAGAAAGCGAGAGAGAAAGAGAGAGAGAATGGGTGAGAGAGAAAGAGATAGAGATGGTGGGGAGTTTGGTTCTGGATTGGGGCTTGGCGCAGCTGGCGTATTGCGCGCAGACAACAAAACAAATGGAAAACTTGACAACGCCAGATGAGCCACGCAACTTTGCAGAACTGAGTGACTGATAGACCATGGGATACTCTGTAGATAATCAATTTTGTACATTATAAATTAATTAACTACCAGATATGCTTTTGGAATAGCAGACGAACATTGTGGCCATGCAAATTTACAAAATACAAGTGATTGCTTGTGCGATACCCTGTATTAGGAGAAAAGCCAAGACATATCATTACAACTATTCACATTATAGATGTAGTTTAGTATATATTTATATAGTAGGAATTAAAGTATAATATAGATATTCGTCCTTAAAATGAAAAATGATTGACTCAGGCATACCCTGTAGTGAGTTAAATAGCGAGGTGAAAATAAAAGCACAGATAGAGGATGAAGGAAGTTGTAGAAAGAAATGTATATGGGTATATAGAAAGTAAGAGAACAAAATAGGGCGTTACGAAGAACAAAAAGCGATAGAAAGATATAGACTCACTATAGAGAGATAGAGAGAGAGAATCAATATAGAGAGATATATACAAATATATGTATACACAGAGGGGAAACAAGAGGGAGAGAATAAGAGACATATATGAAAAGTCTAAGATAATGAGAGATGCAGAAAAGAAGGTAGTGAAGGGACAGAAATAATGATATATGTACATATGTATGTATTTATAGATCGAGAGCGAGAGAGGGAGAGAAAAAGGCAGTAACAGAAAGGGAGAGAGACTCAGAGGCAAAATTATTGTTAGTCTCTCCACATTTCTCATTTGATCGTGCTGAGATGAAGAGAGAGAGAGAGAAAAAGAGAGAGTAAAATGGGGAAATATGAGATAAGTGCATACTGATAATACATAGTTTTCCCCCCCCCCCCCGTTTCTTTGGTAGCCCCCAAAAGTAAACTCAGATAAATGCTGTACAATATATACATACATACATACATAGATATATATAGATAAATTTATTGCTGGACTTGGATATATAAGCAAATATCACGTATTACACATATAGCTATACTCTATGAAAAAAAAAACACGAATTTACACTTTGCCTAAGATCGAGCTGAGTCGATGGACTAGAAAGAGAGAGAGAGAGAGAGAGAGGGGGAGAGACAGATATAGATAGAGTTAGGTATATATAAATCGGAGCTATGGTTAGTTGTAGGAGTAGGATGTGGTGGGGGATGAGGATGATGTGGAGGTGGAGGTGGAGGCGGAGGTGGGGGAGTAGGTGGAGCTGTTGTTGAGGAACATGGCGCCTGGCAACTGGCTGCAGCTGGAGGCGTTGGCGGTATCTCAGGGCGTCTCGAGCACGTGATTCAGATACGCTATGTAGCAAATGGCCAGCTTGAGGATCTCGATCTTGGACAGCTTCTTGTCCGGCGGCAGCGTGGGCAGCAGCTTGCGCAGCTCCGCAAAGGACACGTTGAAGGCCTCGACGCGTATCCTTTCGCGCGTCGCGTGCGCCGTTCGGTATTTGAGCGTGGCTCGGCGCCGCCGACGACGCTCCTCCCTGGACAGCCCCACCAGCTCGGAGGGGTCCAGGTGGGTGATGGGCGTGGTGCGGCGTCGCGGCGCCGGCGTCGGCGGCGGCCCGGGCAGCGCCGGCTGTGCCGCCGTCTCGCACGCTATGCGCGCCTGATACCGCTGGTCGATGTCCAGCGTCGTGCTCGCCGCGTAGTCCTCGCTGGCGGCATGCCCCAGACCATGGCCATTCGATATGTTGGCGCTGCTGTTGCCCGACGCCAAGTCGTCGTCCTGATCCATATAGTAGCGACTCAGTGAGATGCTCTGCGGCGGCCCAGGTGCCAAGTGTGCCATGTCGTAAACCATATTTAGATGATGATCCTAATCCCGATACCGATGCTGCTGCACCTCGGCTGAACACTGTTCGGGATTAAGAGAAAGTTCACAAGTTGTCAAGTCTAAGTTCAAATTTGGTGGTTATAGAGGAAGGTATCGAAAGAGTGAGCTATTGATCAACCTAACAGGGCTCTAATAGCTCTCTAATACGCCCCATTTCGCTGATATAGTAGATAGACATCTTGAAGGTGGGCTGTTCCTATATTTTATATATCTTGCCAGAGTCCACATACCAGGTCTGATGTCTCTCGTTCTCTTAGTTCTCGAGTTAACTCAGATAATGTTATAGAGGAAGGTATCTATAAAGTGATTTATTCCTCACAATCTGACTCGGACAGCTCTGAATTCTCGGGCTCCTTTAGTTCTCGAGTTCACTCAGAGAAACCAGGTCGGAAAGGCCTGAATCCAACAACTAAGAAATTTTCTACTATCATATAGTAAAGAAAAGTCTGTATTCCAATTAAATAATTGGTTGCTATTCAAGATCTCGAGGTGTGATTAGAAAACCAAGTCTTTAAGCTACTTAGGCACCTTTAATATATACGAGCTAACTCTAGCTTTGAACATGATTTGAATTTTCAAATGTTTTCAAAAAAAGGAATTATTCTCTACTTCCATGTACCTTAAAATAAAATTTGATGTCTCTTACTCTTCAAGTTCCCGAGTTAACTCAACGTAACCAAGTCTCAAAACGAGCTATACTAAAAGTAAGTTATTTCCAATTAATATATGCCTGTATGTCAAAATCAGATGTTTCTATCCCAAATTGTTGTTGAGTTGTGCTTGAAGACTGCAACTTTAAAATCGATTTCTATCGATGTTATGCCAAGTGTAGGGGATGGCAATAGAATGTGGTATTTCCAGAGTAAATATCTGTATGTAATGGCTTTGTTAGGTCCAAGATGTCAGATGAACAGATATACGTTATTGATAAGCCTAATGGGCTAGTAATCGATCAATAAATCGATTTCATATGATCCATACATATATACCAGGCCAATCTCAAAGTTTTTGTCAAAAATCAGAATATTGATTAGTCTGATAATACTGCTCGGGTATATGTATACTATATAGATTTTATGAATAGGAATATATGTACGCATATATCTATATATATATATATATATATATATATATATATATATATATATATATATATATATATATATATATATATGTGTTTGTTAGCGCTATCTGAAGCACTGTTTGATTAAGAATGTTTGCATTGCCTCTCCGCCCAGCCACGCCCACGTCCACGCCTACGCCCACACCGCAAATAACAGTTGCATTATTTATAGAATTATGCTGTGGGCGTCGAAAGGGTGTGCGTGTGTGTGAGAGTGTGTGCGTCAGTCAACCCCTTTGGGGAACCCTTTTTGGTCACGTGTTTTGTTTGCGTTTGCTATTATATTATATTTATTGTGATTATTATTATGTTTACTTATTATCGTTATTGTTGCTGTTGCTCTTCGGGTTTTTATTTGCGACATATTTTCACACCTACACAAATAACGGAACAATTGTCACGTTTGCATTTATTGCGGCCCGCGGGAGTTGAGGCGATGTTCGAGCATCGAACTTCGAATCCCTTTTTTTGATTTTGCTGTTTAATGCGCTTTACGAAACCTAAGAACTCGTTAAGGGCGGCAATTATACTCTAGAGATCAGAACACGCACTTAAAAATAATATTTAACTAGAACAAAAAGCAACTTTATCACAAATTTATAGCTGATCAACTTTTACTTACAAGAATCGCAATCAGACACACGATTTGATTTTGAGATTTTTGTTTTAGTTTTAAGCTGATGTCCTGCGCCCGCAAAGCTTTCGCAACGAACTGAGTCGCTGTGCGGATGCTGCAGCATCCTTTATAGTCAGTAGTCGTATGAGCCAATCAACCCCCGTTTGTTTGACTAGGCGGCAGCCAATGGGAAGCGCTGCATACAGACCCAAGAACCAATCAGCGTAACAAAATGGCGACGATTATGCTAATCATATAACTGTAACGCCCCACCATTAAAATGCTGTCCTAAGCAGTATAAGAAATATACTAGATAACAAAAATATAACAGTTTTAGCATATGTATAACAAAACCTTAAAATTTACTTTACATTTTATATATATATATATATGCACTTTACTTATCGGCTAGTGAGAAAAGTAGGAAGCCTAAACTCCCTAAGCTGCATTTTTCCTATTAGTTTTATTTACTTAAAAACAGAGTAGCTTAACAAAACTTATGTCTAAATAAAACACGTTTTGAAAGACAGAAAACTGTTACGGATAGTTTACAATTCAATTGGCGCCTTAACAACACTATTATCTTAATAGCGATAGGCTTAACTATCGCCTGAATTCACTTTGGTGTACTTACAGCACTGTTTGCCTTCTAACTATCGATAGCTTCAACTGTCGCCAGAAAATGTCTGTGTATGTGTGTGAATGGCAATATCGCGTTGTAGCCCTGGCAGGCTTTCATAACCAAGCAGCTGCTGATTTCGTTATTTTATTTGTAATTTAACGTAATTGTTAAATAAAATGAACACATTGCGACTATTACAGCCGGTGCAGCTCAGCCTGAGGCTAGAGCGGAGCTATGGCAAGCATAACAAAAAGTTCCTCTACAAAGATGGCAAGAAATACGAGAATATTATTTACTATCCCAGGTGAGCTGGAAAACCGGGTCCGGTAAAAAGAATTCTTAAAATGATATGACAAACTTTGTATAGAACGCCCGACCATCAGGATCCGCCAATCGAACCGGCCAAGCTATTCCGCGTGCAGCGCATCAAGCCCGTCAAAGGCAATCCCTACTGGGAGAAGCGCCTGCTCAAAGATCTGGGCCTGGACGGCAAACAAAGCGATTTCACCGTGGTTAAAAATATTCCTGAAAACAATGCCCGGCTATGGAAGATAAAGCATTTGATCAAAGTGTCCCCCGTGACATTCCCCTACGGCGAGCCAACCAAAGAGGACATCAAGCACACGATACTCAAGGAGAACGGCGAGTGCCTGGTGACCAAGCAAATCGGAGCTGTGGAACAGCGCAGCGAGGCACGTGCTGAATTTGACCAGCAGCCCAAGCGATTGGACACGGAGCTGCTGCGCAAGGATGCGCGACTCAAGTGGCTCAATCCCTGGTAACAATAGGTCCATCCATTCTATTGTAATATGTTAAAGAGGAAAGTTATTAAACGCGCGTAAAGTAAGTAGAGTTCAAAGTAGTATATTATTGCAAGCGCTCCAGATGCCAGGAGGAAAACCCCATATGTCTATATAACTGATAAATCGAATGCCATCAGCTCCTAAAGTTTTCGAGTTGAGCTCAAGATGCCAAACCTATAGAGTAGATCCACAATAAGTGAGATGCTTCCAAGCATTATATATCTTAGAAAAGCCCACATGCCGAATTTGATGCCTGTAGCTCCAAAAGTTCTCGAGCTATATTCCAAATAGCAACCCTATCATAAAAGTAAGACAATCATAATCGTTAAAATTCAAAACCAGGTTGCAAAGACGAAAGATGTTCCAAATCTGAATGTGGCAAATAGCTCTTATAGCTCTGAGTTGTTGGTGAGTGTTAAAGGATTCCATCCGTTTTAATAAAAGTATAAAAGAATAAAATTACAAAACCAGTGCAGAGACTTGTCTAAGTCTTGCGGTCATAGACAACAATGGCGACCTTCTTCTCGATGGTCTTGCAACCGGAGGTGACGAACATGTTATGCTTGGGATCATAGGTGACGGCATTGCTGACTACCGTCTGAACATCCTCTTGTTTGGGGCTATGGCCATAGCGTTGGAACTCGGCCTCCACACACTGGACGATGTGGGCCTTCTCGAGAGCCAAGAAGGGAACATAGTGATCGATGACATGGGCCTCGATCATGTTCGTCTTCTTCAAGCCGCCCTCCATGTTGTACGCAGACAGCTCTAGCATCTTCTCAAAATCGGAGAGTTTCGTGTCCTCGCGCCGTTTGCCACTCTTCATAAGGCGGACCAAGTTGTCGGAGATTTCGATGCCCGCCGTATTCGATAGGAATATGAAGATGGCTTTCGTATAGTCGGCATCGCCCTTATTGGGTGCATAGTCAATTAAGGAGGTGAGCGTGTCGAAAACGCCAATCGGCATCTTGTCCACCTCGTCGAATATGAAGAGTGAGCGCGGGCATAGCTTGATGCTCTGGCGCACCTCGTTATTGATGCGCTCCTTGTACTCATTCAGGCGACCCGGATGCGCAAAATCCGCCCGGCCCAAATATTTGTGCACATATTTGCTCTTTGTACCCTCCAGGTAAAGAGCTTGTGCTATCTGATCAGCCACAAAGCTTTTCCCCGTGCCCGGCGTTCCATGGAAGCTCATCACAAGTGGCTTCCGGGACGGATTCTTCGACTGCAAATGGGCCGAGAGCGCAGAAATAACATATTGCTGCACTATATGCTGGCCGAAGAGCGTGCGGGACAATGACAGCTTCAATTCTGAAAATGCATCTGTTATCAAAAACGATCTATTGCCATCTTAATCGACTTACTTTCTATATTGCCCGGCACGCTGCGTTCGTCACAGCACTCGGCGAACTTGCAATAGAAAAAATTGCTGGCGCCGAAAATGCCGGTGACTATTGCAGTACCTGTAATTGCTGATATTGGCTCAATGCCATTAACTGTGCTGGTTCCAGTAATTACAATAGCTAGTAATATGCATATAAATTTTTTTGTACATTTTTTTGAGCTTCTTGCTGACATTTCACGCTATTATATTCTCATCTACATGGATCCCAATAGCGATTGGATTATGTAGAGCTAGAAAAAAGTATCGATATATTTCCAGACTCTTACTAATAAGAATTTTTTGAAAAGTTTAATTTTTTTATTATATTGTAAACACATACTACAAAGTTGTGTTCTTTCCTTTACATTACATTTTATTTAAATAATAATAATATTATTATTATTAGTAATTTTTTTTTTTTTGCCGCCAATATATTTTGTTTTGTCTACTGTTGAGCTAGCTATCGCATTTACGTGTTTCAATCGATAAGTAAAGTCGTACAAATTAGTCATCATCATTTTATCAATTTGCACTGTCTCTAATATTGAGCTCCAATTTTGAAACAATTTGCGATGAGCAAAAATAAAATCCAACTGCTGCTGTGGCTTATAGCAGTAAGTACTCCAGTTTGTCCAATTCCAAGTTTGCATGCAACTATCGATACCATTATGATTAATGTCCGACCATTGTACATTTAATATTTCGATTACTTGATTTTCAAATTGCAATCGATAAATGCAAAGAAAAAGTAAACAAGCGTCGTCGTTGCAGTTTGTATTAGCATCAAATAGAGTTTAAACAATTTTCCAGCAGCTTATCGTTGGTAAATAACGCTTTTAAAAATGATGGCGCAAAAACAAGTGCTGCAGGAGTCCTTCCAAGGCCAGAGCCAGAACATTGAGACAACCAAATCGGCAATCACGAAAATGTTGGTTCGCACCGAAAGGTTTCAAACGCGCGTACGCAAGCACATTGATGAGAATTATACGGAGTTCATGCCCAATCATACATCGCCCGATATCTTTCTGGAGAAAGCGAGCGTGCTGGGCGACGAAATCAACGAGCTGCTGGCCACCGTTGGTGAGGAGGGTCTGGCCGCCTTAAACGACGCCAGCGCTGAGCTGGCAAAGAGCAGCAAGGATCTGCGGGAAATATTGCTGGAGCTGCGTGTCAGCGAGCACATATTAAAGCTGGACGATCTATTTCAGTGCGTCGAGGAGGCGAAGGCCAACAAAGACTGCTTGGTCGTGTTCGACCTGATGGGCAAACTGCGCAGCCTGATCTACAGCGACTCCAGGGACTCTGCCGATGTAGCGCCCGACGTGGAGCGACTTTTCCAGGCGCTGGATTGCTACGAGTCCATTAAAGTCAAGTACCATGTGCAGGCGCATCTGCTGCAGCAGAACCTGCAGGAGCGGTTCGATCGCCTGGTTCAGCTGAATTGCAAAACGTTTCCCAATTCAAAATGCGTTACACTGCTCATTAGCAAGGACGAGGCGCAGCTGCAGGACATTGTGAGTGCCCTGTTCCAGGAGCGCTACAATCCAGCCAAGCTGTGCAACTTTCTGCTGGAGCACTGCATAGAGCCGCTGATACTAAAGCCCGTTTCGGTCGAGTACAATGAGGCGGCCAAGGATGACAGCCACATACAACTAACGCTCTCGTATTCCATCAAGGACCAGGACGCTGCGTCGCCTCTGCTGCGACCCAGCTACAAGGATGTCTTTGATCATTTCCGCCTGCTGCTGCAGACGCTGAGTGGCATCAATAGCAACCTCAATGGCACTCAGCATGTCTTCAGTATTATCGGCGACCAGGTGAAGGACCGCATGCTCCAGCTGCTCGTCGAAGAGTGCCTGATACCCGCTGTTCCAGAAACAATGGATGAATACAACAGTTCGACTCTATGCGCAGATGTTTTACAGTTCGAACATCTCTTGGCGGATGCATATCTCATCAATCCCGAGCTGGACTGTGCTCTCACCGAGTTCACCAAGGAGTTCGATACATACTATCGGAATCGGCTGTCAGCCCGTGTCCTGGCCACAGCTCGCGAGATAATACAACGTGATCTGCAGGATATGGTGCTGGTGGCTCCCAATAATCTATCTGCCAATGTGGCCAGTGATCCATTTCTCTTTCCTCGCTGCATGATCTCCAAGAGCGCACAGGCAAGCATCCACCAACTTCATATAACAATTGAACTATGCTTAAAAGGACATTCGTGTTGTGTGCCAAGCGTTCTACTGGTCGTCTCAGGCAATCCTTTGGCTGTCCATCTGTCTGTCTGTCTCCATCTGCACGACAATCTCTTCATTAGTCTTCGCGTACTGTCCACTAGCTCCTGCGTCTGCACTTCAGCTATCCCTCGTTCCCTCCGTGTGTCCGTCTTTCTATGATCCCATCTGCCAGCCTATTTTTCTCCCTCTCCGTGCATTCAGCTTCTCTCTTTGCTGTCAGTCCCTATTCCCTGTCAATCTCCCTTCATCTATCCGTCCTATTCCCTATGTTCCATCAATGCTCTACTTGTCTGTCTCTTTCTCGTTATGTCCGTATTCCCATCAACCCATCCCTCCGTCTTCCCATTTTCCGTTCGTCCGTCTATCTTTCCAACTCTCCGTTTACTCGTCTCGTCATCCGCTCGCCTCTTCTGTCTTCTATCTACAGTCATTGGGGATCGTGGGAGCTGGGATCCAAAAAGGTTTGCAGTTGGGAATCTGTTCTACAGAGAGAGCTTTCAATGATATAGTTCAACAATTAAGTAGCGCTCGCATTCTAAGTTATTCACTTATAATAAAAACAATAATCTTTCCCATTCGCAGGACTTTGTTAAGCTGATGGATCGCGTGCTGCGCCAGCCAACGGATAAGACAGCTGAAGCAACGCCCGATCCGTTGGCCGGAGTCGTGGCCCAGCTGCTGGAGACGTACATCGATGAGGTGCCCAAGGTGCACAAGAAACTGCTGCAGAGCATTCCCCAGCAATCGGCGCTGTTCCACAACAATTGCCAATACCTGACGCACTGGGTGGCCCAGCATGCCAACAACGGCATCGATAGCTATCCCTCGCTGGTCAAGATGCTTCAGTCCACGGGCAGCAAACACCTGCGCGTTCAGCTCAACTATCAGCAGTCAATATTGATGGACATCATGAGTGGATTCGGTGGGTCTTCATATCCTTTCTTCTATATACAATGTACATATGTGAAAAGGCAGTTAGAAGGCGTGCTAGAATCAATATATTGTATACAAATCCTATATAGATATCCTATGTCTGTAACAATGAGCTCTGACCTTAGCGATCTCGACAACTACAAAAGTCAGAGACTTGAAATTTGATGAGACGAATAGACAGAGACAAGGAATCTACGCTTATCTAGAGAGAGAGTTAGAGTAAAGACTTGATTTTGAGTATATACACACGTTTGGCAGAGACAAGGAATCTACGCTTATCTAGAGAGAAAGTAAGAGTAAAGCCTTGATTTTGAGTATATACACACATTTGGCTGTCAGCATCAAGCTCTACAAACTCTATTAAGATCGCACAAGCAGAGACTGAGTTATAAGGGAACATTTGTAGTGTAGTAGAGGCCTGTAAAGAGAAGTGAAGTTGGCAGAGTGCCCAATATGTGGCGCATGTGCCTAAACCAATTACAATTGCAGCTCTAGCATAGGGTGAGGGTATTCAGCCAGTTGTTCACACTCCTATTAATTCTCCTTCTTTTCCTTTCACAGAATTTGAGAATCCGCATACGTTGGGCTCGACGCCGCTGCGATTGGTGCGCCAGTGCCTGCGGCAGCTGGAGCTACTGAAGAACGTGTGGCAGCAGGTGCTGCCGGAGAACGTCTACAACAGCAGCTTCTGCGAGCTACTGAATGCGTTCATCAACGAGCTGGTGCAGCGGGTGTTCAAGCTGCGGGACATTTCGGCCACGATGGCCAGCGAGCTGAGCGACCTGATTGACGTGGTGCTGGAGAAGGCGCCGCTGCTGTACCAGGATAAGCATGAGGTGCTCCAAGTGCGCAACTGGCAGAAGCTGCAGCAGCTGAAGACCATGATGAATGCCTCCCTAAAGGAGTTCACTGAACTGTGGTGCGACGGCGCCGGTCCCTTGACGGCCAATTACCAGGCGAATGAGATCAAGCACTTGATACGCGCCCTCTTCCAGGACACGGATCGACGCGCCAAGGCCATCACACAGATCGTTTAACGGCAATTGCAAATATACATTTATACGTTTTAAATTGGATTATACATAATTAAATTCTTATTACAAAACTGTAGCATATCTGTTAGCCGATCCAAGCTCAGCGCATCTCGTGCTTGGCCTGCAGCATGAGCGGACGCAGCTGCTCCAGCAGAAGGCGATGATCTCGTCCATGGGTTACGTTCAGGATGCGCTGCGCCTCCTGCAAGTGCTGCATGGCCTGCTTGTAGTTGCGCTCATATAGCTCGATCTTGCCCAGCTTCAGCTGGAGCAGACCCAGCAGCGGATTCCATTCACCATGGTATTTAGCAAAGCCGGGCACCAGCTCCCGTCCATACTCCAAGGCCTCTGTCCATTTGCCCACCTGAATCGCTGCCTCGAAGGCGGCATCGAGCGTCTTCACGTGCCAAACGTTCAAAGGATGCAGTATTCCACGCTGCTTGGCCAGGCACACTTTGCAGACGTCCAGATCTGGAAGGGAAATAGATGGAGCCTATATAGTATATATAGTGTATATAGTATATAGAGTAGAGAAGTCGAGATCACAAAGAACGAAACGAGTATATAGAGCGTATAATCTAGACAGTTCAGCATATAAATCGTGTATATCAGAAAGAATATATGATATAGAGAGCATATTCTATTGCAACTCTACATAATCAGAACTCTCCTGATCGATGAGCATAGAAATTGTGTAAGGTAACCAGATTGCATATAGTGTAACGAATACAGATCTTGTAACTATACATATCTGAGCATCTGTAGAGTATATACTACATATAGTATATGAAGTGTATATAGAACGTCGACTGCTCGACTAGCAAGAGAGTAATAGAGAGGGTAATATAAGGAATACATAGCTACTCTAGCTGTACGCATATCTAGATTTCTGGAGAAGAATTCGGAGTACATATAAGACAAAGAGTCTATATTGTACAGGACATATATATATATTCGAAGACAGCTTATGGAGTATAGGGAATGTATAGAGTATATAAAGTGCTAGAATAGCAGCTGATTTGGCTATGAATGTTATATAGAGCACACATAACATCTAGTACAAATAGTATAGAAAGTGCTCAAGTAGCAATTACTCCCGTATATGGAATGTATATAATAAGCAGAGTGCTCGAGTCGATCAAGCTATATAGTGTATGGAGTATATATAGTGATCTATAACATATAAGGTACATAGACTGTTTGAGTATCAACTAAAGTAGCTTTGCATCCATTTCTTCTCCTAGTCCGGCTGCTTGGTCCACTTACACGCCACGTCCTTCATGGAGTCCAGGCTGGACTGTGTCAGCGACATCACCTCCTGGTAGTCGGAGCGCAGCTGCTCCGGCACCGGCGTTCCGCAGTTCTCGCATGCATCCAATTGTATATTGACGCTAGCATCGCAGCTGGCATTGGGGCAAACGGCTGCGGTCATTTCGTGCATCTCCTGCGGATCAATGCACTTGCTGCACACGCAGAGGAAATAGTAGTGCTCCTTCAGATCTGCCCGCCGCTGCTCGGGCGTATTGAGCAGATCGATGTAGCTTATGTAGATCTTGGACCAGTCCAGGCACGGCAAATCCTCAATGACGTGCACATGCAGCTCGTTGCCCTCGAATGTGGCCACTGCATTCGGCTGGCAGCTGTGATCCGTTATGGAGACGCCCAGATAAATGGCAGTCGCTATCGAATTCATCTCGTCATCCAGGATGTTGAAGCCGTTCGTGATGAGCTGCATGATTAGTGAGAGAGGAGAGCATAATTAAATAGATATCTTTAACTAGCCTTCACACTTCAAATCTGTCTTTGCATGAGAAAGAGTGAGATGCACATATGGTTTAGAGCAGCACAGACATAAGCTGTTGTTGCTGCCTCTCCCTCACACTTACACGCCCATAAATGCTCATCAGCTCGTTCAGATTGGGCACCAGACTTCCTGTTCCATTTCTTTTTCCGCTGTCCGCCATCATATCCGTGAGCACCGCATGCAACGACTCCAAATGCTCGATTCGCTTCTCGTCGTTCTTAATCTCTGCATAATCTGCAAATAGGAAAATATTAAAGAGAGCATAATTTTAAAAAACTAATCTATATGATTCACCACCCACGTGACATTAAATCGCGGAACTTGCGAGATCCGTGCTCCGTGTAGTAGCCCCTTTCCAGATCCCCGCCATGTTCCAGGCGCAATATGAGCCGGCAGAGCATTCTCGCCGCGTCGGGCACAACTCGTGGCAGGGCACGCTTGAGGAACAGGCACTCGTGCTTGTGGATGGGCCAAGCCTGTTGCTGGCAGCTGCGATTGCAGTAGGAGACATAACGGCAATTGGAGCACTTCAACACCTTTGTCCTGTGCAATAATAATACATTATACTTGTACACTCTATAATTCCATTCCAACTCACGCTTCCAGGCAATTATCGCAGCGTTCCAGTCGAAACTGCGACTTAAGCACATATGCGAATGGTTTTTCAGTTAGAATTCGCGTGCCGCGTTTGATGGCCAGTTTCGAGGAGGACTCCATTGCGAACACACCTGTGGACTTGCCCAGCAAGCAGCAGTTCAAAAATATTGCATTTTGCTATATTCAAATTTGAAATGCTTTAGCGGCACCTATTTTCTAAATTTAGCGCACGGCACAAACAAAAACACAATTTACGCAAGCAACACATAAAGCGCGCTCTTAGTCGGCCCAGCGATACCCTACCCTGCAGACCGATCGATACGATATGCGCTCCATGGAGAGCAGCGCTCTCTTTCTGTGTGATATGCTCGCCATTTTGTCAGTCATTAAAGGTAATTGACTCTGTATGTATGTATGTATATGCATATTCATAACAAACACCATTTGTGACATTCCCATAAATCAATACAAGGTCCGAGAATAGCATCAAATGCGCACTTTTGCTAAAAGGCGACAGAAAATAAAATTTTTTGTTATATTAAATATAAATGTGTGGCGTATATATTAAGAGCACACACCTACACGCCAATCAAATCAAAAATATTCTTTGAGAGAGCGCGCGCTGGAGGGTCGTTATTGGTGCCCTTTGACGTGCCCCTCTCTCTCTGACAGTACTGCGTGAGAGCGCTGCTCACAATACTTGTGACGTCACAGCTGTTGCTGCGAGCTGCGGCACAAATACGTTCTCTGGCAACACTGCTCGTGACGTCACTCGTCGCGCATGTAAATAAACACCTCGCCTGTTTCCTTTTCTGTTTTGTTTATTTTCTTTGTTTTTGTTTTTAGCAAACCTTTAGCTTAGATACCATGTACTATTTATTTGTAACACATGTGGTATGCTTCAGGCTCTCCATAAGTGGTAATTATTCAAAATAAAAAAAGCAAATTACAATCTCCTCCATGCCGCTGCTCGACTTGCCCAGCAGCATCGCCTTTTCACACACACACGTCGCACACTTTGCACACATTCTTCTTCTTCTTTTTCCCCTTTTAGTTGTTCTGTGGCTTTGACCACTCCACACTCAGGATCAAGTGATCGTAGCCGTGACCATTCAGGATTTCGATGGCCGCTGCCGCATCCTTGCGCTGTTTGAAGTGAACGTAGGCGAATCCTTTGCAGAGGCCGGTATTCTTGTCGCGGGCCAGGTACATCTTGCTCTGTGGACCGATCTTCTTGACCAGCTCCTCGAGATCCGCCTCGGTCATAGACTCGGATAAGTTGGAAATGCGGATAGCGGCCGTATCGTCACGCCCACGCATACCCATGCCTCCCTTTTGGCTATCCTTGAGGAAGGGTGGCACATACTTTCCAGATTTGGGTGCATCCACAGCTGCCGATGCAGCAGCCGCCGCCTTCTTCTCCATGAGATTGGTGTCCATGGCGGTGCCTTTGTAGGGACAGTTGACGGACCAATGCTCGCCATTGCAAATACGGCACTTGGCAATGTTCTTGGTGGGATCGAGCAGCGGATCGTTGGCCTTCTCATCCTCCTTGGAGTTGAGGAACTGCATTATAATCTCCTCAGAGACCATTGTTGTTTGCGAATTGGGGCCGGGTTTGTCGTTCTTCGAATCACCAAATTTGGTCCAGGTGCGGCGCTTGGCGACAGTTTTCGGCACCACCTGCTTGGAGATTTTGTATGTGCGCACCACTTTCGTTTTCTTGTCGTCCTTATTGTATTTGTATTCGGTCACATATTTATGGCCGTTCTCAATCGTTTCCGTTGTTGGAGGCAGGCCTCCATAGTCGAGCTCCACCTCATCGGCCCAACTGGACTTGATTGTTTCAACGCCCGGCATCTGGAAGTGTTAACATTAATATATTGTTCTATGGCTTAGCCTGCATCGTTCTGTGTCAATTAACCTTGTTTTGCTATGCAAATGGACAACGAAAATTTAATACAAAATTTCGCCACGAGTTTGCAGATTGCGTCCGCACCACGAAAAGAGTCAGTTAGGGATGCAACTTGATTGTCGATAAGCACTTATCGACTTACAACAATTCATCGTCAAAAAGAACGACTGTGAGGTTATCGCGCTGGCCGCTCAATATTGTTAACTTCTTATTACTTAGGTATAAACTATTTATTGATTACTGTAAAATAACAATATAATATAATAAAACAGACTGCACTGATACCGATAAGTGGTAATTGGAGAAACGAGTACATTAATATCGATAGAGGCTACAATCAATTCAAACATGCGATATTAGCCAGCGATATGTGGTGAGTAACCAATAACTAATCTCTGTAAAATGGGCGCTAAGTTTGAAATACAATATACTTACGATATTCGCCAAGGGTAATGAGAAAAATGTTTTTTTGTAGTATAATCTTTATTGACAATAGAATTTAGAGCTCTTCATTGGAGTTACTCGTAGGTATAAAGCACAGTATACATATATATAGATATATATGTCTATATTTCATTTATGTTTATGAATGTAAGTATTGTATATAAATATATATTGTATATTTGTTTGTGTATCGTGTATGTATATATATATATATATATATTTATATATATATATGAATATTTATGTATGCGTATTTTTTAATATTTAATTGCTTAGCTTAAAGCACAGAGAATTTTGATATGAGAATATGATTGAGCCACGCAATCAAGTGGAGCGAGGGAGTGTGAGAGAGAGAGGGAGAAAGAGAGAGTGGATGATCGTTGAGTAAAAAGGCTAAAAAAGTACCGAAGAGTGAAAGATATCGATGAAAGTATACTATGACGCCTACAAATTTGACCGATATCGATGTCTTAATTAAAAAGAAATAGTCCTCACTAGCTGCAATGATATCGATGATGAAATAGGCGCTGAATTTAAAGAAAATACAAAATATGACTAGAATGGGAGTTGGCGCGAGGGATGGGATGTGGTTGTGGTTGGGATTATCTAATGAAAGACATCCATAAAGGGAAAATAAGCTTGCTCCGGCTCCAGGAGATCGGTAAGGAAGCACACGGTGCCAGCGACTCCCTCGTAAAGGCTGTGCGGTCGATCAGGAACGCGCGCACGTTGCTTAAACTCCGCATTGGTTAGGAGTTCCATAAATTTGTGAGCACGATACAGGTACTTCATTTCGTTGGTCAAGCGGAAGAGCAGAAGGAAGACGTAGCCATTGCCGGCTACGCCGTGGCAAATGCCCGGTCCCTTGCGCAAGAATCCCTTCTTCCACACCAAATCCGCGGCGCGACGCAGCGATATAATATATTTGTCCTCCTTAAAGATTAGATAGGCCTTGGCTATCACGTAGACAGCGCCGGGTGCACCATGACACCAATGCACAAGTCGCTTATCCCGGCCCGAGCGCAAATCCTCCAGAGCCACTGGGAAGTTGCCTTCGCCATCCTGCAGCTCCAGGAAGAAGTCAATCGAACGCTTGATGTCCCGCAGCTCAGCGGCGGGCGCCGATATGGGAACCGTGCGAAACCACGGGCTATCCAAGAGCATGTGCAATATGGAGCAAAGGCCATGGGCAGCGCCCAGATACTCAGTGCCATGGTATTGGTACATCAATGGCAATGGCGAGCTGTTCAACTTGCTGTACTCCCGACCACTGGTGATGATCAGCTGGCAAATGGAGATGAGGTCATCATCCGTGATCTTCTTCTCCGGCAGCACGTCGTTGAGCCAGTAGCAGCCAGACAGATAGCCAGCGCGTCCAACTAGCACCTCGTCACAACCATATTTCGTGTGCATGAACTCCTTGCTCGATGGGATGCCCGACTTGAAGTTGGCCAAGTCCATGGAGAGCTCCTCCGTATCCTTGGACTCCTGCGATATTGCAGCGGAGACGGCATAGATGCCGGCATTGCCACAGAGAAAGGAGTAACGCTCAGCAGATCTCTTCTTGTAGCGCTTGGCATTTGCTTTGGCATTGCGTATGAAGGCAGCCGCGTGCTCTAGAGCCGGATAGAGATCACGTGTCTGCTCGCAGCTATTCAGCTTCCAGAACATGTAGGCGATGCCAGCATTGCCCACATACAAGTCACCGCGATTGTCCTCTTCGTCGCTATTGGGATGACAGTGCTCCAATATGGCATCCACATAGGTGCAGATCAACGTCTTTATGTGCTCCTCATCGGTGGCAAAGGGTGTACTGTCGCCACCGGCGAAATCTGCAAACGGATTCTTCAGATAGCGCCGCTCCATTTCAAGACTAAAGTTATCGTCGGCCTCCACTTTGTCTTCAACTTTTCCCTTTTGTGTTACGTTCGTTTCGGCGGCTGCTGCTGCTGCTGTTGCGGCTGCTGCAAACAAATGCCGCAAAGGAAAAGAGGAGAAAAAGAAAAGCAAAACACTTTTGTTATCGTAAATCGATTTGCCGGTTGCCGGCTGCTGCGTACTTGGCGCAGGGCGCGGCCCCCGCCGGCTGCCGGTTGCCGGCATTTGCTTTGTCTAGGACTCGCACTTACCCGTTGTGTCTTTAGCTTTGCCTCTGTTCCAACCGGTTGTATTATAGCATCGATGGGAACGCACCTGCAACACGTTTATGCACTTAATAATACACAACTAAGGTATATAATAATTATATATTAAAATATATTATCGTGAGCAATGTGTTTTGTTCAGTTATTAGTTTGCAAGTGCTCACATGCATTAAATAATACAGTCTTGTCACACATTTGACACTGTTGCCAAAGCCAAGTTGGTTTGTAAGCTCTTAAATCCTTTCTAATATTCGTCTGTACAAGTTTGTTATCGTATTATCCTGTCGGCGTATATATGTACATCGTTTAAAATTCTATTCATGCGATAGTTAATCGCTGTGCGATATATTACGCACTTACACATTTTCAAAAAGGCTAAATTGCAGTCATGGTTATTATAAGGTATTGCTGGCTATTAAATAATACAACTTGCAATAATTATTAAAATCGTTGCAAAAAGTTCTATTGTGCAACTGGCCTTAACATTAATCGATATGCATTGCATAACATCGATAGTGACACTGCCGTCTGCTCACGCACATCGCTACTTACAGAATTTATAGAAATGCATAAATTTACTTTTGTTTTGGCTTTATAGCCCGTAAGCTTTATTTGTTTACATATATATCATTATAATATATTTCTTATTTTATCACAACAGTATTTGCTTTAAATTATTTGCGATGGTTGAGTCCCATGATAGTCGCAATCCTTACGAATATATTCAAAACATCCATATAGATAGACATAGAACTGAAAGATGAAATTAAATTAATCTCGAGAATAACGTTTAACTAAAAGCTTTATGCTTACGCATTAATGGGGTCGAAGGGTGCATATGCATACTCTGGGTACACCTCAGCCTTACGCACCAACAGCTGAGTGTCGTAGAGTAGGAAGCCGCTGAAGAGAATCAGTCCACCATATAGCGACATCGAGGCCAAGCCTAAAACAAAATGGAGCAAAAGAATTAGCATAAGATTTAGAATATATCTATGTATATATTTGATGAAGCTCAATTACTTACCAGCGCCCAGCATGGTCGTAGGCGGCAGCCACATGGATGCCAAGGATGAGGCGAAGACAACGCCCAAGCCGATGGCCAATGGACCGCCCATATACAAAAATTTATCATTCGGAGCACAAGTTGCGATCGTCGACAAGCCACCGGCAATGCCGCCCGTGTAGAGAGCAGCGCGCGTTATAATCGGTCCACCGAGGAAACACAATGGGGCTATCATGGCACCCAATAGAGCGCAATGCACGGCCCAGGCCAAGTGCTTCGGCCCCAGCCCCTTCTCATACTGAATGGAGCGAGTGACAGCTCCACTGCCAATGACCAAAGCGAACGAAGCTAGTGTCCACTACGGTAAACATAGATATACATATGTGTGAGTGTATGTGTGTGTGTGTGTGGGTGCGTGTGCGGTGGGTGACTTACCACAATGCCTCCGCGCGAGGCCAGTGAGAGGAGACGAGGCGAGCGGAAGACGGCAGCGGCAGAAGCTGCAGTCACCAAGCAGGAGCCACCAAAGAAAGCGTATGTCGATTGTATGCGCTCCTTTACATATTGCGGCCACATTCTATGAACAGAAAGAGAAGAGACGAATTATTACACAAATATATGTACATGTGTGTGCGTGTGCGGGGCTTCATATTCCTTCTCGATGTTCTCTCAGAAGAGAAGAAACGGGACATTCGTTACATTTACATGCACAGCTTTAAGAGAGCAGTCTGAGTTATCAGTAATCGGTAAAGCAAGAGAGAGAAAGAGAGTGAGAGTGTCCATCTTGCTTGATCGCAATTGGCTTACAATTGTCAGGTACCGTCGTTTCTCGCTGAGAGTGCAATAGAATAGAGCAAAGCTAAGCTGGGGGTGAGTTTGTTCTAGATTGTGCTTTTAATGATTTAGAGGAGCATAGTCTAGATCTTTCTCTCTCTGTCCCACTCTGTTTTGGTAAGTGCAATCATTGGCCAATGCCTCTACCAACGACGCATATACATATATGTATGTACATACATATGTATGTTCAAGAAATTTCTACTCACATGGCGTTGTCCGCAATGCTTGTGTGCTTGCCCATGCCGACGCCGTAGTAGCAAAGGGCGCCTAGGCCGACGACAGCGGCGCCCGCAGCAGCGCCTTTGCCCATTGAGAAAGCTGAAAGGAGCAACAGTTAAATTACAGTTGCAATTGAAAGGCAAACACTTACCATTGGCACTTGGTGGGCCCATTAGCTTCTCCTTGAGCGTGGGTTGGCTGCGTACCGGCGCCTGCTCCACGGTTACGGGATTGCGTGGGGTACGCACTGGACCACGGGCATAGTTGCGCACCAAACTTAGATTAAGTTTCGAGGATTTGGCCAGCAGCTGGCAGCTCGATGGAGCCTTCGACAATGCAAGTCGGAGCAACATTTTCTTGTTGTGATGAAATTCGCAGTCGGTTGTTGTTAAAGTTGAATTCGCTTATGTCAAAAATTGATTTAAACACGATTTTGCTGTTCGATGAAACAAATTTGGTTAGCGAGCGTAACTGATGTAAAACTTATACGTATTTTGAAATATTTCTAGAATTTCCTACTTACTATTGATACTTCGATAATTGACAATGTTGACTTGTTGCTATCGATATAAGCACAATGATCAGCTGTGTGCTACAATATATATCGTTTAAGATGTATGCTGTAGTTGGCAATGCGAATATTTTTAATTTCAAATTAATATCTTTAGTTTTAAGCATTAAAGCCATGAATATGTATGTAATACGTATTGAAAGACTTTTCTTTATTATATCTGCCCATGAGTGACTAAAGAGCAATCAATAAGAAAGCCTACGTTTCGAGTGCTCATTGCAACTATCGATAGGCTAATCGTGGGCGCAAAAGTTAAACAGCCCCGTCTTATATAAAATGCCGCAATTGCAGTTGAATTCAAATTTAATTTAATGCAATTTAGTTATGTCCAACACATATATTACGGACACGTAACAATACAATGCGATACAGCTGATTTATGACTAACTATGGCCTAATTGATCACACTACAAATTGATATACATATATATATATATATATATGAATATATAACGCCTGCTCATATGGAATATTTTCGAACCGTTGGCTGCACTGTTGGTCTCTCTGGTAAATGCGGTGCTAGACGATCCTTGTTGATGATAATGACCTCGGTCAGATGCGATTTGCGCAAATTGCCAGAATGATCATACGTATTCGTTTGCTCCAGCTCCCCCTCGGGATTCGAGGTGAACGTTTTGCACTCGTAGAGGGGACAGCATTTTGGATAGACCAAATCGGTTTCAGTGGGCGGCAGCCTATGACAGTCCCCCTTCAAGCCGACGGGTACTTTGCAGCTGTAACGGTTAATAAAGAATGACAGTGAGAATTATGTATAGCATATTAGTGCATGTGATTGGTCAACCAATCTACACTCTCTCTGAGTCACTCTCTCGCTGTGTTTATTGTGCACTCACGTATCCTCCCACACCCGAAGTGTGCCCAGGCATTGCACTCGCACACATTGCCCCGGCCGCGTAAACACTTCTCCCACATACAGCTGCCTGGCTGTCAGCGTGTCCCGGCAGTACTGTTGACTGTAACGGTAACTAGCTGCCAAATGCACCAAAATGGAATGAGTGAAGAGCACAGCTATATAGACAGATCGTCCATACTTACAGGGAAACTGCGGCATTGCCCGGCTGCCGGCTACGAAGATGAATCCTATTAACAACAATTTAGCTGATTCCATATTTCGTTTTTATTTGATTATTTTTGTTTGCCTTATTCGATTCGACGTTTGCAAAGTTTAGTGCGCAACTGATTTCAAGCAAATGTATTTAATCTCTATCTACAGTTTCTCCACATGGATTGTCTCTATTTTTATATGTGTCTGTGTGCATGTGTATGTGTGTGTGTGTGTGTGTGTGTGTGTGTGTGTAATCACATTTACTCACAGCATTTACGCGCTTTCTCTACTGGGAATTTAACAATATTTTTATGTATATGAAATGTGTTGATGCTTTTCTATATGGCTTGCTTATCGCTCGGCCCGCAGCGCAGAAAAAATCGAAGTTCAAATGTTGATGGCATGACCAGGCGCTACCCTGTAGAGCCCTTCAAGAATACGGTAAAGTGGTAGAGTGGGGACTGTGAGATGGTTGCCCAAGTCTTTATGGATGTCTCTCTATGATGAGCTTATCTCTCTTATCTCTGCATTTTAATATGAGTTGATCTTTCTCTATATCGGCTCTCTCTATCTCCCTTTTTCTGCCTCCCTTGCTGTGCTTCTCTTTCTGTGTCTGTCTGTCTCTCTGTTTATCTCTCTCCATCTATTTCTCGTTGTCCGTTCTTTGCCTCCCGCTCTCTCCTTCATTATTTTTTATCTCTTTCTATCCCTATATCTTTAATTTTATCGCTCACTCAGTCCTTGTCAGTTCTTTTCTATCCCTTTCTCTATCTCTGTCTTTCTCTCTCGCATTCTCCTTGTTTTCTCGATCTCTATCTGTCTTTCCCATTCTCCTCGTTTTCTATGCCCTTCTCTGTCTCTCGATTGCTATTTTTTCTCACTTCTTTCTCGCCCTCTTTCTTTTTCTTTCTTTCTCTCTCTTTCTATCTCTCTCTCTCTCTCTCTCTCTCTCTCTCTATTGACAAATGTTGTCTATAGTCAATATGCCTTTCATGCAGTTTCTTGAAAAATGGCAAACCGATTGATGTTTACGAGAACGTACCTATATATGCACACATATGTATATATACATACTATATACCAAAGATAGCGTATGTGTGTGCTCTTTGATGTTAAATGTTAAGACATTGTTTATAAATATTTTGATTCACTTTGTGGACTGCGTCTGACCACTGCGAAGCCAACTGTGTGTGGGGCACTGGGCCACGGCAGATGAATCATGTTTTCATGCTTATACAATCAAGAGAGAGAGAGATAGGTAGATAGATGGTGAAGGAGAGAGCGACAGAATAAGAGCGAGAGGTAGAGAGTGGGAGACGATACAAACTGTATCCTAACTAAAGTCAACTTTGATTGCTCTATTAAAAGGGTTTGTCGCTTCTTCAATCATTTCGCCATCATCCTTTCAATCAACTCTTCCAGCTTTATAAGCTGAGCACAATTAAGAAGCGGAATGAAGAAGCATCGAGTAGGAGATTATCTAACATACTTAGACCTAATCTTTTCAATGACTATTGCTTGATTGAATAACTTATAACTTACTTATCTTCTAGACTGATTGATTGATGGAGAATAGCTATTATGTATTCATGGCTGAATGCTTGGCTGATTTGATTTGTTTTATTGACTGATTAACTGATATATGGCCCTATTGATTTGATTATCTGAGCTGTGCAGACATGATGGATTGACTGACCAATTGATTCACTGACTGACTGATTGATTGACTGCAATAGAGATAGAATCTGCTGAAAATTCTTTAAAGTAATTCAAGTCAATTAGTTTATTCGATGCAATAGACTTTCGCTTCGACTCACTATTGATGTGAGTCCCCGATTTCATGCACATTTGACAATTTGAACCTTTCACACAAATCGAATCGGCGATTAGCTGTTGCTGTTGCTCAATCTAATCAATTGCCCAGACAGATAACCTTCGATACGGCAAAGCAAAAAAAAAAAAGAAAAAAAAAAACGCTTGAAATTTCCGCCACACTTGCAATTTCCTGCACAAATCAAATCACGCTATGAAAAAGTGTGTGCATTCCTAGCCAACAAGTTTGAGAACGGAAACGGAAATGGAAATTGTCAAACACAAATTTCTAATAGCCCTATCAACTGCGATGCTTGATTGACGCATCAGCCAACAGAATGTTGCTTACTTTTCAGCGCTTTCCCCATTTCCTTCTGATTTTATTCATTGTATACTTTCGCTGCAAATTCTAAGAGCTCTTAGAAGAGGCATCACCAACTTAAAGATACCCTAAACAGCTTTTGTAGATATGCATAAAAACTTGTACTTGAAGTCAATCTACATTGATTGAGCACATATTAAAAGTCGTATTCCTCCCGACTTAAGTAAAAGTAAAACTCAATCAAATTGAACTGCATAAATCAAGTGGCTTTCAAAGTGCTCTTTATAACAAGTCTGCTACGTTCTATTAGAACTTTGTTATCATATATTTTAGTCATATATAAGTCCTACATCAGTAACATATAAGCAATATATCAGTCTAACACAGGCATACTTTATATTTTATTTACTTTATTTATGACTAAATAAATCGATCATACATCAGTCATACATCTTACATACTTCGGCCATACATCATCATCATCATCAGTCATACCTTAAAACTCTATTAAAGTGAGCTAGTTTTTGGGAGAGTTCTAATAGCAAAAGTCAAATTAAGCATACATCAATACATCAATAATTAAATGCCAACTGAACTACTTCACTTTCAAATCAATCAAAATTCTTTCATACTTCAATCATAAAATAGCTGAATGAGCTTTAACTTGATGTTCATGTAAATAAATATAATTGACTGAGTGATTGAGTGATGGACATTGCTCGATTGGTTGATTGATTGACTGGTTGAATGATTGCATTGACTGATTGGTTGATGGATTGACTGATTGATTGCAAGACTAAGACAAGGCAGATAAAAAAAATATAGCTGCGCTGTGTATTTATAATTGAACAAAAGCCCGATTGATTGATTTACTGATTGCGTGATTGATTAATTTGAATATTTGCAATAAGGTGAAAGTTTTGTATTTATTATTGAGTGAATGACTGATTGAGATTGATTGACTGATAAACTGACCAACAGATTGATGAACTAACTCTCAACAAATCAAGTTTATGTCTGATACTGACTGCCAGATTGATTGATGGACTGGCAATGGCAAGAATCGAATAGATCAATGGAATTGACTATTAATGCTCAAGTACATGAGTTTCTTCGCAGCAGTTGCAATAGACTGTCAATAATTAGCCGAGAATGTCAAATCACTTGCCATTAATTGATGTAGACAGCGAGTAGTCCAACTAATCGGTGCTACAGCTCGCTTTTTAGTTTCCACACGAACTGTGCGAGCTGCATAAATTGTCGCTGAAAAGCTGTTCGAGAAAGAGGTGTAAAGCGAAATTCGGGAATTGCTTTTTATGAAACCCAACTCACTCTCCCTCTCTTTCTCTCTCTCTGTCCCTCTCTCCCACACTCTTGCTCTCTCCTCTCTGGATGAGGTTGGCGCTGATCGTTGATCGTTGTTTGCTGTTTGTTGTTTGTTGATCGTTGAGCGTCTTTGGCTTGGGGTTGTTTTTGTTTTTGTTTTTTTTTTTTGGAGCTGTCGCCGCTTGCCGGTTTCATCAGTTAAGCGACGAACGCGGCACGGTTAAGTACGTAGCGCTCTATAGATATAAAGATATACAAACATATAAACATATAAATATACAGAAACCCAAACCTACACAAATACAGATACAGATACAGATACAGATACAGATACAGATACAGATACAGATACAGATACAGATACAGATACAGATACAGATACAGATACAGATACAGATACAGATACAGATACAGATACAGATACAGATACAGATACAGATACAGATACAGATACAGATACAGATACAGATACAGATACAGATACAGATACAGATACAGATACAGATACAGATACAGATACAGATACAGATACAGATACAGATACAGATACAGATACAGATACAGATACAGATACAGATACAGATACAGATACAGATACAGATACAGATACAGATACAGATACAGATACAGATACAGATACAGATACAGATACAGATACAGATACAGATACAGATACAGATACAGATACAGATACAGATACAGATACAGATACAGATACAGATACAGATACAGATACAGATACAGATACAGATACAGATACAGATACAGATACAGATACAGATACAGATACAGATACAGATACAGATACAGATACAGATACAGATACAGATACAGATACAGATACAGATACAGATACAGATACAGATACAGATACAGATACAGATACAGATACAGATACAGATACAGATACAGATACAGATACAGATACAGATACAGATACAGATACAGATACAGATACAGATACAGATACAGATACAGATACAGATACAGATACAGATACAGATACAGATACAGATACAGATACAGATACAGATACAGATACAGATACAGATACAGATACAGATACAGATACAGATACAGATACAGATACAGATACAGATACAGATACAGATACAGATACAGATACAGATACAGATACAGATACAGATACAGATACAGATACAGATACAGATACAGATACAGATACAGATACAGATACAGATACAGATACAGATACAGATACAGATACAGATACAGATACAGATACAGATACAGATACAGATACAGATACAGATACAGATACAGATACAGATACAGATACAGATACAGATACAGATACAGATACAGATACAGATACAGATACAGATACAGATACAGATACAGATACAGATACAGATACAGATACAGATACAGATACAGATACAGATACAGATACAGATACAGATACAGATACAGATACAGATACAGATACAGATACAGATACAGATACAGATACAGATACAGATACAGATACAGATACAGATACAGATACAGATACAGATACAGATACAGATACAGATACAGATACAGATACAGATACAGATACAGTTAGGGATGCTGAAGGGCTTGCCATCAATTGCAATTAAGCTGCTCAAATCAATTACGCGCATTAACAGCAAATTGAATTAAAGCGCGTGAACAACAACAACAACAACAACAACAACAGCAACAAAGGTTCAACAATTGCAACAACAAACATCAAGTGCTTGTTCGTCTCAAATTTTGAATAAAAAAAAAAAAAACATAAACAAAAATGCGAAATGTGCATAAAGAAAAAAACGAGAAATAAAAATGCGAAAAAAAAACAAGAAAAATGTGTAACAATCGAATTCGTAAATAATTAATTAATAACGGCATTTGCATAAAAAGTTAATTCAAATTTTTTGTTGTTATGTTGTATTTATTTATTTATTTTTTTCAATTCTTTTTATGTTTTGTGCTTTTTTTATCCTCAGAGCCTCAAAGGCTGTTAATTAGTGATAAATATTTATATAAAATTGTGCGTGCGTGTTGAAGGGGTATATTGATTTCTAAGTATGTGACATGGCTATATCCATAGAGTATGTATAAATATATTCCTGATCTACTTCAGTAGAAGAGTGAGCCTACCCCAGTGTTAGCCGTCTCTCTCTCTCTTTGCTCATTCGCTGTTCTTCTGCTCAGCTGCCTCTGTTAGTCCATCTCTCTCTAGGTCTCTCTGTCTGTCTTTCCATCTGGCTTTCCATTTCTGCTCCATCTGCATCTCTTTGATCTCCTTAAAGACATAATTGACCCATTAAACACACTAATCACTCTCTCTTTGCTCATCTTCTTCTTTGCCCATCTTCTTTTGCTCTGCTGTCTCTGTTAGTCCATCTCTCTTTTTGTCTCTCTTTCTCCCATCTCTCTGTATGTCTATCCGATCTTCCATAGGTCCAATTGATATATCATTTTCCTATATCACTCTCATTACTCTCTCTTTGCTCAGCTCCCTCTGTTAGTCCATCTCCTTTTCTGTGTCTCCTTGCATCCCACTTTCCATATATCCATTTCCATTTCAGTTCCATCTCTATCTCCATTTCCATCTCCATCTCTCTATCAGACAAACCATTTTCCTTTATCACACTCAGCACGAGTTTATTTCAAATCATCGATAACTTTCGTGATTAAAATATCATTCATGCATATCGACTGTAGGGCATCTGATAGTCGTGCATAGCTCACTGTGAAATGCCTAGCAGTTAAATCCTTTTTATGTTGCAATTCAATTGTTCTAGGGCCTAGAGTCTCGCGGTTAATTAGTGTTAATGTAAATATAAATATAAATATACATATGTAAATATATTTGTTGCGTTTTTCTCTACTTTTTGTAGAACTTTTGTTGACTTTATTAAAGACCCATCAATTGTTTTCTGTCGCCCATTCATGAGTTGCGTGCAATGCTCTGGGGTCGCTGTCAGTCGTTTGTCTGTTTCATCATCTCTAAGTTTAGTTGTAGCCTCATCCGTCCGCCTGTCTGTCCGGTACTTTTGTCTCTTCGCCCGTTCCTCCCAGTTTGCCAGTCCATTCGTTCTTTTCTTTCGCTTCTTCCCACCCATCTTCGTCCGTCCGTTAGTCCTACACTCCGCCGTGCTGTTTGTGTCTTCATCGGTCTATCCGTCTTTTCTGCGGAAATACATCTCGTAGTTGGTCTCGCAGTCCGTCTGTTCGTCCATCATTTCGTACCTCTGGCCATAGCTCCATTTGTCCTTTCCGCCTGTCTCTTCTTTTGTTCATCTGTCTTTGCATCCGTCCTGCCTTCTTTCCCCTTATCCACCCGACTTTCCGTCCGTTCATTTGTTAGTCCAGCTCTCCGTCTAGTTATCTGTCTCTTTGTCCGTCTTTCAGTCTCTTTCTTTATTCGTCTCTCCGTTTGTTCTCGCTGCCTCGCTTTGGCTTCTTTTCATTTGCTTCCATCACTTTATGATAATACGTCAAGTGGAACTCGAGCCTACGCCGTAGTGAGCCACTTTTGATCACTAAGTTATTAATGAGATTCTATAAAATCGATGTGAAATGCTTTTGAATAATTTAATTGGAGCTTGAACCTTTGAGCTTTGTTATTCGCTTTTTTCTCCCCTGCGCTCAAATGCTGTCTGAATTCTTTACTTTTATGTAGCTTGAACAAGTAGATCAACTATACATATATATATATATATATATATATATATATATATACATATTAGAGGTATTCCCTCTAAATATATTATTTTGCAATTGATTTGAGTTGTCCTCGCACATTGAACCCTTCGAACAATTGCGTTAAGTTTATGATAATCAACATGATATGCTAATAACCTACTTTATTTTGTTGTTGTTGTTGTCGTTGTTGTTGCTACCGATGCAAATTCCAATAAGAAACAAAGTATTTCTTATTTGATTTTTTGGATTTTGTTTTTTTTATTTTTGCATTTTTGTCATTTTGTTTTTCAATTTCAGACAAAATGTAAATTGCAAAGCGGTGAACGAAGTTTTTTGAACAGCAAATCGAACAAATCAAGAAATTGGAAACCAGCTCAGACACACACACATACTTAAACATACACACACACACACACACACACATAGGCACACACACACACACTTGCTTGTCGAGGTGTAGGTCGGGCTTTTGTTTTATTTTAATGTGCTTCAATGAATATTTCGCATGGAAATTGATGCAAATTGTTGACTATGTTTGGCCAGAATGATGCGGCAACAGCAACAACAGCAACAGCAACAGCAGCAGCAGCACAGCAGCAACAACAACAGCAGCAACAGTTGCTAGAAGATTCACAGAATCTGCACGAAGAGCAGCAGCAGCAGCAACAGTTGCTCGAGCAACTTCAACATCGTAATCTCAATCAGAATCTCAAGCGGCAACAGAATCGGCAACAGCAGCAACAGTTGCTAGAGCAGCAACATACGCTGAAGCAACAACAGTTGCTACAACAGCAACAGCAACAATATCTGCAGCAGCAGCAACAAACGCTTAAGCAGCAGCAGCAGTTGTTGAAACAGCAACAGCAGCAGCAACAACAGTTGCTGCTACAGCAGCAACAGCAGCTGCAACAGCAACAGCAGCAGCCGAGACGCTTTAGCTTTAGCTTCAATGTTAAGATTGCTGTGAATGTCAACACGAAAATGTTGGCAAATCACGAGCGAACTAAGCAGGAGCTAGAGCAACAGCAGCAGCAGCAGCAACTGTTGCTAGAGCAACAGAAGCAACTAGAACAGCAAAGAATGAAAAATGAACTACAACAGAAAACAGCAAAGAACAATAAACAACAGGAGCAGCAGCAGCAGCAGCAGCAGCAGCAACAGTTGCTAGAGCAGCAGCAGCAACAACTCAAGCAACAAGAATTGCTACGATCTCGTTCCCATGCCAATTGTTATGGGCAAAGCCTGTTGCAGCTAATCCGTGGCAACTTCTCGTGCAGCCGCAACGGCAACATCTCTACCATGTTGCTGGGACATTTGCTGCTGTTGCTGCTGTTGCTCTCGCTATGCTGCAACGTTTGCTGTCGCTCGCAGCAACAGTTCGGCTTCACGCCAGCAACACCAACAACGACAACAATGATTGCCGTGATGCCATTCGCCCAGACGAACATGCGACCCACCTTGGACAGCGATGTTGTCGAGAAGGTCGCCGTCTGGGCCAAGCATTTGGGCGCATCGCCACCCACCGTCGCCGAGGGCATTGTCATCAGCAGCATAGCGAGAGCGCCAGTTTACACGCCAACGCGAGTGCAGCAACAGCAGCTGCAACTGCAGCAACAACAGCAACAGCAGCAACAGCAGCTGCAGCAACAGCAGCAGCAGCAGCAGCAGCAACAGCAGGAGAAAAATTCAGGCATCGATGAGCGAATCGTCCTGGAACACGTTACCCGCGACTGTGTTCAGCGCTGCATTGTGGAGGTGAGTCGATAGTTTTGCTACGATAAATATAACTAGTATAATAGGAGAGCGAGAAGAGCTTGAGAGACTTGAGACTGAAGACTTTGACTAGAAAAATCTGAGAGAAAAATTTTAGGGCTTAGAGTTTGATCTGTCGTAATATCCAAAAGTCAAAGACTTATAAAGAGTTTCCTTGAAAGAACTAAAGTCTATGTTTTAGTTTACCCCTCAATTTATCTCCCTGATAAAGCTGATGTTAGCCATCCAATTACTTCTTTCCCTCTCCCTCTGCACTTTCAACTAATCTGTTATTTACTTCACATTAAATCCATCTTTTGTCAATGAATAACTAAAAGTTAACATCTGTTACGTTTAGTCACATGTCACAAAGCCTATTGAAATCGTAGGCTTTAATTAAGCGATCAACGTGATCTATGTGATCTACTTGATCTATGTGATCTATGTAATATCACGCCCCCTCTCGTCCCCACTTTTTTTTTTCTTTATTGTCAAGTTACTTGATTATAGCCTGTGTTGTTGGCTCCGCTTGTCATGTCAAAGGGGCACTTAAATCAGCGGCATCTACAATTTAGATGCTAAATGGAACGATTATTTGTATCTATCTCAACTATTGTATCTGAATCTGTATCTGGATTTGCATAAGCATGCAGCTGCAACTACTACAAGTGAATGTATCTGTATCTGTATCTGTATCTGTATCTGTATCTGTATCTGTATCTGTATCTGTATCTGTATCTGTATCTGTATCTGTATCTGTATCTGTATCTGTAAATGTATCTGTATCTGTATCTGTATCTGTATCTGTATCTGTATCTGTATCTGTATCTGTATCTGTATCTGTATCTGTATCTGTATCTGTATCTGTATCTGTATCTGTATCTGTATCTGTATCTGTATCTGTATCTGTATCTGTATCTGTATCTGTATCTGTATCTGTATCTGTATCTGTATCTGTATCTGTATCTGTATCTGTATCTGTATCTGTATCTGTATCTGTATCTGTATCTGTATCTGTATCTGTATCTGTATCTGTATCTGTATCTGTATCTGTATCTGTATCTGTATCTGTATCTGTATCTGTATCTGTATCTGTATCTGTATCTGTATCTGTATCTGTATCTGTATCTGTATCTGTATCTGTATCTGTATCTGTATCTGTATCTGTATCTGTATCTGTATCTGTATCTGTATCTGTATCTGTATCTGTATCTGTATCTGTATCTGTATCTGTATCTGTATCTGTATCTGTATCTGTATCTGTATCTGTATCTGTATCTGTATCTGTATCTGTATCTGTATCTGTATCTGTATCTGTATCTGTATCTGTATCTGTATCTGTATCTGTATCTGTATCTGTATCTGTATCTGTATCTGTATCTGTATCTGTATCTGTATCTGTATCTGTATCTGTATCTGTATCTGTATCTGTATCTGTATCTGTATCTGTATCTGTATCTGTATCTGTATCTGTATCTGTATCTGTATCTGTATCTGTATCTGTATCTGTATCTGTATCTGTATCTGTATCTGTATCTGTATCTGTATCTGTATCTGTATCTGTATCTGTATCTGTATCTGTATCTGTATCTGTATCTGTATCTGTATCTGTATCTGTATCTGTATCTGTATCTGTATCTGTATCTGTATCTGTATCTGTATCTGTATCTGTATCTGTATCTGTATCTGTATCTGTATCTGTATCTGTATCTGTATCTGTATCTGTATCTGTATCTGTATCTGTATCTGTATCTGTATCTGTATCTGTATCTGTATCTGTATCTGTATCTGTATCTGTATCTGTATCTGTATCTGTATCTGTATCTGTATCTGTATCTGTATCTGTATCTGTATCTGTATCTGTATCTGTATCTGTATCTGTATCTGTATCTGTATCTGTATCTGTATCTGTATATGTATCTGTATCTGTATCTGTATCTGTATCTGTATCTTTAACTGTATCTAAAATATTTGGGTTACCTGCCAAATTAATGGCAATTTGCATGAATGCACATTGTGTGGGTTGCTTCCTCGAATGTTCTCTGGGTCTGTCTTTGCTCTATGTGAAAGTTGCCTGTTGTCGGCACCAGATGGCGCCAGCTGCTTACCAGTTAGAGCTAGTTGTATTCATTAATTGTCCAAAACCAAAATAAATAAATAGAAATTGTTCGAAATGGAAACAAATCGAAAACATATTTCATCATCTTTAGTTTTATATATATATATATATATATACATATATAGAAAGAGAGAGAGAGAGAGAGAGAGAGAGAGAGAGAGAGAGAGAGATACCATAATTGATATTGTAGCGCTGCTTTTAATTAGTTTCTCGGTGAACTCAACTCGCCTGTTCACGTATCTGGCATAATTAAAAAAGTGTTTAAGTGCTCTTTGCTTTTGCTCTTTGTTTTTTCCACTTTATATTTGTAATTTATGTTTGTTTTTTACAATTGTTGCCATAATTATTCAATTATCGCTCTGAAATTTTCAATAGTTTGCTGCTCAACAATAGATGGCGCCACATAATCGCAGACAGCTGCTCTATCCAGCTCAAACTTCTCTCTTTGCTCTCTACTCTACTTCATGTCTGTACTATTATCGATAATTTTTCAATGTGTTATCGATATACATATTATCGACTCCATTGGCATCTCAGTTTCTCATTATTCTCCATTTCCACGTTGCTTTTCATCTTTCTCCGTTTTTCTCTCTATCTCAATCAGAGAAAGCTCTGCTATGTTCGCTAATCGATAACTACTTATCGATATAGCTGAGAAAGCAGACAGCTGTCAGGGCATTCAATTAGACTCTAGTTGGGACTAGAGTGTGCTAATTAAGCGCTACACATTTCACACTCATTCAACACTCATTCAACACTCGACAATTCCCATTTCACGGCTCGTAAAGCCCATGCCCCATTACCCCGACCGAGACCTATTTAGAAAGAGAAAGAGAGAGAGAGAGAGAGAGAGAGAGTGAGTGAAGGCAATGCAATCGAAAGCCCCATCTCGATGTCAGTTTGGCTTAATTAAAGCTAATCAGGCAGCCTAATTGCTGTAAATGCTGTACGAACTGAGATTCAAACACGGATTGGGAATTCGAGATGTTCTCTCCATCTCGCTCTCTCTCTCTCTCTCTCTCTCTCTCTCTCTCTCTTAGACTTTGCTCTCTATTTACTTATGGGGAATGTCCCTAGTATGTTTGTAAATTGTTGCTTATCGCTTGGCTGCTTTAATTGCTTCAGCTGCAGCTGGCTGGGCAGCTCTAGAGGGGCAGCCGAATAGATTGGATCGCAGCGCAAATATCTAGCTCTACAAAAGAATCACTCGACGCGATGATGATGCTGTTGATGATGCTGATGATGCTGATGATTCTGTGCAAAATGTTCAGCCAATTTATTTAGCGTTTCGGACTGCAACGCAATAAAACAACAAGAGTGCATGTGACCGACTAGCAGATGCCCTAAATGAAACCCATTTACATGCGAAGTCTTAAAGCACCAGGCACTGAAGGTCTTGAGCTATGTTTAAGTAACACGCTTTAAGTAATGAGCACTTCCTCAACTCTTTTCCTAAACTTCTGGGGCAATTGCATACCGAGTTTTATGATTTCAGCCTTTAAATTTCTCGAGTTGCCTCAACAAAACCTATGTTATAGGAAAGATATGAAAAAGAGGAAAAACTTTTTATCATTATACTCCTTTCTCGAACTATTAAAGATCTTGAGTTTTGTCAAAATAACTCAAACTTCTTTGGCCTCATGCTATGGAAACCCTCATGCTATGGAAACCCTCAAGTTTTGCTCAAACAAACATACATCATTATCATATTTTTCAAAATTTTAGATTACCTCAGCTAGACTTTTCATATTTATATACTAGATATATCTATAATGCTATGAGTTTTTTAATATACCCACTTTAATTACATTTTAAGAGGCTTTTTTCACTAACAACATCAACAAATGGTGTCAATAACACACACACAAATACACTAAGGTTGCAATATATACATTTGTGTGTAATAGTCAGTCAATCACTCAGTCAGTCAGTCAGTCAGTCAGTCAGTTAATGTAATAGAAATTGTACTACAAAAGAAGCTGCAATGACGACATGAAAGTCCCCCTCCAATGCCAATTAGCTACCAGCTCGCCCTACATGCCACGCCCACCCACTCGACCCCTCCCCCCTTACATCTTTCATTTCACACACACATATATATATACACACACACAAACACACACACACATTTACAGTCACTCTCTGTGAACTGTTTGTGAAAAAGCCAATCAAGCTAAATTAATAAAATATTACGTAGAATTCTAAATTAAATTGACGCGTGTGCAAGAATAAAGAAACACAAACACACACACACACATATACAAACATTCACACACACACATACATTCATGTGTATGTATTGTATATGTATGTGTATACATAGAGATGTCTAAATTGTGCAACTGCATGCGATAATGTCAAGCTTAAAGGCAATTCGAATCATGGAAATGAAAGCTGAAATGGGAAATTTAAATTGTGAATGGAATTGGAGGGGAAAAGAGAAAGAGACAGAGAGAGAGAGAGAGAGAAAGAGATAGTTCTAGAGATAGACAGAGAGAAAGAGAGAGGGTGAGAGAAAGAGAGAGTAAATAAGAGATAAAGAGATTGAGAGAAAGGGAGAGTGAGAGAAAGAGAAAGAGAGAGGAAGAGAGAGATAAAGAGAGAGAGGTTCAGAGAGAGAGAGAGAGAGAGATACAGAGAGAGTTTCAGAGAGAGAGAGATACAGATAGAGAGAGAGAGAGAGAGAGAGTGGGAGAGAGAGAAAGAAAAAGAGAAAGAGAGGGAGTGAGAGAAAGAGAGAGATCGAGAGAGTGACAGAGAGATAGATGGAGATTGCGAGAAATAGAGAGTAAGAGAGGGACAGTGGGAGAGAGAGAGAGAGAGAGATAGAAGATAGAGAATGAGCGAGAGAGACAGAAATTATAGTGATTCGTAGTGAATTGATGGGGAAGAGCTAAGAAAACAGAGGAACAAGAGAGAGAAGTAGAGAGAAAGAAAAGTGAGAAGACAAAGAAATATTGAGATTGAGACAGATGCCAAGGCTAGATAGAGAAAAGAACAGATTCAAAGCAAAAAACTGTAAATTTAATAAGAGATTCTGAATGAAAGACATATGCAAGTCATACAAAGCACGATCTAACAGAAGCAGAGCCAGAGAGACATCGACACAGTAGAAGCAAAGAGCGAGAGAGAAATTGAATTTGTTAGCTGAACTTAATTTGCATTCAGTGCTATGAGTAAGAATTACATTTTGCTTGCCCGATGGAGGCTCTTCTTCTTCGTCTAGTGTGCCCCACTAGAGATCCATTCTATTCATGTTAATGCTAAGCTCCATTATGTAGCACTAGGTTAAGCAACTTTTGCGCGTCTCTTGTTGACCTTCGATACGAGCAAAATGTTTTTCTTTTTCATTTTTGGCTAATTATCAATGCAGATTTATTTCGAATGGAGCAGAGATCAAAGATTCAATATCCAAGTGAAGCACGTGCTCTAAGCTTAAAAGAGAGCCAGAGAGAGCCTAGTGGGAGAGAGGGAGACGGGTAGAGGGAGGCAGAGGGCCGTCTGAAACTCGTTTGGCGTGACGCACGTTAAATGTTGATTTGGTCAAATAGATTTGTGCATTTTTAATAGACAGAAATTCTCAGAAATCGACTCGAAAGGCAGCAAGTCAACAAATTGTGAATGCTCATTGAAAAGGTGGAAATGGGTATATAGACTAATGAGTGGGAGGAGAGCTTGACCGAGTCTTTGTCTGTTGAGTTGTGTACTTGACGTTGTTTTGTAATTCTGTCTGTCTGTCTCTGCCCACCCAGCTCTACGTCTTTTCTGTCTTTCTATCTATTGATCGATAACTTTTTGGATATAAATTACTTAAAATCGATAACTTACTTTCGTTTTTTTAGCTTTTAAATCTGTTATAGAGTAGGTCTAGTATCTAGTAGGTCTAGTATCTAGTAGCCTACTAGATACTAAATACTATTAGTAATAGATCTAGTATGTCTAGGTATACTAGGTTAGAATGTATCCAGTTTTCGTATACTTACACTTCATGCTCTACCAACATTTATGACACCACATTCATGGATATGAAACACTTTCTAGATCAGATCTCACTGCAACTACTTTGATTGGTACATAAACTTTACTCTAATTTAATATACCCCGCTTAGTCATGTTCAATGATTACAGGGTATTTCATAAAATTGTATACTCTTTTTACTTTTGTATAGAGCGCAGCTTTTAAAGGTCACAAGCTGGTTAAGTGCTCTACCTCTCTCTATATCGCTCTTTATCTCTCTCCCTCTTTCTCTCTGTCTCTCTGTCTCTCCCCACTCTTTGTTTACTTCCTCCTTCACTCTTTCATTCGCTTTCTTTAGCAATTTGCCTTTCTCTACGCTGTGGCATTGTCTGAATGAGAATGCGAATGCGAATGCATTGACATTGAATGTGAATAGTCTTCCCACGGCAAAGCTTCCCTTACACTGTCCTACACTGTGTCTACACTCACCTACATACATATTTCCGTTCTCGTTCTTTATTGATGTTTTATTTGTATTTTTCCAGGAGGATCTATTTCTCGATGAATTTGGCATCAAGTGCGATAAGGCCGACAACAGCGACAAATGCTACAAAACACGCGTAAGTCAACACCTGCCCCTTGCCACGCCCCCTCTGCCCCTTCCATTCGTTACTGTTCAAGTGGTGTCAAGTGTTGTCTTGACCAAAGGCCGCAAAGTCCCGTAATTCGAGACTTGCTTTCGACTGACCCACAAAAAAAGGGGATAGAAAAGCAGCAGAGGAACGAAAATCAAAACATTCCCAGTAACTGAAGCCGAGTAGACCCCGAATTCCCAGACAAAACGTGTAATTGCATAGCCAACATAATGAACGACTGCCAGATATCCTATCATATAAATAAACAAAGTACATATGTATATGCATGTATGCCTTTATTGTACATTATGAGAAATGTTTCTTAGCTGTCTCTTATGTTTGCTCTCCGATTGCACTTACGCAAGTTAGTTAACAAATTGAACGACTGGTAGATACTTTATCTTATACAATAATAAGCAGTTTCAGTGCAAATTATTATATTTTTGATGAGAAATGCTAGTGCATACTCTTCGACTGCTCTTGAAAATTTTTGCTACTATTGTGAACCACTAGTAGATACCCTATCTCATACATGAGCAAAGGGGGGTTCATGACCCAATGAAGGGTCCATTCTATTTATCATGAAAAATACTTTTCAGCCAATCAGTATGCCTATATTACGAAAATACGATAAAAAGCATGATGACCGACTATTAGATACCCTTTAATATACATAAACAGGGCATATTTCCGAATTTTTTAACTTTTTTACTTGCTTTCGTTTATTCTAAATTAGTTTTGAACGACTCGTAGATACCCCTTTCTCATACGGAAAGTCGTCAATCTTTAAGATTCAACCCTAACCATCTCATAAAAACTTTTGTAACCACTAACAGATACTCTATCTATGCAGTTACAGTCAGTTATCTTCACATTTTGTTTAGTTCTCATTCTCTATAATAATGAGCGCCTAGCAGATACCTTTTGTTGTAAAGCAAACACTTAATAATATAGAAGAGTCTTCAACATACCAGAGATACCAATCCTTAAATGTAGAGTGTATGAACAAATTTCTCTCAAACTCAAAAAAAAAAGAAAAACCACATTTAAAGTCAAAGCCATTTCGAGGCTCACATTTGTATTTAAGCTTAATCGCAAACTGTTAAGAGGTTGCTGCTGATTGAGTTATGATTGAGTTGCGATATCCTGGGCACAGTGGGAACTAGTTGCATACCAGCTCGAAGTGCATGAGACGCGACCAGTCGTATTCCCGTTCCAGGCAGCTCAAGAACCCATCGAACATCAGGTGCAGGCTCATCAATCGATTCGACCTGCACTTGGAGGCGAGGTACTTGATCCAGACCTTCTGTGTGTTTTGTACCTTGCAGCAATCCATCTCAGATCAGCCAGACTAGAGGTTTCCCAGGACTTCTTCTCCACTCGACTATTGAGAATACGAAAATTTTTCGTTAACGACAAATTAAAAGAACAGAAAATAACTACGAATTGTAATGAGCATCTAGAAAAACTCTCTGAGAGTATTTGAAGTGAACAACAAAGCGAGTGTGAAAGTAATGTACCCAGAGACTACGATTAGAGAGCAGTATTAGTCACGTTTTAAAATTATAACAATGTTCATATAGTCCTTGACTGTGTGGGTTCCTAGCAGGTTACAGTTTATAAGAGACCATAAAGCACATTTCACAATTTAAGCTGCTCGAGATAGACTTTCTTAACGTATATTCTCATATATGAATTGAAAACCTATAAATATATATTTGCTTAAAGGATTCCCATTGCTTTTCCGAGCTCTTTCTTATCTCTAATTTCTTTAACTCTAACCCAAATTGTTCGTAACTCCCTTTCTCGATTTCTTTTCCTAGCTAAGATCATAATTCATATCTCTCTCTCTTTCTCTCTCTCTCTTTCTCTCTCTCTTTTGGCAGTGCACCAAGGGCTGTGCGCAATGGTATCGAGCACTCAAGGATATCGAGCCCTGCCAGGAGGCCTGTGTAAGTGACCCTCTCCCTCTCTTTTTGTTAATCTGCCTATCTCACTCAAAATCCCTCTTTTTATCGCTGCTCTAGGCCTCCACGCAGTTTTATCCCCACGATTTGCCCTGCATTGGCGCCTGCGAGATGTCCCAGCGCGACTATTGGCATCTGCAGCGCTTGGCCATGGCCAAGCTGGTGGAGTCAACGCAGCCGCAACTGCTGGAGCCATCGAGCGATTCGGGAGCTTTGAATATCAAGTGGAGCATTCAATTTCCGGAGAACTTCTTGGCCAGTCGACCCTTCAACATACAATATCAGCAGTTGGATCAGCTGACAGAGCTGACCTGGCATAACCTGGCTGACTACGATTGCGATGAGTATTACGTGTGTGAGATACTCGAGGCACTCATACCCTACTCGCGCTACAGGGTAAGTTATGAGCAACCAGCAAGATAGGTAAAATGGAAAAGGTATGCTATTGATGCTACTTCATGAGGGTCTAAGTCCCGAGACAATCTATAGGACAAGTTCTGGTTAGATTGGAGATGTAATGCAGTTAGACTCGAAATAGAAGTCCATTCTTAATAGAGCTCTTCTTTGATTCTACTTAACAATATGTTAGCTTTAGCTCTAAAATTGAGGCGGAGAATGAGCTGAGGCTAACCTCCAGTGGTCTTAGCTGTCAATTCTTGTGTTAGGATCAGGCTTATTTATAAATACAGAATTGTGGACAATGCTGGAAAAGATTCCCATCCTCAAATAGAAGTTCATATGAACAAAAATTGAGAACATCTATGTTTAGGAAAAGAAATGTAATACATAATAAATAGATATTGCTCGAAAGCAATATACCCGCTTTGCACATGCTGAACAGGGTATCAAATGGAAGATAGCAACTGCGTAAGAGAGAGCTGTAAGCGCTCTCTTCATATGGACAGCTTATAGACTGGGAAAACTTGTTCTAGAGTAAAAGCTAATATACCCGTTTTAGAACTCTCTGAGCGGACATATAAAGATTTGAAAATCTGCAAGTCAAAGTCCGAGTTGATCTACAGAGAAGCTTTACTTTTCCAATAACTGATGTTTTCTTTCTCATATTCTCTCTCTCTCTCTCTCTCTCTCTCTCTCCCTCTCTCTCTCTGTCTAGTTTCGCTTTGAGCTGCCTTTTGGCGAGGGCAGCTCGGATGTTCTCTACTCGCCAGCGACGTCGATCTATGAAACCCCCATGGAAGGAGCGCCCATCTCGGCGCCAGTTATTGAATCGCTGCTGGCACTGGACGAGCATCACGTGGCCGTTCACTGGCGTCCCGGCCGCTACAGCAATGCGCCGCTCGAGGGCTACAAGCTGCGGCTGAGTGGCGGCCGCAACGACAGTCGCGAGCAGGTGAGTCCAAGTCCAGCAGCAGGTGGCAAGAGTTACATCAATATCTCTTCTGGCCCAGCTGCTGCCCGCTCAGCGCACCAGCTGCATCTTTGGCCAGCTGCAGCCGCTGGCCAACTACTCGCTGTCGCTGAGCATGATCAACAAACAGGGCCAGGGACCCTCAGCCGTGGCTGGGATTCAAACGAAGCCGCCTCTGGAGCCGCAGCAGCTGTTGAGCGTGCTGCTCGCCAGCAGACGCCAAATCGTCTGGCAATCCCTCGAGCCGGCGGGTGAGACGCGTATCGTCTATCGCCCCAACGAACAGACGAACATCAGCGACTTGGCTTGGTCGCAGCGCGAACAGCGACTCTGGCTACTCGACTCCCAGGGACAGCTGCACAGGTGAGCGATTGATACGAGAGCTACCACACTGTAGACTGAGCTACCACCAATTAGAAAGCATGTAGTGTGTAGTTTTCTATCTCTGAAAGTTCGGATTTGGATGGATGAGTCTACAATCTGTCAATCAATCAATCAAAGTGTTTATAGTATAGATCAGTCAGTCAGTCAGTCAGTAGTTAAACCATATTTATAGAAATTGTCTGAATCAATCAAGCAGACAGTCAGCTCGTCAATCAACTATTTCATTCAATCAATCAACATAATCAATCATTCAGGCACTTAGAATACATACATATATAAATATATATAATACTCCGATGCTTAGCTTATGTCAAGATTCTTATTCAATCAACCAAGTATCTGTCACTCAATCAATCAATCTGATTCAATAGGTCAATCTAAAAGTCATATAGACAATAAAGTACTTATAGATAGAACAGAGTCTACTTTGGGTCAGTCAATCAGTTAGTCTATCATCATTCAATCATTGAATTAATCAATCAGCCTGTCAATCAATTTAAGCAGTCTAACTCACAAAGAAAAACCATGGTGTACTTAGCCATAGTTGCTTTAGAAATCAGAGAGTCAATCAGCCAGTCAATCAATCTGTAGTCAATCAATGAGTTGGCCAATCAGTCAATCAGTCTATCTATCACAAAGCGTACTCTACTTACGGTTAGCTACTGTAAAAAAAAGAGTACAATCAATCAATCAGCAATCAATCAATCACTCAATTAATCTGAAGTCATTCAATCAGGCATTTGGATACATACATATGTATATTTCATTTGCATTTGTTTTCTAAAAGCCAGTCAGTCAGTCAGTCCATCAATCAAATAGCTGATGATCCCTATTGAAATCTTCTTCTCACCTCGCAGTCAATTGCTGGATGAGCCAGCGACAAGCTCGGCGCGAGCTTTGCACCTGCAGCTACCTGGCAGCTGGACAGCGCGACAGGTGAGCTTGGACTGGCTGCGGCGACGTCTCTACTTGGCAGCCGAAGCAGCAGACGGCGCGGAGTACGAGCTGTTTAGCTGCTCGACGGAAGGGGACGAGGTGGAGCAGCTGAGCGTGCAGCTGGGCGAGACGGTGCAGCAGCTGGAGGTGGATGCATTGAATGGCTGGCTCTTCTGGTCGGACGGCGAGGCGATACATCGCTTGGACTTGAGCAGCAAGGAGAAGGTGCGCCTTGGCCCGGCCCAAACGAGGCTGGGCAACTTTCTGCTGGAGCCGCAACGTTGGCTGCTCCACGTGCTGCTCCTGGAGGAGCAGCAGCTGCTGGAGCTGAGCTACGACGGCAGCTACAAGCAGCTGAGGCCGCTGAGAAACGAGAATTGGCTGAGCTTCGCGCTGAGCGTCGATCAGAAGCAGCTGCTGCTGATCAACGACAGCAAACTGGAGATGCAGAGCAAGACCAGCAGCTGGACGATGCAGCGCGACGAGCAGGAGCTGCTACAGGAGGAGATCTTCGAGGTTCTAGCTCTGGAGCGACGTCGCCAGCCCCTGGCCCTGGAGCCATCGAAGCCGCAGCAGCTGCGCGTCATGCTCGGCGCTCAGGCGGCCAAGATCAGCTGGCAGCCTCCTGCCCTGAATCCCTACCAGACCCTGTCCGTAGCCAACTTCAGCTACGAGCTCGAGGTGCTCGACGTGGTCAGCCAGAGCGCGTACAACATACGGAACATACGCCAGCTGAACTTCGGCCTGGAGCGCCTGCAGCCCAACAATCTCTACCAGCTGCGAGTGCGGGCCATCAACCAGGCCGGCTGGGCGGGCGACTGGACGCCGCAGATCGCCACGCGCAGCTGGCCAATGGGCGAGCACCGCCTCCGGTGGGCCACGCAGCAGGGCCGGCTCTACATAACCAACGAGCTGGGCGAGCAGCCGAAGGCGCTGCCCGCCAAGCTCGCCGCTGCGCCCAGTCCCCTCGTCCTGGTCAACGAGAGCGTGGCCTACTACGTCAGCGAGCAGACGCTCTACTGCGTGCATCGGCTGGAGCCGCAGCTGAGCTGTGGCTCGCTGAACCACCTGCAGCACGTCAGCTCCGTTGCCTACGACTGGCGCGGCGGCATGCTCTACTGGACGGACCTGATGCGGAACATGGTGCAGCGCATGGATCCGCTGACGGGCGAGCGCGAGCTGCTGCCCATCTTCGGGGCCAGGCAGCTGGCGCTGGATCCGGAGCAGGGACATCTCTACTACTCCAGCGAGGCGCATTTGGCCAGCCGCACGCTGAACACGCAGCAGGAGCTGGAGTTCTACCATGTCAACGGACTCACCGGACGCATTCGCAACTTTTGCCTGGACTTGCAGCAGCGCCATCTCTACTGGCTGGTCGAGGGCTCCAGCTCCGGCCAGAGCTCCCAGCTGTTGGTCTATCGCAGCGCCCTGTCCATGGACCACAGCCTGGAGCTGCTGACGACGCTCAGCTCCGTCGACGCCCTGCCCCACACGCTGCAGCACCTTCAGCCCCTCAATGCCTTGACGTGGCTCGCCGGCGACGGCAGCGCGGCGCATCTGCTGCGCCTGGACGAGAGCGTGAGAGAGAGGGGCACGCAGCTGCTGCGGCCACTGGGTCTGAATGCGTCGCTGACTGCGCTGCAGCTGCTCAGCGACAAGGTCTATCCCGGCCCGGACCCGAGCGTGCGTCCGCTGCCCGTGGCCGTGGACAGCGTGCGCATCGAGGCGGGTGGGCACTGGAACGACTTCCGGCTGCGCTGGCAGCCCACGCACACGGCGGGCAACCACAGCATCAGCTACAAGCTGCTGCTGGAGCAGGGCGGCGAGCGGGTGCTCAGCCTGGAGCTGGCCACCTCGTTCGCGCGCATCACGCAGCTCTCGCAGGCCATGCTGCCGCTGAGGGTCAGCCTGACGCCCCACTCGGCCTGGCGCGCTGGGCCCACGACTCGCCTGACGCTGGCCACGCCCCTGGCCGCGCCCTCGCAGCCGAGGAGGCTGCGCGTCTTCGTGGAGCGGCGGGCGCAGGCGCTGCACACGGGCGTCAACATCAGCGCCCTGCTGCGCTGGGATGTGCCCGAGGCGGAGGAGCAGCAGACGACGCTGCAGTATCGCATCAGCTGCTGGCACGGCGCCGACCTCCATGCCGAGCTGCTGCTCAACCAGACGCAACTGGAGGCGCGCATCGAGCACCTGCAGCCGGACGAAACGTACCGCTTCCAGGTGCAGGCCCAGCAGTCAACGGTGGCCACCAGCCACACGCTGCACATAGCGCCCGAGCTGCAGGCGGTGCCGCGCCTGCTCTACGCCAATGCCGAGCACATCGGCGAGCTGGACCTGGACCTGGCCGATCGCAGGCAGCTGGTCTACACGGCCAATCCCGTCGAGCACCTGGTCATCATCGAGGGCGAGCAGCGGCTGCTCTGGGTGAACGAGCACGTCGAGCTGCTCAGCCACTCGCCCGGCAAGGTGCCGGCCAAGCTGGCGCGCATGCGCGCCGAGGTCCTCGCCCTCACCGTCGACTGGGTGCAGCGCGTCGTCTACTGGGCCGAGCTGGACACGGCCGTCGATCAGCTGGCCGCTGCCTGCATCTACCGGCTCGATCTGTGCCGCTTCGAGGCGCGCATTCTGGCAGGCGAAAAGCTCTGGTGCACGCCGCGAGGCGAGCTCCTGCGGGATCTGATGGCTCTGCCGTATGCGCGCGCCCTCATCTGGCTGCAGCACTCGCTGAACGAGCGCAACGGCACGCTGAAGGGTCGCAGCCTGGCCAACGAGACCGACCTCAGCTTCCAGGGTGTCTCGCAGTCGCTGTGGCGCCTCTTCGAGGGCAGCCAGCAGCCGTCGGAGGAGACGGTCAACCTGGTCGACGATCTGGGCAGGTTGTGCATCTACCACATCCATCGGCAGCTGTGCACGCCCAGCTCCCTGAGCGCCCAGCTCAATCTACTGAACGAGAACATCATGCAGCTGGCGCAGGACTCTGGCTATCTCTATGCCCTGCGGAACGGCAGCTTGCGCGCCTTCGGCCGACGTCGCCAGCAGCTGGAGTATCTGTTGCCCCTGAGCTTCGATGAGGTGCGTCTGCTGCGATCCTACAACTACCAGGCCTATCCTGACCGCCACTGTCTCCTCCTGCCTGCCACCTGGAGCGACCAGCACCAGCCGCTGGCCTTCAGCTGCGATGAAACCAACTGCACCCTGCAGCTGCCTCAGCTGACAGCTGCCCCCGACTGCACGCTGCCCATACCCGGACTCGGCTATCAGCTCAACTTGACGGCGAGCCAAACCAATGCCAATTCCAATTCCAATTCCAGCGAGCTGCGTTCGCTTAAAGCCTTCGCTGGGCAATCGCTGAGCATTGCCGGCCTGAAGCCCTTCCAAAGCTACGAGCTGGCCGTCTCATTGAGCAGCTATTATCAGACTGTCCTGAAGCTGGAGCCGCTGCTGGTGCTGCCCAAGCTGCAGTTGCGCACTGCGCCTGCCACGCCTACGGCGCCGCGGAACTTCAGCGCCCGAGCTTTGAGTCCCAATGAGCTGGAGGTGAGCTGGCTGCCGCCATTGCAGCTGCGAAGCGAGAGCGTCTACTACACTTTGCACTGGCAGCTGATGGAGGAGGAGCATGAGGAGGAGGAGGAGGAGGAGCAAGTGGGAGATGCACTTGTCCCAGAGGAGGACAATCAATCAGAGGCCAATCAACAGGTTGACGAGGCAAGAGATCAATCAGGCATACATCGGCATGGCAAGAAAGTGAAGGGTCAATCAATGATGCCTGAGGACGTGGATGAAACAGATCAAGACACCGATCAATCACTGGTCAATCAGCACGGCGAGTCAGGGAAGGAGCAATCAGTCATCAATGTTGATGAAATTGATAATGATCGCAATCAATCGGTGATCCATCCGGCGCAGCAGCTGCGCTTGGAGCAAGCTGGTGTCCAGCGATTGACCCAACTTCAGCCTGGTCGCCTCTATCAGCTCTGGCTGCATGCCCATGCCACGCCCACTAAGTTCAACGGCACCAAACCCATCTTGATTCGCAGCTACCAAAAGCTGCCGCCCCTGCAGCTGGTCGAGCTGAGCGCCTACTCCCTGACCCTGGCCTGGGCGGGCACAAGCGACGCCATCAGCTCGCTAGTCCTCGAGTGCCAATCTCTGAATAGCGAGCAGCTGAAGTTCAACGTGATTGCCAACTACACGCTGATGAAGCTGTCGTCGCTGCAGCCCAAGACGCGCTACTCGTGTCGCCTGGCCATAAGCTACGCCAGCACGCCAGCCGGCTCGGTTTACTATACAGCCAGCCAGGTGTACGAGACGTTGAGCGATGCGCCCAGTGCGCCAGGTCGTCCGCAGCTGGAGCATATAGCGGGCGAGGTCTTTCGGGTCAGCTGGGCGCCTGCCGCGGAGAATGGGGCACCCATCGTTCTCTACAATCTGGAGGCGTTGCAGGCGCGTCGTCCGAGTCGTCGCCGCAGACGGCGAGAGACCTCCCTTGCCACACTGGCGTGGGCTGAGGAGCCGCAGGTCATCGAGGATCAGTGGCTGGACTTCTGCAACACCACCGAGCTGAGCTGCATTGTGCGTGACCTGCACTCGCGTCGCCTTCTGCTGTTTCGTGTGAGGGCCAGGAATCGACCGCATGGCTGGGGACCCTTCAGCGAGGACAGCGAACGCATTGCGGAGCCCTTCGTCTCGCCCGAGAAGCGTGGCTCACTGGTCCTGGCCATCATTGCGCCAGCGGCCATTGTCTCCAGCTGTGTGCTGGCCCTAGTGCTCGTTCGCAAAGGTAAGCTCAATCATGAAACGCGTCAATCGCGCAAGTCACTCAGCTTTACAAGTCGACTCGATCGTCAATCAGTGAGGTCTTCAATCATTGGCAATCCGATTTGTGATTTGGTTTGTCCCATTGTAGCTCAGCTCTTCAAGCAATGTGTATATAGCAATCAATCAATTTAAATTGAGTGTTAGTCAATCAAACAGTCAGCTTTTCAATCAATTCGAAACATTCAATCATATCATTCATCACCAGGTCAGTCAGTGAAATATCCATCAACCGAATACTCAATCAATCGATTGTCAATCATCAATCAATCAATCACCATTCAACTGTCATCACTCATTTCAACTATCTCGCATCCCTCTCAATTCTATACATATTTTTATATCAATCAATCAATCTTCAATCATGAATCAAACAATCACCATTCAACTATCATCAATCATTCTCATCTCTTGTCCCTCTCTATTCATATCTATCTATACATATTTATAAATGAATCAATCAATCATCAATCATAAATTATAAATCAATCAATCACCATTTAACTATCATCAATCATTCCTACTATCTCTTATCCCTCTCTAAGACAATCAATCAATATTCAATCAGAAATCATCAATCATCAATTCACAATCAATCAATTACCATTCAACAATCATTTCACCTATCTCGTATACCTCTCTATACATATCTATCTATATATACATATTTATAAATCAATCAATCATTATTCAATCAACCAGTACAAAAACGTCGCCAGCGAGCCAAGAAGCTTCTCCAGCAGAGCCGGCCCAGCATTTGGAGTAATTTATCGACGCTGCAGACGCAGCAGCAGCTGATGGCAGCGCGCAGTCGCACGTTTTCGATGACGCTAAGCGATGCGGACATTGCGCTGCTGCCGCAGATCAGTTGGAGTCGATTGACGCTGCTGCGTTTTCTGGGCAGCGGCGCCTTTGGCGAGGTGTACGAGGGCCAGCTGCAGGGCGACGACGAAGCGCAGCCGCAGCGTGTGGCCATCAAGGTGAGTGCGCCATACTAGTTCACCTGCAATGCCCACAATCAAACACTTCATTACCTTGCAGAGTTTGCGCAAGGGCGCCAGCGAGTTTGCGGAGCTGCTGCAGGAGGCGCAACTGATGAGCAATTTCAAGCATGAGAATATCGTTTGCCTGATTGGCATTTGCTTCGACAGCGATACCATTTCCTTGATCATGGAGCACATGGAGGCGGGTGATCTGCTCAGCTACTTGCGTGCAGCTCGGCCTAGTTCACAGGTGAGCGAATTAGAATTTGCCCAAAGTACCACTTTAAAATACGTTTGCTACACCATTTTGTCAATGGTTTCTGTTGCTTTACTCAAACTGTAATTCCGATTGGTCAATTGACCAATAGGAATATAAAGATGGCGCTCGCAATATTATCTACAAATATGCCATCTTCTTCATATTTACAAGCAAAGTCGTTTGTCCATTCTTCTTATCCTTCTTCTTCAGCTTCTGCTACAGCTCTGCTACGACTCTCTTACTCGCTGCGCTCTCTTCTCTTTTACTTTCGCAAGCAGCTGATTAGGCAAACCCTACTCTCAAAATACTCTACATAAATTAACAATGTTGTCAAAACAAAACTTTACCTTTACTGCAAAAATTATTTTGGCCAATATTGACGAAATATGTAATTTTATATTCCATAGCAACTAGCACATTTAGTCAACAAATGTTTAACTACAAAACTAGAATAATTATATAGGGTATTAATGTTTCGTCGCGTTTAATAACGCAAGTGCATCTAGCTATGCATATGTGAGCACAGCCAAAATAATATGCTTGATGTATTCAGATTACAATTTTATTTACTGCTCATGACGTCATAGCTCGAAAATATTTTGTTTATGATGCTATTCAACTTACCAGACGCAAAACAATTTGAAAATATTTTATCTGATAAAATGTCTGTTTCTTATGCACATACTCAACGTACAAGTATTTTTGTAGCATGACGGAATTCAGATTTTAAAAAATAGCGTCGCAATTTCTGTTGTTGACGCGCACTTTGCGTAACCTTCTGCATACGATACCATGTGCTAGCTACTAGCGACAAGAACGAGAAAGAGAGAGAGAGAGAGAGTGAACAAGCTATAAGACAGGCGCATTGCTTCGTCTCTTTTTATTGCATGTTGTCGAGTGCAGCTCGAAGAGGATCAAAAGAGAGAACGAAAACAAAACCGTTTTCTATGCGCGCACTAGTTACCATTTGCAATTGCTTTGTTGTTGTTGTTTTAGTTTTTGCTTGAAACAGTTAAAGTAGCAGAAAAAAGAATTTGCATGCGAAATCTTGAATTTGCCAACAGCCAATGAAAGCATTGGAAGCAAGCAATGACTGACACTAATGTACCGTTGCTTGCAGGAATCGCCGAAGCGCAAATTAGAGTTTGCGGATCTGCTGAACATGTGCCTGGATGTGGCCAATGGCTGCAGCTATCTGGAGGATATGCACTTCGTGCATCGCGATCTCGCCTGCCGCAATTGCCTGGTGTCCGATGGGGCAGCAGTTGGTGGGCGACGCATTGTGAAAATTGGGGATTTCGGACTCGCACGCGACATCTACAAGAGCGACTACTATCGCAAGGAGGGCGAGGGCCTGTTGCCCGTACGCTGGATGGCACTCGAGAGTCTCGTCGATGGCCTCTTCAGCACCCAGTCGGATGTGTGGGCGTTCGGTGTGCTCTGCTGGGAGATACTCACGCTCGGCCAGCAGCCGTATGCGGCGCGCAACAATTTCGAGGTGCTCGCCCACGTCAAGGAGGGCGGACGACTGCAGCAGCCAGACCAATGTCCCGACAAACTGTAAGTGCCAGCCATTATTCAATTGTGCTCGCTCGTCGAGTGTAAAGGGGTATATTCGTTTCTTATTCGCAGTTATGCGCTGCTATTGCAATGCTGGCGCTCAGAGCCCTGGGAACGGCCCAGCTTTAGGCGCTGCCACAGCATGCTGCAGACACTCAGCATGGATATGCCCATCGTGGAGCTCGACGCTCAGGCTTTGTTGCACAATGGCAACGGCAACGGCAACGGCAACGGCAAGCCAGAGGTTAAGGTGCGCTTTGACGATGCGCCCGAGCGTCTCTCGCTGCAGATGGACACCAAAGATACGCAGGCACATATCAACATACACACCCAGACGCCCACCCACACGCCCACACACACACTAGCGCACACACACACAGCTGAGAGTGGACAGCTGTATGCAAATGAAAGCGTTTCGCGGCTCTGAAATGCGGCTCAATCGCGCCTCAATCAAATTGATTGAACATTCGCTTTAGCGTGTGCATTCAGCCATGCCACGCCCACTTGCCAAAAACAAAAAACAGCTCGCCCACACGCCTGGGCTGCGATAGGCAACTAAGTTTTTTTTTCTGTACTGAAAAATTAGCCAAAACGAAAAGTTGAACAAAGTCTTCAATCAAATGGTTTCTTTTTTGTGTCTAGTATATAACATATGCCTATACATATATGAATATATCTATATTTTTTTGTAGTAGTTTACCTATTTAGCAGAGTATACGGTATTCTGTAATTTCGAAATAAATATTATATACGAAATAAATTTGGTACACATTTATTTCAAAGCCAAGCATTGCTGAAGCAATTTCGTATATAGAGTATTTGGGTAAAAGTATTTTCAGTGGCAACAATATTGGTAAGTCGAATTTTCCTCAGAATACACACATTTGGAATAGCTAGAGTTTAATATGGTAGATTCGCAAGTTTTAGTAGTATATGAACACACTTTGATCTCATTGTTATAATCTGTGAATTTCATTAAGATCGTACGAGTAGATTCGAAGTTACTTAAGAACTCATTTACTATGGTGGGTAGTACCAGTGGGTAGAGCAAGTAAAGCAGCTGCAATAAATGAACTGCAGGTGGCGCATGTGCTTTTGTGTGTCTATGTATATAATACGACTACAGTATAGCTCATGGTATTTGCTAGTCGAACATATCCCATTTAAGTACTTTTACTTGTTTTAATCTTGCTAATTGATTGATTGCGATGATGGATGATTGCTGTGCTTGAGAGCTGCGTAGCTGCATTGTTTCATAAGCAATAGTATATGTATATATATGGATGTATATATGTATATGTTAATCGCATATTTAGATTAAGCTTTAATCTCTTTCGAATGCAAACAAAACGCAGTTGATTTAGCGCTGGCCCCATCTACCCTACTCTCTTCCTCACTCTCTCTCACACTCTCTCTCTCTCTCTCTGTGTCGCTGTCTTTATCGAAAGTAAATAACAAATCCGCTTTAAGAGCAATTAGAAATTGTGTCTTAGTCATTCGATTAGGACTTCCATTTGAACACGCGCCGGGTCTTATTTTAATTTCATTAAAATTTTTGCTCATTTTTTGCTGGGGCAAAGTTTTCTATACGATATTTTATGTTCTTTTTCTTTCGCTTTGCTCTTTTCCCCTATTGTTTTACTACCCTATTGCATGTGTGTATATAGAGGGTATATTAGTTTAGTGCAGAGCTATGTAACAATTGTGACGAACGTCAACTTCAATTTCATATATCGATAAATATCGATTTTATTACTAACTTACTAAAGCATATCTCGAGATCATTATGAGCTTGGGACATCAAATTGATATATGGGCTTGGCTGGGCTTCGTTTCTTAAGTATAGCTCCAGAACTTTAGGAATGCAACTCTCGTGTAATTTTCATACTGAAGAAATGTTTCCCTTTTGCGATATCTAGTTTTAAACTGGATTTCTTTGGGTTAGCTCGAAATGAATAAGAGTCAGAGAGCTAAAACTTGGTATATAGCTCGCCGTTTCTTGGATAACTGCAAGATCATCTGGGTTCCTTGAGTATAGCTGGAGAACCATAAGAGGTACATAGTGTAGCTAAATTTGATTCATAGCTGCTGCTGCCTGTGTGCATTGAGAACAGGGTATCTTGCAGTCAGATACTCTGCGCCCAAGAACTTTAACCTATTTGTTCATTGTGTGCGAGAAAATGTTGTAAGTTAGTGGAGAATGGCTCGAGGTTTTTAGCCATTCAAATTAAATGTGACTTTGAGCTAAACTTCTAACAATGGCTATTGAGATTGTTACCTCTCTGTCTTACTTTTAGCTTGTATTGTATTTCTCTCTCTCTTTCTCTCCCTTTCACTCTCTGCTTTGTCACTTAAAATTCGCTCGTTACTCTCTCACTTTCTTTCATCACCTCTTAAAGGTGCTTGAGACAAAAAGTTCGCAACAATACAAATACACACACACACATACACACACACACACACACACACACATACACACACACACACTTTGGTTATATTTCAAACATCTCCAGTTCCAGGTCCGTCCGTCCGTTTGTCCGTCCGCTCGCCTGATTTTCATCTCTCCCCAAATGATTTGCGTGAACTTTTCCATATGGCTCGCATTGAATTTCACAAATGTTGCTTGGCTACCAGCGGGAGGTGGCGGCGGTGCAGGTTGGCTGGCGAGGGGCGTGGTCGCTGTTTGTGCCGCCCAAATAACAAATTGTAAATAGCTGCGCATAAATCGATTACCGTCGTCGCGTCTTCATCGTTTCTCTTCCCTGTTTGGAGTGGAGCATAAATAAAGCATTTTTAATATGCGCGTAAGCAGTTTTTCTTTTGCATACCCTAGACATTGATGGCAGCGGGCATATTGGCATGGTAGTGCAGGCAGTTGAGCTGCTGAGACAAAGAGAGAGGGATACAGAGAATTGTCATCAAATAACGCTTATTTTCATATAGCTATAGGGTATCTGCAAGTCGGGCATGTCAACTACCTACTACTGCTTATTAAGGAATAACTTAACTACTTTCACATTTTCTAGTTTTGTAAATAGTCCATACTTAATTTGTCTAACGCTCTAAAGGTACCTATAGGGTACCTAGTAGTCGAGCAGTAAACACAGCTATATGTTTTATTACTTTCTCTTTTGCCATAGAAGTGAACTACCTCAGCCAAACTTTAACAACTACATACTTCATTTGTCCATGGCTATATATGTATTTACAGGGTATCTCCTAGTCGAGCACACCATACACCCAGCTATATGTATTTTATTTACATGTGCCATCTTCCTTACCTTTTTGAACATTTCTTGTAACTTATCGTTATTTATAAGTTGTTCCTTGACAGGGCATTCTCCAGTCGCGCATACCCTATGCAAAGCATCTTCAGCTCTCTTTTTTTTTCGTGCGACATAGACGCTTCCCGCTGACTTGCCATTGATTTCGCTTGTTGGTTTTGCGCTCTGCTTTGGGGCTTAGACTATAATATCGCGTATAGGATAACTGTGCTCCTGCCACGCCCCTTCACCCACCTGCTGCCCCCGCTTGGCCCCGCCTACCCTTACTTTGAGCTTTTGAGCAAGGATTTAATTTTATTACCTTGGTGCGTCTCCTGTTGACTTATTATGCTGATATGATTAAGTGGTTACGCGAGAGCTACTTGAAGTTTGGTTTGGGCTCGAGCTGGGGAAGGAGATGGGATGAGGGTGGGAGTTAAACTGGGGGCTACATAGGGATAGGAAGTTGACTTATGGGCTGGCGGTGGGTTTTTAAGATTAGGTTGGAGCTAAAATAACGGAGAGCTTAGTCAGGCTGTCTAAAAAAATGAAATTGGCTTTTGAATAAAGCCGACAGCGTGGGGCTTGATTTTAGGATAAAGTTATCGTTATCGTTATCGTTATTAAAAAAAAAAAAAACTTAAAAATACGATGAAGGATACATATATCTTAAGGTGGTTGTCTAAAAAGAGACTAAACGAAAATCTAAGAGCTAAATGAATAGCACAAAACGATAACTATCGAGATGTCTACGAATGTTATCGTTTATCGTTATCGAAGAAGGCAGCAGAGAGTGGTAGAAATGTGTGCTATATAAGAAATTGTGTTTGGATTAGCGGCTAGTCGTCTATCAATATAAGCAAAGATGTATCGTTATCGTTATCGAGTTATCTAAGCTATATGGGTAAGGCCTAACGACATCGAAACCTCTTTCGCTTACACTATAGGTGAAAGCTTGGCTGCTTAATGACATTGTTATTGTTATCGTTATCGATCTGAAATTATCGATATATGCAATAGTTTATCAATGCCCGCTCACCGTTCAGCGTTATTAACCAGTTATGTGCTGTGACTGCCTTGGCAGGCTATCTTAAACAGCCAGCCAGCAAATGTTATCGTTTATCGTTTATCGACCCGCTGCAAAATCTATTTAGCTGCACGTGTGGCTGGTTATTAAATTTCATTTTGATTTTTATTGAATTTAATTTTTCAACGAACTTTTTGTTCAAGCAGCGCCGCTCTGGATAAAGATATTGCCAAACACACACACACACACACACACACGCACACCTTTTTGGCCGAAAACAGAGAGATGCAGAGGAAGAGGAAGAGTACGAAGTGGAGGTGGCAGAAGCAGCACTTAAAAATTTGTCCCCCCTCAACTCTGGCAACAATTGATTGAAATTAGATGAGCTTTTCATAATACACAACTTACCTGTAGGTGTAGCTAAGCAGGTGTGTGTGTGTGTGTGTGTGTGTGTGTAGGTGTGCGTGTCCTTGTGCGTTTTTCCATTAAGATTCACTCCAGCCTTCACTTGGCCAACCTCCAGCTCCCCACTTGCCCCTCCTCCTGCCACCTGCTCAGTTCCACCTGCAGTTCCAGCGGGCGTAGAAAAAACTTGGTCTAGTTCTTAGATCCTGGCGTCGAGGACAACGCTAATATCCTTTCTGCCGTCTACCGGCTGCCGGCTGCTGGCTGCTGGCTGCTGGCTGCCAAATTGGTTATTAAAAGAGTCAACTAGTTGCGGCTCAGAGCAAAGCCATAAATAAATTGAGTGCTGGTTAGGCCAAGGTAACTACATCGAGGGAAGATGCCAACGATTTAACTTCAACAACTTTAAGAGTTTCCACTTCTCTCTCCCTCTCTCCCTCTCTCACTCTCGCACACGCTCTGCTCTCCTCTGTCTCTCTCTCTCTCTCTCTTCTCTCTCTTTCGAGTATATTTGAAATTTTAGCAAACTTTTCCTCGCCCATCCCCAATTACCCAGCACTTGAGCCAAAAATGTGCGCACATATGTACGTTTGCTCTGCTCTACGCACTTTCCATAAGCCACTCTTACTGCCACGCCCTTCTCTCCATTGCCGCCCCCTTCTATTGGGTAACTTTTTGTAAATACCTCTGCAAGTTGAGGGCGCAGAGGCTTATAAAGAACTTGGCAGCAAGCAACAATTTTGTATGGCCAAAGTGCACTTATTTTTGGCAGCAAGCATCAATCATCATCTAAATGCATTACGAAAACCAGCCACAGCAGCAATGCCTGGCTATGAAATACCCTGTAAACTTAAAAGAACTGAATGGAGTTGTGTTATTAAGGCTAATTTCATAATGGTTTGCTCATATGCTTAATCCAAATCATGATGTTAACAATTGGGCGGCTATGACTGACTAGAAAATACCCTGTAAAATTAGCATTTCTGTCATTTAGGCCCCTTTCTTGATTAATTTCGTATTGGCTTGCTCTTTAGCTTGATGTTAGCAAGCAGCAATGGCTTAGGCGGCTATGTCTGACTAGAAAATACCCTGTAAATCAGTATTAAGGTCTCTTTTTTTATTGATTGGCTCTTAATACGGGCTGCAAGCATTAAATGTAATTTAAGCATGTAGAAGTGCATGGCCCGACTGAAAAATACCCAGTATAAGCAAAGCTGTAAATGGAGCTCTCTCTTGCAGATCTATTGCTTCTATTTCTTTGCATTCTTATATTGGCTGTAACCATGAATGATGATGCAAGCATATAAAGACAAGTGCTTCTTTGCGCCTGCCGACTACATAATACCCGGTGCCCAGTTAAAATTTCCCTAACATAGTGAATACTGAACTTAGTTTTGTGTTCCCATTCAGTGTAGCTTAAAAAAAAACTGCTAAAATATAAGTGGTATTTATTAGTTTGTCAAATGGGCAAATTCAATAAATCTATCAATGAATACTGTCTGATAACCCTGCAGAGCATAAGGAAGACAAAGGCACAATTGCAGAGTGTGAGTGAGACAGAGATAGGGCGGGAAGCGGAAGAGAGAGAGAAAGGGAGAGCGAGGCGGCAGCTTTATCTCAAGTCCAAATATGTTGGCTATTCCACATAAAGCTGCTTAGCCATGCGATAAGCTGTCGAACTAATTGGGCTAATTTGCGCAGTTACAAAGGACTAAAGGACTCAAGGACGAGAACGAAGATGAGGGAAAGGCATTTCCCCCAAGAGCAAAAAAAAAAGAGGTAACAAATTCTCGCGATATTTTCGCTGTATGCGCATCTTAAGCTTTGACACTGCCCGCCCTTTGGGTTGCATTTGGATGGAAGCAATTCCCCTTTCCCCACTTCCCTTTGCCCATCCTCCGATTCGCCAATGCTCAGTTCACAATCTGCGAATCTGCGAATCTGCGACTGGGACGCAGCTTCATTATTTCGCACTAATTAACGTTTTGCGACAAAAGGTGCGCTGTATTTATTTTATTTTTAATTTTATTTTATTTTTTTAAGCAATACCCTGCAGTTAGTTGGATTGTGGGGTGTATTGCCAATGGGTCGGCATGAAATGAAAATAGCCATCAAATTATTAAAATTCTCTCAGTTTTGGTCTGCGGCTTGGATTCTTAAGGACTGAGTGATTAATTGGTTGAATGATTGACGGGTAAACTCATTGATTGGCTGTCTGCTTAACTAAACGATTGATTGAGTAAATGTTTGACTGTCTGACTGATATAGTGATTGATTGACTGAGAGGGCGATCAGCTGATGGACTTACTGATAGCTGATCGATGGACTATGTGATTGACTGATGGCCGATTGATTGATTGATGATTGTTTGATTGACTAACTCATTGATTGATTGACTGATGGCCGATTGATTGATTGATGATTGTTTGATTGACTGACCGATGACTGATTGATTGATTGATTGATGGCTGATTGATTGATTGCGTGATTAATGGACTAGAAATTAATCAAATGAGCTGATTGTTTGACTGACTGATTGATTGCTACCTGACATTATATTTCATTAACTAGTGATTGATTGATTGAGTGACTCATCACTTTACTGATTAACTGACTGATAGATTGTCTGACTGATCCAACTTGTTTAAAATTTGTTTGATTGATTGACATACTACGTAATTGATGTCTACATATATGACATATAGAGACTGAGTACAGGGTAGTCGCAAGCCGTTCAAGTCTGAGCCGCAAGTGCCATCCAGTTTAATTTACAGCTAGTGCCTCGATTGCAGTTGGCGCCACTTCAGAGGGGGGCTTGGAGCATGTGGGGCACGTTAATTGGTGTTTATGAGCGGGCTGGCCCAGTAATTAAACAATTTCTTTTCTGCTGCGAGTCAAGAGAACCCAGTATTAAAAAGCTCCAAGTATCACATGGATATATAAAAGTCTGAGTGTGTTTTACGTATGTATATGTGGAGTAAAAAAAAAGAATAGTTGCTTGATTCGATATACAAAGTGGGATAATGTACAAAATAAATTAGCATAGCTTGTTTGCCGGTGCGGGCGACAAATGGATTTTGAAATGAGTTCCAGACGGATCCCAGATGGCTTCCTTATGTTATGGATCGATCATCTACGCTCCCTCGGCAGCATTCCGTTCAATGTAGAAGGGCACTCCGTCCGGCTTTTTGCACTTGTAGCGCAGCAGGCAGCACTCCGGGAAATGTTTCGATGGATAGATGCGTTCGCCACGATTGCATTTATCGATGCGAAGTTTGCCGCAGCTGCAGGCAAGAGAGCGAGAGAGAGAGAGAGACAGATATTAATATATATAAGAGAGTAAAGATTGTTAATATGCATACAATGGACACTTGAAAACTCTAATGAGAGCTGATTACTCTTTTTGGATACGACTTTATTCACTTAATTGATTGATTGATCATGATTGATAACTCCCAATAAAACATACATGTAATAGCAACATCAAGACCACTTTTGTATTGATTGATTAATCATTATTGTGATCGCGATTGATGTGTACTCTAAAATATAATTTATTTATTAGCTATGACAGCTTCATAAAGCTAACTTGAAGTTTAAATTAAAATTTATTTTTTTAATTGATTGATTTTTGATTGAAGTGGATCCATGAGACATTGAACTTACAAGCTTCCAAAGAGAATTGTATTTCTTTCCTCAATTGATTAAACTACATTGTTAAACTGCAAAACTTTTTAATTGAAGAGCCTACAATTAGTTGATTAATTTTTTGGCCTTGAAAAAGACCAGTTCAGCTATATTCACTGTCTCGCTCTTATGCACGACCAAAACGGATCCTGCTAATAGGTCTGGATGTCTTTGGAATTGGATTTTCGAAGTATGTTGGGAGTGATGTAATCTTGTCTAACAAATCTACTTTTAATTAAAATTATATATATAGGGAATATATCTTATAGTCCACATATTCCATACAAATGGAGTATAGGACAAATTCACCACATACAATAATTCTATTTGGTCTATATATCAGTCTAGTAGCTAATTTTTTTTTTTTTTTGAGAACTTAAATTTGCATCTAACTTCCTATATCATTAGCCTTGATGGAAATTTCAATGATTCAGAGATGAGTTTATTGAAAATAAAGCTGGAAAAACAAAGAAGTTTCATATATACATATAAGAGTTCTTTCTCTCTATCAGTCCACACAAAATTGCAGCTGGACTGTGTGATCTTCAATTAAACGTTTAAAACATAGTCGATTTTTTTACCTAACATATCCATTATACTACAGCTATACTACTACTACAATAATTTGAACAATCTGTTGGCTATATAATCTTGTCTTTTCTTATATACTTCCTTTTAAATTTTCGTTTGTGTCACATTTGGATAAATTAGGAGAAGCTTAAGATTTGTGAAGAGTCTTTTGACTTCACTTTCCTTTCAGCTGTGTTTAGATAAGTTAAGAGAATGTTCTCAATCTATCAGCTTTACTCACCTATCATTAGATAAGCTAAAGTTTTTAGTCTGTCAGCTATATTTTGTTTAACACTAATTTCTTGTTTCACATTTGGGTTCTTCTTTCTCATAGCACTGATCAGATAAGTTCTTCGAGTATGCTTAAAATTTTTTTCTTGCATCTCTGATTAGATAAGCTAAAATTCCTAGTTCAGCTATGTCTGCAGGTGTATTGAAGACTTTAACCCAACGCCTTCTGCTACATATGTATTTTTAGAGAAGGTTTACGCTCAAAGCTTCTTTCTTCTACTTTATTTAGGAGTTAAGTCTAAGTATCTGCCTATTTTGGCCCATATTGGCTTCTTAATCTAAATTTTGCCCAGCTCCGTAAAAAAATTACGCTTAAAACTCAATTCACAACCGTCGCAAGACGGTGTCTACTGCGCCGTCAGCCTCTTTCTTATCTGTGCAAAACATTTCGAATGTTTGTGTTTAGCTTGGTGTCTGTGCGTCTGTGTGTGTGTGTGTGTGTGCGTTTGTGTGTGCGTATTTGGCCCTGGCCAGACTCACCCCTCGATAAGTATGGAGCCATCCGCATTGCAAGTAAGCCGCTGACAAGGCGGAATGCCGTTGTTGATGCCCTCCTGCAGCAAATCGCCACGATAAATGCATTTGCCGGGATTAGCTAAACAGAGAGAGACAGAGAGAGAGAGGGAGAGAGAGAGAGACAGAGTGTGTGAGTTTAGCTCAGGTAGAGCAATGCTAGTTCGCACCTTCATCGATGGGTATGACAGCTCGGTAGCCCTCTGTTTGCATAGCCAGCTGCAGGAGCAGCATGAGCCAAAGGCTTGTGAAGATCAGACCGATGTGGTGTCTTCTATTGCTTCTATTGCTTCTATTGCTTCGATTGCTTCGATTGCTGCCCCTCGGCGTGGTGAAACGTTGCTCAGACATTGCGACGCGTTTGTCGTTCGAAATGGCACTGGCCGCAACTGCTGGCTGACTCGCTCGTTCCACTTGGGCAACGGCTATCGAAATTTGTCATCGTCAATCGACATCGACATCAGTATTTCTATTGTTGTTGTTGTTGTTGTTGATGTTCTTGTTGCTGTTGTTGCGAGTGACTTGGCTTTTGGCTTAGATTCATCAATTGGTTTGTTTTTTGCCGCACCCTAACCACGGGGGGTGCTTGTGGCTGCTGCTGTAGCATGAGACGCCCAGCTCAGCTCAGCTCAGCTCGGCTCAGCTCAAGCAGTCAGCGGGTAGGCTTTCACCCATGAATTGAGTCGGAAATGTAAACATTTCCAGACAAATAGCTTCAAAGAGATTCTTTTGTTTGCACACAAAGTAAGCGATGCATAAGTGACAGTGACGCACTGACAGTCAATCAGTCAGTCAATCAGAATTATCAATCATTCATTTATATATGTATACATTTAAGTACATATACATATATATTAGTCACAGGTTGTGCTCAGTTAGTATTGGGTTGTCAGTCAATCAATCAGTTAGCTCAGTCAATCAGTCAGTCATTATAGATAATCTTATATACATACATAGACATATATGTATACATAGACATTAGTCAGAGCTTCAGCTCAGTTAGTAGTTCAACTAATCAATCACTCTCTCAATCAATTAGTCAATCAATCAATCAGCTACTTAGTCAGGTAGTTAGGTATAAAAGTATAGTTTGACAGTGCAGTTATTCAATAACTCTGTCAACAAGTCTGTCAATCAAACAGCATCACCTAATAAATTTTCAGTCAATCAATCAATCAATTAGTTCAGTCCCTTAGTTTACGCTCAATCCGGAAAACAATTAAATTATTCAAGCTAGGCTTGCATACATCAAAAATATGCTTCACTTTAAGGTTAGTTACAGCTGCACATTAATCAATCAATCAAATGGTCTTGCAGTCAGTGGCATCTGCCTGAGAGCTATCGAAATGTATGTTAATCTGGTTGTCGTTGTGCTTATATTATATTTATATATATTTATTTTTCCTGAGCAGATACAACAAACAGTATTGATTGATTGATTGATTGATGATACATGCGTTTCTCTTATACCATAGGGTATTCGCTGTGCTGCTCGCTGTTTTTTGTACATTTGTTTGTTTTTGCTTTTTTTGTGTTGATTATTATGTATTACTATTTAATTGAAGTCGCTGCCGACAGCGATGCGCACCACACCCGCCCCACGCCCCTGGCCCCACCACGCCTGCTTTGCGGGTCAGCGAGTTTATCACGCAGAAACTGTCACTGTAGAGACACACTCTCCCTTCCCCCCTCTCGCTCTTTTAGTCGCCCTCTCTCTCTCTATCTCTCTCTGTCTCTCTCATTCTTGCGCTGTCTCATCATTTACAATTCGAGCTGTTGCTTTGCCACTGGGAATTTGTTTTGTTTGTTTGGTAGTGTTTTTTTTTTTTTAGAATTAATCTGAGTATTTGTGTCGACATCCAATTGAAAGAGCTTCCGCTGCGATCGAGCTTTGGCATCGGGTCTTTAACTATATATATATAAATATATAAGTTAAGTACTTAGCTGAGCTTAAAGTTAGACACATTTAATAGAGCTTGAGCTTTGAAAAGCTCTTGATGGGTCTGCTCGACTAAAAGATGCCCCCGAGCCTAACGGCGAGCAGCGATTGCAAAATGCATTTCGAGCGATACGAAAATGGGCCAAGAGAATGGGAAATGTATTCATTCACCTTAGAAAGGGTTAACTTTTGAAATCAATGAAAAAGATTCAACTTGATCTGTGTTATTAATTCTTATGGATTTCATATAATGCGAAGCAGTAATGCACGATGTAGAGTCAGCGACGGAATAGTATTGATAACAGTTCTACATCAGTAAAGTCAATAGATTGAGTGACAGCACATTTTAATGATTTATAGGTCAAATAGTCAAAAAACTTAAAACCAGCCTTAAGATTGACAATGTTGTATGCTTAATAATGAAAGAATGATATATGTATATATGGCTCAATAAGAGTCAAACGATAAGTATCGATAATACTTGCACGGAACTAAAGCAAACGTATAGCTTATCAATATTTCGATTTTTAATTAAAAACATTTTTATGGCTCAATAAAAGTATAGACAGTATCATAAATATCACAAACAGAAGTACTTAAATCAATAAGTAATAATTTTTGATAGTATTTTTTTATAAATAAAAACTTTGTTCTTTTTTTGTGTATTGCATTGGACTTTTGAAAATTCAGATATTGGCAAATATATGACCTATCGATAGATATGGATACCACTTATGCTAAGTGCTGCCTTCATTCAAAGTATTTCGAGTCTTGAATAGTTGACAGCAGTGTATATATTGTATATTGATATGTTGAAATTAGCCATCGATAACATTTATCGATCTATTTTGCTACTGCGTGAGCTGCTCACAAGCAAAGACGTTGTTCCCCTAAAGTTTCTCAGGTTCCCATGCTAAATTAATGAAATGCATTCGTTCGGGTTAAGCCAACCAACCAGGCAGACCCCTGCACACACACACACACACACAAACACACACACACGCGTGCACGCACAGACAAGTGTTGCGGCAAGTTGTGCAATTGAATAGACATGTCAAGGAAAGAGAGAGAGAGAGAGAGAGGCAGAGAAAGAGGGTGAGAGAGGGAGAGCGTGGGAGTGTAGAAAGTTGAGCTGCGAAGAAAATTGAAGCAAATGTTTATCCTGCTGGCTATTAAATTTTTAATCAAGTTAAAGTGTTGCCAAACACTTCATTCAGCCAGTCAGACACACACAGGATGCGTCTGTGGGTGTGCGTGTGTGTGTGGGTGTGTGTGTGTGTGTGGGTGTAAGACATGCACTGCCTGTGTTTGGGCTGCGTGTTAGTTATGCATTCATTCATTCATTCATTCATTCATACAGTTAGACACTCATTCAGCGACCTTCATTTCGTTTCATTGCGTTTTCTTGCAACTTGGCCGTTGCATATGCCACGCCCCCATGATGTAGTACTTTGCCCCTTCTACCAATACCTTTGCCACATCTTTTTACGACTTCATGAATTCACTTGTTCGCTCCGGCTACAGCTTTGCCACTGACTATGTATATCTCTGGCTCTGGCTCTGGCTTCTGCTTCCACAATTGTGGTAAATTAAATGCAAATAAATTGTCAACTGCAGTTAAATAAATTTTTAATTTATTACACAGTGAATGTGTCTCTGGCTGTGACTGTCATTGTGACTCTCCCTGTGACTGCGATTGTGACTGTGCACAAAACTTTTGATGTGCACGCCTTGAGGTGTAACTGCACATGCAGCAGATTGTCAGTTATTCGGTCATAAAGCTGGGAGGTTCATGTTGAGTGCAGCTTGAGGGTGAGTAGCTGTTGCTTAGTTGATCGATAACGTGTGTTATCGATAAATGCTTATGGCTAATATATACACAAATACACCTGCTATTGATAGAGCGTATATTATAAACTTATATTAAAATATATCTTATGAAATTATATGTGAACTCTGCCAGCAATCGAATAGTGGACAAGAAAAACATCGATAAACTGTTATCTATATAAACATCACCTATATGTAGATAGGAATAAATGACATTTAGATATGCTATCGATGCGCTATGATATTCATTGCCATCAATCAATCGTGAATGAAATGACAGCGATAAATTGTTATCGATAAATATGTATGTTGTGCATGGATAGATTGAAAGGTTTGTTTTGTAATAATGCTCGGTAAGTGGTTATCAATATATGGTTGTAAAACAATGTTCATTTATCGATAAGCATATAAAAGCCCACTATCGATATCAATTGAATGTATCGATGTACGGCCAAGTCTTAATTTAGTGCGATCTAAATTAAGAAACACACATTCCTGGGTGCGTTGACTGCGAACGTCAGTTCGTAGCCGCTTGGCTCAGCCAGAGAGCAAAAGAGAAAGAGAGTGAGTGAGAGAGAGAGAGAGAGAGAGACGATGCTAAGCTAATTCACAGTTGATTATCTAAATTAGCAAAATGAGTGACAGGCGAAACAGGCAAACGAGAAACGAGTGAGAAGCGCAAAGCGCGCAGCCGAAATACTAAAATACTCGCTCACTCAAATTGAATAGGTTGATGAATGAGGACCGAAAACAAAATATGTGTATATATATAGCAACAGTTTGAGAGTCGGTCATGAACGACTAGCAGATGCGGTTGAAGCTGGTTGTCGACCAGGAGAGAGCATATGGTTGAGTAGGTATATGGAATGAAGGCCTCCAATTGGATAGAATCTAATTCGATTAGATAGGGCCATCATTGCCATCATTGAATTTAATCAATTTCATGGCAATTAGAGCCATGAACTAGTAGTTGAACTGACAGAACTAGATCAGCTCATCTGAAAGTCTCCAGAGTCTCTAATCTGCCTCTGATTTAAAATCAATCTACCCCATTCCTATGTCACATGCGGGGTATTTATAATGCTCACACAAAAACAGAGTATATAGAGAACAGAAAAAAAAGAAAAAAATGGAAAAGAATCAAATGAAAATAGAGACGGGCAAAGCCGCACAACCATGGAGCAGCTCAGCAGTTGGGGAGCCAAAACAAATTCACTTTTTCAGACAATGTATTCAGTGCAGGGGCGACATTCGCAGCAGCAACGAAAGCGACAGCCATAACACACACACACACACATACAGTCGCACACACTCACACACACACCTACACACACACACACCTGCACACACACACACACATACACGTAAAGCGCGCCACCTGAAGAAAGTGCAGCAAGGCTTTGGCATCGGCTTGCAGCAAGAAACAAAAAAAACGCCAACGGCTCCGCCCAAAGCAAATCAAATCAAATCGAATCGTCGCGTGCCACGCCCCCGTTGAAAGGGAAATATGGGCAGAGCGCTGAGCTATATCTTCATAGTCAGTTCGCTGATATTGTGGTACCTGCTGCTCTTTGGCAGCTCGAGCTCGGGCGTCGAGGCCACCAACGGCCATGGGATGCAGTTGGAGGGACGCGACTTCCATCATCATGGCGGCAGCCATCACATAAGACGTAAGTCCCAGCCGGTGCACCACTTGACTCTACTCCACTCCACTCCACTCCACTCCACTCCCCTCTACTCTACTCCAATGCAGGCAACATCAATCACTGCTGGCGTCGCTACGATGGCTACAATCTACAGAATACCATTGTCAACAAGAAGGAGCAGATGAAGAAACCATATGGCATTCTATGCAACTTCAAGTGCACCTGGTTCTTTACAATCAGGTAAGCAGCAATCGATACTCTGACCGCCCCAACCTCCCAGCACCAATGTCCGTCAGTGTCCAGGTGATTCCCCCCTCCTCACGCATGCCACAAAAAATTGGAGATGAAAACGTGACAAGTGAAATGCATGATAACGAAACGGACTGCTTGAGTTGAAATAGTGTTAAAAAAGCGACAGTTATCGATAGTTATCGAGATAAAAAAAGTGGCATATATTGGCATATATTATGGATTGATAAGTATTCTGTGTCTAAGTCTTTGAAGTGTCAAACAGTTTTTAAATGAATGCCAAAATACGATTTATCGATTGTTATCGATATACCTTTACGTACGCTTCATTAAGAATTTATGCTTGGATTAAGATGCATTATATGCAGAAATCCAATGTGTACCAGAAATGCTATCGATTCTAAAAAATATATATTTATCGGTAGCTATCGATAAATACCATTTGTATTTATTGAGAATTTAGGTTTAGCTTGCGCTGTATTCATATATGTATAAGCCCTATAGGGCTTTTCAGTAAGACCCAAAAACAGATTTATCGATTGTTATCGATATATATTTATTATTATTAAAATAAGATTTGCAGATATACATTTTAAGTGAATAACAAGTGATTGAACAAAAATTGTTGTTGAAAAACTTGTCATCCGCATATTGTTCGATAGATATCGATAACTATAAGTTTTAATCAAAAAGCCCGTTACATTGTTAGTTATCGAAGTCTATCTCTTGTGCCTATTGTATGTGAAAATTTCTCTTTTAAGTAGAGCTTTTTTTCATTTTAAGTAGAGCTTTGTTTAGAAGTTAAAAAGAAGTTGCATTGAGCTTGTCAAAAATTTTAATGTCTTTTTAGGAGTGTGATACAAGGTGAATATTAGATACTCATTTAAAAGCCTCTCAGATCTTTAGCTCTATAAAATATGGATCTCATTTTTCAACTAAAAATACCAATCACGATTTAAACTATATTTCAATGCTGTTTCCATAATTTTCCAGTCTTTACTTGTTCACGCGTGTCACGACCCGCTGCCTTCTCTCTAGTACCACAACAAGCTAAGCTCCTATACAATTGATACGTTTTGCTTTTCAAAACGAAATTCAATTCCTATTTTATAATATTGTTTGATACCTCTTTTACTTACTCCCCTCCTTCTTTCTTCCTTTCTTTTCTCTCATTCTCGTTGCAGCTATCCCACTTGCGAATTCATCTACGACTACAAGTTATCCTGCGTTTTGTTCACTTCACTGCCCGATTGCACGAACGTCAAGTGCACGCTCTTAAACTATTTCAGCTAGACAAAAGGCAAATACCGTGGGCCGACCGGGTATATGCGCACTCACATGCAGCTCTCTCTATATATATAGCTAATTATTGTATTTCTAGTTCAAAGTGCTCCTTAATCTTAATTGTTTTTTTCTTTTTTTTTTTTTTAAGTTAATTTTTATGCCTAAAATAAATTTTAGTTAATTTTATATGAATTACGTACAGAGTGGAAAAAAATACGTTCATATTTAAAAAAGCTTACGAGTTCGTGTTTTATTTATAGCTCAAGGGAGAGTCTAGCACTGTCAAATTATTCCGATTTGAAGTTTGGGAAAATTGATAGAAATAAGGAATAAGGAACTCTCTAGAAGAGTTCTACAAAGCTTAGATGATTTATGATTTGGTATATAGTCATACAACATAGAGCCATACCATAAGTTGGGTATAGTTAATTGTAGATATTTTATATAGTTAGATTTTTAGAAGTAATATAAGACTAAAATATTCCATAACTTTTATGCGTTCGTCTTTCGAGTCAACCAAAAGTTTCTGAATATGATAATATCTAGGAATTTTACTAGGTGAGGCGTTGCATCAGAATCATGGTAAAATCAGATACTATATCCTGTATATATGGGAGAGCTGATATATAATGATATATTCCAGTAAAGGAAACTTTTGTGTTGTGTATCTCGAGAATACAAAGCTGTTGAAAGGGGGTATATTTAAACCCCATCAGAATCTGAATCTATATACACTATATACTCATATCAGCTATTGGCCTTTAGCCTTTAGGTTTCTTTGAAACCAATATAAGTCTAGTCGGTTTTTTATTTAGTTTTTGTTTTTCGCACTGCTTGGAAGCTCGAGCAAAGCTACCATGCAGGTAGCATGGCGTAAGGACTTGCTGCAAGTCAGGTTGTGCTGTTCATAGAAAAATGTATGGGAATAGAAATATATATGTATCAAGAGTGACATCTATAATTATATCAAATCTCTCTAATGGGTATTCGTCCACTTGAGTTTGTGAGTTTGCATTTTGCATGTTTACAGCTTGTCTCAGTGTGAATTGATTCGCAGCGATTCGATTGTTGATTCAGTTCGGGACTTGTGAATACTGCGAATGCAGCTTGAATGGCAGCAGCGACAGCAACAGGAACGACAGCAACAACAACAACAACTGGAGCAAGAACAAGAACAATCCTTGATAACTACAGCGACGTGTCTAGCATCGCAATGTAGCTAGCGGATTGCGTATACGCCACGTGTGCTGCGTGCACTCATTCATTCCAACAAACACACACACACACACACACATAGAGAGCACGCACACATACACACACAGCACACACATTCAGTTCGCAGCTGAGTGGCCCATTAAAGTTGCACTCTGAGCTCTTTTCTATTTTTTCTTCCATTTCTTGTTAGCTCTCAAGTCGATTTTGCACTTCATCTGTTGGCAAAAGACGTGGCCAAAAGGCCATGGCAGCTATCAATGCTACACAACTGCCACGCCCCATTTGCCTAGAGAGAGTCAAGGCTGGCCGACAAAAGCAATTCCCAATTTTTCGCCATCAGCTGCCACGGAAAATGTGCATCAAAGTTGGGTCTAGGGCATATAGCATATAGGAACAGATCTAGATCACAGCTTGATTCAAAGTAGCAGAAGAAGCAGAAGTTGTTGAGTCTATATAAGATTGCCTTTATTATTCCCTGAATAATTTTTTAAACTTTTATTAATAACTCGATTTGTTTTTCTAACCACAAGTCGAAGATTTTAACAGCTAGCAACTTTCTATTTGGTCTACAACAGATGCAATACTTATTGAAGACTAGAAATATTTACTTTTTTTAAACACCTCTTCTAGTTGCTTAGAGTATCAACCAGTCACATACATTGCCACCAGCTCAACTCCAGCTTTTTTTCTGAGCAGTAAACAAATTTGAAACACTTTGTTAGACGCGTCAGCTATAGCAGCTATACCTATATATATATATTTAGAGGCAGGTGGTTAGAGCATCCACCGTTCCCCCACCTCTAGCGCTTACCTGTGCAAACAGCCGCAAATAAATCGTTCGACATTTATAAGCCAGTCAAAGTTATGCTGAAATTTGTGTATTACGTGGCAAAGGGCTGGGCTGGGTGACAGTAGTTGGATGCGGTTGAGGGGGGGCTGCTACGCTGTGGGCGTGGCTGGACAGGTGTGTGTGTGTGTGTGTGTGTGGGGCTGGCTTGCCTTTGACGCTAGCCTCAAAGTCAGGCTAAAAATAAGATAAATTGTGTGGCTGTAGTCAATGGAGCTGTTAACTTACGCACCTGCGACGCCCAGAGAGCTGGCCTAGAGTGGAAGTGGAAGTGGAAGTGGATGTGGATGTGGATAGGGAAGTGGAAGGGTTGCGATTGATTTGCACAGCCAAAAAAAAAAAAAAGTGGCTCTGCCACCCGCCCGGCTGCTGGCCATCAACACTGCCCTGTAAACAGTTTCCATTTCCATTTCCATTTCCATTTCCACCTTCGCTCTGTTGTTTCGCATTGCGTAGTTCGCAGTTTTTATTTTGTTTTGTTTTTGGGGTCGCACTTTAATGGAATCAAACGAAATGACATTGATCGCTGAAGGCCATCCAACCGCCCACACACACACACACACACGCACACAAACACACACACACACACACACTCTGCTGCCTGCTCCATGCGAAGATCAACAGCAATGCGAACGCACTTCCAAATGTATTTGTTTCCATATATCCCAATTCGACACCCTAGACGCATTGTAAGTGTGTCAGCGGGGTATATAGGTTTGGGTGCAGGCATATATAAGAATGTAGAATGTGTGAGAAGAAGAGCGTTATGTATATATAATTTCTCTTAATGCTATATCTTCATATTTGGCTTCATATCAATCAATCAAGGGGTTCGACTATTAAACGGGAGCTTTACATATAAAGTAATATGTTTTTGATGGGTATCATTATTATTATTATATGATGATATGATGATATATAATACCCATATTATATTGTAACATATTACAGATATATATATCATATAATAATGATGCCCATCAAAAACATATTACTTTTAATAGAGCTTTCTTTGAACCTGGGTTCCTTGCACATATCACGAGATCTTTAAGAGCTAGAAATATAAAGTTTGGCATGTGTGCTCCTATTAAGTATATAAAGATAAAATACTTTTCAGTTTTTATATACCTCTCAATTACACTTGGTTATGGGAGCATAGCTAGAGAGCTTACACCCAAAAAGTATGCAAAGAAACTAAATACTTCAAGCTAATGCCATTTGCAAACATTTCTCTCTTATCAAATCATTGCCTCCAGGGTATTTGGTAGTCAGGCATAGTCAGTTCTAGCACTCTTACTTGTTGTATCTGCATCTAGCGCTGTAGCCGTATCTGTATCTGGGATTTGGGTCGTGGTCGTTGTGCGTTGATTGGGCTTGTTAGATTGTTTAGATGGATGCGTTTATTGTTGGGCGGGCGCGCGCGTTCGCATTGCCGGACTTCACTTTCAATGCTGATTGGCAAATTACAGCAATTTTTGAATGAAATTAGATTATTTCGAAATAGTTATAAACAAATTAATTGCGCATTACGCATCGCGATGCAGCACGCATCAACTGCTGTCCCCTCCTCAACTGCAGCTCCAAGTGCACCGAAATGTGCAGCAAAAGTGCGTGCAAAGTATGCGAGAAATGCATGGCCCCAGTGATTTGGTCTTTGTTTCTCGACTCTGGTGAAAGAATTTTGCAGTAAATAAATTCCAAAATGAGCATTCACTTTGGAGCTCAATTCGATGAATTCCACAAGGGCAATAGAATAAGTCAAATTCTAATCCAAAAACTTGTAAATACCTCAGGTCTAGCCGAGTCTGGGGTCTGGGACTGGAGTGTGTTAGGAATTTGTAGTGAAATTCACATTGTGATTGACAAAGCGCAAAATGCTTTTTATAAATAGCACAATAAAAGTATCCACAAATTATGAGAAACAGCTCAGGCAGCAATTGGCCGCTTAAGTTGACAGCCAAACTGACAGAAAGCGAGACAGTCGGACAGCTGGATGTCTGACTGATTGACGCAGCAATAGAAAAGGTGTCAACAGCTCCATCAGATGCGAGCAGCAATTGAGATGGAGACACAAATGCAGATACATTGATAGAGACGTTGAGGGATGTGCTGAAATAGGAAACACAAACACAAATGAGATTAGCTTAGAGAACTGGAAAAAGACGGATACAGATACAGATACAGATACAGATACAGATACAGATACAGATACAGATACAGATACAGATACAGATACAGATACAGATACAGATACAGATACAGATACAGATACAGATACAGATACAGATACAGATACAGATACAGATACAGATACAGATACAGATACAGATACAGATACAGATACAGATACAGATACAGATACAGATACAGATACAGATACAGATACAGATACAGATACAGATACAGATACAGATACAGATACAGATACAGATACAGATACAGATACAGATACAGATACAGATACAGATACAGATACAGATACAGATACAGATACAGATACAGATACAGATACAGATACAGATACAGATACAGATACAGATACAGATACAGATACAGATACAGATACAGATACAGATACAGATACAGATACAGATACAGATACAGATACAGATACAGATACAGATACAGATACAGATACAGATACAGATACAGATACAGATACAGATACAGATACAGATACAGATACAGATACAGATACAGATACAGATACAGATACAGATACAGATACAGATACAGATACAGATACAGATACAGATACAGATACAGATACAGATACAGATACAGATACAGATACAGATACAGATACAGATACAGATACAGATACAGATACAGATACAGATACAGATACAGATACAGATACAGATACAGATACAGATACAGATACAGATACAGATACAGATACAGATACAGATACAGATACAGATACAGATACAGATACAGATACAGATACAGATACAGATACAGATACAGATACAGATACAGATACAGATACAGATACAGATACAGATACAGATACAGATACAGATACAGATACAGATACAGATACAGATACAGATACAGATACAGATACAGATACAGATACAGATACAGATACAGATACAGATACAGATACAGATACAGATACAGATACAGATACAGATACAGATACAGATACAGATACAGATACAGATACAGATACAGATACAGATACAGATACAGATACAGATACAGATACAGATACAGATACAGATACAGATACAGATACAGATACAGATACAGATACAGATACAGATACAGATACAGATACAGATACAGATACAGATACAGATACAGATACAGATACAGATACAGATACAGATACAGATACAGATACAGATACAGATACAGATACAGATACAGATACAGATACAGATACAGATACAGATACAGATACAGATACAGATACAGATACAGATACAGATACAGATACAGATACAGATACAGATACAGATACAGATACAGATACAGATACAGATACAGATACAGATACAGATACAGATACAGATACAGATACAGATACAGATACAGATACAGATACAGATACAGATACAGATACAGATACAGATACAGATACAGATACAGATACAGATACAGATACAGATACAGATACAGATACAGATACAGATACAGATACAGATACAGATACAGATACAGATACAGATACAGATACAGATACAGATACAGATACAGATACAGATACAGATACAGATACAGATACAGATACAGATACAGATACAGATACAGATACAGATACAGATACAGATACAGATACAGATACAGATACAGATACAGATACAGATACAGATACAGATACAGATACAGATACAGATACAGATACAGATACAGATACAGATACAGATACAGATACAGATACAGATACAGATACAGATACAGATACAGATACAGATACAGATACAGATACAGATACAGATACAGATACAGATACAGATACAGATACAGATACAGATACAGATACAGATACAGATACAGATACAGATACAGATACAGATACAGATACAGATACAGATACAGATACAGATACAGATACAGATACAGATACAGATACAGATACAGATACAGATACAGATACAGATACAGATACAGATACAGATACAGATACAGATACAGATACAGATACAGATACAGATACAGATACAGATACAGATACAGATACAGATACAGATACAGATACAGATACAGATACAGATACAGATACAGATACAGATACAGATACAGATACAGATACAGATACAGATACAGATACAGATACAGATACAGATACAGATACAGATACAGATACAGATACAGATACAGATACAGATACAGATACAGATACAGATACAGATACAGATACAGATACAGATACAGATACAGATACAGATACAGATACAGATACAGATACAGATACAGATACAGATACAGATACAGATACAGATACAGATACAGATACAGATACAGATACAGATACAGATACAGATACAGATACAGATACAGATACAGATACAGATACAGATACAGATACAGATACAGATACAGATACAGATACAGATACAGATACAGATACAGATACAGATACAGATACAGATACAGATACAGATACAGATACAGATACAGATACAGATACAGATACAGATACAGATACAGATACAGATACAGATACAGATACAGATACAGATACAGATACAGATACAGATACAGATACAGATACAGATACAGATACAGATACAGATACAGATACAGATACAGATACAGATACAGATACAGATACAGATACAGATACAGATACAGATACAGATACAGATACAGATACAGATACAGATACAGATACAGATACAGATACAGATACAGATACAGATACAGATACAGATACAGATACAGATACAGATACAGATACAGATACAGATACAGATACAGATACAGATACAGATACAGATACAGATACAGATACAGATACAGATACAGATACAGATACAGATACAGATACAGATACAGATACAGATACAGATACAGATACAGATACAGATACAGATACAGATACAGATACAGATACAGATACAGATACAGATACAGATACAGATGCAGATACAGATACAGATACAGATACAGATACAGATACAGATACACTGAGAGAGAAAGAGGGACATGTCTCTTAGTCCCTCTGTGGGCTAAGGGCTGCTCTGGGTACTGGGCACTGCAGTTAGTCATAGTTACTCACAGTTACTCACAGTTATTCACAGCTACACACAGATACTCACACATACTGTGACACACTCGGCTCTCGCCTCGGCGAGTGCGATAATTTATCAATTGTCATCAATTTAGGGGCAACAGCAACAAAACACAAACTTGTGGCATTTCTTTGCTGTCTTGGCTTCTGTCTCTGTGTATGTGTGTGTGTGTGTGTGCGCGTGTGCGTGTGTGTGTATGTGTGTGTATTGTTGTAGGCTTCGTTAGACGTGGCGCGCATAAAGCGGATGACAGTTAAAAACGCGTTCAACATCGATGCGCTGTTGCCCGGGCACAGGCGCTGAGAGCAGACACCGACAATAACTGGAGCATGTTCGACGGGGACGGTACTATCAATGATTGTTATGCAATGGCCAAATCGATAACAGCAACAACAGCAACAGCAACACCAGCAGCAACAACAGCAACACCAACAACACCAGCGACACCAGCAACAACAACAACAACAACAACAACAACAACAATTACAGCGATACACACACGCAAAGGCACAACGACATTCACATTTGTGTTGCTCTTAATTTTATGCTGTCTATGTGATTACAATTATGGCAGTACGTATATCGAAACGGCTTTCATCTATCGTCTATCGCTTATCGTTTATCAATTGTGTGCAATTTTTTGTTCAATTTTTTGTTTTTGTGCGGCGCTAATTTAAAGCCTATTGAAAATTTCATCAATTATTTTGCGGCGCACGCTGCGTATGCGTAATGCAAGTGTGTGTGTGTGTGTGTGTGTGCTTTGTGTGCGTGTGCGGCAAACCCAATTTGGCATATATAATGCCTGCGTCTGTGTGTGTGTTAATGAGCGTCCAAAATGTAATTTGATGTATATGGCGCATATTACGCATACGCCATGTCAGCCTCCGCATAAATTGTTTATTATGGAGAACAAAAAACTCACACTCACACACAAATACACACAAATACACGCACGCATTTTTGGTCTAAAACTAAATTCAATTTGAATTTAAAGTGGTTGAAAATTGTTTAATGGAAATGTCCGTGAAAGTCAGCGGCTGCAAGGATAGTAACTGCGGGAGTGAATAGTTTTACCTATAGCCAACTCTATCTCTCTCTCTCATTCTATCTCTCTTTGCCCTGAGGGAGAAATATACTATTTCTATGTTAGATCATATATCTAAAGTTTAATATATGACTTCTTTTCTAACTTATGATGAATTCTATATATAAAGTCAACAATATTTATATCATTTTAATCTCTTTGATTTTGATTTTTCTTTTTCTATGAGCCCAATTCGGGGCTAAAGGCTAAAGAGTAGACCCATTATAGATATATGCACATGAAAAATATTATTGTTCACGAACATATCAGTTAAAATTGATCTCTTAAGCTCAAGAGCTATAAGTGCTATAGACTTCAAATGTGATATGCTAACTCTAATTAAGTATTTAGATATAGAAAGTACCTTTGTTTTTTTATAACATTCTACGTGACCCAGTTCCTTGAGCATAGCTTGAGTATTTTAAGAGCTACAGATACCAAATTTGATATGCAGACTTACAACAGAGCTAAGAAACATCCTTTTCTTTGAATACTTTTCTATGAGACTTAGTTCACTGTGCAGACTCTCAATGTATAAATCAAGATTCCCAAGAGCTACAGATGTCAAATTTTGTAAAAAACTTTCTCAATAGTAATATAAAGCTTAAAACTATTCCATCTTTTGAGTAACATTCATTGAGAGTTCGTTTCTTGGGCATAGTTATAGAGTTCCAAAAGTTCCACATTGCCAATTATCTGAAATATTTCTTCTTCTTCCATACCTTTCGTTCTGTACACATAAATAAGTCATCTAGAGTGCATCTGTTAGTCGGCTAGAGCCGACTAGAGCGCGCTTGCTTTAAACTTTCATTGTTAGCCACTCAATTATGAGCTGGAATTCGTGTGCTGTAAACAATTGAAAACACGTTGCTTGTTGGCCTGCATTGATATACGTTGATGGTTGGGGTTACAGGCTGGGCCTCGCAGTGCTGGAAGAAACACAACTCGGGCTCGATACAAACGCCGGATGGTGAATTCAAGCGCCCGTTTGGCATACTCTGCACATATCGCTGTTTCCTCTGGTTTCCGCCAATGTAAGTTCAATCACATAACCGCACATCGTCCCACACCTATCAAGTCCGACCCCAACCGCAGCCCCATATCCCACACCCCATACCCTACACCCCATACCCTATACCCTACACCCTACACCCCATATACCATACAATTTACAATTTATGTTATTTTCAACTTGTGTGTATTGCATTTTAAAACAAAACTTGCCAAGTCGTCCACCCTCGATGGGGCTGACGGGAGGTAAGGTTTGCTTTAGCATAACAATTAAAATAGCTGGCAGCGTCGGTATAAATATTTCAGCGTTGCAAATAATAAAGTGAGTGCACGTGTCGAGTATTCACAGCGCCAACTATTCTCAACTAAACCAAAAGTTATGTTCAGTTTAAGCCAAGCTGCATTATATAAACACTATATTTACTATCGAGCCAGAGAACATTTTGCTCGGATTAAGCTCTTTAGTGCATAGCTAAAAGCTTTTCCAAGCTGATTAGCCTGCTTTTATTTCAGACAGACTTTTAATAAACTCTTTATTTTGTTTCTTGATCAGTCAGTCAATCAAATGATTAACTATTCAATCAGCCCGTCAATCAGTCATCTTTACATTTAAGTAAAACTCAGTTTGGAGATAGATAAGTTAAAGTTTACTGCATAAGTTCAGTGTTGAGCATACGTTGAGCATTGAGCCAGTCAAGCATTTAGTGATTGAATCATATCAGTCATAAGAGTTAGACTGACTTTAGCTTAGGTACAGTAGATTAGTAAACATCAATCATCAATCATTCATTCTTTCAGACCGTCAATCATTCAAATAGTAATTCTTAAAAAGCTTAAAGTTAAGCTCAGTTTAGCTACAGTAAATTAGTCAGACTATTTACCCAATATTTACTCAGTCAATCAATTAGTTCATCAATCAAATACATATTTAAATTTTAGGCTCTTCTTCAGCTGAGCTAAAGTGAATTACAGTCATCCACAGCTTACACACACAGACACTCCATCATCAATCACTCCATCAGCCTATCAATCAATCAATCAGTTAAGCAGTCCTTTATAAATAGTATGCCACAGTGAGTCAATAAGTTTATCAAACAGTCAATCAATCACTCAATCAATCACTAGCCAACCATATACATATATAGATAGATTTAAGCCTACCTCAACTGAAGTACAGTCAACTTCAATTAGACATTCAATTAGACAGTCAGTCAATAAAATTAATCCATTTATATAATTGCTCCATGTTTTTATCTCCATCGATTGCTCTCTAATGTTGACTTATTATTCCAAATATTGACAGCTATCCGTATTGCGAGTTCATCTTTGATTTGCGCTTATCGAGACACTTCACATCGTTTCCGGACTGCTATGAGATACGCTGTAATGAGACGTTTACGTTCTTTGGCAGCGAGCCCAACTATTGATCGTCAGCCTGGTTCCTGTTCTTGTACAGCTATCGATAACACAACTGTATTGCATAGGTATATGCGAGGCTAAAAACTGGATATCAACAGCTTTCCAGCTATGATATCATTACATTTATTGATTAATCGCCGTGTTGCTGTTATCGATATTTATGCAGTATATATAATATAAAATGTTCTTTTTTTTTTCATAACTTTAATTTCTATGCATTAATAAATATTTACTGAAAATATAAACGAGTTTTACTGTTGTACGATTTCTGCTGCTAAGATACACAATATAATCAATGGAAAGCGGAAACTTATAGCAATCAGTAGATCGAAATGATTTGACTAATCGATAAGAAGTTATCGATACATTTGTATACTTACAGTGCATAGTCCTCTGCCAGATGGGAGCCTATAATAGGGATATTCTAGTTGTGAAAACATATCGGCCAATTAATAGATTTCTTAGGCTATCGGTATCGATATTTTGTAAGTAGTCCGCTGCCTATACATATCGAAAAGTGTTGAGCCCTTAGTTCTGAATAAATTACCAAATATTGAGTAAATAAGCTACTTGAACAATGAATTAGAATATCAAAGACAGTCGATAGTTCTTCAGCTCGCCTCTCCAACTGCTTTATATACCTTTGCATAACTAAGAACATCTTTGATGAATAAAAAGCATGATTCAAGAATTTATGGAAATACTTTTGATAAGCGCGTGGCAATTGAGAGAGGAGGAGGCAGGAGTCGCTTCTGGTACCTGCTGTTTAGATTGTTTACAGTAAGTAGTCAGGCATCCACCCTCCACCCTCCTCCGACCACGGGCAGTGCGCAGTGAAGCCTATTGCCAGCTGGAGCTGGCATGGACAGGAATGTCCATTAATTTGCGACGACCTGCTGGCAATTTCCTCTGGCAGCGCATTTTAGTTGGTTTATTTCCGCCAAAAACTGTTTGCTTGTCCATAATAAAGAACAAGCTGGCGCCGTATAAACAAAAGTGCCAGACAAAGCCGCCGCGCAGACAAACAAAACAAGCCAGTCAGCCAGCCACACGGACGGACGGACGTACGGACGGACAGTAAGTGGGACGGACATACAGCAATCCGAACAGCCGAAGGACAGAACAACAAACTCGGAAATTCTATCCGCAAAAATTTGCATAAAAATTAGCATTCTAATTGACATGAGGCTCGACAAAATGAAGTAACCAGGCGCAGAGACCAGTTAAGCTCTGACTACCTCTCTCTGCCATACTGCCCCTCTTGCTTTTATCCTCCCCCTGTCTCTCTCACACTCAGTTTCCCTTTGTGCCTTTGTCTTGGCTTTGGTGTCGAGTTAATTGTTTGTTTAGTGTCATAAAAATACAGTTTACGCCTTTCGCAACAACACGTGCAGACGCGGCCACAATTACAGATGCGTTTGGCCCAGCCTCACACTCACTGCTCGACGGGCAGATACCCTGTAGACAATGTATATGTATGTAGTTGATGTATGTCAAAGTTGATGTATGTAAAAAGTTGTGCAAACAGGTAGAAAATATGCCAAAGTTATTTTATGTATTTTGTATACCCATTGTAAAAAGTTGATATATAAGTGGGCATATTGGTTGGATGTAAGTGTTTGCTACAAGTGGAGAGCTGATGTATGAGAATCCCTTCACTATATGCATCGGTCTGTCTGCCTCTGTCTCTGTCTCTGTCTCTTTCTCTCTTTGCCTATACTCATATCAGATATCTGTGTCTCTTACTCTGTCTTTCTTTATCTAAATCCATCTTCGTCTCTCTGTATTACCTACTTGTCTTGCTCTCTCTCTCTCTCTCTCTCTCTCTCTCTCTAGCCTTCCCTTTCCTTCTCTCCCGTCCTCCCTCACTCTCTCTCTCTCTCTCTCTCTCTCTTTGTAGCCTTCCCTTTCCTTCTCTCCCGTCCTCTCTCACTCTCTCTCTTTCGCAACCAATCCCTATCTTCCCTTCTCCGTCTCTGCCTCTTGCTATGACGACCGTCTATACAACCCCATACGAGCCACATCAGCAGGCATAGGGTATGGTAACAATGGCTACGTATTGGGCCACGTGCACACAAAAGGGTCGCATCAGACAACGTTTGTCGCTGGCAAAAACTTTTAACTTTCACAAACTTAATTGCTGGCTGCTCGTTGGGGCGCAACGTGCTTCAAATATAAGAGCATGGTTGCCGCCTCGCCTCCGCATCCAGCCGGGCCCTGAAAGCATCTTCAGGATGCGAGCACAAGGATCTGGCGTCTGCTCTGCTGCTGACCAATAAAGGGAAAGCGCTGGGGACAGGATGCCGGGGGGATGGATGGGCAGGCATTGGTTAAAGTGTTCGCTTTGTTCCCTCAGCTAGAGTTTTCATAATAAATTTTAATATAATTAAATTACTTTAAAAAAAATACTTGAAAACAATGTTACAGCTGATTGAAACCGCAAACAATTGCATTTGCTCCACTAAGTGGGAGGAACTTGAAAGGAATATATCAAATGAAGGGCACGTGAAATATATATACATATGTACATATATATACATATATATATGTAGATATATGTAATTGAATGTATGAAAATATTGGAGGCTATGCAGCAGAAAGAGCGAGCAGAAGATGAAGAAGAGAGGGAGAAAGAAAGAGACGCAAAGAGAGAGAGAAATAGAAAAGTATTGTGAGAGGCAGAGAGTGAGCGAGAGAGAGAGAGAGAGGGAGAGAGAGAGAGAGAGAGAGGGAGAGAGAGGGTGTGAGAGAGAGGTAGAGAAAGTAGACAGACAAAGAGAGAGAGGGCAAGAGACACACAGAGAGAGAGAGAGAGAGATAGGGAGCTAGAGAGAGAGAGAGAGAGAGAGATAGAGAGAGAGAGTGTGTGTGAGAGAGGGAGAGAGAGAGACAGAGAGATAGAGAGATAGAGAAAGTAGACAGACAAAGAGAGAGGGTAAGAGACACAGAGAGAGAGATAGGGAGTTAGAGAGAAAGTGAGGGAGACAGAGGGAGGGAGGGAGACACAGGGAGATAGAGAGAACTAGGAAAAGAGAGATAGGGAGAGAGCGACATGGAGATAGAGAGATAAAGAGAGAGAGAGAGAGAGAGAGAGAGATAGAACGAGACAGAGGGAGAAAAGGGGCAAATGAAAGAGAGAGAGAGAGATTTTAAAAATAAGTGCTTATAATTTCAGCTCAAATGCTTGCAAAGACATTGCTCAGTAATGGGTTTTCTTTCGGAATATATATATATATGATTTGCATAGGACCAGCTATATATTCATCTTCAAGGCTGCGTATACGTAATGCCCACAGATATCAACTCCAGTTTGAGCTGAGTTTATACACTCTTATAAGACTAATTACGTTTTAGACTTGTATGCATATTTATAAAGATATATATTATATATGCAGATATTTGGTATCTGTTTAGTGATATGCTATTGCCAGCCACATGGCGTATACGCAACGTATTGCTTAGAATATGCCTTCTGCTGGGGGCTTCGCTTCGCATAAATATTCCGACTGCAATTATGTATCCGATTTGCTTATCGTTGCGTTTCAAGTTGTTTGTTGCTGGAAAAAGTTACTTAACTTATTTGCGTTGCTATTGGGCGCAAAGTTTTGTCATCGAGTGGGCGTGGCACCAGGGCAGAAAGAAATTCGAAGAAAATTTTGTTACACGATTTTTGCAGACGACGCTTCATATATGAAGCTATATATATATATGTATGTATGTATGTATGTATGTGTGTATGTGTGTATGTGTGTATGTGTGTATGTATGTGTATATTTGCTTATGTATTTATACATTTTTGAGTTTTTTGCAAAACTTTTACTTTTCCATCGCTGATCCACTCGAAGAGCAAGCGCAACTTCTGCTCGGCTGCTGCTCAGAAGTTGCAGCTATGGAAATGCTAGACTATTAGGCAGCAGAGTAACTAGTGTTGGTAAACGTAGTGTAGTATGCTCTTCAAATATGCCTAATGTAATTACATATATAGATATATGGATATATCTTCAGTCAGCCTCAGATAGGCTAGCCAGTCTTTCTTCCAGCAAATCTCAACTGCAATTGATTTCGAACTTTTCGAACTGCTCTACAGCCTAAGCTATCTTTAATGGTCATACAGCAACTTTATCATATATTTATGCTATTTTGTGCACACTGAACGAGCATTGCTGCAGTCGGATATGCCCTACTGGCCAAGCCTTTCGCATTTCTTTTAATAGTTTGATAAAGTTTTGAGTCGTTGCTCTGCTGGCTTAGAGTCGATTTGTAGCTAAGAGTTTGACAACTGTAAATACACAATTTAGTAACTATCTAGCTTTGGCTCTCCCTCTCTGTCTTCCTCTCTCCCTCTCCCTCTGTCTCTCACTCTGTCTGGCTGCACTTGACATTTGATTTGTTGTTTTTCTCATTTTAAATGTTATTTTTATTTTGATTTGCTGCCTGCGCTTTAACTGGGCGACAATTTCGCATAATTTGGGCGGATGGCCGTTTTGTTTGGCACCGAGTGAATGTACTCACAACTAGTATTCATATTCATATTCATTTGTGACAGCGTCGCTCGCCTCGGCGCAGCCCAGCGAACCGCAGCAGTCCCCGCTTTTTTGTATCAACGAAAAATTTGCATTTGTTAAGTTGTTTTTCGTTTTGTTTGTTTGTTGATTTAATCAAGTGTCGCGGCCAATTTAACTGTTACACACACACACACACACACATACACAGAGGAAAGCAAACAAGCACACACATACATATGTATGCATACATGTATGTGCATATTTATATCCGAGTTGATATAACATTACGTATACGTAATACTATTGTGAATAGTCCAAGCAAAGCCAAAGGCTGTGCAGTTAGATATAAACAAGCACACCCTCACACACACACGCACACACACACATGTGAGGTGATAGAACATTGCGTATACGTAATGTCGCGCAGCAAACGCTCAGTGCTTAGTAGCCAAAGAACAGCCAGGCTGAACAGTTAGATACACACAGAGAGAAAGAGAACAAAGAGAGTGCCACAGAGAGAGATAGAGAGAGTGTCAAAGAGAGATAGATACAGAGTGAGAGAGGGATAGTATGTATCCATTGCAATTGCTAGCTGTGGCTTGGCTTAGCCTTACCTGGCTAAGCGGCTGCCAAGGCTTTGGCCAGTTTCACATGAAACGCTATCAGCTGCAGCGCGGCTACAATCCAGATGATTCCAGCGAGAACGATAATAGCGTATTACGTAAGACATATATACATCCATCTACATCTACATGCCGTTGTAATCTCTGTCCACTTACAGGCTCCTATCGTCGCTGCATGTGGGAGCAGTCAAAGTTCCTGCCGCGCCGGCTCGTTCTGCTCAGCCTCTGCTCGAACCTGTTCTGCGAGAACAATCAGATCATGCCGCGCTCCAGGTCTATTTTCGTAGTGGAAAAAATGTCTAGACCGAACGAGTAGTGAAACTTAATTATTAGCCATATAAAAGCGAATGAAAATGCATGCCTGCATGTATTCAGAGAGTGCTCGACTCCTTCGACTCCGGCTAATGCGAACATTTTTGATTTCTCTGCCTCTTCCCCCAGCTGCCTGGACATTCTGCCGGAACAGTGCGAGCAGGGCGACGAGGAGGACCTCATGTACAAGCCCTTTCCCGACTGCTGCCCGGTCTACTGCAATCTGAAGCGACGCATGCAGCGCTTGCGGACAATGCACTTCCGCCATCGCATATTGCGCAACATGCAGGACGCGTCCGCCTCCTCCTCCAGCTCCGACGGCAACACCCTGCTCAGCGAGATGGGCTACAACAACTACTGATGCCGGCCATGGCACATCCACTTTGTCAACTCTGTGGTTAGGCGCATAAGCTGATTGGCAATTGTGTTGCAGTGTTCCCTTTCTGATTGGAATTCGGCTATTCGGATTGGAATTCGGCTTTCGGCTCGCTTGTCTAGACGGAGCACTTGAAGTCTGGCCAAGAGCACATACGTTTATTTTACTCTATCGAATATTAAATACCCAAACTATCAAATACCCAACAAGCAAGTCTTCAATCAAACTCATCAGTCAATCAATTAGTTAAGCTCGCTCTTGATTGATGGAAATAAACTATATTTCGAGTACTATATTTCATATCCTAACCCAACAATTGACGTTAAAGATCTCTCAGTTCTCTCTGCTCTTTCTTTTTGAAGTAACGAATCAATCAATCAATCGATCAATCAATCAATCGCCATATATGAAATTAAGTCGGAAGTAGACAAAGGCACATCTGGATGATTCCACAGTTCGATGCTAATACGCCCTACAGATACCTATTCAGCTGAGGGGTATACACAAATTAGGGTGAGCCAAAATAACTTGAACCACTCGAAGTACTTGGCGACAGTTGGCGGCTGCTCTTGTGACTGGCTGGCATTGTCAAGTGCCTGGACGGGCATGTCCAAGTAGAGACAGCTCGACTCCAATAGAGTGAAGAAGAAGAAGCAGAAACCGAAGCTGAAGCTGAAGAAGTTGCGGTCGCTGGGCTAACACAGATGCCTCTTGAGCGAGCTGCTCATTAAGCGGGCCGGCTATGATGCTCGCTCAGGCAACTCAAAGGCGGGTATATAGGTTTTGGCATAAGATATATATGTCAGGTTGTGACATATATGAATACATATATACATATATCTATCTATCTCTTATATACATATACATATATCTATCTATCTCTTTATCACATTCTCTTTATGACCGCTAATTAAAGTGAAAGGAATGTGTATTGGTTTTTTGTACAAGATTTTATTTCTAGTGGATTTTATTTCTAGATTTTATTTCTAGTAGATTGAAAGGGAGTAATAAACTTGGTATACGTTGTGTACTTCTGCTGTGTCTTCCTCTCTTTCAATCTCACTCTTTTGATCTTTCTCTTTCTCTCTCTTTCTGTCTTTACTTATCTTAATTGCTTACATTTTGGAGCTTGAGCAAGTATTAAGCAGTCGGCTACACTCGACTCTTAGAGTTTAGTGCCTTTCTTCTTCACTTTTTCCTGCTTTGATTGCCCTCTAAATCGGTCACTTGATCTCTCATTGGGTTGTTCCTCAGTTCAGGCCTTGAGCGAGCATTAAACAGTCGGTGTTTGGCCGGTGCTCATTAAAAATTTGCATTGCTTTTGCACCTTTGCGGCTTTAATTGCATTTTGGCTTTTGTCTGGGACTGTCTTAAGCAGTTCGCTCCCATTCCTGACTGGCTTCTTCTGTTACACTTCCTTCTAGTGCTCCGCCTCCTGCTGTTCCCTTTGTGCTCTGCATGGCTTTATAGCTTTATGATGCTGCATTTCCTGTTGCAGTAATATTCCTGATGTTTGCAACGCTATCGCTCGCTGCTTATCGTTTTAACACTTTTACGTGCCACACAGGGCTAAGCAAGTTTCTTCTTCTTGCTCCTCCGTCTTGCTCTCCTCTCTCAGCCACATCTTCTGCTCATCTCCTTTTTCATCTTCCTCATTTTTATCAGCAAACAAGCAATAAATTTTATTTTAATAAGCAACACTTTTGATAGCCCAGCGTCGAGGCTGAGCTCCTTGCCATGGGGACCTTCGCCTCGGCGCATTATCATTGCCGTAGCTGTCGCAGTCGCTGGCGCTGTCGCTGTCGCCATGCCTCTGCCTGGGCCTCTGCCTGTGCCTGTGCCTGTGCCTGTCCTTGTCTCTGTCCCCTTTACCTAGTCCTGTCGTTGTTGCATGTTGCATGTGGCGCAGAAGTAAATACAAAAGATACAGCTAGCCATAACTGTTCGCTGTCATAACGCTTGCAACCGCAGACAGTGGCGCCACCTAGCGGGGTTCGATTACAGCGGAGAGAAAGAGAGGAGAGACAGAGAAGGAGATAGAGAAAAAGAGTGAGAAAGAGAAAAAGAGAGAGAGAGAGAGAGAGAGAGAGAGTAAAAGAGAAAGAGAGAGAGTGAGTAAAAGAGAAAGAGAGAGAGAGAGAGAGTGAGTGAAAGAGAAAGAGAAAGAGAAAAAGAAAGAGAGTATATATTAAGTATAGAGAGTATATTGACTATACGGACTTAACAGAATATATGGAGTATACAAAGTATACGGAATTTGCAAAGTATTCATATATATATAGAGTATATAGAGTACATAGAGTACACAGAGTACACAGAGTACATAGAGTATATAGAGTATATAAAGTATATAGAGTATACAGATTATATAGAGTATATAGAGTATATAGATAATATAGAGAATATAGAGCATACAGATTATACAGATTATATAGAGTATATAGATTATATAGAGGAACAAAGAATTCTGAGTGACTATAGAGTTTATATAGAGTTTATATAGATTATATATAGAGTAAGCTCTCCAATCCTATCAATCCCATCTATGAAAATGGAACCGATTGGAATCCCTTAACAAAATGACGCCTCATTCAAGCGACGTCAATGGCTTCGGCTTCGGCTGTGGGCCCAGTTAACAGAAGCAGCTGGATGCTGAGTGGAGCGAGTGGTTGGTGCCAGGACAGGCAGAGGCAAAGGGAAAGGGGGCGTGGGCAGTCGGGCCGGGCCGCCTTTGCCTGGCTGGTTAGGCAACCTGTCTGCCTCGTTTACTTTGTCTCGTGTGTATGTGTGTGTTTGTGTATGTGTGTGTGTGCTTATATCCTGCCCAAGCAGGATTCTTCTCCTTCTCCTTCTTCTTCTTCTTCTTCTTATTGTTGTTGCTGCATTTCCTTCTGGTTGCCTGGTTGCCTCGTCTTATTTTTATGTGGCTTTATGCATCGCACCCACTAGCTACCAGCTTTCAGCTGCTTCTATCTCTAACCCTCCCTTTCTCCCTCTGCCTGCTCCTCTCTCCTGCTCAGATACTCATTGTGTTCTGTGTTGCTTCATCTTCTTCTTTTTCATGGCAATGTTGCTGTTGTTGTTTTTACTTTGTTGCACTTTGAAGATTATTGCACAATGCAATTTATATTTATCGTACGCTCTTAGTTGTTGCCGTTTCTTGTTTTTCTTTCATTTATGCCTTTGTAAGAAACACACACACACACACACACACACACACACACACACACACACAGAGACACCTACACAAACATAACTACGCACACATATGCTTACTTATAGAAATTTCAGTTGCATTAAGAACTCATGTGGCTCAGTGGAGCTGGCAGCCTGTGCGAAAAGCACTCACAAAGTCTCCCCTTTCTCATCTCTTTCTCTCTTCTGTCTTCTGTCTTCTGTGCGAAAAGCACTCACAAAGTCTCTTCTGTCTTCTGTCTTACTTTTTCATTCTTTAGCCTGTGCGAATAGCACTCACAGTCTTCCATCTCTCTTCTCTCTTCCCTCTTATGTCTTTTCTCTTCTCTCTTCTCTCTTCTGTTCTCTCTTCACACTTCCTTCACTTTTCTCCTCTCTTTTCTTCTATTTTCTATTTTCTTCTCTCTTCTTTTTTCTTTTTTCTATTCTCTTCCCTTTTCTTCTCTCTTATCTTAGCTTCTCAGCTGAAAAAACTTCTCTCTCTTATTCATTTTCTCCTTCATTGTCTGACTTTATCTTAACTGTGCCTTTTCTTATGACTATTATTAGTGTTGTTGTTGTTGTTGTTCTTTTCATTATTGTTATTGTTGTTCTTTGTTGTTGCCTCTTGCCGCCAACTTATTATGAAATAAGGAATGCATTGGACTGCATTCTTTTGCGGACTCTTCCTTAAGTACTTTAAGCCACATGCTGTATGTAACCCTTTGTGTGTGTGTGTTTGTGTTTGTGTATGTGTGTGTGTGTGTGTCTAACTGTCTGTCTGCACTTCCGTTTCCGCTGCAGCCGAATAAACACTGCATTTAAACAGTTATCCACCTGTTGCCGACAGTTTAATGCAGTCTAATTGGAATAAATCCAATGGGAAGGCCAGCTGTGTATAAAAAGAAGACAGCAATACAGACAGCTCACAGCAACAGAGGAAAGGAAAGCTGAGCACAAATGGCTTAAGCTTTACATTGTAGTTATCTAACTGGTATTCGTCCCTGCTATATGCGAGTGTACACAATCCAATTGGAATTGATATGTACGACAGAAGCTGAGAGTTTTTTCTGTAAGCAGACTTTCAGCTGGCTCCAATTGGTTTGCTGTGTGATATGCGACTCCAATTGGAATTCACTTACAGAGAAGGCAACGACGAAGGTGAAAGGTAAAACTTACTATTTAAAAACTTACAATTCATGAAACTCGTGAAAGTTTAATGACAGCTGCATGACAATCGCTTAATCAACTAATGCACGCAGAGTTGCCAGAGCTGGGCAGCTAGGCGTTGCCATATCAACGCCAAAGTACTACGCATTAATTACCACTGCGATAAGCATTCAGCTGGCTGTCAACTATCAATGCAAAAATGCGAAGCACAATATGGGAAGCTGGAGGGAGCAGGATGCGGGCGGTGGGCGTGGCAGCTGCGTCCACTTCCGCTGCGCTGTTGTCGCTCAGAGTTTCCGCAATTAGTTTAGCTCCGAAAGATTCGCCCAGCTGAACCCTGAATTGAACCGAGTTGAACTCAAACTTTTGCGGAGCACTCAGTAGAGCTGCACAAAAGGGGTATATTTGCACAAAGAGCTTATTAATCGATAAATATCGATTTCGGAGCTTGGCTTCTTCGGCCTAGCTCGTGAACGATAAGAGTCATAGATATCAAATTTAGTATATAGGTGTGAATCACATATAAGAAAACTCGAAATTATACTTAATATATACTTTTAGACTTGATTACTTCCACATAGCTGGGGAAGTATGAGGATAGAGATATTAAAGTAAGTATGCAGCTTGCCGTTGGGTATACACTCCATTAAAATATCTCATTCTTTGCCTACTTTCTTTTCAAATTGAGTTACTTCAGCATAGCTCAAGGACTTTAAGATGAAGTTCAATTAAGTCTAGTATGGAGATATGGGGAAGGCTTCAATTGTATATATCATACATGTTTTTCTACTTTCGATATATTTTTGCCTAAGGTATACTCTAGTCGGACATGCTCACATGCTGCCATTGCGAAGCGAACACAAAGAAGGAAGGAAAAGAAAAGAAAAACAAAAGACGACAGACGAGATTACAGTTTCGCCATTTCGATTTGATGGAGATAATGGAACGAGTCTCTCCAAGCAAAATGTTGGCTAATTAAAAATTGTTACCCGCCATCGAAGTTTTTTTCCTCGGAGATTATTATGGAGATAGACGAGTATTACAAGTTCGGGCCGGAGCATGAGTAGGAGAGAGCGTAACGTGGTCTTAACTGGTACAGGTTAACACGGAATTCAGAAAGTCTGAGCTTAGTAGAGGCTGTAGAGGAGATTGATGTCATTTCATTAGAAATACTCTTCAAATTGAAATATAAGAATATATTCTATTATTTTAAAAGTCTTTTCAAATCGTTGTTCAATTCTATCAACATCATTTATCATATTTATATAATTCTTGTATAATCCATTCGGTTTCATTATAAGCATATGCCCTCGGAACTCTGTCCAGCATATCTCATAACAGCTTGTTCAACTGAAAGTCGAGTTCGCATAGGTTTTCTGAACTAAAGTTGTCCATTAATTTTGGCCAACGCATTAGCTGCGGCTAGGCCCATTTCGTGCTCACTGGAACCGGGTGGCTCCAGCTGCAGTATGTGTGCGCTCTCCTTGAGCAGTCTCACCACCTCCTTGATGCGCCTCTGAAACTCCTGGCGAGACATTTGACCGCTCTGCATGCCCAGCTGGGCGAGCACCATGATCGGCGCATGTAACTCGTACATGATGAGACCTGCAAGAGACGAAGAGGGTTCGGGTGAATTCTAGATAATATCCACAGGAACATGGGTTTTAGGGAAGTTCTTAATACACCTGATGTATACTCTCGATATTTTTAGTTGATAGAAGTTCATTTCTAGATCATTTTATCTTTTCTTTAAAAAGTTGTTCCTGATATACTTTTGTTCTTAAATGAAGTTCTTGATCGATAGCCTTCATTAATCATGTTCTCGTGACTTCTCCATATGTTCTCGATTCTAGAGAGATTGATATACTGAAGTCAAATTGTAAATACCTTTCCATACACTTTCGACTCTGGAGACAAGTTCTCGAGACTCCATTTATATACCTCGTGGTCTGCATCAATTGTAGATACTTTTCTATATACTCTTTATACTAAAGTCAAGTCTTAGATACATTTGAATATACTCTTCATTCTTTATTCAATTTCTACATACTTTCAATGATAAGCTTTTAGATACTTATTTCTAGGGTCTTCAACTTACCACGCAGTCGGGTTAGACCCGGTTCGAGTATATCGATAACAGCCAGAAATTCGCGACAATAGCGCTCCTTGCGCTCAATATCCTGTGGAGAGAGCTCTGGCAGTAGATAGCCCTCGATGCGGCCATAAATCTGACACAGCGAGTACTTGGCGGAGAGCAAGAGATAGTGATTGGGACGCAGCACTTCGCGATATCTACAAATAGGACAATCGAATAGTTTCAATCAATTTATCAAAATCAGAGTCACCCTTGACCCTTGACCCAAATGCTGCTGATACAAACCATGAGTCGAACTAGCGGAAGTATCAGTAGTTAGTGAGAAGCTTTATTAAACGATCCATGGGCGGAACGAAGAGAGAGCGAGAGAGCGAGAGAGAGACAGAGAGACAGTTCCTTATAATCATAAAGGAAAAGGTTACTTTTACTTCAATATCATAAAAAAACTTGTTTGAAACACTTTCATGATTCCAGCTCTTGTGGACTCATTGATCAATCATTATCAGTCATATTTCTTATTACAACAGATAGAAGAACAGACAGAATAAAAAGTTATCTGATTTTCATAAGAAACAATTCACTCTGATTGACTGATTGAATAACTATTTAATTGATTGAGTGATTGACATGCTGATTGGGAGTCTTAATCATTGATTGACTGAATTCTCGATTGAGTGAAAAACTGATTTATTATCTTAGTGATTGACTGATTGATCTACTGAGTGGTTGATCGGTGATTGACTTCCCAGATTGATCGACTGACTTCTGACTCATCGATTGACGTATATGATTGACGGATCAATCAGTGACTGACTGTATCCTGTCTTACTGATTGACTGAATGATAGACGATCGAATTGACTGATTGATCAACTTACTGAACTTGTCACTCTGATTGACCCACTAAATAGCTGAGTTGATCAATATACTCAATAAATGACACTGAGTGATTTTCTGATTGATTGACTGATTCTGAACCACTAATTGATTGACACACTAATTGACAGATTGACTCCCACAGAAAAGATAAAACTCACTTTAAACTAATCATTGACTAGATCTAAAGGATTGACGAGTTCAAAGTTAAAAGTCTCTCAAGGAAAAAGTCTGTAAAGTATTAGAAGTTGTATTAGACTGATGCGATTTGATGAAAGAAGCCGCCGGCAAATGTCTGTAGAATGTGAATTGTCATTGGCTTTTAGCAAAGTTAACGAAGTTGCTGAAATTGCTGTTAAAGTTAATATTGAAGAATATCAAGATATAAGTAAATAAGTTAGAAGTTGAAGAATATTGAGATGAATATTATTGGATGGGCTCCGCTAGAAGAGAGGGATTGAAGGACTTACCGTATCAGAAAGTTTTCCAGGGCGGGAATGTCGTGGACATCGATGGACTCGAGATCATCATTGATGTGATCTAAGAGACGCTCCAGCTGCACCGAGTCGATACGATGGGCACATCGATCGCAGCTGACGAAGAGAGGGAGAGAGAAGTATTGTGAGAACGGGAATGAAGCAAAGCTGATCTCAACTCACGCCCAGTCAGCGTCCTGTTTGAGCGGCTCTGTGGCTCGAATGTTGCCTGTTCGACAGATTTTGCAGACGAGGTCGCTGCAGTCGCTGCCCAGCTCACGGGGATCGGCGCAGCGCTGGCACTGGCACCAGAACAGCTTGCCGCCCTGGATGAAGGTGCGACGCTTCAAGGTGCCCTGCAGCGTATACGCATAGCTGAGCGTCAGTGTCTCCTGCTCGCGCACCGAACGAGACGTCCGCAAGATGATCGAGTAGTCCAGAGGATCGTCCGTGTGCGATGTGTTAGGTCGACAGTCGTGCGCGAGCAGAAAGGCGCTCGGATATAGCGTACGCGCCTTGCCCCCTCGTTGCCCAATCTCAAAGCAGTTTACATCCAAAATGCCACAGATCTCGTGCACCTCCGCCGGCTCCAGTTCGCCCAGCTCGCCCAGCTCGCCCAACTCCTCGGCCAGCTGCCAGTCGTTGAGCAGTCGATGCACCACCTTCTTCTCATAGTGCTGCCAGAGCGTGAGGTTCTCGCGCCTCTGCTCCGTGTGCGACTCCATCAGCCGTATCTTGGCATACTGCTCCGGCTGGTGTCTCCGCATCAGCAGGATGCGGACAATCAGCACCAGCTCGTACAGATCCCGCACCGCGTCGGGCGAGGCGCTCTCCCTGAGCAGGTCAGCTGCCTGCGCCCGTCTCCTGCCATAGAGCTCGCACTCCTCGCGACTGTGCCCGTTGCCCTGCTTCAGTCCACGACAGTCGGCGGCGCACAGCGGCCAGCCGCAGCCCTTGCAGCGGCACTGCTCCAGCCTCAGCTGCACCGGCTGGTAGCAGCCCAGGCAGACCGGCTCGCAGCTCACGCAGGGTCCGATGGCCAGGGGCTGCTCTCTGATGAGCTGCTCGCCGGCAGCCAGCGAGCGATTGGCCACCAAGTAGCGTCCGTAGAGCTCCGAGTGCGCCACTCGGTAGGCTGGCAGCGGCTCCTCCTCCTTCAGCTGCTGCTCCTTTGGGTCCCTTCGCTGTTGCCTTTGCTGGTGCTGGCGCCTCGTCTGCGCAAAAAAGAGAAGCGGAGGGGCAATGGGTGCTCATTAGTGGCGCTGCTAATTGTATTCTAATTGCTCTGGCATATTCCGAGTCCATGGCTCATTAATCACATGGCCCGATGCCTGAATCTCTACAGAGAAAAGGTGGGAGCGGAAGGGCGGTACACAGGGGGTACAGGGCGGAGCTCTGCCTCTGCCTCTGCCTCTGCCTCTGCCTCGTCTACGTCTACGTCTGCCTGTCAACAGCTGGCAATTAAAAGACACTCAACGTTAAATGCCTCAACCGATGAGAGAGCGCGCACCTCAACAGGTGCACAGCAACGTTACAGCCATCGCCCTCGCCAGCTGCTCTCGGCTGCTGCACAGACACAGATTCTGTTGCAAGCTCTGAGTGAGAGCTGTGATGAGTCAATGTCTGTGCCTGGAGTAGTGCAAGCTCCAGAATGTCACTTTCTTTGACTGATGTACATAAACGTATATATGCTAGCTGATATCCTCTTACTCAACTAAACTCAATTTAATGTCATCATTATTAACTAACTATGTATCTGTATCTATCTGTCTTTATATTTATTCTCTCTGTCTGTATCTTCATTCTCTTATTGTTATTTTTATCATCATTCATTATTGCTTCCGTATATAATGATAATTCTCCTCATTCATCATTCTTTATCATTATGCCTATCACTTCCGGGTATAATGATTATCATCATATTCATCATTACCCATCATTTTGATTATAACTTTCGATAATTCCGATAATTATCATCATGCATTATCATTATCATTATAACTATAATTTTCGATAATATTGATAATTATCATCATTTCATTATTTTCATTTTGATTATCACTTTCTATAATAATGATAATTATCATTCATTGTTCTTATCATTATCATCACCATTATCATCATTCATCATCACTATAACCATCCATTATCGTTACTGTCGTGATTTATTATTTTTATTATCATTGCTCATTATCATTGCTCATTATCATTGCTCATTATCATCACTCATTATCATCACATTTTCTCATCATTGATCACTTCTCAGTCAATATCTATAATTCATTATCATGAACTTCATTCATTATTTAACATCATCGCTCATTATCATTACACATTCTCATTATTCATCACTTCTTAGTCATTATCTATAATTCATTATCATGAACTTCATTCTTTATCTACCATTCGTTATTTAATATCATCACTCATTACCATTCATTTTACTCATTATCTATCATTCAGCATTCATTATCATCGCTCATTATTCATTGCTTCTCGTTTATTCACCCAGCTCTGAGTTTCAAGTTTGTTTTCTTCTTCTGTGCCCTATGATTTAGTATAGTACTTATCACACTTGGTGCACCCCAGCAATGCAGATCACATTAAAAATGAACTTATTCTCAAAACAATTTTGATATGTTCCTCGGAATGAAACTATAAACAAGTGGAAGGAGAGTGAGGGAGCACAGAATTATTTCAATTTTATTAGAGCAACTAGAGACGATCGAGCGACGCATATTTCGGTTGTACAATATATGGGGTTTATTTATAGGTCGCGTCGGCTGAGACATTACGCGCTCTAAAGATAGATGGCTAGAGAACGCACCCCAGTACCGCCCCTCGTCACGCCCTTCGCTCCCCGTGCCACGCCCCAATGCGAATCGGGCGGCATTCCACAAAGTGTGGCACGATTTTTTTTGTTTTCAATTTTTTTCCCCTTTCATTAGGAAATTGATTAATGTATTTATATATATATATATGTATGTAAATATATATATATATATTTAATTTATAAAATATAATGGACAATAAATATACAAAAATTAAAAAAAAGGAAACACAAATTTGGTATTTTGTGTTTTTCTTTTTATTTGGGCGCAGCCATTAAAATGCTTACGCACACATACACACATATTACACTCACACACACACACACACACGTATTACACACTCTGACACACACACACACATTCTCTCACACTTCATATGCATATATTTATTCAGTATTAAATTAATTTTTAATTATGCTGCGAGTCGAAGTTTCCCCCTCTGCCCAGCCCGACCTCAATGCTCAACCTCACTCCGTATACCCTGTAATACTCTGGCAATTATGTTTACTTTTTTTCTTGCTGGCATTTCGCTTGTTTTTTGTGGTTTTCTGTTTTTCCCGCTTTCACTCTGCGGCAAGCAGCGATTAACGTTGAAACTGCTTTTAATTGATAAATTATTTTGTTTGGTTATTTCGTGAAAGATTTTTTGGGGTTGCGTTTTTAATCGATGTGTTTAACAAGTTGTCATTTGATTACAGCCATTTAAATGGGCGCGAATGATAAAACAAAAATACATCGACATCGACATCGACAACAACAACAACAACATTTAGCATCTGCAACAACAACAACAACAACAACGAGAATACAAATTTATTTTGGCTTTGGTTTCGCGTTGTTCGAGCCGCGGCACACGAAATGCAACTGTCGAATTTGTCGTCAACGGCAGCGGCATTTGGCTCAGATTCAACAGTTGGCCTATACCCAGACACACGCACACACACACACACACACACACACACAAACACACACACACACACACACACACATGCACACACATTCACATTCATCAGTCACACACTCATCTCTCATCTGAATTTTGTTGTTATATTTATACATTTTTCAAGTTATTGAAATAAAAATGTTTTTTTTGTTTTTGGTTTTCGTTTTTCTTTTGTTGCTTTTCGATTTTCTGAAATTTGAAATTTCCTTAGCAGGCACGCCCCCTCGCGAATGCTTTTTGCCGCCCCACTTTGGCCTAGCTGCGGCCTGACATATTCATTGATGTTGCTGAACTTGAATTGAAATTGACTGACTTTGAAATACTCTGTAAATAATTGATCGACTATGCATAAACAATTTACTGGGTATTCATATTGAGTCAACCAAATTAATAGTAATAATTTATGTATATGTATATGAATATACCCTGTAAAGTCTGACAAGTCTATATTAATGATATAAAATACCCTGTAAATGGTATATGAATTTTGATTGAGCTTAGCGGACACATATTGAACTCTGTTGAAATGTATATATGGTTGAATATGAAATACCCTGTGATGACTGTATGAGTTTTGAGTATCAATAATATATATTTTTGCATACCCTAATAAATTAAAAACTTTGACAAATAATTAATTTCAACTTGATTGGATATGAATATAGCCCAATATGTGTAAAAGTTGAATTGAAATCAACTTTGCGTTTTACTCAATCAATACTCAATTTGAAATACCCTGTGAAAAGCTGATATATGAATTTCAAGATTACATCATTGTAGCATATACATATGTTCCTATACCCTATACCTTATACCTTATATCCTGTATTAAGTGAGATAAATCAAATTGATATAGTGCTTAGCTTGAATATGATTAAACAGCGAATACCCTGTACAAATTATATACATGAATTTCATTTATGTTTCAGCCCACCATTTGTGAGTCCCAAGTTTCTAGATACGCAAGTGTGAATGTATACAATGTGGAATGACCTGTAAGAAGTCCATGAATTTTAAATCAATCATTCACGCAATCCATCATCAACTCATCTAAGTTTGTAAGGGTAAACAATATTCTCTGAAATTGCATTTGGTCTCCATTAATCTACAGATATTTTCTCTATATCTCTTGTTGGGAATTTGTGCTCGATTTAAATTCCATTATCAAATAAAATGAAACAAGTTTCGCTTGAAGCTCTAAGAAAAATATGAAAAACCAATTTGTGGACAACTAAAACAAATTGCTTTTTCGAGCAGATTTTTTTAACACGTGAAAACTAAGGTGAAAATGATGAAAATTGTGTCCCAAAAAATGTTGCAGGTCACATATTTAATGCATCATCTCCATCTCTCTCTCTCTCTGTCTCTTTCTAGCCCTCTCTCTTTTTCACACTGTCTGGCTTTGTCTGCATTTCAAGTCTGTTGCTTTTTGTGTGCAAAACGAGGGCATTTCAATTAGTTGCTAAAATGTAGCCGCTGGCCAATAGCTAAATACCCTGTAAGCATAATGAAATGAGGTATATTAGTATTTCAATTAGGAATAGAATATTCTTGTGCTAGAAATCGAGCAAATGTCTTTAGGTGTATCCGAATAGGTTTACCGATAGGTTAACTGAATGAAAAGCCATACTTGCCATACATATTGACCTCATAATGTTCTTCTTAGATATTCTGAGCTTTTTTCAGTTTACAGGGTATTTTAAGTCGGGTATACCCTATTTCTTGGAGAGACATGTAATTGCAATTGTAGTATTCACATATATCATCCATTTGAGAAGGCTTCTTCAACATCATTTAGCTTCTGTTTCGGCTTACAGCGTATTTCCAAGCTGAGTATACTCTGATCCAGGACATATGTATATTTTGAGTTGAAGTACTCTAATTCGGAATCCTACTGTGTTCCTTTAACCATCTTAGCTTACGGGGTATCCGCTAGTCGTATACACCCTGCCAGGCGGCCAAAGTTGCTGCAGCTGCTTTTAATTGTTGCTGCCATTGGGGACGGGAACAACAACTTGAAACAAAGCTGGCAGCCCAAAAGTATGTGATGCCGAGTGCCAGCGGGCGTTCCGTCGCTGTTTGTCAGGTGTCGCGGGCGGAACGGGCGGGAATGGAACATGGAACATGGAACTAGGAACATGAAACATGAAATGTGCATAACTCGTATTGGCACTCGCTTTCGCTTTGTTTATGATCTGGAGCGGAAACACAACGCATGCGACACCTCTCTGCTGCAGCCACGCCTCCCGCCTCCCGCCTCCCGCCTCCCGCCTCCCGCCTTTGGCCGAGAGCGGAGCTGTGACCCACAAGTTGCCTAGCTGGCAAATATTTGCGAGTCAAGTTGCCAAGCAGCAGCAGCAGCAGCAGTTGGGCGTTGCGTGAGTGGGGGCGTGGCTCGCCTCTTTTGTCGCTGTTGTTGTTGCTGATGATGATGATTTTTGGTGTCAGCATAAATGTCACTCTCGCTTCCCTTTCCCGCTCCACTCTCCTCGTCCTCTTCTCCCTCATCCTCTCTTAGTCAACTGTCCGTCTCGCAGGCTATGCAACTGTGTCAACTTAACCCATTGTCTGCCCATTGCCAGGCTCGTCGCCACGTGCCACGCCCACTCACACGCACTCAACGCCCCAAACGTCCAATGCCTCCGAATAGAGCTGATGCCAAGTGCAAGTGGGTAAATCTCTAGCGAGGGTCGCTCCATCAGCTACTCTGTCCAACTCTCTCTGACTTTATCTGGCTCTCATTCATTTCTTTCCTTCTACCTCTTTAGCTCTTCTCCTCATATCTTTCCTTCTCTTTCAAATCCGCTCGCTTTCTCATTTCCCAACACCTAGATACATTGTGTCCATTTTCCGTCTCCCTCACTTACAACTTTTCTAGTGACCCACGCTCCTTAGTCCTCTAGACACATGCATGTGAGAGTCCTTTTAGACATTGACAGAGCCTGAAGCTGCACTAATTATTACACTAGGCACTTACCCCACCTCTGCCTCTCTCGCCTCTCGTCTCTCCCACTCGCCCTCTCTCTTTCTCATACACAACAAGCCAAACAGTTTGTGGAAATGGAAACACAGTTTTCGTTATTTAAATGCATTTTAGTGTAGGACATATGTATATATTTAGAAAGTTAAGCATATAATTCAAACGATTAACTTGTGCAGCAAACCGGATGGGCCAATTTCGCTTTCAAGAACGCAAATCCTTCGCGCCGCCTGTGTGTGATGTAAGGTGTAAGCTTTAAGCAGTAAGCTGTAAGGTGTAAGGTGTAAGGTGTAAGTAGATAGGCCCTACTAATCAAGCAACATTAACCATTCCGAGACATTTTTCATCTATGCTATTATCGTGTACTCCCTATTTTTGCATGTACGTGTCCGTTTTGTTGGTGAGATGATGACTATGGTGTAATGGAGGGGAAGGGTAATATTTGAGTTGCGTGGCGTGAGCACGGTACCGTAAGCTTGAAATCGCATTGGCCGAGTAACTGTAATTCGAATGGAGAGAATTAAATATGAATTGAGGCGCAACTGATGCTGGTGCTGTATATGATGCTCACCTTCATTTCTTACGGATAATCAGTGATGGGCGAATTCACTGGGCTCACGTGAATCGAGCAAGCAAAGTCCTTGCCCATTCACGTGGCCCGCGAATTACCCGTGGAACATGTGCGGTTTGTAAGTTGATTCGTGATTCGTGATTATTGGTTAGTGTCAGTTATTGGTTAGAAGAAATAATCAGTTATTGGTTGATTGATTGGGTGCGTGTGTTTGTAGTTAATCCGAGTCTCATTCAGTGTTTCCATAGTGTGCTGACGATTCCTTTGTTTCAACAGAAAAAAATGGCATTTCTTGTTCCCAAAAGTCGTGTGGAAAAGGTGTTCAAATATCGGACTGTAGCTGCGCAACTGTCGCGTGTTTATTTCAATCAATATATGGATTTGTGGCAATGTTATGGAATTCAAATAGTATATATCAAGTATCTGTTAGTGCGTTTTTCCACTAATTTTTCAAGTTTTTTTCTTTTTCTTTTTTGTTTTTTTTGGCATATTTTCTGCAATGGCAAAATTTTAGCTTAGATTGAATTTCCTTTTGACCTTTGTTTGCTGACTTACCTAGTTTCTTTTTTGCTTTCCCGTATTATGATTTTATTTCATGTTTGCATTTTTTTAAGGCTAGAATTTTCTGTTAGGAATTTTTGGTGTTTAGATTTTGAAACGAATAACAAAACAATTTTTTTTCACTGCATTTTTGTTAATTTTTTGTACTCAACTAAACAAATTTATGTGTTCCCAAATAATGCTTTTTCACAACATTTTTATTTTATTTTTTTCATTTTTTCACTTTTAAAATTTGGATGTTTATTGCTCGAGAGCCAGATACAGAATGAATGTAAAATGAAATGGGGCTCGGGGTATCCGTTTGGGTTGCCTCAAAAGCTAACTAGATTACACAAATTTTCGTTGAAAAATACGCCTGCTTCGATATAACATTTCAACGATTTTATTTTTAAAGAGGTATGAAATAAGCATACTTTGATCGATACGAAACCGAGCTCTGTCGACTTGCCGTGAAAGAGTGAGGGAGAAAGAGAGAGAGCGTTCAAATATTGCAATGGCATTAAAAAACTGCTGCCTTGACATCGCAATGGCCGATCATATGTAGCCATAATGGAAGACAATTTGAGGAAGAGAGACAGTCATAGTGGTAAGTAAAACTGGGTAATTAAAATGGCTGGCCATTGAGTTGAAATGTCATTGGCTGAGCTGAAGCTCGCTTACAGAGATACAGATGGAAAGGGAGTGAGAGAGACAGGCATATTGTAATACAATGGGCTAAAGGTACTGATGGCTTGCAATCGTAATGGCTGTCCTTAAGCCTAACGCGCCGATACACTAAAAGAGTGAGAGAGACAACAACACTGATCTCAAACTTAGGGCAAGCTGACAGTGGGAGCGAAGCAATAGACGCCTCGTCGTCAGTGATTGCAGTCTCGATATTTAATTATATTTTTAAATATAATTTAAAACAAATATGTGCAGGTATGTGTGTGTATGCGTGTCTGTGTGTGCGTGTGTGTGTGTGTGCTTGCGATAACATTGATTTAAACACTCCGCTTTCAATGGCTTCTAGAGTAAATATTGCTATTGTCTGCTGGCCTGCGGCGTATTTAAAAACTCACCACAGACTGTAATTCTTTTTATATTGTTTTCTTTTATTTCATTTCAAATTTTTTTTAATGTTTTTTTGTATGTTGTTGTTTTTTGGGGAAATGCAAGTGTAACGGCGTTATGCCGGCTTTTTTGCCTGCGCCTTTGCGTTCAGTTCTCTTGCGTCTCCTTCCCGTACAGTGAGCAAAGCCCACTCAAAACAAACAAATCAAAGCGCTTTGCACGTGTCAAGCAGCGGCTCAGCCATACAGCGACTCAAACGGGACGCCATGAAAGAGTAGGCGAGACGATGCGAGGCGAGGCGAAGCGAGACATGGTGAGTGAAAGCGAGACGAGACGAGACGAGACGAGACGAGGCGAGGCGGGGTGCAACGATTCGAGCCAGCCGAGCCGAGCGCTTGAGTGGCTAAGCACGAGCGACTGCCGACAGGCGACACTGTTTTGTGTTGCTTTATAACTCACCACGCAGCAGAGCAACTGGCACAGTCGTCGACCGGCTTTCGCAGTGTTCGCACTTGTCGTGCGCTTTCCGCAACGTAACAGTTAGCAGTTAACAGTTAGATCTCGAAAATAGCGTAAATAACGTAAGCGAAACACACGTGTGGAGCCAGCAAGAAAAGGCGCTTATTGGACTCACATACCAGCTGCTCTTCATTGTTGTTGTATTTTTGTTTGCATTTTTTTTTTTGTATTTTTTTTTTTTTTTTAAGTGAAACTGAAACCGCGCCGCAACGAACGAAATTCGCGTGTGTGAGAAAGGAGTGACAAAAGTTATTAATCATTTAAGCACATTTATGTCGCCTGGCTAACACACACACACACACATACACACACAAAGGCACACTTCAAAAAAAAAAAAAATAAAATTGCGGAAATTTAGTTTGCTTTGTCTGTGTGCGTGCCGTCGTCATTGTTGTTGCTGTTGTTATTGTTGTCTCTTTTTTTCCCTTTTTGGTGGCCCGCTTTAAACTCTGTTTATTTCCTTGCTGCCTATTTTTAGGCATTTTGCGGTAAATTTAATAACGGCACCTGCCAAATGCTGCGCGTGTTTCGCCAACCATTTTGAGTGCATTTTTTGTTGCCCACCCAATTGTCTGTGTGTGATCGAAGCGTTGTTTAAAATTTATTTCGCTGAGCCAGAATTGAGTGTTTTCTTTTTTTCTTTTTCTCTATTGTTTGTTTTGAGCGTCTTTGTCTTTGAGGTCTGTGGTCTGTGGCAGTGCATTGAATTGGGCAATTCATGGGAGTGTTAGTTAGAGTGTAGTTAATTTTGACTTAGTGATCGATTTATGATTGACGATTGCGTTGCATATCCAACATGTTCAGCATGCTAATAATAAGAGTGATATATAATAAAGTTTTGATTGGCAAACCTCTTTATTTGCGTAATTGATTAAGATTTGAGTGTAAGATAATTATTGAAATTTCTTAAACTAACCTATCACAAACTGAACATTTTCACTCAAATTTATGTGCACTCTCCACTTGTTAACAGAAATAAATTCACACATTATTTGAGCTGTGCATTGTCGTCTCAGTCCATTTAAGTTTTTTCGGCCGCAGCTTCTGGTGCGCTTCACCTGGCGCATACAAATCGAAAATTAGTTTTTAATCGAATGCAATTTTTTTTTTGTTTTATTGTAAAATTCAAATGAGAGATCGCTTTCTAATGCAAATTCATTCTCATTTATGCAAACATACATACATACATATATGTACATGTATGTATGTATTTCTCATTCATATTCAGACTTGAGTGTTCAATCGGTTTTCCTTTAGGCTCGTCTCACGAGCTGTGCTTAGCTGACAATTGGCTTCGACTGAATGAAGATGAAGCTCCTCGACAAAGTGAGTATGGTCTGGATGAGTTGAAAGGCTGGAAGGATCAAAGTTCCTCTTCCGACAATATCCATATGATTGGATGAATTCAATTTTTGATGGATGGATGGACGGCATTGCCTCTATAAAAAGATATTCTCCAATAAGATGCTCGCCTCCCCAAAGAGAGCTCTCTATTCTTTAGGTGCATGGCTGGCAGATACTTTCATCGCTAATGAAAATCTTCCAATAGAGATGCCAATCATTTGCCTTCTTTCGGTCCATTGATTCCGTCAGCTTGTCACAGCAGCTCATATATTATCATAATATCTTAACGATTTTGGCAACGATTTATGAAAATTGAAATTGTTTTTTGCCTTTTTATTACACCTGGCCCGCTGTCTCACACCTGTCACACCATCCATTCGCCTTTGTCTACAGTTTCTTCTTCTCCGTTGACTCCTTTGTTGCCATCTGCTTCAATATTTTATGTAAAAGAGTTTGAGTTTTTGGTTGCCCAATTGGGGATTGCTTAGCATTTCAACAGACCCGATTCGCTAGCGCAATCAATGGGTATTACTGGTAACAGTCTATTAGTTATATATGTGTATGGCAACTAATTTTAGCTAATTAGAAAATGAGCAAAATTTGATTAATATTGAAATGCTACATAGAATAGTCAACCTATCGTTTATCGACTAGTTTCTTTATATTATAAAGTATTTCGGTAAAAGAAATGCTCGTTTCGAAACGTTAATCTTGTATCTATCGATTACTGTTGTTATAACGATATATATAATACATAACAATTTATAGCGTATATATAATACAATATAACATATATATATATAATATCCCTAAATATAATAGGAAGCTTTCTTCAGCTCTTATTATTAATCGTTTAGATTTGTTGTTATCGATAAATAGCTATTTATAGGGCTTAAAATATCATGACATATCATCAGATAGCAAATTCGCGTCAGCTCTAAAATATTATATAGATATATATCGCATATACATTTTCATAACTTAACTCTATTGATTCTATTGAACATATAATTCAATCTCTGACTATTGTTCTTCTGTTATCGATATATATCACACTATAATCTGCAAACAAAGCTAGAGGCTGCTTTCTCTTTTGGCTAGTCGTAAAGTCCCCTTCACTCGCCTTTCCTATACACATAATCTACTCCCAAATTCCCATTTCCCCTCTGCTATTTATCGATAGTTGAGGTTCTCTCTCTCTCTCGGTCTCTGGCATGCTATGGCGGCATACAATTGCCATAATTCAATTTTAGTTTTAATTTCCGCTTTTGGGCGTAAACTGCATTTGCACACACTACACTCTACACACACACACACACACACACCAAATACACATACACATTCTCTCTACACACCCACACGCACACACAGCCAGTCGTGCATGATGTATTGATGAAATCTGTTCACACTTCCATAGGGTACTATTGTTATCGGTTATCGAAACACTATTTGATTGCAACAAAATTAAACTGAAAATGTCACCAAATTCGCTTATTGCCATGTGCCACGCCCCCCAACCGAAATGGGGGCTTCTTGGCGGAGTTGTGTGGCTGTCGCTGCTGTTGCCGCTGGCGGCTGGCGGTTCGTGCCGCGAGGCCCAACTCTGTTGCAACGGACGCGACTCGTCGTGCGTGGTTCAGAAGGCGCCGGTGAATGCGATTATCGAGGATCTGAGCGATAAGCCGTGCTATTGCGATCACGCCTGCCTCAAGCTGGGCGATTGCTGTGACGACTTCAAGGACCACTGTGGAGGTGAGTAGCTGATCGATGACTCAAATGTTATCAATAATTATGGCTAAGTTAAACTTAAGTTTCGCCTAGAGAAAGTTGAACTTGGCTTTTGAAGTCGATGTATGCTGGAAAGCAGAGGCGTACAGTATCATCATAAATCGATAAGTATCGATAAATGTAAGCTTGCAGCTGAGGTATTGAAGCATTGCATTTTGGGTACACTGTTGCCTCAACTTCAATAAATATTTGCAATTGAATGATATTTCCAATTGGGAACAGTGACTCCATATTTTAAAGGGAAAATTAAGAGAAAAACTTTCTGAAGCTGAGCCGAAGTTCATTAGCAAGCGTCGCAGATCTAATGCGATATAAACTAGCTAAACAACAGCGCGAATATTCTCAATATGTTTCAGACTGAAATCCTCTCCTGCTTCGTCCTTGCGTCCTTCGCGTGGCTGCGTGGCTGCGTGTCTGCCTGGCAGGCATGTAACTAGGACTATAAAAAGGCCAACTTAATGGCCACATCCACAAAACTAAGAGCAACATTCATGGCTCGTTGGCTCGCACTGCCTGCCGACTGCTGACTGCTGCCTGTCGACGCAGTGCCACGCCCCCTGCGCCCATGCCACCCGCCTCCTACAATTTGTTCTTTTGCATTTTTCGTCTTTTCTTTCTTTTTTGTTTTTTTTTTTTTGTTTTTTTGTTTTGTTTTGTGAAAGTACAATAGCTAAAGGGCTTTAATTTTATTACACACAGCAAATAAAGTCAACGAACATGCGGCGGCGGCGGCATCTCTCGCCTCTCTACGCGCTTCTCAGTCGGCCAAATTAAATAAGATACAGATGGAGATGGTGTGGGAGGGGAGGGGGAGGGGTATAGGGGGAGGCACTGGCGAAGACTTGGCCAAAAGTTGAAATTTTTGCGTGCCAGCTGCGGCTACACAACTTGCCACAATAATATATCAGAGAAAAGAGAGCAATGACAGACTATCTAGATACCCTGCAAGAGCTGAACAGCAAAGCAGTAGAAAATATGACTTGATTTTCGCATTCAAATGCGTAAGAAATTAAGGGCAGCTGTCCGAGTGAGGCATATATGAGAATTAAGGCTGTCTATATACCCTGTAATTCTCAGTTACTCTCTGGAACACTCTCTCTCACTCTTTTTCACTATTGCGATGCAGCTGCTGGCCAATATTTTTATATATCTGTGCAACCAGCCATTATGTTTGCTGAAATTTACAGGGTATATGATAAAAAAACTACAAAACAAAGGGCGGCGCAGCAGGCACAACAACAGTTAAAGCCTGTCGCAGCCAAAACACAATTTATTTAATTTTGTATTAAATTTGATTTGATTTTTATTGTAGTTAGAGAGAGAGAGAAAGAGAGAAAGCGACAGGGAGAGAGCGAGAAAGAGAGAGAGGGCAGAGTGAAAGTAAGGCAGAGTGAGTAGAGATTTATGATTACATGAAGGAGGCGCATCAATTAAAGCTCCGCTGCAAAAGAAAAGCCATAAACACAAAAACTAATACGAATACAAATAACAACAACTCACAAGACACACACACACACACACAAACACACACAAACACACTAACTCCTAGCTCCAGCTCCAGGCAACACAATGAAACATAAAACGGACAATGACAATCATTTGCCAGTCTCTGGAGTCTCAGCGTAGTCAAGGTATCTAGGGGTTCGGGCGAAAGAGCGGAAGAATGAAAGCTTTGGCCAGCTATTGCCAGCGGGAGGCAGGGTGGTGCAGTGGTGTGGAATGTGGGCGTTAATAGAGTGGGCGCGGCTATAAAGATAAGTGCAATTGAATTTGGGTATTCCTAATAACTGAATGTCTTCTGCGAACCATGTTGAAAATGTGTGCAACAATTTAAGCAGCTATCGATGTATATCGATAATTAAGCTTCGTTTGTGTAAATTGTATGAAGTACAAAGCCATTGCAGCGCATTTATACTTCTATTAACTAATCGTAACTGAGCGGAAATATGCGTATTGCACATACATATATGCTGGTTGGCATCTATCGATCGTTTATCGATAACACTGTATTGTGTATATATAGTGTCAGTACTTACTATTGGCAATTGACAATAAATGGAAACTGAATTGCGAAATATTTTCAATAGAAAAAGGCGAAATATAAAAATGTATATAAGTTATCGATTATAAGTATCGATTAAATTGTAAATACTTACGTGTAACAGCCACAAATTGGTCAGTCCCAAGTCAGTCCCAAGCACATTTGCAGCCCTTTCTTACTTTAATAATGCGCTGTATTAGATTTACCAATCGATAAATTATTATATCGATAGCTTGACTTCATTCTGTATTTTATAAATTTTTTATTTCTATATACAATGATCAACTTAAGCTGAAGCTTTGAGCACAGATTTTACAAATAATATTATTTAATCGATATATCGATAGCTCGATAGCTTGATTTATTTCGTACTTTTAGCAAAGATTTGTTCTACACAGAACAATTGCTTTAAAGTTCTAGCCTTTAACTCGCTTACACCCTGCCATTTGTGCCCTATCGCTGGCGTTGTTGTTGGACCTCCCTAAACTCTCGTATTTTATTTTTCTTGGCATTTTATATAGAACGTCTATAACTACCAATTAAGTTTGGTAAATATATCGTGCTATAAACATAACAAACATGTCAAACAAACAGGCAGGCGGAATGGCAGCGGGGGCGGGAGATGCGAGCGGACAGGCCGAGTGACAGGCAGTCAGACAGGCAGGCAAAAGGAAATGCGTATAAAGCGATAAATGTCAAGTTAAGCAAAAGAAAGAGAAAACAGAAAACACAAAAGCGTAAGGGGGAGGGAAAACAGGAAAACAGGAAAACCTAAACAGCAACAACTCGTAAAGTTGTAGAGATCGAGCTGCTGGAATGGGATTTTCAGCTGTGCTAAACATGTGCAGCTGTTGCTAACAATCAATCACAGTCATTTCAATATATATCGATAACGATAACCAACTCAAAGGAATTGACAATTGCTTTCTATGACATGGAACATATTTAACTCTAAGTTAAAGCTATTAATATATCGATAGCGACAACGATAACAATTGTTACGGCAGCTTTCCCTTCTAGTTTTCAAGTCTACAGCAATCGGGATGCTATAATTTATCGTGGCTCTTTCGCTCTGACTCGCTGAATAAGCGAAACAATCACAGCTTATGTATATCGATAACTAACTGAAGTCTGCTGCGCTTTCTCTCTCTCATTTTCTCCTATCTTTCCTTTACTGTTCATATCTCTCCTCTTTTCTCTTTATCTCTCTCTCTCATTCTTTCTTTCTCTTCTTGTCTCTTCCTCTCTTGGACTCTGTCTCTTTCCCTGTCTAATTTTCTCCCTTACAGACTCTATCTTCTCATGTCTCTCCATATCTACCTATCTCTCTATCTCTCTCTCCTTCAACAACTCTTTGAGCCAAATCTTCTCAATTAATTCGCCAATTAAACTATCATAATTAACGCTAATTAGTTTGGCGAAGCATTTGATGGTAGCGAGCTGGATGTCTTATTAGTGTCTCCATAATAAGGCAGGGGACTCTCAGTATTTGAAAGCTTTGCAGTTGACGCCCAATTAATGATAATCGGCTAAATATGTGCCTAGCCCTAAAAATTGAAACTTTGAAAGATAAGCATACGTATGGCATATGCTCTGATAAGGTGTGTGAAATACTTTGACTATGTTTGTAAGCCTGGCTTACGACCCACCTCATTCTACGTTCTTAGTTTGAATAATAGCTTGAGGAAACTTTGCCTGAATCGATTGAACCAATCATTTGTGGTTCATACGTCATTAAACGCATTTTCTGAGCTAAAATCCAAATGACTTTGCTTAGATAATTCGATTCGCGGTTCGAATTCGGTTTACCGCAAGTCTAGGCCTTAGATCTTAGTTCGAATGACAAGTAGAGGATAGCTTTGCACAAATGCTAGCTGATGTTGTATTCGATACTTTATACAATGGCCACAGATACTTTACTTTAATCTATACAAGGGGTATACATCAGGGAAGAAGAAGAAAAAAGAAGAAATTTAATGAGCGCCGCATCGAGTGACCGAAAAAACCCCTTCTGACCCTTTGAGCCTCGAAGGTTGCTTTCAAATTGTTGGCAAACAACTTAAGGCACGACAAGGCGAGGCCAGACAGATAGACAAACAGACAGACAGACTCGCTCCTAGACTGACTGACCTAAGCACCCCCACAGGCCAGACCAGCCTCGGCCCAGCCCCTTGTCACGCCCTCTCCAGAAAGCGTTTTGTGAGTAGGTAAATGAAACACATTTGCGTCAAGACCTATCAAATCAAATAAATCAGTTGCAAAGTGAAAGGAAAACAACTTGATGAGTGGCAAGTGCAAGTGATCGACCATGCAATACCCTGTAGAGTGTATGAGTAACGAGTATGAGCTGAATAGCTTTAGGTAGATACTACAAATAGCTACCCTGTAGCTTAAATTCTATATGTAATAGGTGTTTTTTTGTGTACTGCTTAACTTTCAGGAGAGTTAAGTGCTTTGCTACTCGAATAGCAGATACCCTGCGCTTAAGAAACAAGTTGTTTTAGTCTAGAAACTGCTCCAAATGAAAATATTCATTTGCCTTACAAAACATTCTTTGCGTCAACAAATTTTATAATCATATGGGCAGAGCACAACTAGCATATGCTAGATACTCTGTAAGCGAAGTCAAAAAGTCTATAACTGACTCATATGAAAATATGCAAGTGTCCATTCCAAACAGGGTATACATATGAATATAGTTCCACTGCTAAATTTTGTAGGGTATCAATATGCTCAATTTTAAGCATTGTACAGGGCATATGTATATTTAGTGAAATTTATGAATTAAAATAAAAGAGAATATAATTTCATATTAATTTTTCAAAGTTCAAACACAACATATATACCCTACATGCTCGTAATTTGTTGTTATAGGGTATGCATAAAAAGGGCTCAGTCCATCGTATTTGACTTGGGTCTTTATTTCGAACGGATTTGCAGTCAATTCTGAGCTTTCTGTTGCTGCTGCTTTGCTTTTGCAGCGCCTAATGAGCGCTGAGCCTGCAGCTCGTACGCTCCATTTGCCCTAGGATAAGGAGCATAGACAGCTAGAGAGAGAGAGTGAGGGAGTGAGACAGCTGAACAGCATGGAATATGCCTTTGTCTGAGTGCCCAATTGAATGTTCCCTTAACAATTTGTGGCCAGTTATGGCACAGCTTAAAGGGACTTCAGCAGCCGGCTTGGCGTATGAAGTCCATCAAAACGGTCCGAAAGGAAAAAGGCATAAATATTAATTATTATCAAAATTGTGCCAAACACTCAATTAGAAAATCCCCCAACGGGTTGGGGCTGGGCTGGTCTGGTCTGGGAGTGTGTTGGGTGTGTGTGTTTAGCTGTCTGCGTTCAATAATGATAATAATACAGTAATTATTATGAAAACGTTTGCCAATGCTTCACATGCGCACATACAGTGTGTGTGTGTGTGTGTGTGTGTGTGTGTGTGTGTGTGGGTAGCTATTCACTAATGCCTGGGGCCAAGACTTTTGCGGCTCAAAAACTTTTAGCACTTTATTAATTTCATTTAGCACATTAAAAGCATTTTGTTAATCCTATGGCCATCAATTTGTAGGGCAACACACACTCTCCCTCTCTCGCTGCCTCCCTCTCACTCTCTATCTTTCTCTCTCTCACTCTGTGCTGGGCATTTGTCAAATCAAGTTTCTATTAAGCCAAAGTAATTGGTACGGCGCAGACTGAAACTTCTTTAATATGTTAAGTCATTAGACTAAGACCAACAGAATTTCGATGGAATTTGTTAGGCAATAAGATTTAGGGTAATCCTGTAGCAGCCCAGAGTTTTGCGTCTTCTGAAACTGAAACTGAAACTAGAATTATGTCCATTATGTGGGAGTTAGTTGAGGGTCATATTTGAGACGCACTGACATGAAGAGTAATTATGTGTGGGAAATTCAGTTGGGGTAACTGAAACCAGTTTGCTCTGCTCGGAAATCCTTGCTTCACAGAGACTTGCCCAAAGGGGAGACGAAGGTTGACGGTATAGGTGGATATGAGGTGTATAGGATTTTCTGGTAGGAGAGTAAGGGTTTTTACTTCAAGGTATTGCAACTAAGATATAGAATTTGTGGCTCAAATTCGCATCGCACTTTCAGCTTTATAACTCCAAAACCCAAAACCCTATCCTTGTGAGGCTATTGGGCTCTCAGTTTCGAGCTGAGTACGTCGGAAAACCTTTATAAAAGTAGAATCTGTTTCTATTTGACCAGTTTTTGTTGGAATTTTCATATACCTAAGTTCATTTTATATTAGAGATATTCACTACATTAGCTAAAGATAGCAAAATGAGCAACTAAACAATAATATAAAATATAAATATAGTATATTTTTTATGATTTTCTGGCCCAATTAAATATTTTTATTAAATAATCAAATAATTTCTTAAAGGAGCACCTCTAGAGAAACTCTTTTCTGTAGTTTCATATATAATAGGCCATGACATAACTTAAAGCGAATTTCCTAAGGGAGCACCCCTAGTGAAACTGATTTTGGTTAGTTTCATATATAACAGGCCATGAGAAAGTCTATTTTTGGTTAGTTTCATATATATGTATAGCAGGCCATGAGAAAGTCAAAAACTGATGTTCTAGCGTCATTCGGTCATTCGAAAGTTATTCAGTTTGTGATCAGATGTCGTACTGAAAAGTAGGAATAATTTTCTAAAAATATTTAAAGTGGAAGAGATTGGGGCATTGAAAGGAAAAAAAAAAAAAACGAAAATGATAAGGAAACGGATTGAGAGATGTCCAAGTCCGATGCAGGCTTCGCGCCCTACGAGGCTGAGTACGGTAAGCAGCGTGTCCGACGAGAAGATGGATCGACATTTCATGCAGCAAATGGAGCTGATCGGAGACATGAGCAAGGTGCATCCGCGCGCCGCTGAGCGCGAGCTGTGTCCCAAGTGGCTGGGCATCTTCTCGCGCACCACCAAAGACGAGAAGTCGGCGAGGAATTGCCTGATCACCTTGATGCACTGCCAGCTGAAGGAGGACAAAAAGCTGAGCTATCCCTTTACGGATGTGCTCAACTGCAATCGGGACTTGCGCACTGTGCTCAACTACTACGATGCGCGATGCACGCAGACGAGGAGGCAGAAGAGGTCCGACGGAAAGTATGTGCGTAAAATAGTTAAGCAGCCAGTGAAGAGGCTAGTGCACTTTTCTGACACTCGCTGGCCGCCTGAAAAGAGGACCAGTGCCGTGAACTTGTGTGCGCCGGATCCGTCGTGCGCTGCGATCGATGACGACGAGCCCAAACAGCGGGACATTCGAATTGAAGAGAAATCAAATACAGTTAAAAGTGCTAAAAAGCAGATAGGCCAATCGGACAAAGGCAAGCGCAGGCTATGGCATCATGAGCTCCTCTCTAACTGCAGTCCCGGTGATAAGCTACCGCCCACGCCTAAGCCCCCGCCAGCTCCACAGCGTGTGCCTGCCGCCAAGAGCACAGCCAAGCACACCAGTTCAACTCCAGCACCAGCCCCGGCCCAAGCCCCGGCTCCGGCCAAGGCCCAGTCCCAGCCAGCGGGCACGCAAAGAGTTTCGCCCCCCAAGGAGTTGGCGGCATCTAGTCGCGCGGTGAAACCTTTGCTTGAGATCTACATGAAGAAGCACTTCTTGGAGCCGGAAAGCGAGCCCGAACCGGAAATGTCTAAAAGCCCACAGAAAGGCCTTGCAGCTTCAGCTCCGCCTTTGGTTGCTCACCAATCCGATCATCAGGAAAAGAGGCGACCCGAGCATCAGGAAAGATCGCTACCCGAGCATCTCGAAAAGAGGCGACCCGAGCATCAGGAAAGATCGCGACCCGAGCATCAGGAAAGATCGCGACCCGAACATCAGGAAAGATCGCTACCCGAGCATCAGGAAAGATTACGACCTGAGCATCAGGAGAAGAGGCGACCCGAACATCAGGAAAGATCGCGACCCGAACATCAGGAAAGATCGCGACCCGAGCATCAGGAAAGATCACGACGTGAGCATCAGGAGAGATCGCGACCCGAACATCACGAAAAGCGGCGACCCGAGCATCAGGAAAGATCGCAAACCGAGCATCAGGAGAAGAGGCGACCCGAACATCAGGAAAGATTGCGACCCGAACGTCAGGAAAGATCGCGACCCGAACGTCAGGAAAGATCGCGACCCGAACATCACGAAAAGCGGCAACCCGAGCATCAGGAAAGATCGCAAACCGAGCATCAGGAGAAGAGGCGACCCGAACATCAGGAAAGATCGCGACCCGAGCATCAGGAAAGATCACGACCTGAGCATCAGGAAAGATCGCGACCCGAACATCAGGAAAGATCGCATCCCGAGCATCAGGAAAGATCACGACCTGAGCATCAGGAAAGATCGCGACTCGAACATCAGGAAAGATCGCATCCCGAGCATCAGGAAAGATCACGACCCGAACATCAGGAAAAGAGACGACCCGAGCATCAGGAAAGATCGCGACCCGAACATCAGGAAAGATCGCATCCCGAGCATCAGGAAAGATCACGACCTGAGCATCAGGAGAAGAGGCGACCCGAACATCAGGAAAGATCGCGACCCGAGCATCAGGAAAGATCGCGACCCGAACATCAGGAAAGATCGCGACCCGAGCATCAGGAAAGATCGCGACCCGAACATCAGGAAAAGAGGCGGCTTGAACATCATGAAAAGAGGCGACCCGAACATCAGGAAAGATCGCGACTCGAGTATCACGACAAGTCGCCGGAGCGTTTGCGCAAAATGATGGATATCGAGCGGCGCAAGGAGCAGCAGGCGATGGAGCGGCAGCATCGAGAGCGCGAGCGTGAGCGCCAAAAGGCGCGCGAGGCCGAGGAGAAAAAGCGCGAGGAGCAGCTGCTGGAGCAGGAGCGATTGCGTAGGCTAAAGGAGCACGAGGATAAGTTGCTGCGTGTGAACAAACAGCGCGAGCACGAGCGCAACTTGCGCAAGCAGAGAGCGAAAGAGCTGCGCTGGTTCACGCTGAAGCAGCGCGAAAAACATCCTGCGGAGCCGGCGCCGGAGCCGAAAGAGCTGACGCGCGCAGAGAAGATTAGGCAGAAGATAGAAATGGAAGCCAAACTGAAGCAACAACAACTGGCCCTGCAGAAGCGGAAGGCCGAGGAGCAACGTCTTGAGCGCCAACGGTGGGAGCAGCTTGAGGCGAAACAAAGGGAGCTGGAAGCCACCGAGGCGCTCAAGCGTGAGGAGAAGGCCAAGCCAAAAGAGGTGCTCATTGACCCGGCAATCGGCGAAAAGCTAAAATATGAACTGATGCGAGCTGAGGAAAACAAAATGCTGCAGGAGCAGGAGAAAATGCGTCTGCAGGAGGAGCAGATAAGGCGCCGCAGCGAGGAGCTGGAGCGCAAGCTAATTGCCACGCGCGACAGACAGCTGGCGAACAAGCTGCGTTCCATTTTGAGTCAGCAGAAGGACGGAACGGTCGCTGCGACCATTCGGAGGCAGCAAAGACTGCTGGAGGAAGAGTGCAGGACTAATCTTGGCTGGACGTCGCGCTCATGTCAGGAGCAGTGTAGCCAGACCCATGTTTCGAGTCGACATGAAAAGGAGCGCGCTGAAAAGCGACGCGAAAGCAACGCAAATGATTCGAACTCCAAATCGAAGCACAGTCATCATAGTACCAGGGTTCCGGCTGGCGAGAGCCAACCTCAAGCCCACAAGCCCGTTCCCGCTCCAACACCATCGCCGTCCATCTCCCCGACGCCCGAGCAGTCCATCGAGCAGCTGAACAGTGCTAGGCGACAGGAGCTGCAGGAATATACGAGGGAATGCTTTCTGCAGCACATCGATGAGCAGCGACTGCGCCTGGAGCTGGCCGAACAGAAGGTGCACAACATCGAGATGGAGAAGCAGCAGCTGGAGAAGGAGATCAAGGAGCGTTGCGACATGCTGGAGTGGCTGACCCGAGCGCAGAGCCGCAGCGATGTGAGCGCACTCGGACGGCTAAGCCAGAGCACTGGCGACAGCAGTAAGCTAGGCAAGAGCTCTGGCCCGGTGCCCGAGTTCGTCAAGTTCGCTTGGCGTCTCCATCGCATCAACAGCGACACCAAGGACACGTCCTTGGGCAAGCGGAAGGAAGCTAACTCCTCCGACACGAAGAAGCGAGCAGCTGCAGCAGCAGGTCGAGCTCAATCGACGAGCGTTAGGCGATGCAAGCGCATGTGGTCGCCTCTGATGAGACGCTACATTCAGTTCGAACGACGGCGCAAGTCGAGCTCGACTGAAACTCTACTGCCGTCCGATCTGGAGCTGCGAAGAGAGCTCAAGCGCTACCTGCGCAACAAGCTGCAGCGCAAGGCGCAGCCCCCTCAGGAGGAGCGCTCCAGTGGAGAGTACTTCACAGCGCAGCCGAAATGGGGCAAGCACGAGTACTTCCAGTGGTTCGTGGAGCATAAGAAGAAGAACGCGACGAAGGCAGAGGCTGACCACTGCAGCAGCTGCAGCAATGCCAGTTGTCGCGCAGTCTTTGGCGGGGACAACAGCATCTTTGACCTAGCCGACGGCTCTAGACCCAGGGCGGTATTCTTGCGACATCAACGGCCGCGTCGTGTGCCGCACAAGCCGAAGCAAAAGCAGGAGAAGAATGAAAGCCAGAAGGAAAGGCCAAGGACCAAATCAGAAGGTACTCAGTGGAGCCAGAAGCCAACGAAGCACTCTCAGTGCACGCAGACAGAGCCCTTGACTTATTCGCTGCGCACTCGCTCCGCGCGACGCTCGCTGATCATTCGCAGCAGACGACGAATGCAGAAGCGCTTGCGTCTGCAGCTTTTACGGAATCGCAGGCGTCGTCGCGAACGCTTGCTCGCCGGAGAGCAGTTTCAGCTGTCCGACGCAGAGCTGGAGCAGGAGCGCAACATCTTTGAGCAACTGCTGCTGGGCAGCGAGTCGAGCGTGAACGGATCCCAGCTGCTGGTGGAGAATGCGCTGATGGAGCGCAAGCTGCTCGTGGCCAAGCAGCGGGCGCAGCAGCTGAAGCAGCTGCAAGTAAAAATGCTGCAGGCCTCGATTGAAGTGCTGCAGCTGTTCGACGAGTCGAGGGATGTCTCAGTGGCTGAGACGGAGAGCACGTGCCATCGCTCCTGCATTCGCTGGCGACACGAGCTGCAGCTGGCCGTGAAGCCGTTGTCCAAGGTGCCCTGCCGCATCTTCGGCAAGCTCTTCGAGCCGCTGCTGCACGAGGGCGACGATCAGGTGGAGCTGCGCCACAAGATCTGCAGCCTGGATGCTCAGCTGGAGCGGCATCTGGCCGGCCGACTGCATCGCGCGCTCGACAGGTGCCACACCTGCTGTTGCCATCAGCGCCTGCAGTCCGCCTGGAAGTCCCATGTGGAGCACGACCTGGCTCAGCGCAAGGTGCTGGCCACTCACAGCTTTCAGCTGCTGCGTCAGCTGTTCGACGAGCACTGCAGCAAGTCGCGCGCCATCTGGCTGGGCGCTCTGCAGACCATCGAGACGCTGTACTTCGAGCAGATCGCCGAGAATATGTCAATGGCCCGACCATCGCCCGAGAGCAGCTCGACTCTCCACAAGCGATCCAAGCACTAAACTAAATCACGGTATTTCAAAAGTCCCTTGAAGTATCTTCAGCTGTAGTTCCTATAGCTAGCTGACATCACCGGCAAGACGACCAACTGGACTTTCATTATATGTGGAGATGCCTTGGATATTTATACCACGATCTCTACCTCCCATTATTCCATTCGATAGACTATAATTTGATCCAATTTTCCAAATTCGCTTAGCTGCATTTTATTATGTTCGGTCCTTTGTGACTTTCGCATTTCGTGCTATTGTCGCTTTGCTGCAGCTAATAAAGCTAGTTAACGACAGGTCTCTTATAGACTGCACAAATGTCATTTGTTTATGTAGAATCTTTTGTCAATAAAGCTTTAGTCCTTATGGACATTTTCCTTCCCATGGACTTCTTCCCATCAACTCATTCACGTAGAGTTATGTTAATTTGCTGCTTTCAAGAGGCATTCCACATACCTCTTTCCTCTCCTGGTAGACTATTTACCCTTTCAACAGACGTCTTTCTCTAGGTACGTCCCATGCACACCAGACTACATTCACTTTTCTGTAAGCCTCTGCCTATAGACCTCTTATAGATGATGTAATGGCAGAAACCTTTCTCTGGACTCTCCTCGCTCGCTTCGCTGCCGACTGCATCTTACTTCTCGTGTCATTTTGCGCTTCTTATAACCCATTTGTGTCCATGTCAATGTTGATATTTGTTGTCTCCGCTCGTTGTTGTTTTCGTAACGACAGCCAAAGTCAAACTCAATTTAACAAAAAATCAACGTAAATGTAAATTGAAACCTGTTTGCGAGCCGTGAGTCAACGTTTGGCAGCCGACAGCAAGCCCCAGCCCTTTGACCCTCTCTCTGTGCTTCTCCACCTCCTTCCCTCTGTTTTTAGCTGTCTGGCTTCGTTCCTTTCCACATGTGCTTGCACACAACACTTGAGAACCGACGCTGCGGCAGGTGAAAAACTCTGACCTGACCTATCTTGCACTTAAAGTCTACCTTTGACATCCCTCTACTTCTACCTCTACCTCTGCCTCTACCCGACTCTCCTTTGCCGGCTCGCTCTATTTGTGTTGGTTAAAAAGCAATTTCTTGGCTAGCTGTTGTTGCTGTTGTTGCAATTGCATTATTGCCTCGTCGACTGCAACAACTGCTGACATTTGCGCCGCCATCAGCCATCAGCAGTTTTGTATATACCCTGTAAGCGAAGCTGGAGCAGGTCGTATTGCATCGTTGTATATACTAACTTACAACTATGTGTGTAATTTTCAAATATGTGTGATTTGAGACTTCCTCTATAAACATGAAGACAACGGATCCTTCTCTTCATTTCATTTTCATTTCTCCGTAGATATCCTGTCTTACCTTTGTTTTATTTGTTGTTTATCAAGATTTCCAATATATAATATGATAGACTAATGTGATACTAAATTTTTCTCATCACAGCAAGTTTCTTTCTTCATCTGCTCTCTGCTTCAAAAGTGATGTTTTCATATCCTTCACTATGCCATATATGTATCTCCTGTCGTTACTTTTTCTTCCAATACAGCACTCAGTATATGATATCCTTAAGTTCTCCCCGTTGTTTTTTCCTCCCTTTTTGTTCCTTTTTGCTCCTCTTTACTTCATTTCTTGTTGATCCAGATCTGAAAAGACAATATGAGGTAGCTTATGAGTTATCGGGTTTGCTTTATCGGGCTTCTCGTTCTTTCATCATCTTACTTAGTTACATCTGTTCCTAGATAGACCCATAAAGTACCCTATCATATGCCATGCTCAACATATCTTAGCCAGTCCCTTTTCTTCTTCTTCCTCTCTCTCATATGCAAGTTCAGTTATGTCTTGTCACAACAAGAGCTTGTTTCCCTCCTCTCTTCATTTGATTTTCCTATGGAGCCCAAGGATAATGTGATATCCTAGGGTATGCCATTGTCACCTTGCCATAGTCAGTTTTTCCTCTCCCCTGCATTTCGCTTTTGTCACTTCCTCTTCGACAACAACAGTCTCAGCCCTTCGCTCAAGCACTTTGCCACTCAAACAACCCACTCGGAGAACCTCTTTGCATTTTTATTTTGGCATAATAAATGATGACAAATTAATTAAATTGACAAGGATGCCGCTGCAGCTTCTTGACGTCGGCAACGACGACGTCGCTGACGCTGACGGTGGGCTGCAATCGGTTATTAACATCGCGTATACGCAATGTGAACGTGGCGCCGCGTTACGTTACGTTACGTTACGTTACGTTACGTTTACGCAATGCTGTCGTCTGCTGATTGCTGATTAAATGTAAATGTTGTTGCTGCTTCTCTCTCTCTCTCCCTCTCTCTCTCTCTCTCTCTCTCTCTCTCTCTGTCATTCGAGACTCTTCAATTAATAATGAAGGCGTGGCCATGCCAACCCAGCGCCTCCTCCTGGCTGCTGCTGCCACTGCGGCGGTTGCTCAGTTGCGCCTAATTGAAAGTTGTTTTTTTTTCCTAACTTGAGTGACATGAGTTTTTAAGTCAAGTGAGCGTTGCATTTGGCTGCATGACGTGCCCCTCACTCTCTCTCTCTCTCTCTCTCTCTCTCTCTCTCTCTCTCTCTCTCTTGCACTCCCTCGTCTTCACTCACAAATGCACAGCACCCAGAGTGAAAGTTCTAGGGCTAAACTGACCTTGACCAAAAAAGAAAGGGAGGAAAAAACTGTTCTAATATATGTATGTACATACATGCATATGCAAAGACTTTAGCCACTGCCCTGTTGGAAATTTGTGAGAGCAGCGACTGGCTCAAATTAGTGGAAAACTGTCGCAATCAGTTGCTTTCCAATATGAAATGGTTTAAGTATGAAGTATGAAGTATGAAGTATGAAGTATGAAGTATGAAGTATGAAGTATGAAGTATGAAGTATGATGTATGAAGTATGAAGTATGAAGTATGAAGTATGAAGTATGAAGTATGAAGTATGAAGTATGAAGTATGAAGTATGATGTATGAAGTATGAAGTATGAAGTATGAAGTATGAAGTATGCGGTACGTTGTAACAGACAGTCTTTCGTTGTCTTTGCGGAAACTGTCATTAGCATAAAAAGCTGTGAGGAAACTCAGTTCCCTTTAACCCTACATAAATATATTCTTTATCATGCCTCTATGTAGTTATTCAAGAGTTCCGAAAACCTTGTCATATTACTGTTTGATCCATAATTTTATTTGAAATACCTTTTGAATACATTTACATTATAAAATGTGAGCAAGGATTTGTGATTGTGAATGAGGAATCCTTTCCGCCCTCTATTTCCAAAGTTCCTTTTACCTCATATAAATACGTTTTCATTGCAAACTCGCAGCGAGACTCTCTCGATAAGCTGTCCTGGTACACACCTGGAAGGCATATCTGAAGCTCTCTATAATCCTTCATGCATGGCTTTTCATCATGCAGCGACTGCACGAGTCTCGCGCTGACAAAGTTGCGGCTTGATTTTGACTTAAGCCAAGGCCAAGCTCTTTGCTCTGGCAAAAAAAAAATAAAACTCGCTTGTTGACAAGCTGTAGCTGAAGCCACCGAAACCACCAGAGCCACCGGCGCCTGCCCTGATGTGTCGCCGAGGCTGTCAAGTTTCTAGCTGGCATTTTGTTAGCCTCGTTTTCAAAATTTCGTCTTGGCTGCTTGTTTGGCTGTTGTTCGAGTTGTTGTTGTAATTAGTGCATGTAACATTTGAAGGGATATTAATTACTTTGATGTGCATGTGTGTGTGTGTGTGTGTCTGTGTGTGTTTACCTAACATGTTTGACATGCTGGCAACATGCGGCGCCATCAGCACCGCAGCTGAGCAGCTTAGCTGACCCACTTGCTGCCGTCGAGCCTTTCAGTCGTGCCGTCACGCGCCCCTTTTACAAATTTCACACACACACACGCAGCTTTGTTTTCCATTCTCTCTCTCTCTCTCTTTCTCTCTCCCTCTCTGGCTGCAACTAGGCGAGCCATTGCAACTTGTAGCTTAAAGGTGCAAAAGCAACTCAGAAAACATTTCGTATGCATCTTCTACGTTTTGATTATCTAAATATTATAATACGCTGAATCCATTGTAAATGGCAGGCAATTTAGGGTAGCTGTATGTTAGGGTAAAAGAAGGAGCAGAGTCTGTTGTCAGTCTGACTATCCCTATGTTCCTCTATACGACTAATCGTCTGCTCGTCTCGTAGATCACAAAATTACATGTCCCTACGGTATGTACAACACTGAAAATGAGCTTATCATTTAGTTCTTCGATAACCCATTACTTAGTTATTATCGATATTAATCGATATTGTGTAGGTTCCTCTGATGAGTGCATTGATTGTGAATATTTCGTATTTAGCATATCTTCCCCCTTTCGGGTTGACATATGCTCTGGCAAATAGACACATTTGCTTGTCACTAAGACGCCCAGATAATTTGATTAGGAACCAAAGTTATTCATTAATTCATAAGCCAGAGTAAAGCCCATGAGTGAGTATGCGCTTATGTGTTTGTGCATCTACAGTTTAGCTATGCATATCTCTAATACATATCGTATAATGATTGACAGCACAGCTCTGTGCAGGGCTCAGGGTATAGCCTAGTCGGTCCTAGTCCCGACCATTCTTGCTTACTTTGTCACCATATCGCACCCTTTTTAAAGCATATTTATAGCTTGGCACACAAATTGCTTGCTGATAGTTCTGCTCTTCTTCTTCCTTGCCTTTCGTACTATCAATGGAACACTCATTTAGTCTTATGAAAAAACCTAGCTGCAGTCATTTAGAAATTTGTCGGAAACGAAATGAAACTTTGATGATTTGGTCTACTTTGCTGTGGTGCGAGTTCAATTTGAATACAATTAGCAGCGCGTAATGAGCAATGCGACAAAAATTGCATGACGAATGCGAAACGGAGGAAGCAAACTGAAAGCATACGAGAAATTGCTCAATAGGGGCAATCGGGGCCAAACAATATGGCGCATCGAACGGAAGTACTACGTTTTATTTACAGTGGTTGAACAATTGAGCAAACAAAATGGCCAAAGTACAACCCAAATGTGCTCCTGTTGTTGCTGTTGTTGTTGTTGCTGTTGTTGTTGTTGTTGTTGTCGCAGTGCAAATGGACAGACAAGTGAATTATTGAAATGCTTACCACAAACAGTCGGACGAACGGAACGAACCAGTGAACGAGCGAGCAGACAGAGGGACAAAAAGCAAAAGGACTTTGGCTTTTGTCGCAATCGCAGTGCAGTCGCCACTCGCTAATGAGAATCGTTAAGCAATTGCTTTATTCTTTCGCAACTTCTTATTGGTATATCACTCTCTTTACTAATAGCAGCTGTTTCTCTTTTGGCTACTTCTCGTTACATTCTTCTCGTTGGTTTCAGTTCTCTACTACTACTCGTTACTTTACTTTCCTTACTACTATAAAGGTACTATTATGCCTTCATTCCAGCTTGCCCTTCTTCATTCTTCATTCATAGGTATTATTTTCATTCTAATCTCTACGTTCAGTAGATGATATTACTTGCTACTCGCTGCTTCTACTCGTTGCCTCTCTACTCGCTGCTTCAACTTGCTTTAGCTGTGATTTCAGCAAACTAGAACAGATTCCGCAGCTGCAACCTCTGCTATTTGAGAGCCATTTCCACAGAGGCTTCACTGCAGCTAGATCACGTTTGAGTGCACAGCAACATTTACAGCAGCAACAGCAATAGCAACAGCAACAGCTACGAGTGCATTCGGTTTGCATTTGCCTTTTGTTTGAGCCCAACGATGCGTGGCAGCTGTGATAAAAGTAACTGAAGTGCCTGGCCACAAGCGTTGATGAACTGCAACCGAGTTGCGAATGGAGAGTCGAACATCGACCAACGAGCATCGAGCATCGAGCATCGAGAGTCGAGAATCGAGAATTGTGAACCGGGAGTTGCGGCTGATTTAACCAGAGTCTGGCTGACAGTTCGCTGATTGCAGCCTGCAGCGCTTCGGCTTCGGCTGCCACGATGACATCTGCTCGAGTTGGCCAAAAATAAATAAAGCCACGCGCGATGCCACTGATAAGAATCTTTCAAACTTTTGCCAGTTCCGAGCGAGCGAGCAAACAATAAAAAGTACGTATACGCAACGACAACGGCAACGACAACGGCAACGGCAACGGCTGGGCCTATAGACAAGGCCACAAATGAGGAACGTGCGGCATGAAAAATCTGTCGAAACTTAAACCGAAAACCCACAGAAGAAACCACATTAATCATTCGCATATGTTGTGCACCACCAGCTGTGGTGCGGAGAAGCCAACAAAAATGTCCGCATATATGACTTTTCAGAATACCCTGTACAAAATGAGTAACTCCTCGAGAGGGCATATAAGTGGGCTATAGATAGCTAGAAGCCCATAATGATAAGAATATAGCCCATAAGAAATACAAGTATGTGTGTTTAATGACACCTCTGATACTCATTTAGGTACCCTGTAAGAGAAGAACTTCTACGAAGTAGAGTATATACACTTATGCATCTATTATGTTACACCAATATATAATGATAATACATATTTGAAGTAATTGTCCTCTATTATAGAGTGTAACATGAGTACATACCATATGAACGATCAAGATACCCTGTAAATTAGAAAAATACTCTAGACTTGGAGCAGAACTGTGATCTATTGGCGTTGTTTGTGTCTTGGAATATGAGTTCACGTTAGATAGACACATCTATGTACTATTTGAATATTAGAGATACCCTGTAATTATGTGAATAGAGAATTTATAAATCTGATATTATACACCTTTGCTTAGAGAAGAAAAGCTATGGAAATAGCAACTTCTTAGCAATGTATATAAAATACTACTTATATCATTTAAAATTGACAATAAAGTGTCATGAATTTAGTATTTTGTATTGCAAGATACCTTGTAAATTATTTAAAAAATGGGTATACCCGCCTATTAATGTTAGTTCATACTTCAGCAGGGCTCTCGCTCGTAACGTTTACAGGGTATCTTAACTACTTATTATTAAATATAGCTTACATCCTTTGCAGCTTAATGTCCGAGCTCAGCTCTAAAGCTCTTAAGAAACTATTTTTGGAGATTTGTCTTAAGCCTATTATAGGATATCTGCTAGCCGACCTCTCCATTGAGGGGGCTATTTCTTGCTCGTCTTTTTTCATAGCTTGTCAAAAAAAAAAGCCACAACAAAAAGCGATGTGGCATTAAATTAATTGAAATCGTTGAAAACAAGCTGAGATTATGTTTGTTTTACTTGTCGCCAGAGTTTGGGCTAGATAAAGAGAGAGTTGGAGAAAGAGAGAGAGAGAGAGAGAGGGAGAGAGAGAGAGCATGCTGCAAGTAAAGTCAAGAGCTGGCAAAAAGCGAGCAATTGATTGATGAAAGGTCTTTGAGTTGCTTCACAAAAGTTTTGCATTACAAAACAGGGAATTGCCTTGAAAGACAGATAAAAGATAAACATCTCAAGATTTTCTTCTATTTTTTTTCTGGTCTGGATGAACACAGAGAATTCCGCAATGAGATGTAGAAAGGGGAACAAGATGTGACGTCTGTCTCTCTGCCCCTCTGTCCCTCTGTCCGTCTGTCCGTCTCTCTGTGTGCGGCTGTCATAGATGACAGGCAATAAATTTGGCATCGCCTTGCGAATTAAGCAGCTGGCTGCACATTGCCTCTAATGACCCAGCGCGTAACCCTTACGCATCTCGGGAGCTAGAGGATGAGCAGCTCGCTTACTTTATCCATTATCTGGCTTTTCTATGCTCATTTAATGGCTTAGCCGCATGACTTGGCTGAATTTTGAAAACTCTGCATAATTACCTTCAAATATTAAAATGAACCAAGCAAAATGCGCGCAAAGCGCAGAGTCAGCATTTGTAGCCAGCCGTCTTCATCCTGCTCCTGCTGCTTTCTCTCAAAGCTCTCTCTCTATCTCTCTCTCGACAGCGGAAGCGAAATCCTTTACTCGCTACTTTTTTGGTATTTTTGCAAAGGCTGATGTTAAGTTATGTTTTTGAACTGAGCTAGGGTATTAAATAGATGTGTTGAACTACTCGTTACTTTCAGCACGTTACTCGTCACTTATCTCATCATTTAAATTATTGTTTGGAAATGTTGTCACACTTATGCTAGCCAAAAAATTGCTTGGCCTACTCGTTAGTTTTGGTTACTTGACTTATTCGTTACTTTTTACTAGTTACTTTTTACTCGTTGCTTGTCGCTTATCTGCTTACGCATCATTATTAGATGCGATTATAATTTTACTTACTTTACTGTTGCTTTTCAATAGTCTGCCTGCTCTCGCTACTTTTCATTAGCTAACTTTAATTAACACAATAGATTCTCTGTAAATTCCTGCATGAGAATTATCAGCACATTCTTTTTAAACTACTGTCAAAGATATGTCCTACATTTGATGGGAAGCTGTTGCTCTCGTTACTCGTTAGTCGTAGCTCGATACTCGTTACTTTTCATAGGTCGAACTGCTGCTCGCTTCCTATCAATATTTACCAGTTGATTGAGAAAACTTTGCTTGTTTTTGATTGATGTCTATTGTGAGATGACACTCGTAACTTTTTTGCACTTATTCGTTAGCTTTTTAAAGAGCAATTTGCAGTGTCCGTCAGCAGTGCATGATACATTAAGTGAAGAACTTTCAAAACATAACTTTCATATTAAACTAGCCCAGCATGGAGCTGGGCAAACCACAGGCTTTTCGTCACTTTCCACCTCCCACTCGCCGCTCAGCCCGCCCTTAACTCTTCTGTGTATGTTTGCGTACTTGTGTGTGTGTGTGTGTGTGTGTGCAATACTTTTATGTTAAACTACAAGCTTTCAGCTTTCGGCTGGACACAGACGCCCAGCTGCATGCATGCGTGCATTGCATACATATATTTATTGTGTGTTTGCAGAACAGCTCTCCCTCTCTCTCTCTCTCTCCCTCTCTCTCACTCTCTATCTGTTGTCGCTTGACTGCAGCTGCAATGGCATTTTTATGCAAAACAACTGTTTGCTGTCAACAACACAGCAGGCAACAAGCCCGCAAGTGCGAGAGATGGCAGCTTGGACAATCGCAGGAGGGCTCTGAATGGACATACCCCATTGACCAACACCCCAAAGGCCCTAACTCTCTCCCTTCATCTCTCTTTATCTTTCTCTGTGTCTCTGCTATCTCAGTCGCTCTGCTTTAAAATTGCTTCAAGTTTATGACTCAATGAGATGATTGAAATGGAAATGCAACTGTCTCAAGTGCTTCACCTTGTCGACTAGACCACAACAGTGCAGCGGTTAAGCGGTTAACCCGATGGAGCGCTTAAGCGGTTAAGCGCTCGAGCCGTTAACCTGCGACAAATGACGACAGAAAAGCTATCAAAGAAAATGGAAAACGGAGAGAGAGAGCAAGAGAGAGAGAGAGAGAGAAAACAGTTACAGACACCAGGATGAACTATTTTTTACGGCACGAAATGCAATCAGAAGAAGTTTTAAGTTTCAGCCATGAAAACAAGTCAAGATACTGCGAAACAAGGATTTGATTGCAAAGAAGATGATGGAAAGGGAAGAGGAAGCAGAAGAAGACAATTAGAGTAAACGAAGATGAGGCGAATGCAAAGTAGCGATTGATGGTGGTAAAGATAAGTGGGAAATACAAAGTACGGTTAGATTATGTTTAGAAGAAGACGAAATAGGAGTTGAAGGAGAAAAAGGAAATGTAGAGGATTTCTAGATGGAGATGAGAAGAAGAAGAAGGGAAAGGAGAAAAAGAAGAAGGGCGCAATAATAATATCATAAGATTATGGTATAAGAAGGTTAGGAAAGTACTGAGTAGGGATTGATGGAGGTAATCAAAAAGTGAGGATATGTAAAAATGGTAAAGCACAGGGTATCTTATAGTCGTATGACTAGAGTACTTGAGACTTGTTAACTTTGGTATTGCATGACTGATAGATGCTCTGCCTCTTATTATCAACAAGTTGGCTTCGCTCATGCTCATGAGATTCGAATCAGCTTTCATGCTGACTGCAAATAGTAGATCTATTATCATCATATCATATATGCAGTGCTGCCATAATTTTTCGAGTAAATAGAGCTAAATTTGCAAAAAAAAAAGCTAAAAAAAGCTAAATTCAAGAAAAAATAGGCCAAAATAAAAGCTGGTTTAAAAAACCCCATTACTCTGACCCAAAATCATTAACCCTGATTTCACATTTTCAATGGGTTCAGGGTATAAAAACAAAATAAATTGTGAAAATTAAATAAAGCTAAAAAAGAGCTAAATTAATTTTTTTAAAGCCAGAATTCCCGCAACCCGCAGTTTTTGAATTGTTCCCGCAATGGGACTTAAAATAAAGCCAGATCTGACGGGAAAAAAGCTAAAATGGCAGCCCTGCATATATGGTATCTCGCAGTCGTCTACACCCGCTTGCCAAATGCCAGCCTGTTTATGATTTGTTCATTTAATGACTGGCTAAATGATATGGAATTTTGACATTGAGGTCAAAGGAATTGAATAACTACTCGGAAATGAGCAGCATAGACTGCATGTGTGTGTGTGTGTGTATGTATGTGTGTATGTATGTGTGTATATATGTGTGTAGAGTGTGTGCAGTCAGTCAAATGAATGTGATTGAATCGCTCGCTCATAAACTCATCTAATCTAAATGTACTTTTGGTCATTTGATATTGAGTTAGCCCACATACACACACACACACATGCAAATACAAATGCACACACACACACAGAGAGAGAATCACTGTGATTAATAAATAATTCTGCAGTTGCATTTCAGTTTGCGCAGTTTGTGAATTTAATTTGGCTTATGCATTTGTTTGCCCACGCTTATCTCTCACAATTCACCTAGCAGCAAGCTGTGTGTGTGTGTGTGTGTAGAGTGTATATGTATGTATGTGTGTGTGTGTGTGTCAGAGAGAGCTGTGCTCGTATGTAAATATAATCAGAAACAAACTCATACGGAGAGAGAAGCAGAGGGTGAAAGAAAGAGAGTGAGAGAGATGGAGTCAGAGAGAGAGAGAGAGAGAGAGAGAGAGAGAGAGAGAGAGAGATAGGTATATGAGCATCCAATTTGCATAATGTTCACCTTTCGCTTCACTTTATGCTCGCAGTTTTAGGTCAAAGTGATGAATATATGCATACCCTGTAAGTCAAAGTTTGCTTAGAGGTTTAATGGCAAAGTACATTTGGTTGTGTCAGAATATTATATATAAGCTTAAACACTAGGCTAACTTGCTCATTTCTCACTTCTTGGAATTCATCTCAAACTTGTTAACAGAGCTGCTGACATTAACTTACTTGTAGACATCAAAAATGTCATCTAGGGTATTAGCCAGTCGCTCAAATGCCTTCTTTCCTAATGCTCAAAATGTTGTTTTTGCATTCGATTTCGATTGCGATTTCGATTTTGACTGCGCGTATGAATTTATATTGTAATTAGCAGCTACATTTGCTCATTTTGGCTATCAAGCGCACGCTTGTACACACACACTTGCACACACACACACACACGCACACACACACACGCACACTTCATTAGACAAAGGGAATGGCTAAATAGGAAAACGCGTTTCACTAGCTGAATTTGGCAGCAAATGTGAAGGCATTTCATAATTAGCTTAAATGAAAGTATTTTTTTTTTAGCCCAGAGCAGACACACATTTACACACACACATATATATATATATATATATATACATATAAATATATATACACATACATACATATATATATATATATATATATATATATATATATATGCGACGCATTAAAATGAAAGAAAATACATTAAAAAGCTTACGCCAACAATTAAATTATTTCCAAGCAAAGCTAGCTTTGTGGCACACACACACACACACATACACACACACATTCGCTCCACACACTTGGCTTTAAGTGTGGCGCGTAAAAATTTCCACTGCGCTAATTTTAAATAATGCTCATACGCCGCGTTGTGCAGTCGCTTTTTACTTGTTGTATAGAAATGGGCGCCAGCCTCAAAGGCAGCACTTGAAATTAAAGTAAGTCACACACACACACACCAGCACACAGCTCTAATCAATTTGCTTGGCAAACATTTTTCAGCTGCCCTGCAAAGTATGCTACACTTTTTGCTTATTTCTTTCTTTCTCTGTTCTTCAGCTTTGTTTAACGCTTGCTTGCCTCCCGCCCATTTCCCACGCCCATCAGCAAAACAAAACCAAAACAAAACAAAACAAAATGAAAAAAATAACACAAAACACCTTTTGACATTTATCGTCGCCTTGTCCACAATTTCCTTGCCCCACGCGAATGCGAATGGGGAGCGCGAATGCGAATGTCTTGCGCGCAGTTTTTAAGCTGATTTCCAGCGTTAATGATAAAAGTTTTTAGCGCCAATTTTGTTGTTGGCGAAACGTTCGCAATGCCATTTACACACACACGCACACTCACACGCACACTCACACAGACACACACGCACACGCACACTGCGCATTTTGTTTTCAATTAATTGTCTACCCATGTCACTCACATGTCCCAATCACGCCATCCAAAACTCCCAACAAAGCTGCGAGGCTGGCCGCAACATGAATTATGCTCAATCTGCAGATGTGAATGAATATATATATACATATATAAATACATATGCATATATACTCTATGTATGTATATACTACATGAATAATAGAAGCGCGCTTCACAAATGTGGCTACAAATTCGAGTTGCCTTTTCCACCCAGTAGCTGTTGAGGAACGAGGTAAACAGGGTATATAGATTATGGCAGTTGGAAGGCTTAAATGAGTTCTAAGAGTTTTTGTATATTCTTGATCTGTATGAGCAGACGATCTGTTTCTATAAGCAGAGTATGTGACTTGGACTTAGCTTAGATCATCCGTAGAGAGAAGAGAGCTGGCAGAGAGCACTTTCACACTTGTTGAATTAAAAACTCATACTCTTTTTATTTACTTAAGCTTCTAGTCTTAAACTACTTCTAGGCATTGGAAGACTCGTATTTGTCATGCATATGCAAAGCTGCTTGCACTTCTTTCCCTCCCCTACAATCTAAGCCCAGCTCAATTCTCATTAGGGCTGACATTTTGTTTCCATTTACAGTTAAGGTGCATGTCAATAAAACTTTTGATTGTTATATTAAAATGTATGTGTAATAATTATTTTTTATTTTGATCACATAAATTAATTTTAATAATTTAATTTTTTTTAAATAAGTAAAAAAATAATTCTTATTTCTTAATTTTTGCTATTATTAATTTTGTTCTCATAATAATTTCCCTGATTAAAAGATATATCAAGAGATCTCTTTTCATCATCCGCTGGCCGGGTATTCGCTAGTCGGGCTTCGCGTGCTCGCGTTGTTTCTCTGTGTAACCAATTAAAATACAACTGTTGTTCAAATCAAAATCATGTTCCCGGAATATTTTTAAACCCATTTGAGCGCACTAACATGCGCCGCGGCACGTAATATTTATTTATTTTATTCCATCACATTTTCACTTTAATCTCAACATAAATTCTTAGCTTGAGTATTTAAGCACATGAAACTCAAAATCAAAGCGAAAACGAAAAAAAAGAAGAAACAAATCGAGAATGAACTAAAAATTCGAGGTGTAAATTCAATGGAAAATGCTGAAATTGATATTGGAATTGAGAGGGGAATGGAAATGAAAATGGAAATTGCATTTGAAATCAAATCATGGGTAATTAAAATTTAAAGCAACAGCTTTTGGCTGCAGTCACAACTTGGCTTTGTTATGACCTGTAAATGTTTTAAGTCCACGGGGTAAATTAGCTACGAGCAAAGTCAGCTGAGTGTAGAGCAGGCTAAGCCTTGCCTTTAACCTTACCTTAAGAACTGCTCAACTCTTTACATTTTCCTACAAGTTGATATATATATTGGTTATTGAGGCATAATTCAGAAGCTGGAGATGTGGAATTTGATATGTTGACTCTTGTTAGGTGTTTTACTCCAGGCAATACTTCACCTGTTGCATGTTTGCCTTCAAGAGTTTACCTTATTTGTCTAAGCATGGCTCAAGTACAAGCTAGAGACATGAAAGTATATATGAAAAGACTTTTGATGCATATTCAAGTAAGGAAAATATACATTTTTTGTATTAGCTATGCGTCTCATTCGTCTCCCTTGAGTATAGCTCGTGTGCCTTAAGAGTAAGACATGTGAAATTTGGTATATAGACGCTCGTATGCTATATAAAGACTAGGAATATTACAATATTTCAATATCTACCATAGATTGGGTTGCTTTAGCTCAGTGTTTAGTTGAAGTTTATGTAGATTATGACAAATGAAATTTGGTATATAGACGCTCGTATGCTATATAAAGACTAGGAATATTACAATATTTCAATATCTACCATAGATTGGGTTGCTTTAGCTCAGTGTTTAGTTGTAGTTTATGTAGAAAAGAAATATTTCCTTTCATGCATATCCCAGACCATTTCCTCTGTCAGCTGTCAGGGTATTCGGCAGTCAAGCACTGCCCACTAGATAATTCTCATTCATGTATGTGTCCAAATCCTTGTCTGTGTGTGTCTGTTAGTGTGTGTGCAACTTGATTTCTCCACTTTGTATGTTATTTTAATAATCTCTGTTGCTTGCAATTCCGTTTATGGATAAACTCACAAAATTTTCGAAATTGTCTTCAATTTCAATTAGCTCTACGGTTTCTGTTCTGCTAATTGTCGCATGGAGTGTAGCAGTGTGTGTGTGCGTGTGTGTGTGTGTGTGTGTGTGTGTGTGTCTGTGGCTCCCTATCTCTAATGCAGTTCTGTTGAGCTCAGCTCAGCACTCTCTATGCCTGGACCGTTTCCTTTCACAGCTGCCTGCAAATGAAATTACCACAACTGCTGCTGCTGCTGCTGCTAGTTGCTGTCAGTTACTGCATTATATATATGTATGTACTATATATATATCTAGGCACAAATGTCTTCAGCCGGACTCTCTCTCTCTTTCCCTCTCCATCTCTCTCTCTTGCTCTGTGACTCTGGCTTCTCATTTGATTTCATTTGGGTTTCATTTTTGCGGCTTTTGGCCTCCTCCTCATTCAGTTTGCCAACTCCAACTTTTTCTCTTTTTTTTTTTTTTTTGTCTTTTTGCAACATGTGTAAATTTGACAGTTAAATAAATGCCTCTATCTCTCCCTCTCTCTCTCTGTTTCTCTTTATCTCTTGCTGTCTCTATTTGCGAGTTCCTCTGTGTGTTATAAATTTGCGGTCAAAAGATTAAGCTGTTTGATCGCAAAATCAACAGCCACATAAAATGGATTAAAATGAAATGTCCGTCTGTCTGCCTCTGTATGTCTGTGTGTGTGTGTGTCTGTCTATGTGTGTGTATTTTGGTTTTATTGTAAAAATGCCAACAAATATCGACAGATTGCCTCCCTTGCTCGATGCTGGCATCTAGCCAAAATCGCTGGCAGCAGCTTCTCGCATTGCACTCTGATTGCTTTCTGTGGTGCGCAATTAATGCTTGGCGGTTGGCTTCAATGGAGCTGCACACACACACACACACACACACACACACACACACACACACACACACACACACACACACACACACACACACATACACACATTCACTTCTATATGTCTATATATACATATATGTGGTGTTGAATTTGGTGTTGGCTTGAGGCTGGGTCATGGGCGCCTAGAAGTTGCAACAGTTGTCAGTAGCTGCAATTGCAGCCGAACAACACAATTGATACATGCTAACAAATCGAGGTACTTAAGAGTACTGAACTTATAGTAACCGACTGGCAGATACCCTGCAAAATACTTATGTAGCGTAGTTTAAATCTGAGTCTAAGACTAGTAGCAGAAACTAACCTGAATCTAGAATTAACCATTTGCAGACGTTCTTCTACACATGATATACAAGTCTGTAAAGTGTTCGAGATGTGCTATATGTATAAAATCTGAAAAACGATATTTATCGATTTTGATAGTAAAATATTTATATGCAAAGCTTTCAATGCATGTACTACACACATATATTAAAATATAGATTTAGAAAAGAAACCATAACCTATTTTCAAGTATCGATATATATCGGCTGTAGAGCAACAGTTATCGAAAACGGTATTCTAGAATGAATATTAGCTATGAGTCATCAAATATGGTCAGCAGATGACTGTAAAGTGAACAGAGGTTCGAATTACGTATTCAGAAATTATTGTCTGTGATATAGAGATAGATGTAGAGTTTATAATTAGATATGCTCGGACACGCTGCCACGTTTACAGCTATATTAATCTGCTTGTTGTAACTTTGGCTATTCATAATAATATAATCATAAGCTAACAATAGTCGAATGACAAAGTGGCCAAATCCTTTTTCCCTTCACTTTTTCCCGGTGCTCTTCTCGCCCCAGACTGCAATTGACCAAAAGTACGAAAAGCGAACAAATTAATTATAAACAAAGTACATAAATCACACTGCACGCCAAAAAAGAGATGTAGAACTGTGAGGCAAAGCCATTGTGAACGACTTGCAGATACCCTAGAGTATACCCGAGTTTCTATAGAAGCAAAATGTGACAGAATTTAAGTCTAAGCTTTGATTTGAGTCTAAGTTATATCAATGTCAACAATCTATATGAGAGCCAAGTAAGATCTACGACTGGAAACTCTCGATCAAATTTGTGGGCTCATGCTCTCAAATAGCTGAAGTTTGTTATCGACTTATCGAAAAAGATATCGAGGGAGGCAGAGAGTCCTCCAGTCAAACTCAAGCCATGATGTGCTCCAACAGACAATCAGATAACACAGCTATTGCTACTCGGGTATGCGTGTTATGGACTCCTATCTGTCCACTAAACTCTATCAGCTCATTTCGCATATGGCTGCAGGGTATTGAAAGTTGAAGCTAAGCCACGTTCTCGGCGTTCTGGCAGCTGCCTTTCGGCTTACGGCTTTCGGTTATCATTATATTCAAATTTACATAATTTCAGTGTACTGCAGGTGGCGAAGAGATGGAGAGGAGAGAGGGGGGCGAGTGTGAGATAAATATAAAGATAAACATAATCAAAGCGCATGCAGAAAATAACAAGCAAAAATGTGGCCCAACTTTCGGTTTCGCTTCCTTTTCTTTTTGTCCACTTGGTTTTTTTTTTGTTCATGCTGCGAAAACTTTGCAACGAATTAAAAACAACGGAAAGCAAGAAAAACAAAGCGAAAATGTGAAAATAAAGGAGACAAAATGTTGCTGCTGTCGTTGTTGTTGTAGCCAAAGTTAAGAGACACGAAAGACAAAGCAACATGGACCAAATATGTTTACTATTTACGCCCGATGAGTATTACGTAGAGCAAGAGGAAGACAATGGAACGGCAAACAGCAGACAATGTGAAGCCAGGCAAAACTGTTTTGCACTTGGGGGCATACCTGACTGCCTAACACCCGTTCGATTCTAGTCGGATTTGACGAACTTCAAAAAGGGGACAGTTTACAAATCCATATGTGCAGAAAGTTGTCATTCCTTTGTGAGACTTGGCTTACCCTCAGTAGAGTAGCTATATGAGATGCTTTACTCGTGAATGTGCTGATTGGATGAATGAGTATTGGAGCTAAGGGGTTCAGCCAGAGTGAACGGGAATCGGTCATAGGAGGACACTAGAGCAGAGGCAGCTAGAGCAGACAATCAACGCACCAAAGCCAATATACTCCCCTCAGCACATTCTGAGCGAGCATTGAAAAAACTTTGAACTTTGTCAATTTGATTGCATTTCTTCGAGTTTTTTCTTTTTCCACGGGGATCGAAGTTAATGGGGAAGGGGAAGTGAGGCTTACAGTGAGTGGATGTGGCGACGTTGATTATGATAACTGAATTGTCCAAAAACCAGTCGAGGCCTTGACAAGTCTTAGGCCAGCAAACACTACAGTGGGTGTTGTTTTTATTCGCGTAATAGATGTTAAAGAGTAAAGAACACTTTACCGAAAATGTAAATGAACTGAAGACTAGAAATACTTTCTATCTAAGTCATGTCTTACCTGTTGGCAGCAGTAAATTCTAGAGAATGATTTCTTCTTTGAGCTCTGCAGCTAGCCTATGTATGGGAAGAGTTACAGCTGAAGAGGGATGAGCTTATAACTATGTGTGAACTATGTGTGTCTCCTCGATTAGGGGGACTTTCTTTAAATTTGCTCTACATAGAGTAAGAGTACATGGAGAGTGACTTTGTTAGCTCTCAGCATAACAGAGAGAATGAAATTCAAGTTTGTTAGGTGCACAGCAAAAGCTTTATTCATTAAGTATTTTCAATATTAATTGTAAAACTGTTTTAAGAACTTTTATCACACTCTCCCTCAAACTAAACTATTTCCGCTCTTCTCTCTCTGTCTCTTTCACTCTTTATCTCTCTCTCTCTGTCAAGAGTTATTCATCTTGCCCTTCTCTGTGACCTTCAAGTATATACCGTCTCTGCCTTCCATTCTCTCTCTTCCTTTCTCTTCTTTTCTCTTTCACCTAATCTGTTTCTTTTCATCTACTTCTTGCAAGAATTACAAACTATCAAAATTTATTTCATATTTCTTTAACTTTTAAGAAGCTTTATATTAAATTCTTTTCACTCCAGCTATAGACAGAAGAGAAAACATAAAGGAACAAGATAAACTCAAGAGTCAGCCCAGTTGGTTAAAATCAGTTTTCAGATTTCGTTGCGTGAAAACTTTTTTGTAAGCAGCTTAAAGCAGTTTCTGACCCATAAAATGCGCAAAGAAAGAGAAACAGGGAAAGGGAGAGAGAGAGAGAGAGAAAGGGAGAGAAAAGGAGAGAGAGAGAGCTGAAGTATTAAGAAAACTACAAAATGAACAAAAGTAACAAATTGTACCAAAAGTGTGCTTGACTATTAGATACCCTGGAACCAATTGACGAGGCAAAGCAAAGCTTCTTGACTCAAAGTATACAACAAGCAGGAGTATCTTATAGCTGTCTGTCTAGCCAGAGTTTATATAGGTACAATAGTTAAGGACATGCCTACTAAGGCTCAGCCATGCCTTCATCTGCCTGTTACACACATTCCAACGAAATTCGATATAGCCTCTACAGAAACAGAGAATGCGAATACACATATACGTTTTCACTTCCTCAGCTTCTTGATTCAATTTGTGCAGCATGGCGTATGTGGAATATGCAGAAGTATGGCCTGAAAACATGGATAATGAAGTGTAAATACAAATAATTATATATATACATTGAAGGCAAACGAGTGCCGAAGAAATGGTAGCTAAGTGGTGCCAGCGGTGCCAGCGGTGCCAGCGGGGCCAAGTGGTGCAATGCCCAGCGCGTAATGCACTAAGTTGACAGCCAAATTGAGAAGCTAAAGTCCAGCGAAAGAAAAGTTGCAATTGAATGGGCCAAGAGCAAGTAAACTGTAGATAATGATGATCAGCTTAATGATGACGAAGATGATGAGGATGACAAAGATGAGAGGCGGGTCGGTTGACAGGAGAGGGAGTGGGTGTGGGAGGTGAAGGCTGAATGCAGAAGGACGAATGGAAACTGTAAACTGTGGCCAAAGAGCTTAATCAAAATTTATGATGTCACATGCGGGTGCAGACAGCAAAAGAGACATAGACAAAGAGAGAAAGAGAGAGAGAGAGAGAGAGAGAGGGGGCGAGAGGGGGCAAAACATAATCATGTATGAAATGATATAGGGGCAGAGTGAGGACTGAAAGCGGTAGAGGATAAACTTGAAATGAAATTTACTAACTTGCGGACTGACTTGCAAGGTAAACAAATGCACAGTGAGCGGAGAGAGAGAGCGAGAAGGAGAGAGGGAGAGGGCGACAGATAGACAGTGAGACAGAGACAGAGCGCGGGAGATAAGAAAAAAGTTGAAATGAATGAAAGTCTGGTGAGTTTTTTTCTGCTCAATTGACAGTCGGCAAAACTTAACTAAATAGAAAACTGTTGCACTCTGAGCACAGATGAAAACTGTGAGAAAACTGCGCGAAAAGCTGTGGAAAACTGTTGGAAAAGTAGATGACTTTCGTCTTGTTGTTGCACTTGATTCGAAATTGAATTTGCCTGCCTTTAAATTTCGCTTAGCCACGTTTCAATTTCCATTCGCAACTTTAACATATTTTCGCTGCATAATTTTCAAATATTTTTTTGCGCTTTTCCTTTTTGGCTTTTCTCCTCCTTTTGTTGCCTCATATCCCTTTATGACTCACAAGCTGCGTTATTTATGATTTTCTTCTGCTGACGCTGCCGCTGCGGATGAGAATGCGGATGCGACGCGTACTACAATGCCTTGCTAGGTATAGACACAATGCTAGAGTGGCAGTCACAGTGAGAGCCCCAAGAAAAATGCAATCGATAATTTATCGATAGCAAATATGAGTGTATATATAATAGAATCACTATTAAACATATTTAGTGTTCGATTATAGTTTATTTCAATTAAGTTAACTTACTCCTTTATTAGTTTTTATCTAAATAAAACTGAATCGATAATTTATCGATAAGTAGTAAGAGTGAAACACATATTTATTTTGCATTGTGCTGAATACAAAATGAGTTATGGTAATTCGAAGTGTAATAAATATAATTCGATAACTTATCGATAACAATTTTCAGCGAATTTGTACTCTATGATGAGTAAAAATCAATTATTAAAATAATTTCAAACAAAAAAAATCTTATTTAGTGCTGATGGTTATATAAATCTAACAATATTTATTAATCGAAATATTATCGATACATATTTCATATTCATATCTTGCTTGGAAATTAGTATAATTTATTTGTATGCTCACAATTCATCTAAATCAATGTCGTTTCTAGTGTGAACTTATCTGGAAATGCGTCCATAGCTAGTCGATAACAAACAAAAAAGCTCATCTCTTTGCGCTCTCTTGCTGGGCACTGCATTGACAACACTTAGCACAAAGGAGTATGTGAGCAGGTGCGGAGCTGTGGCGCTGGCTAGCATGTGGATATTAAAATGCTACCTGCTGAGCCGCATTTTTAGTTTTGAGCACTGACAAATGCTGCACCAGGTAGTCGGACTCAACTTCCTGCGGCTGTGACTGCTACTGTGAATGCTCCTGCTACTGCGACTGCGACTGCGACTGCTTCACTTCCGCATTCATATCCGCATCCCCATCCGTTTTTGCTCGCCTCGAGGCGTCTGGGTTGTTCCCTCTACGAAATGCTTGCAAAGGGTATTTGGGTTTTATGCTCAAGTGACATAGAGAGATACAAGGCTTGATTGAAATTTAAATGCTATTAGTCGAGTAATGTTCTTCTGGAGACAGAGAGAGAGAGAGAGGAGACGTGTCCTGTATTCCTCATTGTATAAATCTCATTCTAAATTGTGCAGCTGTTTGCTTTATTATATGGCCAACTTTAAGTGTCATATTAATGCCCTAGCAATTTCAAGCAGATCGTAAAACTAGAGCCCAAGCTATGCCAGAACTTATCTACCATACTCATGCTGTCTGGCTCAAGTGAAGCAGCTGCATAAAACGAACAGTAGATGGCGTCTTGTGCTTCTGTTTTGTGTTTCAGGGCGACTTCAGGGTATCTCCCCGTCGAGCAATTGTGAGTAGCGCAAACAGACTTGTTTTATTTTTGTTGTAGTTTATTTGCCTTCATTTGCTTTTAGAGTTTTCTCAGCAGCCGCAACAATTCCGCCCTGCCTCGCCCTGCCGCCCTCTGCTCCCATCTTGCTCGAAGTGCGGCAACGTGTTTCATTTGGGCAAACGTCAACGGCTAAGGCAGCAGCAGCAGCAGAAGCAGCAGCAGCAGCAGCGACTGCTTTCAGCGTCACGCACGAGCAACTCTTCCATGTAGTGCTTGAGGGTGTCATAATCATCGCCCCCAGCAGTCGGAGGACTCAAAAGTTCTGCAATCCATTGCAAAGTCGAGGCTGGAGGACGGGGCGTATGAGTATTTTATTGTGCAGCTTTTCACTGGCTTTATGATTATTGCGCTACAGCTTTGCCCCTCCCTTTGGCCCCCTCTGACCCCTCCTGTCCCCTCCTGCCACCCCTCGACCCCCTTGCCCTCAGTGCCTAGTCTCATTCAGTTGCTTAGTCGAGTGCCTTCGCTTTAGTTTGTCTCGGTCTGCATTTGAAACATGTCTGCTTTGGCTTTCACATGATTTTTTAATGAGTTGTTTGGCATACCAAAAACACTCGCATTAAAACTGCCGAATTCGAAATCAGTGAATGTTCCCATAACTTAAGGGGCAAAGGCAGCAGGGCTCATAGAGACTAGAGGACTCTGACCATGTCAGGATTATTGAAACTGCAGAGAAATATGAAGTGTCTAGATGGAGATCTATTTGAGAAGTTATTACTTGATCCATGACTAAATTGCGATACAGATGATAAATGGAACCGGCCAAATATCTATGAAAATCAATTTACTATATAGAAATAATCCATATCCGTATTTAAAATGGCTTCAATACCGTAAGTCTTTAGCTTTGATTGAAGCTGGCAAAAAAGAGGAAAAACACTTTAACAGTGTATGGAAAAAATGGATGAAAACATTGAAGCTCTGACAGCAAAAGGAAAACAAATAGAAAAAGCAGAAAATATTTGAATTAAATTTCCGCTCTAGCCAAAAAGCGAATGCAGTCAAAAATGTTGAAAGGAAAATGCACGCAAAACATGTTCAACAACAACAACAGCAGCAACAGCAACAACAACAACAATAACAGCAGCTGGAAAAACAACAAATTTTATTGTAATCCTTTCAAATGGAACAACAAAACATTTTATACATTTAATATATAGATACAAAATTTAATAAATGAAATGGGGAAGGGGGAAAAAACATAAAAATAATAGCTCGTCAAACAATGCGGCGAGCATTTAATTTAATCAACTTTTCCCTGTGCGTAAATAACACAAAAGGAGGATGAATTCAATCAGGATAAGTCAGACGAAATACCATGCGAATATATGAAGCTGCTAGATACGATAAGCGAGAATTGTTATTGAAGGTGATGTGTAATATACGATATTCGCTATACTTATGATCTCCGATCATCTAGAAATATTGTCGACGATATATGATATTCGTTATGCCATATACAGTGTAAGTTCTTACCTTACGATATACATTAGGCATACGATATTCGGTATGTATTATTTACGATATAATGTTTGGTATATGTAATATAGCTTATATATATGTATGTAAGAGCAGCATGCAATTGTAGACGATACGAATACAAAATACGATACGAATGCAAAATAATGAAGATCGTATGTATACTCGAAAGTGCATGTATACAATACGATATGCGACATATAATTTATGAAACATGTAATACGATAAACAATAGATGATAAATAGCTCGAAACTAATAAAACACATATGTATTCGATATACGATACTATACTATATACGATAACAACAAATATAGTTTGATATGTAGAAGAAATCTTTTGCTTAATATACGATATTCCACATATGGAACCCCTCTCCAATGGCTTCCCTCCATTCAGCCGCAACACAGCAAGCTTTGGAGTGTGAGCAAGCTTGATTAGATACCCTGTTTATGAGCAATTCACAGGGCATATCAGCTGTGTGCTAATAAGTTCATTAGAACTGGTTCACTTTGAGTCAGTGTACGACTCAGTGCTGCATATGCACTTCAACTTCATTTTGTTTTCTTTGCTGTTCTTAATGCCCGCATCATACCCGCTTCGCTCAGTTATTACAGGGTATCAATTGCAGTTTGTTATTGGAAAATTGATGCAATTACCTGGCAGCTCTTCTCTCGCCCCGCTTTTGTGAGCTGCTTAAAATTTACTGCGCGTCAACATGTAAGTGTTACACAAGACGACCGATACACTTACACACACATACACACACACACACACACATACATGTGTATGGAGTGTTAGTTGAATACAAATGTGCATTAAGGCAATTGTCCTTTTGGCTTGGAATCGAGCTGCTCCTGTTAGTCCTTGTTTTATGCCTCTACTGGGGCCTCTCTCTCACTCTATGTGTGTGTGTGTGTGTTTTTATCGATTACACAATGCATGCAGTTTACCATTTATCAGGTGTGTGTGTGTGTGTGAATGTTCGTATATGTGTGTGTGTGTGTGTGTGTGCCACAATTTATGCTGTAATCGAAAAAAAAGGACATCAATGCCAGCGATAAATTGAGGTTAACGCGCCAAAGTCACGAAATGGCAAAGAGTCCAATACACACACACACACACACACACACACACTGGCACACACACACTCACACACACACACTTGGCCCAGACGCCTTGGTGCTCTCATACTGTTTAAGTGAAATTATATTAAGTGTGCGGACGGTCGAATTTGCATGCGATATTCGTGTGTTGCCGTCTGCCACGCCCAATTGCCGGCCAGCAGCCCAGGTAGGTGCCCACCTGCCCCACCTGCCCCACCCGCCCAGCCACACAATCTCGACGGCATTGCTTTCAGGCTCAGAGCTCAGGTTTTATCCAGCACGAAAATTCGAATGCATTTTTCACGTTTTTCTCGGTTTCCATTTCGATTTTGTTTGGGCTTTTCATGTGGACGAACTTTATTTAAGTTGATGCGGCTCAGCTTTGGCATGCTTTACCATAATTAATGCTCTTTTACAGGGTATACCAGCACTGTTCCCCTCTCTGTCTCTCTCTCTCTCTCTCTGTCTCTCCCTCTGGCTCACGCATTAAATGTTTTTGTATTTGCAGTGCATATTTTTGTTCATTTGCAGTGCAGCCACAGATGTGCACACACACACACATACAAATACACACTCATACACACACACACTCATACACACACACACAGTGCATACACACACAGTGCATACATTCTGGATTCATTTATGCGCCTTTAACCACTCAAATCGTTCAATAAATAATCTCTGCCAAGCGCGACAAACAGTTGCAAAAGCATTGCCTACTTTTGAGCGCTGACTGTGGGGTATACACGGCTTGCAGACACTCGTTATAAGATGAAAAGCAATAAAGTGTTTAAGCTGAGATAATGCAACTTTCTAAGAATTCTTTTCTATATTGAACCAAGCATAATTGACATCGTCTTATATATATATTAGATATCTTCCATGTATTCATATATGTCTGTAGATAGACATTTGCTCTAGCTTTGCTTTTCTAAGCTTAACATGTAGTATAGTTAATTGTAGAATATACTGTATAAAGCTATATAGCTCTCATAGTCTATATATGTATGATATCTCATAGTCTATATATGATGAGTTGACCCACTAACAGGGTCTACAAGTTACTGCAGCTAGAGCTATTGCCAAGCTGGCTTTTGCACTTTGCCTGTCACATGTCTATGCTCACAGCTAATATGCCCCATCAGACAAAATTATTATAACAATAGCAACAGCTATAAATACAAACACACGCTTAACAAAGCAGCTGTTTGTCAGTCAGGCTTTGTCGACTTTTTCTATAGCTATTTGCCATTTTGTTTCAATGTGTGTGCGAGTGTGTGCGTGTGTGTGTGTGTGTGCGTATATATATATACATATATATTTGCTGATGTGCGTTGGCGCATTATTGAGTGGATTTTGCGGTTTTTTGGGCAAAGGAAGAAGAAAGATAGGAAACAGAAATAAAGAAAAATTGTACATAAAAAACCACAAAGTCGCCTCTTTCTTTCTCCCTTTCTCTTTCCCTCTCTCTCTCTCTCTCTTTGTCTATGTCTCTGGCTGTGTCTCTGTGTGTTGAATTTTTGATAAATAGCTGGGCAAACAGTCGGACGGCATTCATTTAGTTGGCTTATCAATATGTTAGGCGCATAACTCTCACACTTTGACTGCAATTTTTATTTCGCTTGTTTGCCAATCGATTAATTTTGAAAGGGAAGCTATCCATGAGCTGCCACTTTGAGCCCAGCTCAAAGACACATTTGTTTCATTGTATTTTAAAATAATTTTGTAAATATTTAACACCTAATAGAATTCTCTTCACATTTATTTATAAACAGTAAATTTATCGATATGTTAGCAAATAGCTATCGATTTGTCAACTTTTATTTTCTGAATGATTCCTATATTTTTAAAATTTCTCAAATTATGGGGCAACGAATATTTCCAACAATCGATTATTAGCGACTATCGATATATTATTCTGGTTATATTAAGGTATAGATATATGGCAATGTTACTATTTCGACTTGATCCGTTTTTGGTATTTTAATTATCTTCTCGAGATTATCCTATCGATACATATGCGTAGATATTATGGCATTTTCATTTATCGATAACTGCCATCGATAGAGTATTAGCTGTGCGAATTGATTTTGGGTGAAGCCATTCTCATTGCCAACTCATTGTCAGTCGAAATATTTCACATTAACAAACTGAAGCGCGTTAATTAGTTCGCATTTAATTTCATAACGATTCGATTATGAATTAAAATTTCGATTAAAATGCAAATTTGCAGTTTTTTAAGTTGCATTTGCGTCAAATCGATTATAAATGCTGCTCGTTAGAGATGAGCTATGGGAAGGCCATGAGGCGAAATCAACAAGTGGACTTTGAGCTGCCTTCCACATAGATCGATATAGAGTATATAGCCATGTCGGACAAGCATTAAGCAGTCGGCTACGCTCGGTTGCAATCAATTTGGTGACTTTTTTGGACATTGCTTGAGGTTGTTTGTCTGATAAACTGATTTGGTTAACCAAGTCAACAGTCAAAGCCATTTGTAATTACTATAAGCAGTCACACACACACACACACACACGCACACACACACTCGCACACACACTTGAGTCACTGCCGCTGTGTGTGTCAGTCTTGTAATTGGGTTTTCGAGCAGCAAAACGCTGGCCATGCAGCATCGATGAGGCAAAAGGCATTGTATCAAGTTCCCTTGCTGTTGCTTACGCTGCACAGCAAACAGGGGCGGACAGTGGGCGTGGTCGGCATATCGATAATGTGGAATATGCAAGCGCCTGGGCATGGTGAGTCAGTGAGACGTTGTTTAGTTGACGCTCTAACTGCAATATTACGTATACGCCGAGCTGGCGATTTCTAGATATCTACGATATTACGTATACGCCCCAGGCTTCCCCTCCTCCCCCTCCTCCCCCTCCTCCCCCTCGTCGTCGTGTTGCACTGCAATTTGTGCGTAGCATGTGATTGTTTCATGTTGCTGTTCCTGTTGTTGTTGCTGTTGCTGCTGTTGCTGCTGTTTATTCGTTAGTTTAATGCTAGTTAATTGGTTTGCATGCCAAGCTCGGCGATTACTCATATGCAACGCACCACCACCAGCAGCAGCAGCACCACCACCACCAGCACCACCACCACCAACAGCAGCAGCAACATTCGCACTCGAGCTAATTTGTGTTTTGCTAAATTAATTGATTTATGGCTATGACATTTAATTGATGTGCACACACGCACACATAGATCCACACAGGTGTGTGGCAGCCACGCCCATTAGAGTGGACCTTGATCATAATAGATTTGGTTAGTTTTTAATAAATTAAAAGTGACGCCAAGTTAAGTGCAATGTGCTAGCAGTTGAGCATGAGCGACTGTTTAATGCTTGTTCAAGGTAGCAAAAGTCAGTTTCAAATAGAGAGAGAGAGAGAGAGAGAGAGAGAGAGGGAGAGTGAGAGAGAGAGACAGACGTACACGGCCTAAAAGCCTCTATACTTTGTGCACTTCATAAAGCAAGCGACAAACTGACGCAGTTTATATATGTCACAGCTGGCGAGGTGGGAGAGAGAGAGGGAGAGAGAGGGAGAGAGGGAGAGGGAGAGAGAGAGGCTGGCGCGCGTGCTGCTTGGATTATGAATTACTAATAGGCAAAACTGTTGGAATTTTCGCACGCCTTCAACAACATGATGGCCAGAGCTAGACAGAAGCAGACACACACATAGTCAAACACACACACAGTCAAGCACACACACACACAGCCACACACTATTCATCCCCTGGCGTCCCTCTCTCTCTCTCTCTCTCTCTCTCTCTCTCTTTCTCTCTCTCTCTCTGCCTTTCTTGTGGTTTTCTTCTTTTTTCTTTTTTTTTTTTTTTTTTTGGGTCGTCAGCTCTGCCGCTTTTGTAATTATGGCTCGCATGTGGCGCTCCCAGCAGCGCAGCGCGCAGCGCACAGCTCGCTAGCTCCTAGCAACAGAGCAGCTCACATTTATTCGCCTCAGTTGCTCGCCATCCCCCTCTCTCTCTCTCTACCTCCCTCTCCCTCTCTCTCTCTCTCTCTCTCTCTCTGGCAGTGGCTTTCGCTAATTGAAGCTGGCTGATAAAGTGCTTCGCAACAGTTGGGCTCACAATGTTGAGCCCTTAAATTCCTTTGGCTAATGCAAGTTTTATGCCATTTGCATTTAGGTTCGCATTTCGAAAATATTTTATAATTGAATTTCTAAGATTTCGACAGGCAATTCAATTAGATAATCCTTGAGCTTAGAGCCAAGGCTTAGCAACACATAGATATGTATATATACATATACATATACATATATATGTTTAATCAATAAGAGCAAAGAACAAATGTCTTCAAGTTACTTAGCAGCTAAGAGAGCTGTCGTTGGGCCATACACGACTAGCAGATACCCGTCCAACAGGTGAGTAGATGGAGAGGAGGTGGGCCGAGCATGGCTACAACGACTCATTAGCGCAGTCCGATCAGAAGGATATATATTGTATCTATCCCGCCCACATTCAATTGGATATGCAAATGGTATTATTAAAATATAAATTGAGTTTAAATTGGATTTGGCTTAACTGAACTGTTGTTAATTTAAATGCATTTGATTAGCTCAGCCATTGAGCCGGAGTGTAAAAGCTTTTCATTCGAATTCAAATATTTTTATTAATGCCCATTAATTAGCTAGCGAAAAAATTAGAATAATACTCGATGAGGATGCGGTGATAAAGAGAGGGAGAGAAAGAGAGGGAGTATGAGATTTTCTCTCCCTATCTCACACTCTTTCTCTGATACAAAATGAGCGAGAGAGAGACAGAGACAGAGCAAAAGAGAAAGAGATAGAGAGAGATATGGAAAGATACAGAGAGAGAGAGAGAGAGAGAGAGAGAGAGAGAGAGAGAGAGAGAGAGAGAGATGTAGGGAAAGATACAGAGAGAGTAAGTGAGTGAGATGGAGAGAGAGAGAGAGAGAGAGTGATTGAATGAGAGAGAGAGAGAGAGTGAGTGACTGAATGAGAGAGAGAGACAAAGAGGGAGAGAGAGAGTGAGAGTGAGAGAGTGAGAGAGAGAAAGAGAGAGTAAGTGAGTGAGATAGGAAGAAAGAGAGAGAGCGAGAAAGAGAGAGACACAGAGACAAAAATAATGACAGAGAAAGCAAAATTGAGTGAGTGAAAGAGAGAAAGAGAGTGATTGATAGGAAGACTACACATTTCTTAAATTCTCTCATTTCAATTTTATATTTATATAGCGTATCTTATACATTCCTGCTCAGAGCGTGTATTCTGCAGTCGCTTATGCTCTCCTGTCATATTTCAGCTAATGGCAGTTAATCCGCTTTAAGAAAAAAAAACATTATGTTTTAATGCCTTAATTTGTGCTTTATCATTTGTTGTACTTTGTCTTATATAGACATATAATAATATGTCTATAAATAAAGAGACAGAGAGAGAGAGAGAGAGAGAGAGAGAGAGAGAGAGTATGTATGTGCATGTTATATCCATCATTCATAATCGCATTCATGAAACACTAACTAACAAAATGCCATTCAATAGCCGAATGAATGAATGGACTAGGAGAGCCAAGTAAATATATTGCAGTCGAGTGTAACAGACTGCAAGGCACTCGAAGAGTTAGAGAGAAGCGGAGACAATCTGAGAGAGACGGATGGGCAGACAGATAGCCAGAGTGATGGATTAGCGAAGAGGCAGAGAGATGGCGACATGGCACAAAAACCAATATACTCTCGTTTTCATTTTATGAACGACCATAAAAAATGTCTGCCTCTCCCTCCCTCTCCCTCTCTTTCTCGCCCATCTTGTTCACTGTAGATATTATGTCCATGCAATCGTTTGGCATCCTTTATTCAAGCAATTGGTATTTAAGGCCGCCTCTTCTCCACACACACGCACACGCACACACAGCAGCCACGCCCACACAATATCGCATAGCATATTGAGTCAGCGTTCCAGCCTCCAGCCTCCAGCCTCCAACCTCCATTCCTCCTGCCTCTCTCCACTCTCCACTCTCTGTCTCCGTCTCCGTCTAGCCTGTGCATGTCTTCGTCTATGTCAATGTTGTCTCCACGTCTTCGTGTCTGTCTTCACTTTTCAAATAGGCTTTCATTTATAAGCCAATTGTATTTCAATTGAGTTTGAGTCCAATGTATCTTCAGTTATGTTCTTTCCCCCTAGCAATGTTGGCTGCGTGTGTCTGCTGCCTGTGCTATATATATTGTTATTGTCGAACGTATACCCTACAAAATATATCAACTGGCAATAGGGGCTGCCCGCAGGAGTAGAATAAAATGTACCCGGATGAGCTTGGGCACTGTTCATGCTATGCGTATGACTATGACTTATGACTTATGAAGCAGCTCTTGTGGCTCCTGACAAATGTGATAGCTAGATGGCTGGAACTCGACATCTCGAGAGTCATACTGCTCAAGGAGTATCCATGAGGTCAGCTATGCTGCTTCGAACTGTTTCTATTAGCTCTATCTGAGCTGGTTAGACTAACTCGTTGTTGTTGTTGTTGCTGCTGTTGCATAAATCAAATATGCGTTAGCCGGAAGCAACGCAAATCCAAATTGTGAATAATACAACTTCCGATCGGCAAATAGACAGGCGTCGTCTCAGAGCCAGAGCCAGAGTCAGAGTCAGAGTCTGAGTCACATTCAGATGTGATTTCATATTTATATTTCCTGGCTGTCTCACTTTAATCGCTGCTGCAAGTTTTGTCCTGACCTGGGGCAGCCGTGTCTCTTTGAGAATTTCAATATTTGCTGCAATGTTTTGATCGTATGCAGAGCTTAAAGTTTTGCTACGTCCGAAAACCAAAAATCAAACTTTGACAGCTGTCAACTGTTTCTCCTTGTGCGGGGGGCGGTGTTAGGGTGCTATACCTGCTATATATATATATATATATATATGTATATATGTATATATACTATATCACATATTCCTCTCCCTCCCTCCCTCTCTCTCTCTCTCTCTCTCTACCACACCCTCTCTATAAAGGCGCCCTCCTGCCATGTGCCTCGCCTTGCTGTCGCTCAAAAAGTTGACGTTTTGTGAGTTGTGCAACACTGGCAATTTGTCTGGCAGCTTGGCAGCAGCAAGTGCTTGCAATCAGACTGTCCCCTCCCCCTCCCGCCAAGCACTTGCTATTTGGCCCCCGCCTGAACCTTGAACGGAAAAGTTCGTCTTACTTAACATTTTTAAAATGCAATAAATCATTCACAGCTCTTTCACTTACTTAACGAACTTTTGCCACATCAATGCGGCGCGAGGGCGGCGACTGGCTGTGTGGGCGTGGCTGTGTTTGCAGCGGGGAATTGGCCACAGCCGAAAGTTGGCCGAAAGTTTTCAACTCAACTGTGCGACACGTTGTTTAGCTTAGAAGTATTTAGAAGGTAGCAAACCCATGCGGCTGCCCCGCTCAAGCTGCCCCTCTCAAGCTGCCCCTCTCCACCTCCTCGAAATGATAAACGCTTTGCCGAAGCAGGCAGAGCAAAGCAGAAGAAGAAGCAGAAGCACGAAAATCGCTGCAAAAAAACGAGAAGAGAAGAGAAGAGAAGAAAAGAACAGAAAATAAAAGAGGCAAAGAAGTTGCTATTAACCTTTTTCGCTTGGCCCTTTTCTATTTTTGGGCTTCGAGTTCGAGTTGCGGCCATAAAACATGCCAAAAATAGCAGCCAGCTACAGTGAAGACACCACCTGATGCACATCAAGTTGAGCTCTCTGAAGCTGTCAAGAAAATTTCTTGCGAAACTTTTGCTTTCGATGCGATTTGAGTTGAGGATTTCAAAGTTTACAGTGTGCATCCGCTATGAGCAATTAGTTGACTTCTCTCTCTCTATCTATCTGTCTCTCTCTCTCTCTCTCTCTCTCTCTCTCTTGCCCTCTTCCCACTTGTGTCCTCCGTTTGCTGTTCTCTTTAGCGCTTAGCTACTGTAGCTGTTTGCATATACATATATAGATTATGCAGCATTCGATGTGCGTTTTAAATTTATTTCACGCACGTGAATCTTGCCATGGAGCTACGCCCAGCCACGCCCCCAATCGCTCGAAGCGCCCCTCACGTAGCATTTGATAAGAAAGCGAAAATTTTGTGGTTTTTGCGGAGCTGTTTGGCTGTTTTTTGGTAAGGCCACAGGATTAGCATAAATAGGGACTGGATGTGTGTGTGTATGTGTGTATGTGTGTGTATGTGAAGGTGTGCAAGTATATATATGTGTGTGTGTGTGTGTGTGTGTGTGTGTCTGTGAATAAGTGCAATTAGTTAATTGATAGATAGATTCACTTAAATGCCAATGGAGGAGAGAGAGTTAGAGTGAGAGAGAGACGAGCTCATATGCTGCTTAAAGAGTCACATGAGGCAACGAGAGAAAGAGATGGCAGACAGACAGGCAGAGAGAGAAAGAGAGCGAGCAAATGAACCTCAATCTTTGACATCTCGGAGCATAGTTAATTATAGATTTTTACTTAGTTAACTTTACCTGTGCATTATTAATGATTCCCCAGCAGCGTGCGTGCCACGCCCCAGCCGCCCCACGCTGACAGCGAGTCAGTCATTAGTCAAAGCCAAACAGCACAACTGGCCAGGTCAGCAAAATATTGTTGCTGCTGGCCATTATCACAGCAGAAAGCAGAAGCATGTAAGCGAGGGGAGTATACGACTAGCAGATACCAGAGCTGATAAAGAAATTCTGAGTGAATCAACTAGATAAGCAGCTGCAAGCCACAATTGAGGACACTAGCTCATCAAGCTTTCGATAACTGTGGAGTCGAAGAAACTAGTTCAGAGGGAGTAAAGAAATTCAAGAGCTATAGCTCGACAGATATATAGTATTATATATCAGGAGAGTAAAATATTCTTGAAGTGAATCAACTAGACAAGCAGCTACAAGCCACAATTGAGTAGTCTAGCTCATCTAGTTTTTAAGAACTGTGGAGTCGAAGAAACTAGTTCAGCTCTAGAAAGTAGAAGAAAGGGAAGAGACATCCAGAAAGTAATACATTTTTGATCTGTTTCAACAAGTTGAGAAACCACACCCCACATTTTATGTCGCTAGCTCATAAGGCTATCGAGAAATGCCGAGACCAAGTTTGGCTCAGGCCTAGCTTGCATCAGAGAGATTCTACACCATCGTTACCTTTCAATAGTCAAGTATTTGAATCAACATTGTATATCTCTTAGTTCTAATAGTACTCATGTTAGGCTCGATAACAATCGTTATCGATATATCTACTATAGTTTACATATTAGTTCAAGTTTTTCATGGCTGTTACATGTGATTCAGCAAAAACCAATATGCTTTCAAGCATTTGGCATGCGTACAGGGTATCTAAGGGAAATAGAGACAATCGCCCAGTGCAGCTTAAGCAAGCGCTGAGCAGAGCAGCTCGTATGAATTTGAAGCACGTTGCGTTTGCCCAGCTCTGGATTATTGCTTGACTAAACACGTGGAGAGACGACGGAGTGAGAGAGAGAGAGAGACTGGAAGAAAGAGAGAGAGGTACATAGGCATTCGCTGTAGGCTTAGCCATTCGCCCCGAGCCAACAGACCGCACGCTGTGAATGGCGCAGCAGAGCATTTAAGCTGCCCCATTTATAACTTATTTATCTTATTTTTACGTGTGTCTCGCTATGTCTCTTTCTCCATCTCTCCGATTCTCCTTCTCCTCTCTCTTGAGGAATTGCATAAAATTGATAGCTTGTAGAGCTAAATTAATTACGTAGGCTTATCAAGTACAAAAGAAGATTCCATTTCGAATCTTGAGCAAGGGCATTCGAAATGTAAAGAACTCTTCGAATATCTTTATCAAAGACTGCAGACAGCAAACTGAGTATTTCAATCAAGTATTCTCCGTCTTCCAAAAGTCTTGTAAGATCTTTACTTTATATGCCAAAAGGTTATCTCACTTAATCCTTACCTCTGCTGGAGATATTTTTGGTAACATTTCCAGCTTTTGCTGAATCTCAAATATTGAAAGAAATTTCTCTCTTTGCGCAGCTTTTAAAGCTCTTTTATATTCCTTAAAGTTTTCTAAAGTTTTGCTTCAGTTCGCACAGCTGTTTGAAGAGGCTCCTCAATTCAAAAAGCGCAGCATGTCTGTACCTCTCCCCCCCCCCCCCCTCTCCTACCACCCTCTCTCTCCCTGCTCTTCTTTCCACCCTCTCTCTCTCTCTCACTCTCATCATTAGCTAAAGACATGTCATCTCTATTTTGGTCATGATTTTTGCTAGCCATTACACGTTTAAGCAGCTTTCAACCACACACAGAGCACGGAAAGAAAAACAAACTGAGAAAATGGACTTGAAGAAATATGTGCTGGGCTGTGGCGGAGGCAAGGGGAAGGCATTTGGGGCCGAGGGCGTGGGCTGCGCCTAATGAGTCACACGACGGCAGGGGCCAACAGCAGCAGAGAGAACTCTGCAACAAGAGGAAGAAGAAGAAGCGAAAAAGAAGAAGAAGAAGTTGAATTCCAGACATTTGTCACACATGCGACGCTCTCGACGGAAACATGGCGAAATTTTTGTGTCAACAGGCGCTTACAACTAGCAGAACCACAAATAAGTGAGCGCCAATGGGGCATGCTGCACTAGAAGATACCCTACAATACTGATTTATGCAATAGATCAGTTGGGAAAGCAGCAAATAAGTTGAAAAATTCAACATTTCTAGTTTACTTCGATTTATTGATAAATCAGGAAGCCTTGAGCATGACATGAGCTAAATATATCAATTTTGGATATGTCGAAATATTTCCATTTTCATATATCTAGTTTTGAGACTTGGCTCTTTCGGTACAGCTCGAGAACTATATAGACTAGACAGCTTAAATTTGATATACAAGCTTTTATTTTGCAAATGAAATTATAGAACTATAGATCTTAAATGTGGAGTCTGGTTAGCTTCATATAAACTCGAAATATTTTACATTTTGTTCAACTAACATTTGGACTTGGTTCTTTCAAACTGCAGAGGTAATATCATGCAAATGCTTAGCTCAAATTCGAGCTATGTTAAACTGTTACAGGGTATAGCAAGATTACCAATTGCAGCAGCATCCCTTTTCCCTTTTGCCTTCCGTTCCAGTCGAGGCTGCGCCTCAAGGACCATTTGCTTGCCCATTTCCATCATCATCTCCATCTCCATCTCCATCCCCATCTCCATCTCCATCTCCGTTTCCATTTCCATTGTCATTTTTGGCCAAAGTTGAGTTCGTCATTCAGTTCATTTGGTTGGCTCACTTGGTCTTCAACTGGCAGCAGCTCGGGATGGGGCGGTGTTCGCATTGTTTAATAGATGACGGCACTTTGCTTAACAAGTAGCCGCATTAGTTTATTTACTGCACGCATTTACTCTCAGTTGTCTCTCTTCCCCTCGTTCTCTCCCTCTCCCTCTCTCACTCTCACTCTCACTCTCACTCTCCCTCTCCCTCCCTCTCTTTAGTTCTGCGTGCGTGTTGGGACTTACATATGTGTGTGCCTGGCATTTACTTATAAAGATATTTCATTTCCTCTTCCCCCACACGTCTCATTTTTTTCTCGCTTTGCTTTGCTTTGCTTTAGGTTCTGCTTCTTCTTTTTCTTCATGGGAAATCCCATTCGGCTGGCTGCAAAACGCGTGTAAATTGTGTGATTATTGTAAGTGGACTAAATATGTCCAGTCTCTGTTGTTGTTTCACTTCTTCTTCTACTTCGTCCCCTTCTTCATCCATTCGCGATCTTTACAAATTCATGAGACGTTTTTTCTCGCAGCTTCTTGCTGGACATGCCCCAAATTTCAATTGATTTGAAATTGAGTGGACGTGTTTGTTACAGCTGAAGAGGTGGCTGATTTGGATACCAAGTAGAGCTGAATCAAGTTGAGTCTGAAACTATCTCAAATGATTAAGTCTTCCCTCTAATGTTATTCGATTACAAACAAAAACTCAGCTTCTGTATCTTCACCTAACTTGCTGTAATAGCTCGAGAACGGTTAGACATACAGATGCAATATTTGGTAAGTAGATACTCGATAGGTATATCTACATATCTATTATTATTGTTTTGCATAACATGTGTTCATTATGCCTACATACATATATTTCATCCTGATATGCAGGATATATTCAGGTTGTGCTTATCCTCTCGCAGCGCACTCACTTGCTTATGGCAAATTTGTTAAATTGCGCCCCACTGTCGCATGCTACACGCAGACCCTAAATAATAACGTAAATAAATTTTAGAGCAGTTTGCTCCCAAGTCTCTCTCTCCCTCCCTCGGTCTCTCCCTCCCTCTCCCTCTCCCTCTCCCTCTCGCTCTCTCTCTCTCTCTCTCCTCTACTCGTACTGCTGAAATCTCTGAGGCGCAATTGCGGCAAACATAAAATTTGTGGCTGGCCGCGTGGCAAACACAATGGCTCCACGAGCCAAGTCGGGCTGAGAAACGTTGGCCGCAACTCTGAAATGGACCTTTAAATGGCCAGCCCAATCAAAATCTAACTGTTACAATAAAACAACAACAACGAGAGCATTTCTTTACATTTTTTATAAAGCTGCGCTGCCTGATAAACTACAACAGAAACAAGCTGAGCACAGAGAGCGGACAGCCGAAGTGACTTCCAAATGCACTGCAAAAAATAAAAGAAATTTATTTGAAAAGAATATGTATTTCTTTTACATTTAATTATGATACTGTCTTTACTTGAGCAGAAAAGTAGTTGCATATATATATATAAAGATATCTAAGATAAATAAATATATAAATATATATATATAAAGAAATATAAAATGTAAATAAATTTGCATGTGCTTGTCAAATACGAATGAAAGGAAGTAGTTCAGTAGTAGGTATATAAGGCCAGGCGCTTAATTCGACAAAATAAATGGTTGGTAAAGAGCCCCGAAATCATTAAAATCCGAGTCGTTTCCTTACTAAACCCTTCATACAGGGCGTATCAACTCTCCATAGATCAACTGATCTCTTCACGCTGATCTCAATAGCTTCAATCAGAGATCAGACGATTGGAGAAACAGAACTAGATCAGCTCTTCTGATCTGAATGGGTTCAATCAGACTTACTGTCTGTTTTGCTTTAATATCAAGAACCAATATACCCTCTAGGCGCCAGCTATTACAATAGAGAGAGAGTAGCCCTTATAGAGTTTGGAGCACAGCTACATAGATCAACAGATCTCTTCACATTGATCTCAATGACTTCAAGCAAAGCTTCCTTCCATTACACTGCATCTGCAAGAACCAATATACCCGCTTAGAGATGCGAATTTCTTATTCCAATTGCTTCACACTGCTCCGGTTATCAAGCTGTATAATATATTTATATACAGAGTCCGCCAAGCGCACTCTCTCTGCCCGAGGAATGTCTCTCGTGCAGCTCTGCCGCAACTCGCGATGCCCCAAAAAGCGATGGCAGATGGCAGATGGCAGATGGAAGATGGCAGATGGAGTGGGGCTGGGGCCGTTGCAGAGGCGTGTAGAGGTATCGCCCGCGGTTGCTTGCGCACGAATTAGTTGAAAGCTCTTCGAGTGCTGCCTATATGAAATTTTGGAAATTTGGAAATTTTTATGAAAAACATTTAATATGTGCGCTAATGCGAAGGCGAAAGGGGGCCGAGGGGACCAAGGGGGGGGGGGGGCCAAGGGGGCCAGAGGACGAGCGAGAGTGAAACCTTTTGATATGATTTGGGACAGCGGTCGCATTTGCGCTGCTTCACTGAATTTTCATGATTTTTAATGACACTGCGAGCCACGCCCACACACCCATACACCCAGACGCCCACACACCCATACACCCAGACGCCCGCACGCCAATAGATGCCCGCAGAAAGAAAAAAAAAAGAACTTCTGTCAGCTGGGTGAGGGGCTGCGAGCCACGAGCCGAACACAAATCAAATTAATAAATATATAATGAGTTCCAAAGCCTGGCCAACAGCAGATATATGCTCGAAGAGTGAATCTAGATGGGCGCCCTATGAATTATTATGCCCGACTGCATAATACTCGCTCAAGGCTCAACAATAGCAGAAATGATTGCAGATATCGATGGATTGTGGGGGGAAAAGCAGAGATCAAAGAGGTGGAAAAAGAGAAGACGGACAGAGAGAGAGAGAGAGAGAGAGAGAGAGAGAGAGAGAGAGAGAGAGAGACAGAACTGGACTCGCCCAGCATATACTCATTTGCACTCCATGAGCGAGTATTAAAAATCGATAAATAAGTTTGCTTAATCCATTTGCTGACGTCACAGGAAAAGTAAGACGAAAAAAAAGAAAACACGGAAGGCAAAGTGAAATAAAAGGCAATTTTCATGAAAATTCCACACGCAAGGCGTCCACCGTCCTCCGTCCTCTGTCCTGCGTCCTGGCTAGAAAAGAGGGGGAGGGGTTGAAACACGCCCTTTGCAATAATTTGGCCAATTCGTATCCCCTCCGATTAGGGTCCACCCTAACTCGCTCTCCAAGGCATAAATTATATAACAACTGGTAAAGTATTAGGCAAATGCTTTGATATTCCGAATAGTTGAAGCAATTCGCATGCCCATTGAGAGGTCGTTCATATATAGACTCATAAACATGTATCATTACGATTATGAAGCTAGGCACAGGCGGAGAGCGAGAGGGAGAGGGAGAGAAAGAGAAAGAGAAAGATAGTGTATGGAACTGGCGACTAATGATGGAACTACTTTCTGCTAAGCCAAACGTTCAAATTTTGTTTTGGCTAGTTCAACTTTTCTGTTCCCCTATTCGACATGCTCAACAATTTATGAAAACTTATTATCTATACGAGCTTCAACTGTCTGTGTGTGTGTGAGTGCGTGTGAGTGTGGGTAGGTATAAGCTCTACAAGCTATGTAAAGTCGCATACACTTCAAGGAAAATCCTAGTCTAGTGCTCAATGTTGAAGCATTTCAGACTTCTATATTTTAGTGTAACTGAAGCCTAATCTGAAACTTTGCTCTGAAACTCCTATCTCCCATCCCAGATAGGGAAATGTTCTCGACTCTAGTTTGAAATCGATTTTGAATACGTATTAGAATTTACAATTTCATTAGCTTGAGGAAACTCTGTGGAGTTTGAGCTGAAGCACAAGGTCGTATCTTAAAGAGAAGCAATCGGGCAATGACTTTTTAAATTGCTGGCAAAGCGAAACCCTTTTTGCTTCACTGACTTACACCACCTTTCTCGCAGTGTATACCTTGCATATGCGCAAAGTCAACTAAGGAGAGACAAGCGCCAAGTTGGAAACTATTTTGAATAGACTTACCGACTCGCTGACTCGCACTCGTAAGCATAGCTGTATGCTGCATATACCCTGTGGCCAGTGCAGGGCATATTAGCTGCACTACATATACCCTAAGCCAGATGCAAGGCATGTTAGACATGCCTTGAGGAATGGGCAATGTGCTAGCTGAGCTGCATTTCCCTTGCAATTCACAAACAGCTTCGGTTAGAGCATCTGAAAGTCGTCTCATTGTCAGGCCTCTGCTCCTTGTTGTTGCTCTTACCAATAACAAAACGGCGCAAAACAAAACAACGTGGCAAAACAATGCAAAACAGGACAATAAACTGCCGAAAGCATAAGTTTCTCAAGCTGCGGCGGCATGGGAGAGCGACCTTCTGGCTGCTCCTCTGCCTCTGGGTCTCGCCTTTTGGATATGCTTCTTGCTGCTGTTTCTTCAGCTTTTCCCTGCTCCTGCTCCTGCCCTTGCTGACCCTGTCTCGCCGGCTTTCCCTTGCCCTCTAGATCCTGCCTGTGAGTCCTGCTTGCTCTTGGCGCTGGCTCTGCCTCTGCCTCTGTCCCTGTCTGTGGCCCCACCTCCTTGAGTATCCGCAATTTGTTTATTTGCCCCACTGTTTATAGCTGGCATGCCAGGATATTGATATGTTTGTGTAAGCATAATGCATGCCAGCTACCGAGAATGAGCCCAAATCTCAACTTTATGTCAATAGACCAATAGATGATCCATAACAGAGCCAATTAAAATGCTAATTCTGATGGCATAGTCAATTGAGCTTTGAGAAACTTACGTGTTCAAGTGGAAAATTCGAGGAAATCAAAGGTGAGATTCTATGAGCTTATCATTATCAAGACAGTTGCTGATCTAATGTCACTTTCTATTACTAGCTGCGCTAGCATCTAGTCCCGATAGCGAACGGTAAGCCTGACTATCGATAACAGATAATATCAGCAGCATTTTCCTTTGACTTACAAGTTTTACTTTAACTCCTTTACATATGACAATCACACTTATAATACCATGGCTTTAACTGGATATCAGTAAGATGATATCATTAGTCATAGTTTTCATTTCCTTCAATAGCTCGATAACTTTCGATAGCAGACGATGACACAGAGAATCGTTAGTCTAAAAAATGCTATATATAAAATATTTACTTATATGTGGTAAATTCGATTGACTTGATCGATATTAATTATCTGCTCTATCATCGATTATCGATAACATTATATAATTCTATATTCTTTATTAATATATAGAATAATCGATATACATTTCTGATATACGCCAACCTTAAAGGTTAATAACTCTATCAAATAGAATCACAATTACCAATGGGACGTGTATAATTACAAAATGAGAAAATCAAACACCCAAGGCGTAATACTTCCATTAGAATTTCATTGCAACAAATTCTCCTACTTCAAATTGAATCAATTCGCATTTCTGTAAATTTTTCTAATGAAATTTCCGCTTACACAAAAGCAAAATAAATAACATTTGAGTAAAATATTAAGTTCAAGTGGGTTTTTTTTTCCAAATGGAGTTTCCTCTGCCTCGCTCTCTCTCTCTCTCTCTCTCTCTTTATTGCCCCATTCCTCTATCTTTTGGCTGGGTGGCATTTCCGTTTCCGTTTGACATTTTGACTGGCAGTTGATTTGGCATTGCCAATTGCATTTGTATTTATACTGACATTTTTATTTCTATAGATTTCTGCATACATCTCTCGCCTTTGTCATGCATGTCACACCGCCCCTTCCCCTCCCTCTACCCCTCCCCCTACACCGCTCCCACCCTTAGCCCCTAGACCGCCCTTTGCTGTCAAATGAAGCCGCATTCTGGCGTGGAATTTGGAGCTTGGTCGTCGTCGACATCGTCGACGTTGCGACCAAGTAACAAACAAGCCACAAAAACCCATCAAACCAAGTAAACCGCAACCTCAGCCAAGCCCCTCCCGCTTTGCCCACCGCTTCCGCCCCCCTTTACAGCTGCCAGCGGCTTGGTTTGGTATTCGTCGGAAATGTAGTAGCTTCAGTTGCTGTGCTGAGCGCTTGGCTGCTGCATTACCTGACTCCGAACATCAAATACCCTGTAATGACATAAAGAGAGTATGTTGATTGTGAGCCAAAGTGTGCTCATTAAAAACGTTGATGTGATAAGTGATGTATTCCTCTATATTGCGATTTCTTATACCCTATTATTTGCAGTGTCCTGTGATTCTATTCTATTATATATATTTTTTGCAAGATCGATGATATGAATTTCTGTTCTTTGAGCATAGCTCGGGAGCCTTAGCGAACATTGATATCAAACTAAATATTTAAACTCTCTTTGGGTATAGACAAATCAAGATAAAATTAGTTTTTAGCTAGCCAACTTCTAGACTTGGTTTCCTGAGCATTACTCGGGAAATATAATAGGTATTGAGGCGAAGTTTTGACTGTTAGTTATGTCAGTATAGCTTGAGAAGTTGATGAAGCAGAGATATGAAATTTGGTGCATAGACTCTGCCAAGATAGAAGCCAATTTGTTAACCTTTAACCTCCAGTTTTTTTCACCAAGGTACAGCAATGCTTTTGTGGACATGTATCTGTACAGGGTAGTTCATTTTATACATCACATGCGAAAGTCGAGGCAGAGTTGTGGCTCATATGGGAGCAGAAGGTAGCTAGACTGTTGGTAGTAGAGGTAGAAGAGCATGCTTACGCGTTTGTTACATGTGTTAGACACACGCCCAATCTCTCTCTCTCCCTCTGTCTCTCTCTCTCTGTCTGTCTCTCTCTCTCTCTTTGGCTTGCTTTATCTCGATGCTTGTGGCAGCGATTCATTTGGCAAATTGCAAGCAGCGCTGCGCACGATTGCTTGATTAGATGAGCCTCAGGCGCTGTTAAGACTTGTTAAGTTTTTACCAAAATGCTGCTTTAAAACAAAAACTAATCTCCCCCTCTCTCTTTCTCTCTCTCTTTCTCTCTCTCGGTCTTTGTCTCTTTTCAGGTAAGTGGCAAGTGTCAAGCGCTTTGGCCCTTTGGCACACTCACCTAATTTAATAATAATCAGGAATTAAGCGTTATGGCTGCTCGCCAAAGTTGTTAAAGTTCGGTTTGAAAAGTTTTCGGCGGCTCACCCTGGCATTAGGGTGGCTTCAGAAAGTGCATAAGAAGCACTCAGCGGGCGTCGCTTAGTAATGCAGCTAATGCCCAGCGGATGCTGCGCATTAACTTTGATCATTATCAGCAAACATCATGGAGCTTGAGCCAACTTGGCACAGTGGAGCAAATGCGGTAATAATATGCGAAATTAAATGCAAATCAAACCAAGTTTTCGTTTATATTCTATGCAGGGTATGTATACACTGTTAATGAATGTAAAAGCGAGTATATCTGGCTAAGATTGAATATCGAGATTCCAATTTTCTTTGATATCCTTTAACTTTTTTTCCTCCTTTTTTGGCAGAGATTGGCAAAAAATAATGGCATACAAAAATCTTAATAAATTCTCATATACCCTGTCTTTTTGTGATAAGTGGATATTATAAGCTAAACAAACCAAATCAAAATCATCAAATCGTTTTTGTTTTCTTTATTTACCTCAACTTTTCCTTATCACAATTTAAAATGTAGTCAATTTTTTATATATATATATATATACCATGTTTAGTCAGTAGAAGAGGAGTATAGCCCTCCAACATTCTATAAAGATTAGTCAGCTAAATAGGACAACAGTCTGCTGGACTATGCCAAAACTTGCATTTTTATAATAATCGGTTTATCGAAAGTCTGTCGATCCTGCAAGATACTTATCATTGGACATCTCCTCAATTCTCAAGTCAATCCTTTTTCAATATACCCCCTATTACTATATAAGCAGGGTATATAATGAACATGGTATTCATTTCTTCAAGTTTCCTTACTTTTCTCATCTTAGGCCTTGTCTTAGCTCAACTTGAGAAAAAAATAATTCCACATTTTATTATCACATTCTGTGCTAATGCGTGCCACTGTGCGCACTGTGGCTGCAAATGGCATTTCGCAACATTTGTGCATATTTAATTTGCACTCGACAAATGCGCACTTGCCGAAAGAAGTACGAGCGTGGAAGGGGGCGTGGCAGACAGCTAAACAAACACACATTTTTGGCTACTGCTGTTAACTATGCGGCCGCCTAAGCACTCCCAGCCCAAAGCCAAAGCCAAAGTGAAAGCCAAAGCCAAAGCCAAAGCCAAAGTGAAAGCCATTAATATGCCACAAAGTATGCTACACTTTTGTTCGGCGTCTACCTTTCGGCGCTGGCCCAACGTGGGTGTTACGTCTCTGGCAAATGGCGTCAATTTCATTGTAATCAAGTGCGCGCTTAATTAATTATAGCTCACTCCCCTCTCTCTCTCCCACTCTCTCTCTCTCTCTCTCTCACTGTTTGCCTTGAGCGTTTCTCTTCATTAGCATAGCGAACGCTTTTTGGTCAGCTTAACCTTTTTGCTCTAAACTATGCAGCTTAGCTTAACCATTAGAGACCAGCTCTCCCTCTCCCTCACTCCCCCTCCCCCTTCTCTCAATTGAGGTTCATATTTCAATTTGAGCTTCAATTAAAATACAGCCATAGCTGCGGCTGTTTCAATATTTCAATAGGTTCCTCGACTTAAAGACTTCGTATCGACTATTCCATTTGGTATATTCAAATTCGACTTGTAAACCTCACAAATCTCTTTAGACTGTCACGTCTCTCGTTCATAACTTGTTTCCAACTAATTTGATTTACTTGTCCCAGCCCGTTTTCTCTTCTCTATTTACTCTAGTTGCAAATTTCTTGGAATATTTCTATAAAAATAATTCTCGAATTCAATTTAAACTAATTTTGTGTCCCTCAAACAGACCTAACTTTCTGCAAGCTGATTCGTTTCGCCTGCTCTGCGTCATTTTCTGCTTGGCTTCTGCTCAAATGTGCTTCCATATTTGAAGTTTATTCAAAACGAATTCCAATGCGCTTTCATCGGCCCAACTGCACTTGAGTGGCATAGCACTCAGCTGCTGTCCGTCGAGCAGCCTAAACACTCTCTGTTGTTGTTGTTCTTGTCGTTGTTGTTGTTGTTGTTGCTATGCTCGTTCACAAAGTGTAGAGAGCATATTGGCTTGCTGTGCGTCTCTCTGACAGCAGGCAAGAGAATTGAAGTGTTTATGAAGTGCTTAGTCTTAATGACTTAATATTTAAGTTACATTGGATTTTAGAAAATCATATTAAAGATATTAAAGACACACAGTTGCTTATTAATTTATTATTTTATCAATGGAAAAGTTATTTAATATATGATTTCTATAGACAGGCCCATGCTCATGGCATATTTAGTAGATACAAGAATCCTGCTGTTGGAGCCTTACGCCGTTCTCCGGGTATCCTCCAGTCGAGTACTCCCCACCGAGTGGACTCTTATTTGTTTTGTATTTGTGTTTAAATGCTTTTATCAGATTATAAAACATTAATTTAATTTACGGGCATTTGTTGTTGTTTATTGCTGCTTTTGTTCTCGTTCTCGTTGTTGTTGTTGTTGTTGTTGTTTGTTATGTGTTGCTGGCCCCAATTGACGCGAAACTCAATTAAGATATATAAAGTGAAATAATGTTTTAATGGCAACAGCCGCAGCTAGCAGCAGAGAGACAGAGAGAGAGAGAGAGAGAGAGAGAGAGAGAGAGAGACAGGGTGAGAGAGAAAGTGTGAGAGAGAGAGAGAGAGAGAGAGAGAGAGACCGATTTGAATTGATTTCCCCACTGAATTTGGCATTTCGGCACACGAAATGTAACTCCGACTCCAGCTCCGACTCCAGCTCCGCCTTCGACTCCAACTCCGACTCCGACTCCAACTCCAACTCCAACGCGAGCTCCAGCTCTGTGGACTCCCTTGAATGGCGACGACTGTTCCTTTCGCTTCGCCACATCATAACTTAAATGTCATTCGCACAAGAGCTGAAATGGGCAAACGGAAACGGAAATGTGCACTGAATGAAGCCACTTTGATTGCCACGCCCACAGCGCTGCCGCCTTCGCTCGACGTCTGCTGAAAATAATTACAACGTGTTTGATGTTGTCTCCTGCAGATGTCGAGCCGAAGGAGCAGCCAGGTGCAGCCATTGTCAGGCAACAGACTCGATTATACTCAACACACCCACACAGACACACACACACACACACACACCCATACACATATGCATCGTATATACGTATATATATTTTAATTAAGTTTAAGAAACGCAAGGAAGCCCAAACCAATTGTTGAGCGCTCACAGAGTCACAGAAGAAGGTGAGAGAAAAGGTTATAGAAGACAGAGGTAAAGCTAGCGAGATTTCATGTTGAGCAACTCACACAATTGAATTGAGAGTTGTTGCTTGAAAGGCTTCCTTATCTGCTCACCTTTATCTATCTTGCATCAATCAAGCCAACTTATAAAAGCTTATTCTACTTATGCAGGGAAAGCCTTTGAAGGAGTTGTAGCAGCTTTAACAAGAAACACGTTGTGATTATCGATTACAAAGCTTCTAAAACCTTCTATCTGGCAATATGAAAACTTTCTTTGAGACCTCTTCCTCTCTTGAAAGTCAAGTCAAGTTCAAAGATCAACTAGATTAAAAGCTCCTGAGAAGGCTCGTTTCTACAAAATGCTGAAACCGAGAAGTTCTTTATTAAAAAAATTGGACTGCCTATATTGAAAGCTCCTTGTTTGACTGGATAGAGAAGAATAGCTTAAAATCTCGTTAAAGCATTTAAGAAACTCTTGAAGAAGATGAAGGAGCTTTCCTGAAAACTTCCACATCAATTACCTTCAGCTACAGACAATCACAACTGATTTCATATACCTTCAATACTCAGTTGAGTTAAGAATTCCATCCATTTTATTTGATTTGCGACTTTTGTTTAATAATTACAAATTAATGAATCAAAACTATATTTTTTTCTCCAGCAAAACCAAACCGAAATAGTTTCACGAGAAGCTCTATTAATTTGCTTGTGCTGAAAGGAAAACCAACAACAAGAATAATGAGTTTCACATTTCTGCAGCAATTCAAGGATTGCTGTTTAATAGAAAGAGGGAGAGAAGAGGGAAGAAAGAGGGACAGGGAGAGGGAGAGGGAGAGGGAGGGCGAGGCAGCCTGGCATAGCAGACAATGGGGCGTATACGCAATGGCGTTCCAACCAACTTGTCGCATAGTTTATGCTGTTGCAAATATTATATTATTTGATATTTGATACACACACACACACAGCCACACACACACAGGTGTGCAAAGGAGGAGGTGGGCGTGGCAGTCGTTCTTAGCTCCCAGAGCGCTAAAAACTTTACTATGCCTTGCACAAAGTTAGAGAATACCTGTGTGTGTGTGTGTGTGTGTGTGTGTGTGTGTGTGTGTGTGTGTGTGTGTGTGTGTGTGTGTGAGTGTGAGCCCTGTCGCATATATCCGTAACTAATTAGCAAACCTGACTCAACTGGGAATTTGTGTGCGAAAATGGAGCCGTAGCTCGCTCTGCACGGTTTGTTTGATAAACCCACGAAATGCTTTTGTTTCGCGCTCAACTACTCGCATAAGGCATGGCTAACGTGTGGGCGTGGCTGTGTGGGTGGGCGTGGGCGTGGGCATGGGCGTGGGCATGGTCGTGGCATGTATGACAGTAATGATGGCAGCAGCAGCAGCAACGGCAGCAAAAAACGCAAACAAAAAACCGCTAATTAGTTGAAAATAAATAATGAGCAAATGCTGCCAAAAAGGCGACGCAAGCAATTGAAACGAAAGCCAAATGAAACTGCGTGTGTGTGTGTGTGTGTGTGTGTGTGTGTGTGTGTGTGAACAGGTGTGTGTGTGTGTGTGTGTGCGCATTGTGTTTTGTGGGTCAAGAAAGTGACTGACACGCAAGAGCTCTAGAGAAAACATGTTCTCCCAAGGAACACAAAACACAATTTAATAATCAACTTGACATAGAACGAAATGTGGGCTGATTCATTAAACTCTGAAAGCAAATTTAATGTGAATTTAATTACTAAACTATTATATTGAATTCAGTTGAAATTAAAGTCAAAAGACTCTAAAAGTCACTTTCAATTGAATTAGATATTATATTCTTTTACTGTTATACAATTGTACTATAATACCATTATACTGTTCTTCACATATTAGGTTTACTGTTATACTGGCAAACTGTCACTCGGTCATGCTTACATACTGTTATACTATGTAATATTTTGGTACTAAAACATGCTGCTAGACTGCTCAAACTGTTATACTGTCAGAATATTACAAAAGTATCGCCTGAGTTGATTAATTTTCAACACTGTTATACCTTAACATTCTGAAACTGTTATATTATACTTTAATACTTTATACTTTAACATTCTGAAACTGTCATATTCTGACTCAAAGAACCATGTTTTGTTTTTCTCAGTTATTTTACTATTATAGTGTTATATAGTTATACTAGTAAAATGGAATTAAGTGCTCAACTGTCAAACTAATTCCAAAAATGCTATACTGTTATACTGCTATATTTGCATATTGAAATTCACGCTTATCAACATGAATTGAATTCCAGAACTGTTATACTGGCATAATCTGCTACTCTAATACCTTTTACAGCTCAACAGCTGCAGCTGAGCTTTGATATTGCGGGCATTAAGCACGGTTATTTAAAGAGCGAGAGAGAGAGAGAGAGAGAGAGAGAGAGCGGGAGGCAGATGGAGAAAGTGCGAGTGAGAGCAGGCGACGGGCGGTAGATGGTTAGCCGATTTCACTTAGCCATCTTATTCCTTATTAAACAGACGGCATTTGCATACTGCGCAGCCTTCGCACTCAATTGAATTTTTATGAGGCGCCAGCCTCACGGAGCACTGGCTGGAGCTGTGGCTATGGCTGTGGCTGTGGATGTGGCTGTAGCTCAGGCTCTAGTTGTAGTACAATGCGTCGATGCACAGGCAGAGCTCGCCGCTCGCCGCTCGCTGCTCGCTGGCTTATCTTGACACGCTGAAATGCCAAGGCATGAATGGGGGAAAAAACGAAAACAAAGAACGTAATACAATAACTGGATCAAAAAAAAAAAAAAAAGAGACAATGAAAAGTATGCTTAGCTGGATGTGAGTGACTGCAGGATACCCTAGAAGTCATGTGCAGCAGTTGAGTAACTTTGATATGCATCAATTGGAGCATGATTGGAGGAGTGAAAGAGGCAAAGAGCAAAGGCAGAGCTAGAGCGGCTGTGTATATACCCTAGAAAAATATTATATATATAGTAAATATGTTGGCTTCTCTCTTAAAAAGAGAGCTTATCGATAGTTTGTATATGATTTGAAGCCATTTTATGTTAAAGTTATCAATGATTTGAGACAAGTCTGAATTATGCTAGCTATAAATTCAGTAAATTATCGATATCAAATATCAACTTTCTAGCACCATATCTATATCTACATCTTTATATAGATATACATAATCTCTGAGATCTGACAGATGAACAGATACAATACTTTATCGAATCAGCCTTATTTATGCCAATCACACATATATAAACCTAATCAGCATGAATAGTCAATAGAGCTGACCGTCCCATATGTTTTCATGATAGCCAATATACTTTGCCAAACACATGCTCAACAGCTGCAGGGTATCAAAAAAGGAACTTGAAGATAAAACGTCAGCAACAGCCGCAACTTTGGCTTAACTTTGTCTTTGTTTCTAATGCAGCGCAGATAAGGCAGCAGATGGCATGGGCTGAGCGAGTCGGAGGGAGGCGTGGCAGCTGGTCGCGCTATCTGCGTGCGGGCAGTCAAAACTTTTTATCAGAGAGAGAGAGAGAGAGGGAGAGAGAGAGTGGAGAGAGGGAGAGAGAAAATAAGTAAAAGTTGTTCGCATGCATTTTACCCACTTTTTTATGGAAATCAAAGAACTTTGACAGCGAAATAAACACGTAATTAAAACCGCATGTTAATGGACTTGCCCCAACAGCCGGCAGGCAGGTTGAGCAGCTGAGAGGGTAGCTCGGCCAGTGCGGCCTGCGTGGCCTGGCCCTGAGGCAGAGGCCAGAGGCGGAGGCGGAGGCGGAGGCGGAGGCTAAAGCTAAGGCTGGTTTTCCGTTTGAATTTGCCAAAAGAAATTCCAATTGGCGCAAATCTGCTGCGCCGCCAGCTCGTTTGGCAAAACTATTTCAATATAAAATTCATTGCATTTTGCTCTGCAGCACCCGCATCTAGTTGGACAGTGTAAAGTGAAGAGTTCAGCTTTTGCCATTGAGACTGGCCCGAGTACAACGCAAAACAATGCCAAATAAATGAAAACGATTGCAGCCAAAAAACCGCGCGAAAGTTTTCTTGTTAAAAAGCCTCACTCCGCTAAGCTGCCCAAGCATCGACACCCAATATACCCTACATGCTGCACGCTGCACACAGAGCACTTCACATACCCTGCACGTCCGCTAGGCGGGCCAAAGTTCGCGACGCTTCGAGTTTTGTTTGCCACGATTTCGCTCAGAAATTAAACGAAGCCGCCAAAGCACTCAACTAAAATCGACACTTGGGCAACCACCCCCCTCGTCCCGCCATTCGCTCCCCTAACGCTGCCTAGGCCCTAATCCTCGTGCCTTGTCATGACTGCGAGCGCAATCTGCAATTAAAGCCAAAACATAAGTTGAATTCCAGATTCGTTCGCAGGCTGCGCCATTTGCATTTGAAGACGTCTTGTTAAGCCCCAGTTGCAGCTGCCAAAGAAGGCGGCGGATGGAGGCAAAAGCGTCTTAACGGAACGTGCACGACTTTTGCTGCGTGTGCCCCATTACAGCTGCTACAATTTCTGTTGCGGCTGCCTAGTAATAGCATGGCTGGGAATGATACTTAACCGAATCTCTTTAATAAGAGCTTATGACAATTGTGTAGTTGTGTTCAAGCTCAGCATAACCATTGTGTGCAAGAGTTCAGTATAACAATTAATTTTAACAGTTTAGTATATTTCTTGTGTATAACAGTTCAGTATAACAGTTGAGTATATCTCTTGTGTATAACAGTTCAGTATAACAGTTGAGTATATCTCTTGTGTATAGCAGAAAATCTGTGTATAACAGTTCTATTTAACACTTAAGATGAACAACAGATTATTATAGATATAAATATATAAGTATATTAGATTTATAAGATACCAAATATAACAGTTTCGCCGTAGAGCAAGAAACCGATAAATACATTACAGACAGGCTATATTTAAACGTGCAAAAAGGTATTGTTAATGATAGCTAAGCTAAACCTGAACAATTAATCAATCAGTGTGTATAACAGTTTTGACCTCCTTACGATATAGCTTTGCCTATATACATGTGTAAATGCATATTACAGTTCTGTATAACGGCCAAGTGTGAACAAGTTAAGTATACAATTTGTCGAAACTTGTCAAAGATTTGCATAAGTATAACACTTTTGTCAAAGACTTACGGACACGGAATTTTAATGCATTTAACAACTCTGAATAAAAACCGTTTTAGGCAAATTAAGTACACATTTCCATTTGTTTAGCTGCTGTCACCTAAGAAAACTCAATTTAGATTCCGTCCGGGTCAAGGTTCACAAACACACACACACACAGAGGGAGGATGTGTGTATATGTGTGTGTGTCTGTGTGTGTAATCAAGTGCACGCTTGGGATAACGCTACATTTTATTCAAATCCTAGTAAGAGCCCATTTCGTCGCATTAAATAAAAGTTGCGGATGGACAGAGGGACAGACACAGCGAACCCTTGAGGCTGATGCAGATGGTGCAGAGAATGAGGGGATATAAAGGCAGAGAAAGTGAGAGAGAGAGAGAGAGACAGAGAGAGTGAGAAGAGAGAGGCAAATGGCTAGGAACAATGAGCAGTGGACAATGCGGAGACAAAGCGCAAAGCGAAACGAATGAAACGTGCAAAAGCAAATAAACACATGAAAGTCCAAATTTAATGGTAAAAGCTATTGAAGCATGTTTAAAGTCCAACACAAACACAAGCATCACACATACATGCGAACAAAGCATGGCCTTGCCAGATAGCTTTAAAAAAAATCAGCAATGGGAGTTGGGCTGTCAAAACAACTGAACCAATTCGCTTGTTGACATATTTTTGTATACCCTGTAACTACTGCAAGTGGATTTAATAGAAGTAGTAATAATGGTAACAATAATAGTAGTAGTAATGGTAGTATTATTAGTAATAGTAGTAGCAATAATTGTATTGACAATGTGGTAATAGTGGTAGTCACAGTAGTAGTAATAGTAGTTGATGTAATAATAGTTGTAACAGTAATAGTAATAGCAGCAGTAATAGTAGTAGTAAAAGTAATACTAATAATAGTAGTAGCAATAGTAGTAGTAAAAGTAGTACTAATAATAGTAGTAACAATAGTAGTAGTAAAAGTAGTACTAATAATAGTAGTAGCAATAGTAATAGTATAAGTAGTCCTAATAATAGTAGCAGAAATAGTAGTAGTATTAGTAAGAGTAATTGACTAAATCAGCATTCATAAATAGATTTTTAATTAACTGTCGATAAATATCGATTTTGTTAACTGAACTTTTAAGGCGTATATCACAGTTATAAAAGTAATAATAAGTTGGCACACATCACATAATTTGTCAAGCTCAGATCTATTAATCATAATCTGAGCTACTTTCCATGAAATCGATATATCTTCGATATGTTAGAGCTAACCTGATTCTGGTACATTCAAATAAAACCTGATTTGTAACATTTAAATGAATGTTTGTATAGAATGTATAGAATCGATAAATATCGATTTACTATGAATACAATGTAAGGCAAGCCTTGCTGACTTCAGATTTAGTATAGAATATTTATTTTCGGCTGGCTTAGCTGACAATGATCGAACATATGAGTAAAAGATAAAAAGTACAGGGTATCGGCCCTAAGGTCGAGCATACCCCACGCCTAGTTGTAATCCTGTTTTGCTTTGGCTTTGCTTTTGTTTCTTTTATTTTACATGCATATGTGACATTTTTTATGTGGGCGCGTTCTCGCTCTGATAAGCGAAATCAAATGTCGGAGCTGACGGAAAATGTAAACAATTTCGAATGTGCTCTGTATGAGTGTGTGCGAGTGAGTGCGAGTGTGAGTGCGAGTGTGAGTGTGGGTGCATCAGTGTGTGAGAGAGTGTATGCTGTGTCCTGTGGCCTCTGCATTACATGCTCGTCAACGCATGGCGCTGATTTCCGCTTGCCAGCCGCTCGATGGATGCTCGTAATGTAAATGCCATAAATAACAAGTAACTGCTGCTGCACAGGACGGGTGTGCCTGACTAGCAGATTCCCTGCTCAAAGCCATATAGGCGGACGGACAGGACAGCTTATCAGCTTCATCAGACATGCAGAGGGTCAGCCGAGTCAGCTACACACTTCCACAACAATATCATACCCCAACTGCAATGCTTGCAGGGTATAACAAGTGCTGAGGGGCGCAAACAGAGTTTCGATTGTCAATGGAGCGATAATAGCACTCGGTTCACTCTATATAGACGCATGTACTCGATATATACCTATATATATATATATATATATATATATCAATATTTGCTTACATGTTCGTTTCGCCATCCAGCAGAAGTCAAGCACCCACAATGGAGCCGACAACAGTTCAGAATGTAAATGCCGTAAACAAATACGCTCCCTCAAAGGGAGACAAAAATGCAGATCTCAAGCAAATAGTCGAGATATCATGTCGTAAGAGTAAACTGAAGTAAGCTCAGAACCGAATGGAGGCTATGGAAAACACGTAAACTATGCATAGAATCAAATGAAATATATTTTTGATTGAATGATTGATTGATAACTAGATTGATTGACCAGATTGTAGAGCACTTCTAATATTTTACGAGCTGAAACTAAATAGAGAAGTCTATGTATAGAAATGCCAGTGAATTCGTATGTAATGGTCGGCTGTCAGAGCTCCTGATTGACTAAGTGATGTATTGATTGACCGAAAATAAGTTAAGAGTCTGACAACTTTATTGGATCATTAAGAAGGAGTGATAAAGGGGAAGAAATTGTTTGAGTTTCATAAGTATTACATATATTGATTGATTGATTGAATGATTGAATGCTTGATGATCAAATAACAGTTCTCTCCATGTAAATAGCCAGATTAATCCTATTTACTGTTAAGTATAATTATATACTCAACAGTTCCATTTTACAGTCAGATTTAATTGCCTGAATGATTGATGTACTATCTAGATTGACTGATTAACCATTTTCTGCCAATTTGAGAAACATAAAATTGCTGACCATTAAAAGTTGAAAGCAGTTTACAAGAAAGTTGCAAAAGTCTGGTCGATAAATCATAACGTAAAAGTTGTGTGAATTGATATCGCTATTATACTTGGAGCGGATTTAGAGGAGAAACAAATTGAAAAGCAATTTTCAACTAATTTTAAACAAATTGCTTGGATAATTCGAGTTTACATTTGAATGCCACCCACACACCCACACACACACGCACACCCACACACACACACACTGAAACAGGCACACACTCGTAAATTCATACACATTGGCGTTTTCTTTCATTTGGTAGCACACAAAACTATGCGCAAATCGTTCTGGGCATCGGGCATCGAACATAGGATAACAACAATAACAATTGAAACCAAACAACAACAATAACAATAACAAAATAACAAGAGAAATTCCATTTGCCAACGGTTGGCAAAGTGCTTCGATACCCTATAATGAAAACATTCAATCAATGGGCCAAAAGGGAATGGTAGACAAATCGTTTTGTGGTTCAAAGTTGCTCGACTAGTTGGCCATAAAATCGGTTGAAGATGATTAATCGACAAATGCCAATGAATTGCGATAGTGTGTAATGATGATGAGTGGTGATAACGCTAATGATAATGAATTATGGTTACTGAGTACATGATTAAATTGTATGATATTGACAATATTTGACGGATAATGATTGATGGTAATAAGTAATGATAATGATAATAACAAATGAATAATAAATATGATAATGACAATGATAATATAAATAATAATGATAATGAATGCAGAACAATGAATGATCCTTATAAGTAATGTTAATAATAATATTGATAATGAGTGACGATAATGATTGATAGATAATGAATGCTGTACTTACTAGTAATAATAATGAATGAAGATAATAAAAATGAATCATAATGAATGATGAAAGTAAGTGATAGAGATTAAAATAATTAGTGATGATAATGTATAACGATAATGAATGCTGATAGTAAGTAATAATAATGAATGATGACAATGAGTAATGATAATGATAATGAACGCTGGATAATGATTGATGGAGTGATGATGTAGTAATAATAACGATAAAGATAATGAATGATCATAATGAAGAAGATAATGCATAAGTTATCCACATAAGTCGATTACTCGATTGGGCGCCACATTGGATACAAAGTTGAAATATCCTGCAAGCTATGTGGGTGTGTATGCGACACCGATTGGCACTGCCAACAACAGCTACACACACACACTCCCACCACCTCCAATAAAAACAACTAACAACAACAATGCAATTTTACAAGCAATTAAAAACTTGAATTGAAATGTTTTTTGGGGCAAAACAAAAATGAACCAAAAAAAAAAACTAAAAAAGAAGTAAAATGTGCCAATGGCTTGTTAAAAATGCGTTAGTTGCACTAAATGACTTGACGAATGCAAATGGGGGCAGGGGGCGGGGGCGATGAGCAGGCGCTGAGAGGGCGTGGCGAGGATGTGTGTGTGTTTGTGTGTGAGTGAAATGTGAAGACTTTCGAAAACAAAAAAGTTGCTCAAATCGAAGCGAAGCGGAAAAACTTTTGCCTTGAACCCTTCAAATTGAGGTGTAATACAGTGATATGCACTGAGAGAAATTCGGGTTTGCTTTTTGGTGAATTGAAATGAATATTGAAGAGAATGCTGAATTCGTATTATTTCTTTTTCTCTCTCGTACTCTTAATGATGCATAGAATTAAAGGAAATATATTTTTGATTGAATGATTCACTGATTGATTGACGAACTCAGTCAACCATTTGATATGTTTAAGGTAAAATCTGTAGAATTATCTCTATATAGAGAAGTCTGTGCGTTCAGATTTAAAAATGGGCTGTCAGACCTCTTGATTGACTGTCTGATTGACTGATTAATGATAGGCTAACAGTCAGAAAGCTTTACTTTAACATATGCTTGAGATATGTATTTTTTTTTGGATATATTTTGTAAATTCAGCTCTGTTTGCTTAGCTTGTTTAGCCTGCTGCTTTTCTCTGAGTGTTTGTAAAGAGCTGGCAATTAATGTTTTCGATTGGTTCATTTTCGGTGAACGCAAATGTTGACAATAGCGCCGCACACAGCCGACCGCACAACAGGCAGCCATCTACACACATTACATACACATTACAATGCACACACACACACACACACACACACACACATGTCACACACACACACTCATATAGAGAGAGGGAGCTACTGTTCGCTAATCCCTCGAAAATAGCCGCCGTCAACAATTGGCGTTGTTGAGTTGGTTAGTTGGACATTGGCTTTCGGTTTTGTCGGTTGCTCGGCTTTACGGGCTTTTGGGGTTGGCTACACTCTGCGCTGCCCTTTTTTCAATTAATTGCTTTATGAGCTGCCAATAAAGGGGGCGTGGCTGGGCGTTAGCACAGCTGGAGCTCAGCTGGCATTTGGTTGAACTGCAATTAGCAGCAAATAAAATAATTTACGATTTGCAAGTGCGAGCGGCTGGTCAGCCATTGACCAAGCATGAGAGGGAGAGAGAGGGGGAGAGAGAGGGAGAGAGACAGCAGCCGTTGCCAATTGCGTGGCAATAACAAAACAAAATTGCCAAAAATGTATTTCTCTCTCTCTCTCTCTCTCTCTCCTCCCCATTTTTGGCTCACTTTACGCAGATTGCGAATTTGTGATTTCTCGCATAGCAAAGCTACATAATACACACACACACACACAAATACACAGTGGAATCTTATTAAGCCACTTTAGATTTATAGCCATTCACATTCTCTCTCTCGCTCTCTCTCTCTGTCCCTTTCTCACTTTTGCCGATTTGTCGATCACAATTTTTGGCAATGCAAATGAATATGCGACTGTATGAATATGAATATGAATATGAATGAGCACAAGTATAAGTGTGTGTGTGTGTGTGTGTGTGTGAGTGTGTGTGTATGAGTGCGTGTGTGTGTATGAGTGTACACAGCGTACTCCAGGGTGAGCTGTAAATGCCAATGCTTTTGCCCATTGCCCCATGCCAATCAAGCGAACGAAAAGGTGTTAAGAAATGCCAGAAATAAAAAATAAATCAAAGCAAATTGCCAAAAACTGTACTCATAAAATACCCTGTAAAGCACAAGCAAAGTATGCCCTGATCCTGAAAGATTTCACAAAAGTTACATTGCGATTAGTAATTCTTTTGTCTCTCAATCATTTATTCATCGATACACATAAGACATTGGAGAATATTTCGGAGAAGTTACAACTTACAGAACATCTATTGCTGCATCAATCAATCATACAATCAATTCGTCAAGCAATGAATCAATCGGATAAATTGGCACCTCAAAGAATGAGACTAACCACATTCAGGACTTCAAGTCAAAGAATTTATGACTAAGTCAAAGAATTTATCAGCTTATCTATTACTGTCAATCACTGACTCAATCAATTATTCAGTCAATCAACCAATCGTAAGTCAGCAAGCTTAAGCCATTCTTCAGAATGTTGCAGGGTATTGACCAAGCAAACCATTGATACAGAAACTAGTTAAGAGGAAGAGTCGAATGTGAGTGTATGTGTGTGTGTGTGTGGGTGTGTGTGTGTGTGTGTGTGTGTGTGTGTGTTGACTGATACATGCATAAATAAACAAGTAAGAGGGCTCTAGTCGAGACTGCTCGACTAGGAGATACCCTGAACCCAGCAAAGTACTGATTCCAATCATTCTACACTTCTTTCATGCACATATACAAAAACACATACACACATCCGTACGCATGCATCCATACAAACGCATAAACAATTGCTCTGCTAACTGCGCAGTTACTGCGCGGGCTGCCGTGTGGGCTATATTATGAAAATTTGTTTGTTGAATAAATCTTTTTGTAGTGGGACTATCTTCATCAAATTTTTAGAACGTGATAATAACATGTGTGTATATGCCAAAGCACAAGTCTCTAGTACTTGATATACGTTTTTTTTCAAATTTGGGGCGAAGGGGGCGTGGCATCCAAAATCTGTAAATGACCAAATCTTTGTATGCATCACATAAATCTACACAGTAAATCTGAAGTCTCTAGGTCTAACAGTATTCAAACTAGGCTTTAAAAACCAAGTCAGATTTTCGATTGTTATCGATAAAAAAGAAATGGGATGAGTTATCGAAAAAATATGATAAACTCGTACTGCGTATGGTATACACGAGTATACATGTAAAATTTCAAGTCTCCAGCACTTGTAGTTTAGGAGATCTCTTCGTTCCTACGGACGGACAGACGGACGGACGGACAGACGGACAGGGCTAGATCAACTCAGCTCGTCATCCTGATCAAGTATATATATACTTTATGGGGTCTGCCATGCCTCCTTCTGCCTGTTACATACATTTTCACAAAAACATTATACCTTGAATTCCCATTTTCAATGGGCTCAGGGTATAAAAATCATTCACATATTTTCACTGCAATTTAAAGAATTTGTTCAAATTTATGGTCGCTATCCAAAATGTTGACTTTCCATTTTATTAAGACACCAAGACTCAAACCGAGAAATTCTCGATGAACGTTCACCTCGATCACCTCAAAAAGTCACCTCATGCTCTCATGCTAAAAAGATTGAAAAATTAAATTCTACCGACTTTGCCTCCGAAGTCGAAAGGCGCGCCTCGCCTTTAATAACAACGCCACCTCGCCACTTAAAATCGAAACGACAAAACTGCAATAAGTTGACCGCTAGAGCGCCATCTAGTAAAACTAAACTAAACTAACAGCTGAGAATTTTAACACAATAAATCGCAATTTGATTCTTAGAATATGCTAGAAGAGGTTTGAGTGTATGTGTGCACACGTATAGGAAAACTCTTTTTGCTGCTGCCACGTGCGTTTGTTAGTTGGCCAAACGTTTTGTTTATTAATTTGTGTTGACTAAACGGAATTTAATGAAACTTTTAGCATATTATGTACATATTCTATTGAATATTTTACATTTTATAAAAATGCCAACTCATTCACAATTAGCTATACATGCAACTGACCTTCAAAGGGGAGTTTGGTCACATTTGGAGCCGGTATCCAAAATATAACAAAAATTGAAATTCTGTAAAATTCATCTAAACCTATATGCAAAATTTGGAGACTCTAGCTTTAAAGATGTAGGAGATATAATTTTAAAACGGATTTTCGATAGGGTTTTTAATCGATAAAAAAAAACGGGAGTAGTTATCATTTTTTGGAGATAAACTCGATCTGCGCGTGCAATGCACGGACCTAACAAAAAAAATTTCAAGTCTCTAGCTCTTATATCTTCTAAGATCGACGCGTTCAAACATACGGACAGACGGACGGACGGACAGACGGACGGACGGACAGACGGACGGACGGACAGACGGACATGGCTAAATCGACTCAGCTCGTTGCCCTGATCAAGAATATATATACTTTATGGGGTCGGCCACGCCTCCTTCTGACTGTTACATACATTTAACAAAACCATTATACCCTGATTTCCCATTTTCAATGGGTTCAGGGTATAAAAAATGTGGCATGTTGGGTCAGAAATAGCATGACATTTTAGAGCGGCCAACAAAATGGCGGCAGATAACAGTGAATAGCGCCCAAGGAGAAAGGGGCGTGGGTGGCGTTAGAGCTGGAGCTGGAGCTGGAGCAGGAGCAGGGGAGAGGGCTGTCGTGGGGAAAGAGCAACGCCAACATAAAATGGAAATGTTTAGCAAAGGATTGTGCCTCAGCTCCCATCCAACTCGCTTGGGGACGAGTCAAAGCAGCTGGGAGATAGAGAGAGAGACAGAGATGGGAGAGAGACAGAGATGGGAGAGCAGCGGGTCGAATAGGCTGACCGGAAGGGAATGACAGCATGGCGAGCGCGAGGGCGTAGGGAGTCCTTAGGGGGTCGGGCTCTGGGTGAGATATGTATGATATGTTAAGCTAAGCCATTGAGCCATAAAAATCAATAAAGTCAACGCCAACAAAAGTGATGAGCGGGTGAGGGAGCCAGAGAAAGGGAGAGCAAAAGAGGTAGAGCTGTTCACCTGTTCAGCTAAGCTAAGCGTGGTCACCCTGATTAGGTTCAGACATGGACTTTTGCAACGCGCAAACAACAAAGCCAAATCAGCTCCAGGCGGCATTAGAATGAAACTGTATGAATGGTGTGTATGTATAAATATGTTACATGTATAATATATAATACATATGTATATATGTATATACTTATAAGTATAATAAAGAGTTGACAATTGTTCAGCAGTTCCACTTGCAATTGCCTTTGACATTCCCATTCCCATTTGCCCTTTGCTCTTTATACCCTGTAACCATGGTATCTGCCTTGAGAGCGTAGACTATATTAAATATACATATAATATATACATTGCTACACAGGGTCCACAGAGGAACCTTATAGCCTAAGCCATTTGCCCAACACTTCAAGCTCAAGAGCTACAAAAGCTCGAGGCTTCAAATTTACTTTAAAATACGTTTTATTTAACTACGCAGCTGAATTCAAATTCTCCCTTTCCATCGATATTCCAGCATATTCGGTTAATATCGATAAATAAATATCTGCCTTATTTTTTTAATACAGTTCGAAGATCCCCTGGCAATGTAGTAAATTTGTTAAGAAGAATTCTTTAATGAGCTCTAAGATTAGCATACGTCAGATTTGATTCATCTTCCATTAATCATAAAATACTCATTTCATATAGTAAAAGTCTTCATTTTTGGTATATAAACTTATTTTACTTCCATATTAACATCCTCAAAATTTTATCAAGATCACTTAACTAGAAGTCAAGTTATGCATAGACTTATTAGCCTTCGAGGAACTATGGATAGAACAGTTGCATAGTTGGCTCAATAGATGGCGCAAATGCTCATGTGTGAATGAATAGAAGAAGCTCAACCACTCCATGAAGTTCATTAGCGTACCAACTAGGGTATCTGCGAGTCGAGTACTCCCAACTGCAGCACTATTTGTGTTTTTTATTAAAATATATGCAAACGTTGTCAAGTTGTTGTGTTTGGTTCATTTAGTGGCTCACATAGTGGCTCATTTCTGCACGTCTGTGTGTATGTGAGCTCCAGCTTCATTAGCAGCGGAATGCCTATGTGTGTGTGTGTGTGTGTGTAATATTACATGTTTATAACTGAAACAGCTGACGTTTAGCCTAACTGCCGCTTGTTAGTTGCTGCCCTCTGCCGCTCGCCTCTAGCCGTGCCACGCCCCCTCACTCCACACTCTCGCAAGAAAAGGCAAATTTTGCCAAAAGGTTTTTTTGCGAGCTGTGCCCCCATCCGAGCCTCTTGCTTGGCATCCTGTGTGTCCAGCATGTCCTGCGACCCATCCTGTCAACTGTCGACAATTTGTTGTGCTTTTTATTAGGACAATGAAGCTGCCTGTGATGGGTGGGGGGCGGAGGGCGGAGGGCGGAAGTAGTGGAGGGTGAGTGTGGCTGCCCGACTGCCCAGCATAAATGTTTCATAAATGGCCAGACGTTGCCCTAAAAATATATATGTATAAATAAAAAGGGAGCAGCTGGACAAGACGCAACAACAACAACAACAACAACAACAGACGATGACGACAGACAGCAACAAATTATGGGAGAACCACATGGCCTCTCTCTCTCTCTCTCTCTCTATCTCTCTTACTCATTCTCTTTCCCGCTTAACATCGAGCTGCTTTTCATATCAGTTTTTACACTTTTTCTCTGGCAAAAAGGCTTTTCTTCTATTTGTAGAATTTATGTATAGAATATCTATATATATATATATATATATATATATATATATATATATATATATATATATATATATATATATATTATTATATATATTATATATATATATATATTAAAATGACTACGAAGAAAAGCTTGAAGAGGATTGTAAAGGTTCCGTCTCATCTCATCTCAGTCTCAGTCTCAGTCTCAGTCTCAGTCTCAGTCTCAGTCTCAGTCTCAGTCTCAGTCTCAGTCTCAGTCTCAGTCTCAGTCTCAGTCTCAGTCTCAGTCTCAGTCTCAGTCTCAGTCTCAGTCTCAGTCTCAGTCTCAGTCTCAGTCTCAGTCTCAGTCTCAGTCTCAGTCTCAGTCTCAGTCTCAGTCTCAGTCTCAGTCTCAGTCTCAGTCTCAGTCTCAGTCTCAGTCTCAGTCTCAGTCTCAGTCTCAGTCTCAGTCTCAGTCTCAGTCTCAGTCTCAGTCTCAGTCTCAGTCTCAGTCTCAGTCTCAGTCTCAGTCTCAGTCTCAGTCTCAGTCTCAGTCTCAGTCTCAGTCTCAGTCTCAGTCTCAGTCTCAGTCTCAGTCTCAGTCTCAGTCTCAGTCTCAGTCTCAGTCTCAGTCTCAGTCTCAGTCTCAGTCTCAGTCTCAGTCTCAGTCTCAGTCTCAGTCTCAGTCTCAGTCTCAGTCTCAGTCTCAGTCTCAGTCTCAGTCTCAGTCTCAGTCTCAGTCTCAGTCTCAGTCTCAGTCTCAGTCTCAGTCTCAGTCTCAGTCTCAGTCTCAGTCTCAGTCTCAGTCTCAGTCTCAGTCTCAGTCTCTGTCTCTGTCTCTGTCTCTGTCTCTGTCTCTGTCTCTGTCTCTGTCTCTGTCTCTGTCTCTGTCTCTGTCTCTGTCTCTGTCTCTGTCTCTGTCTCTGTCTCTGTCTCTGTCTCTGTCTCTGTCTCTGTCTCTGTCTCTGTCTCTGTCTCTGTCTCTGTCTCTGTCTCTGTCTCTGTCTCTGTCTCTGTCTCTGTCTCTGTCTCTGTCTCTGTCTCTGTCTCTGTCTCTGTCTCTGTCTCTGTCTCTGTCTCTGTCTCTGTCTCTGTCTCTGTCTCTGTCTCTGTCTCTGTCTCTGTCTCTGTCTCAGTCTCAGTCTCAGTCTCAGTCTCAGTCTCAGCTTCAGTCTCATCTCATTTCAGTCTCTCAATCTTAATCTTTATCTTAATCTCAGTCTTAGTCTAAGTCTTAATCTCTCTCTCTCTCTCTAACTCTCTTTCTCACTCTGACCCACTCTCCCTTTTGCTTTATCTCACTCTCAATCTTCATTTCTTCCTCAGCTTTTATTCGATGTCATTTTGCAGTCAATTGATTTGCAATGTCTGCTTATTTCTTCTTCTTTTATTTTGAGAGCCAACAAAATGTGAAGAAATTCCTTTCAAAAGGGGAGGGGGGCGGGGCTCATCTCAGCTGCCTTTTCCACACCAAGTGGAGGGTCACAGTTTTGTATTGGGAATTGTTTTGCTAGCGCGACTCAATTTTAATATAAATATATATATATATATATATATGTATATATATATATATATATATATATATATATATATATATAAGATATATATATATGGTATATATTGATAGTGAGAATATTCACATACACATAGATATGTATTTATATGTATGTATATATGTTTGTATGTATCTCAAGTACATGTAGAACAGAATACATAAATTGAGCGCATAAAAATCAATTTGGCGTAACCGCACAAGGCAAATAAAGTGGCCCAGACGCTTGGCCAAAAAGGACCTACATACGGAGGGAAGAAGAGAGGGCGAGAGAGTAGGAGGGAGAGAGAGAGAGAGAGAGGGTGAGTGAGGCAGAGCCCTAAGAAATCGTTCTACTTGGCAAATTGTCCGTTGTTTTGAGCTTTGATGTGGCATTCACAAGAGAGCAGATGTGTGTATGAATGCGTGTATGCCCGTGTGTGTGTGTGTGTGTGTGTGTGTGTGTGTGTGTGTGTGTATAAATGGCATTATAATGTTGGGCATGCCGCTGCATAAAAACTGGCCGAGGCAATCACAGCGTTTATTTGCATACTTTTCGGCTGCTTTACATATTTATTATGATTTCTTTTGCTTGGCTCCAGCCACGCCCCCAGCAGTAACGCCTCTCACACACACGCACTCTCTGCCTCTCTCTCTCTCTCTCTCTCTCTCTCTCTCTTTCTCTATATATCTTTAGCTTCAGCTACATTCTCAACGCACACAAGAAAAAAAAACTTATTTTTTTTTATTAATCATAAATTTTGCAACTCAACTTTAACCCCTTTCGCCACGCCCACTTTTGTGGGCTGCCTCCATTTTCTTTTATATAGAAATTCATATATATATATATATATATATGTATATGTATCAAAGTATATGTTTATGACTCAGTTTTTGTTTGTGGGTCAGTTAATAGTTGATGCCAAAGGCTGGCTGCAGCTAACAGCTCGAGCAGACACCTCAAAATGTGCTCAAATTTATGCCAATAAGGGAGGGGGTGTGTGTGTGTGTGTGTGTGTGTGTGGGTGTGTGTGTGTAATCTTGTACAAAATGATTTAGCGCCTAGACGCATATTCACATTCAGCGAAATGAGCCCAACTTGCTCGACTAGTTGGCCCATAATAATGCCAATAATAATTTGCTCCAAGCCCTTCGGCTGTCTCTATACCCTGTACGTGTGCAATTGGGGCATATGAGTTGTGCTCGCTGCCATTAAGTCTATATATAACATACATGTGTGACCCAGTCTGTATTCAGTACTCAAGTACTGCTGCGTCTCAGCAACTCCTGATCTGAAGTATGGACTGATGGCGATGTATGAAAGGTCATAGATTATGAGTGAGTGTGAGTATGAGAGAACTCACTCAGACTACACTTATAGATCTTGACTGCAGCTGAATGTAGAGTATTACAATAATATTAATAGAGTATAATTTATGCTCCTGATCAGTATAAGCCATATGAGCATAAGTTGCTTTAGAGCTGTTCGTCCATCCGTCTCCTTGTCTTTTGTTCTCGCAGACTTTGAAGTTAAGATAAAGTTGATCGTAGCAGCTTGAGTAGCTCGAGCTCCATTCACTTCATAAACAGCTTTCCATATTGCCCATAGATTTAACAATTCTTTCAGTGTGCTTTAAAGCAGATTAAAGCTTTCATATTTATGTATTTTTAAGCTGCTCTGATTATGCTCCATAAGGGATTGATAAAAGATAGTCCCTTTCATTATATTTATTACAAATTATTAAAATTATATATATTTATCTATATATATATATATATATATATATATATATCAGTCCAGGAATATCCTCTTCAGGGCTGTACTGTGTGCTATCATTTGCATAAGTCCTTTACAGCCTTGTTGCGCGCTTTCTGTGTACACTTTAAAGTTCACGACTGAAAAAATATTGTTATGAGACGACTATCGAGAGTGAGAGACAGAGAGAGAGAGAGCGAGAGAGAGAGAGAGTGAGAGGGAAGAGTAGGGGCTGTTATGCAACTGTGATATGCGCTTGGCACCTGCTTGCTGCGTCCACTATCCACTGTCCTCTGTCCACTGTCCTCTGTCCACTGTCCCCTGTCCCCTGTCCCTTGTCCCCTCAGTCTCATCGGCCCCCTCGGTCCTCGCATTTGATAGAGTGCGAAGTTTGTGTGACCGTTGGCATAAATTGCATTCATTAGGTCGCTCGCTGGAAGACCCTCGCCCCCAGAGCAAGGCAGGGGCAGGACGATAGCCATGTCCTTTTTCGCCACTCACCACGTTTCGTTAACAGTTTTTCGTGTATTTTGCTTCATTTTTTTTTATATTTTTGTGCCCTGCAGTAAATGGCAGGTGCTGCGTATGGGGTATATTGATTCGGTTTTAAAGTACACATGTAGAACTAACCTTGGACATGAAAGCTACACTTAATTATAGTTTATGCAAAATTCAAATTCTCATCGATATCTGCTCTTGTTTTTTAATATCGATAAATATCCAAATTGAAGGCATACATGTTTATCCATAACTGGAAATCTATTGGAGACACTCGGTTTAAATTTGATTGATTGGGCTTATGAATATAAGAACATGTATACATAGAGTTGTGGACTTCAGTTACTCAAAAACTATTGAAGCTATAAAGCTGTAACTTGATATATAGATGTGCGTTAGTTACGCAAAACTAGCAAAGCTTCCATAATTTGCAAATCAACATTTAAAGCTTAGTTACTTCAGCATAGCTGGAAAACTTGAAAGGATATTCCCTAATACCAACTCATAAGTAACTAGCAAATTGATGTAGCCAGCAGCTCTTCAGTTACAGATCAAGCAGAAATATTTCCTTTTTTCATATACCCTATTCATTTTGGGAACTTCAGAGCTTTGCCTAGTCGTTAACTTCCATGTGGAGCTATTCGCTTCTTTTTTTCCCGCTGAGCTGTTTCCCTTAGCATTTTTGTTGTGGATTATTGTTATGCTGCTGGCAACTGGACTCGCTGACTAGTTGATGCTTCAGCTGAGCTTTGTTTTGCGGCCCGCTGACCAGAAGCGAGTCGAGTCCCGAGTCGAGTCCAGAGTCGAGTTGAGCTGGTTCAATGTAATTGGAAAAACTGTCGAAAATCGTAGTCAACTTTCCACTCTTTCTGTTGCTGTTGCCTCTTTGCCTCTGCATTCCATGTGAATTGAGGCTGAGGTGGAGGCGGAGGCTGAAACAGAGGCTGCGTGTGCAGCCAAACGTTTATTATGCAGCTCCATTTTTTGGTCCACCCTAACTAAATTGTGAACTTTTTTTTGGCTGGTTTTTGGTCGAGGCCAAAGATTCGATTTGCCATGTGAATGCGTATGCATTTCGCTGCTTCAACTAGTGCCACACACACACTCAAGACACATACACACGCACACGCACACACACACGCACACACACACACACAATAAAAAGCTAATTGTGGTCAACCAAAAAAGCCAGCAAAAAGCATTCACAGTAAAATCTCAACAATTTATTGCAGTTCACTTGCCAATGAGCTGTGTGTGTCCGTGTGTGTGCATGTGTGTGTGTGCAGGTGAATGTGTGTGTGTGTGTGTGTGTATGTGGCTTAAGTAGTTACTGGCTAGTTGCTTGAGTCCTTTAGCTTTAGTCTCTGTCTCTGTCTCTGTTTCTGTCTCTGTCTCTGGCAAGTGGGAAATGAATGTGAAAACTATTTAGCAAACAGACAAGTTGCTCATACTCGTGCATGTACTAAAGTGGGGTATATTGGTTTTGTGCAATGTTTATCTGACTATGCAATGCTCTGTTCAAATGTCTGCTTATATAGACAGTATATGCTTGAGTGTGAATCATGTGCTCGTTTATAGAGTGTTGAGATAGAGATTATAGGTATAGGTATACGCCCTATTTGCCCTATAAATACCATTATTTCAGATGCTTCTGCTGCTAGGGACTTAGAATCTGAAAAATATAGCCGCTCAATTGCCTATCGGTTGATCAATACAATATATATGTACTCCCATTATTATCATATCCCGGGAAATCGTTCCAGCATGAAGCTTACGACTATTCCCAATGTAGAAAGCGGTCGATTAGACGGAGTTACTCGCCATGGGAGGCCGTTGTCAATAGAGATAAATTATTTTGAGCAAGAATGTTCCTATAAGATAAGAGTTTTAAATGAAATTCTTCGCTATATAGATTTATGGGTTATATGATGATCTATCTCTTTGAAGGAAATATTTTAATTTCTATAATAAATTTCACAGAAGGCGCTATTGCAATTGCAAGCAATATACTTACATTTGCTTCAATGCCAATGATCAGCTGAAAGAAAACCTATAATAATATAACATATATCATATCATATATAGAAGATATTCAATATTCACTTTTAAGAACTAAAATGTATATCAAAATGTTGTCCTGTCAAATGCACAAGCCAACAGAGAAGCTTCACACCCACATATAAACATATATATGCCAGTTAGGCAGAAGAGGGCGGCAGTGTAGGCGTGCCTGTGGAGGTTATACAACCTGACAAGTGGGCGTGGCTGTTATATATGAGAAGGTCGCATTAAATACTTATGAAGCGCATAAAAACAACGCGAGGCAAAAGCGAAAATAGTTGAAGAGACGTGTGAGTGTGCGTGTATGCGTGATGCGTGTGTGCGTGTGTTAGTGTGTGTGTGTGTGTTAGTGTGTGTGTGTGTGTGGTTAACAAACTGTAATTTACATTAAGTGTTGACACGTTGACATACGCAAGCTACACACATTGCAATTGTCGTTGGCTTTAGCTGGCTTTCATTTGTTCTGCCATTACAGTCGAATGTGCGTGTGTGTGTGTGCGTGCGTGTGTGTGTGTTGTTCAACCGGGCCGTAAAGGGCTATTATAACTTTGTCGTGCCATAGCGAAAGCCAAAGCCAAAGCGAAACACGGACCTTAACTTCAGACAAAAGGGGTGAAGAGAGAACGAAAGGGCAGCGAGGGGGGGGGGGGGGAGATGGAGCGTAGGGGGAGTGTGGAGTAGATGTGTGACGTGGTCAAAGGGCAAGTGAAGGGGGCGTGGAGCGGTGCAGGTTTGCGCCATAACAACATAAAAAGCTTACTAGCCGAGAGCCAAAGAGTTTTTCATTCTTACTCTCATTTTTTTCCTGCTTTAAACACAAATACGAGTTTTCTTTTTTTGTTGTATACTATATTTGTAATTTATTTAATTATAAATGCGGTTTTTCGCTCTGAAGTAAGTTTGTAGGTTATGTCTGGGCAATGGACTTGACTTACTTAAGCTGCAGCTAAAGTAAATCAGAAATATGCTGAAAATATAACACAAAACATTTAATCGAGCTTGCATTCAAAGCGTAAAGAGATTGTGAAGCTCTATGGGAGGGCTTGAAAAGAGCTTTTGATAATACAATGTGAGAAATTTTAGTGAGTTTTATGGGAGCTTTAAGATTAATTCATGAACAAATGGTGAGCTTTAACAGAGTTTTAACCGAGCTTTCAACGTGAGCTTTAAAGTGAAACTTGCAGTAAACGAGATTTCGGTTGAATTTACGTGAGTTTTTAAATAATTTGAGTGAGTGCAGACAACTTTACGCATGTCTAAAAAGAGTTCTAAGTAAGTTCTAAGTGGGTTTTTAAGAATATGATTCAAGTAAGTGAAACTTTGTGAAGTTTTAGTCTGATTTTCTTGAGAGCTTTAAGTGTGCCTTAGGTGATATTGAAATGAATCTGATGTAAGAGTATCAAATAAGCTTAAGATGCCTTTCGTTACATTAGGCATTTGAAGCTTTAAGCATTAAGAGGATTTAGAGCTGGACTTAAATATATTTTAAGTACATTTCAGCTATATTTCTAGAAAGCAACAATTGATATTCGCTTAAGCTTAAGTTCTAACTGTGCTTTGTCAAAAGCTTTTATATTGAGCTTTCTCATTTTGCCAATCAATTGATATTTATAGTCAGAACTTGATTGGCTTTGGAAAACTGTTTCGTTTTCACTTAAGTAGAGGTCTGGCAACAGTGGATAATTGCCCACTGTTGCCACATTTCACATGCTTTCGCTTCCACCAACGCCAACTGTACCCAGCTGTGCCGTTAGGCAGCTACAGAGGACTGCAAGGAGGAGGCAGAGAGTGGGACGAGACGAATCCTCCATTTCAGGCAAATAAAACGTAATGTGGCACTTCGAGGGTCCACTAAGTGGCCATTGGGCAATGTCATATGCAAATGTTGTTGTTGTTGTTGTTGTTGCTGTAGCCAATTGGCAATTGAGGCAGGTGGCAAAGGGTTGACATTGTTAAAAATGAAAGCCAAATACAGCAGGCATAAATAAATGAGCAACAAGCCAGATGGCAACTAAACACTTTTTCCCCTACCTGTCTGGCAATATTGGTCACATCATTAATTGGCAACCGACATAAACTCCATGCGGATGATGCAGCTTCTTCTTTTAATGAGTGAGTTGACTAGCAAACATTTCTTGTGGTGCCTGCTCAAGCCCTCTCCAATTGGAATTCACTCAGTGTGGCCACACGCCAATCTGGCAACGCTTTGAAATATGGCAGCGTTATTGAGCAGCTAAGCAAATCTTTCATGTGTCTCACCTTATACTTCAGCAAATTGATTTGAAATCACTTCGGACGAAGTGAACAGTCTGGCAACACTGTGCAGCTTGGCAGCACTGCCAAAGGAGCTCAACTCATGAAGTTCAGCAAAGTTAGCAACAGCTAAAGTATTCAAGTCTGAAGTTTCAGTTATTGTTATGAGCGGCTCAACCGCCTCCTCTGCACCTGCTGCTGCTGACAGTGTTGACAAACGCTGCAAAGCGACAATATCAGTTATTGAAAGTTTGCATCATCTACTTCCCCAAATTTGTTCTCCTGGCTTCTGTTTGCTGTTGACAGCCCTTCGGTTGCAAAAACTTTCGGACAACGCCAGTGGACGGAGCAGCGGAGGCAGTTCAGGCGGGGGGCGGTGGGAAAGCCTCTTGTTTTGACCAAAAACTTTGGCTGCATTTTGTAGGCGGAGCGAGAGCTCCGCTTGGCTGCAACAGCAACAACTACAGAAACTGAAACCGATAGACGATGAATTAGCCATGCCTCAGATGAGCTAAAAGCACTTAAGACTAACCGAAGTTTGGCAACAATGCAGTTTGTTTGAAGCGAGTTTCAATTACTTTACTTGCTTACGGTTTCTACTTTAAGCTCTCGCTTATTCTATGTTTCTGTACGTCTCTATATCTGTCGCTCTCGCACTTTCTCTCTCTCTCTCAATTTCTACCCTCTCTCTATATATCCCGATCACTCTCCTCACCTCTCTTACTCTCTGTCTCTATCTCTCATTCTCTTCTTCTCTGTCTCTCTCTTCCTCTCTTTCTTACAGTCTCTATTTCTTTCTGTCTCTCTCTGAGAGGGTCCTCCTAGTCTCTCTATATCTCTTTCACAAACTTTTTCTCTTTCACTCCGTCTCTCTTTCTCTTTCTTTTACTCTCTCTCTCTCTTCCTCTCTCTATTTCTTTCTCCCCTGTCTCTGTGGCGCCTTTTCTCTCCATCTCTCTGTCGCTGTTCTTTCACTTTAATGGCATTCAGACATGAAGTTTGGCAACACTGCCATTCCAATAATAACAGAATACCTGAAAAACTGACAACAGATTCATTCTCACGACAATCAAAAGCTCTGTTGCTGCACTACAGGGTAAGTTTGCCCGGCTCTTGCCTTCAGGCTCGGCCGAGGACGGCTCCACTGCAGCATAAAAAACACTTGACTGAAGTGTGGCAGCAATGCAGTGTTTGACGGCCAAAAGCCCGCGTCTCACTTTGATCTGCGCTGTTGCCGCACTTCACGGTATTTTTTATTTCCCTTTACACTGACCAAGTGGAAAACAAAAGGGCGATGCGACTTTTTATCTGTTTATCTGCCGCACTTGAGTTTGTCAAAAGCAATTGTTTGACTTGGCTAGACAAACACGCGCACACACAAGCCGACACAGAGAGAGACAGAGAGAATGAGAGAGAGAGAGAGAGAGGGAGAGAGCTCGTTGGTATAAAGAGCGAATGTCAAACGCAACTGACCAAAGCGGGCAACAGGGAAACCCGATTGGGCAAAGGATCTTTGCTTGTTTTATTTTTTCGTTTCTTTTTTTTTGTAAATCAACAACAACAACAACAACAACAGCTGTAACATTTTAGGGGCATTTGCTTCACATCGCTGGCCACAAATAACCAAGCTGTGTTTATTTCTCGCAACCTCGTGTCGAGGCAAACGCGTCAGCAACTGCTGCTGCTGCTGTTGCTGCTGCTGCTGCTGGCTTTCTCCTTTGCCCTTCTCTATGGACATTGAGTTATGTTGTGGCAACTCGAGTGTGTGTGCCCCAAGGAAATGCAACTTCAGCAGCAACAACAGCAACAACAGCAGCAGGAGTCAAGGAAACGCCCTTCACTCCCCCCATCCATTCGGCCGAGCCATTGTGTAATTGCATGCGGCATTCTGATCCCAGCAATAGCTGCGAAATTTACAGGCTTAGAGACAATGACATTTACATGTGACGCATTGAGGAAGACCCACACAACATGCAGCAGAAGTGTCTAATGGGATGTGCAACTGGCGACTGGAATGTTGGAAGTTGGCAATTGGAAGTCGAACTGGCAAATGGGAGTAGGATCCAATGTAGAAGTTGTACTTGGCAGTGGCAGGAAGAGCAGGGCATGGGGGGAATGAAACTAGCAAATCAGAATTGCAAGTGGGTGATGGATATGAAGAATTTCAGTAGAACTTAAGAGTTGGAATTGGAAGTGACAATTGGAAGTGAAAGATACAAGGGAAGATGTAATGAGGAACTTGAATGCTAAACATGGAAGAGGGGAAATAAAGTTGATCCTTGAGAGGAAGAAGAGGTAGTGGAAGGTGAAATTTAAGATTGGAAGGGGATCTTGGAAGTGGAACTGGCCAGTCATGATTGATTGAAAATGGAAATGGGAAATGGAATTGGAATGGGAGAGTTGACTTTGAGAAGGGAAATTGTCAATGGGAATGTGAGTTGGAGCCTGGAATTGAAAGTGAGAGTTGGAAATGAAGACTGAAAGTGCAACTTCAAAAAAGAAATAGGAAGCACTTATTGAGTGGAACATTGAATAATAGGAACTGCAACTCTTTATTAAAAGTTTAAAAGCTGGAAATGTGATCTTAAAATGTAACTTAGAAATTTGTCTATTGTAGCTAGGTCTTCTCGAATTATTTCCCCAACTCAGCAGCACAATAACCTTATGGCATAAATTGCAGGAGCAAGCGAATGAAATGCGGCAACGTTGCTTGCTATAACTGTGAAGTGTGGCAACAGCGCGCTGCTGTTATCAAGTGCACCAGGAATTCCGAATTCCACTCTCGGAGATTAAACCAACCCAGCTGAATAATTGTCGTAATGATAATGATAAACATTATCATCGCCATCATCATTACTATAATTGTCATCGTTATCAGCAGGCAGCGCGAGCAGCTGCCATAATCAACAGCAGCAGCAGCAGCTGCTGCTGCAATTGCAACTGGAACTGAAACTGAAACTGCAGCAGTTGCGGACAGACGGCGACTTGATTGTCGCTAAAAGCGCAGCCAAATGGCCAAATGGCCAAATGGCCAACTGGCCAACTGGTTGACAACTCTCAAGGAAGTGTGAGCATTAAGGATAAGCCACGCCCTCCACCCTCTGTCTCCATCCTCTGCCCCATCGTTGGCCCCCAATCAAGTGGCATGATTGCTAAGCAGCATTTTATGCCATTTATTGCCACAACAAGCCGGATCAGAGGCAAAAGTTTGCTTTGTGCTGCTGCTGCTGCTGCTGCTAGCTCCACTCTCTGCTGCCTCTCTATGCGCTTCTCATTCGCATTCATGACTGCCGCTGCTGCTGCTGCACACAATATGCTAAACACTTTGCCGGCAGCCAATGCAATCATAATTTTAACTACTTTAGTTTTACGCCCTCTCTTCAGCCGCCGCCTCCTCCTCCTTCTCCTTCTCCTCCCTCCTTTCGTTTTATCCGCCTTGTGCCTGCTGCTGCGACAGCTCCTTGCACTTAGTTCTATTATCCCGACGCTTTGTTTTGGCCTCATTTTGCTCGTTTTTGCTAATTTTGCGCGGCTACACCAAGCACCAAGCACCAAGCACCGAGCACCGAGCACCGGGCACCGAGCAAGCCAATGGCTAGAATGCTGAGCAAAAGCAGAGAAAAAGAAAAACTTGTTGGAAAAACCCAACGAAATGAAAATGAAAATGAAAAATATAAATTGGCTTTTGTGGTGTGGTGTGCAAAATTACGAGCAAAGGGCCTTTAAACCTAATACACGGACCAAAAACAGAGCGAAACTACACTAAGTTGGGTGTGTACGACGTGCAGATACCCTAGACTTTTCATTTCGAATGTGCTTTAAAGATCATTGCAAGCTATGCTTATCTATGTTCGTAATAGAGGTTAAGTGTATCATGTAGGCTAATACACAGCAAATTGGATGAGTTTACAAAGTTCTCCCATGGGGTGTGTAGATAAAAAATATAAAATTAAAATTCTCAAGCTACACTGAACTTATTCAACTGCTAACTATCGTATTGCTTACCAAAGTCCTCTTAACAAATTTCTTGCATCTACCTCTTCAAGTTTTTGACCTATTTTCAAGAAACCAAGTCTACACACAAGGTATCTAAAAAATGATTAGATATTCAGCTAAATATAACTTACAAACAACTAAGTACCAAATTACTTGTGTCTACCGATATAAACTCTCGAAACACCCAAGCCTTTAATCGATATTTATCGCAATAAAGGAAATCAGAGAATATATCAACGAAATAGGTAGCTGAATATTAAGTCATTGCTATGCAGAAAATAATATGCCCCTCTCTTTACTTACTTCAATATATACAGGGTATCAGAAAGAGAGAAAAACTTTGGAAATGGCATCGATGAATGCCTTTAAAATCGATTTTAAAGACAGTTTTTGCCATTTCTGACTGAACAAATGCAATAGCCGCGGGAATATACAACAGTCAGAAAGAGAGAGAGAGAGAGAGAGAGAGAGAGAGATAGAGAGAGAGTGAGGGAGAGAGAGAGAGAGAGAGAGAGAGAGAGAGAGTGAGAGTGAGAGTGAGGGAGCGTGATGGCTGGCCGTAGCATATTTCAATTCATTTCGGAGCGAGCTCTCGCTCTTTGTGGCTTCATTAGCGCCTTTAAGGGCCAAACTGGAAATGCTCGCCCGGCCATAGCCAAAGGCGACGCAATCAAGGCAAATGGATTTTAATTAATTTTGCCGGAGCTGCACAATTTTTAATTAAGAAACTTGAAACGTCACTCGTTGCATTTAGCATTTAGTATTTAACTACTGCTACTGCAGCAGCAGCTGCATTTCGAGCTGCAACAAAAGCTCGCTCCGAGGTATTTTATCCAAAAATCCTTTGTCCCACATTTCCTTAGTGAGTCCATTGTGAATAGCACTCGGCACTCGGCAGCCAGCAGTCAGCAGTCAGCAGTCGGCACTGCATGACAAATGTTTTCTTTGTTTTCACATATTCCATATATTCCACTTGCAACTAGGTGGCAACGCCCAGCTACGTCCACTGACCAGTGTTGTCTAAGCCAATAAAGACAATGACAGAGCACTGAATTTGAAATTCGCAAAAGCAGCTCAAATTCTAATCATGAAACATTCCTTGCATCGCATCAGGCTGCGACTCCCACAAAGCAATTGCTATCGAGCTAAGCATAAATAAAACAATATTCAGTGAAAGAAGAGTTCATAAACTACGTACAGTAAAGTCTCCCTCTAGAAGAATCCGCATAGATAGAAAACTAAAGTACAGTAAGAGCTCACTTCTGCCAAAAGACTCTGAATAGAAAACTAGTACACTTGTCCTCAATCTACTCTCATATATAAAATGCTTTAGCGAGGGTTCACTGTACTTGCATTTGAATTGTATTTAAGTTAAATCTCTTCATAGACTTTAGCCTCTACTCTACTCTGTATTCTACTTGCAGTGCTCGACTGCCAGGTGGGCGACTGGGGAGCGTGGAGCGAGTGCGACAAGAGCTGCGGCGCTGGCATGATGACGCGCACCCGCCAAGTCCTGCAAGCGGCCCAGAACGGAGGCAAGCACTGCCCATCGCTGCTCCAGAAGCGAGCCTGCCAAGGCTATCGCTGTCACGGACATCGGGATAAGAAGATACTGCGAGGTAAGTCCAAAAGTAACTGCATCTGTATCTGTATCTGTATCTGCATCTGCATCTGTATCTGTATCTGTATCTGTATCTGTATCTGTATCTGTATCTGTATCTGTATCTGTATCTGTATCTGTATCTGTATCTGTATCTGTATCTGTATCTGTATCTGTATCTGTATCTGTATCTGTATCTGTATCTGCATCTGTATCTGTATCTGTATCTGTATCTGTATCTGTATCTGTATCTGTATCTGTATCTGTATCTGTATCTGTATCTGTATCTGTATCTGTATCTGTATCTGTATCTGTATCTGTATCTGTATCTGTATCTGTATCTGTATCTGTATCTGTATCTGTATCTGTATCTGTATCTGTATCTGTATCTGTATCTGTATCTGTATCTGTATCTGTATCTGTATCTGTATCTGTATCTGTATCTGTATCTGTATCTGTATCTGTATCTGTATCTGTATCTGTATCTGTATCTGTATCTGTATCTGTATCTGTATCTGTATCTGTATCTGTATCTGTATCTGTATCTGTATCTGTATCTGTATCTGTATCTGTATCTGTATCTGTATCTGTATCTGTATCTGTATCTGTATCTGTATCTGTATCTGTATCTGTATCTGTATCTGTATCTGTATCTGTATCTGTATCTGTATCTGTATCTGTATCTGTATCTGTATCTGTATCTGTATCTGTATCTGTATCTGTATCTGTATCTGTATCTGTATCTGTATCTGTATCTGTATCTGTATCTGTATCTGTATCTGTATCTGTATCTGTATCTGTATCTGTATCTGTATCTGTATCTGTATCTGTATCTGTATCTGTATCTGTATCTGTATCTGTATCTGTATCTGTATCTGTATCTGTATCTGTATCTGTATCTGTATCTGTATCTGTATCTGTATCTGTATCTGTATCTGTATCTGTATCTGTATCTGTATCTGTATCTGTATCTGTATCTGTATCTGTATCTGTATCTGTATCTGTATCTGTATCTGTATCTGTATCTGTATCTGTATCTGTATCTGTATCTGTATCTGTATCTGTATCTGTATCTGTATCTGTATCTGTATCTGTATCTGTATCTGTATCTGTATCTGTATCTGTATCTGTATCTGTATCTGTATCTGTATCTGTATCTGTATCTGTATCTGTATCTGTATCTGTATCTGTATCTGTATCTGTATCTGTATCTGTATCTGTATCTGTATCTGTATCTGTATCTGTATCTGTATCTGTATCTGTATCTGTATCTGTATCTGTATCTGTATCTGTATCTGTATCTGTATCTGTATCTGTATCTGTATCTGTATCTGTATCTGTATCTGTATCTGTATCTGTATCTGTATCTGTATCTGTATCTGTATCTGTATCTGTATCTGTATCTGTATCTGTATCTGTATCTGTATCTGTATCTGTATCTGTATCTGTATCTGTATCTGTATCTGTATCTGTATCTGTATCTGTATCTGTATCTGTATCTGTATCTGTATCTGTATCTGTATCTGTATCTGTATCTGTATCTGTATCTGTATCTGTATCTGTATCTGTATCTGTATCTGTATCTGTATCTGTATCTGTATCTGTATCTGTATCTGTATCTGTATCTGTATCTGTATCTGTATCTGTATCTGTATCTGTATCTGTATCTGTATCTGTATCTGTATCTGTATCTGTATCTGTATCTGTATCTGTATCTGTATCTGTATCTGTATCTGTATCTGTATCTGTATCTGTATCTGTATCTGTATCTGTATCTGTATCTGTATCTGTATCTGTATCTGTATCTGTATCTGTATCTGTATCTGTATCTGTATCTGTATCTGTATCTGTATCTGTATCTGTATCTGTATCTGTATCTGTATCTGTATCTGTATCTGTATCTGTATCTGTATCTGTATCTGTATCTGTATCTGTATCTGTATCTGTATCTGTATCTGTATCTGTATCTGTATCTGTATCTGTATCTGTATCTGTATCTGTATCTGTATCTGTATCTGTATCTGTATCTGTATCTGTATCTGTATCTGTATCTGTATCTGTATCTGTATCTGTATCTGTATCTGTATCTGTATCTGTATCTGTATCTGTATCTGTATCTGTATCTGTATCTGTATCTGTATCTGTATCTGTATCTGTATCTGTATCTGTATCTGTATCTGTATCTGTATCTGTATCTGTATCTGTATCTGTATCTGTATCTGTATCTGTATCTGTATCTGTATCTGTATCTGTATCTGTATCTGTATCTGTATCTGTATCTGTATCTGTATCTGTATCTGTATCTGTATCTGTATCTGTATCTGTATCTGTATCTGTATCTGTATCTGTATCTGTATCTGTATCTGTATCTGTATCTGTATCTGTATCTGTATCTGTATCTGTATCTGTATCTGTATCTGTATCTGTATCTGTATCTGTATCTGTATCTGTATCTGTATCTGTATCTGTATCTGTATCTGTATCTGTATCTGTATCTGTATCTGTATCTGTATCTGTATCTGTATCTGTATCTGTATCTGTATCTGTATCTGTATCTGTATCTGTATCTGTATCTGTATCTGTATCTGTATCTGTATCTGTATCTGTATCTGTATCTGTATCTGTATCTGTATCTGTATCTGTATCTGTATCTGTATCTGTATCTGTATCTGTATCTGTATCTGTATCTGTATCTGTATCTGTATCTGTATCTGTATCTGTATCTGTATCTGTATCTGTATCTGTATCTGTATCTGTATCTGTATCTGTATCTGTATCTGTATCTGTATCTGTATCTGTATCTGTATCTGTATCTGTATCTGTATCTGTATCTGTATCTGTATCTGTATCTGTATCTGTATCTGTATCTGTATCTGTATCTGTATCTGTATCTGTATCTGTATCTGTATCTGTATCTGTATCTGTATCTGTATCTGTATCTGTATCTGTATCTGTATCTGTATCTGTATCTGTATCTGTATCTGTATCTGTATCTGTATCTGTATCTGTATCTGTATCTGTATCTGTATCTGTATCTGTATCTGTATCTGTATCTGTATCTGTATCTGTATCTGTATCTGTATCTGTATCTGTATCTGTATCTGTATCTGTATCTGTATCTGTATCTGTATCTGTATCTGTATCTGTATCTGTATCTGTATCTGTATCTGTATCTGTATCTGTATCTGTATCTGTATCTGTATCTGTATCTGTATCTGTATCTGTATCTGTATCTGTATCTGTATCTGTATCTGTATCTGTATCTGTATCTGTATCTGTATCTGTATCTGTATCTGTATCTGTATCTGTATCTGTATCTGTATCTGTATCTGTATCTGTATCTGTATCTGTATCTGTATCTGTATCTGTATCTGTATCTGTATCTGTATCTGTATCTGTATCTGTATCTGTATCTGTATCTGTATCTGTATCTGTATCTGTATCTGTATCTGTATCTGTATCTGTGTGAGACTTTTAATGAAATGCACTTTTAATTAAAAATATCCTCGCCTGACATCGCTTCCCTTATCGTGTTTCCCTTGCACCTGTCAGGTGAGCTGTCGTGCATTCACGTTTACAACAATAGCTGCTGCAACTGGGTTACCCTTTTATCTCAATCTGGGCTTGCATCTGTATTGTGGCGTGTTAATTAAAATAGTCGATGGTCAGCCTCCGATTTCCAGCCCCATTCAATATATTACAATTAAAATCTAACTGATATTTGTAAAGGATATTGATAAATTGAGATATTTAGAATGCAGCAGCCCATGAAATGGGAAATTTCGATTCATTCCTGCTGCCTTTTCATGCATTGTTTGACTTAATTAATTCTAGTTTTTCGCTCCCACATGAATCCTCTCATATTCAACAGCCTTTCAGCTGATATCTCCCTCCATCTCCCTCTCCATCTCTTTCACTCTCTTACGGCTTATTTCATATTCCATTTTGCATATTTGTTAAGAATGTTGATATGTTGATCCACTTAGTAAGCACTTGGCTCGTATTGTTAGCGCCCCAGAAAATGCAGCGTAAATATTTTACACCCATTGTAATACCACGTAGTTGGAATTAGACAGGGAAGTCTGACCGAGAGTTTGAAGCACTTTTAATAAGCTTATCACTATTTATATCACATCTTATATCTTCTGTTATTCCTTTGTAATTTCATAAATTCTATCTTACTCTCTCTCTCTCTCTCAATCTCTCGCTACATCTCTTTCTCTTCTTATCTTGATCTCTCCATTTCTTTCTCTCCCCCCTCTCTCTCTTATTTATATCTCTCTGTCTTTCGCTTTCTTTCCTTCTCTATCTCGTTGTATCCTTTTCTCCCTATCTCACTCTCTCTCTTTTTTTCTCTCTCTCTCCCTCTCTCATTCTTCATCATTCATTAGAATTCCCACAGTCAGCCAACTCTTGACATGCAATTTACAGGATATTTCACAGTCAGGCCACTGGAGGGCTGGACGGCTGCATTGACAGAGCTGTGCAATGCAAAAAGCTTTTTCATCTAAACGCCCAAGCAGAATGTGAAGCAAACTAAGTCACTTGACGGGTGGTTGGATGCTTTACACGAATCCACACGGATGCTGATGCACTTCTACTCTAGCAGAAGACAGAGTGAAAGAGAGGCAAATACAGAAAGGTACAGTCGGAGAGAGAGAGAGATAGAGAGAGAGAGGTAGGGGAGGTGGGGGAGGCATCTTTGCTGCAGATGCATCTGTCAGCTTTCGCTTGTTAGCAGAAAGTTTTTTTTCTCACTCTACTTTGCTCGCCATTTCTTTTGCAATACCCTGTACTCATTGACTGGTGTGTAGGTAGGGTATATTAGTTTCGGTCCAAAATATAGGTAACATGCAGAAGATGGTTTGACAGCTCAAGCCTACTCTGTGTGTCAGTTTGACGGTCTCGAGAATCACACAATAAACATCGAAGTTGATCATTGGCTTCCAGGGTATTTTCTAGTCGAGCACTCGCCTCGCGTTGACTTCTTTTCGTTTTGGCCACGTTAAAAGCGAGCAGCGTCCTATGAAGAAGACGCATGTGAACGTAGGTTCTGAGTTCCAATCTTTGGCCAGAGAACCTACATTCATCTCTCTCTCTCCCTCCCCTGCCACGCCCCGTTCGTATTCAAGCCCCTGCCCTTTGGCCTAGCAAAGCAATTTTGTGCAAGTGGCTGACATAAAAGCCATATTATATTTGGCTAAGTGTCGCCGACGGCACACACACAAATACAAACACACACCCACACACGACCACGCCCCCATTCAGCAGCAGTCGAGCTATAGTCGGGCTTAAGCGAGAGCAGAATACTCGCTCAAGGTAAAAGACAATCAAATAGATAGATCTAGATCTACCTGTAGATAGATAGATAGATGGATAGATAGATAGATAGATAGATAGATAGATAGATAGATAGATAGACAGATCTAGATATACCTGTAATCTACCAGATAAGAAATAAGAGGAAAGTTTCCAGCTTTTGCTCAACGTGTCCCTTCCCCAATGGACGTATATAGAATAGATCTAGACATGAATGGTTTTCGGTACCGATGGGAAGCGACGAATATATTGAACTGATAGTAAAACGAGTGGAGACAGATAGAGGTAGATAGAAGTGGATACATACAGATAGAGATGAATAGAGGAGGAAAGAAAAGAATAAAGACGAATGATGACGAATGTAGACGCAAAAAGACAAATAGAGGAGGAAAGGAACAGACAAAGATGGATAGAGATGGATACAGACTAATAAAGACGTATGGAGACAAATGCAGACTGATAGAGACGGATAGAGGAAGAAAGAGGCGAGCAAAAATGGATAGAGAAAGTTAGCGAAGGATGCAAATGATACAGGATACAGGCTGATAGAGACGGAAAAGCAGAATAATCGAAGATACAGAAGACGAGACAAACGAACGACGATGAACGGACAAAAGGAAGAACGGGACGAAAGGAAGGGGGGAAAATATGAACAAGCGAGATGATAAACAGACGAGCGGCATTCTCTTCTTCCATCCTTCCAGCAGCAAGAGCAGTGCTCAAAAACCAATATACTCACTTTGCCATTTTGTGCACTTCGTGAACGAGTGCAAAAAAGAAAAACAAAGCAGAAGAAGTTGCGGCAAGCATAAAAAAAAGTTGCCAAAAAAACTATTAAAAATCGCAGCAGAAGTTTTTTGTTTATGTTTTGGGTCGCCTGTGCTCCATTAGCCACGAACGTGCCCAGTCTCTCTCCTGTCCCACTTCCCCTCGCCTCTACTCTCCTCCCCTCTTCCTTGCTCTTTCTGCTGTTTGGCTCTGGACTTAGTTGTGCTTGCGGTTTTTGTTGACGCCCGTCCGTTCACTCTTAAAGCGTTTAATTAAAACTTTGATTGCAGCCATTAGAAAAAATTGTTAAGCTCTGTATGCAGAAATGATCCACAGTCACACACACAGCCACACCCACACTCACACACCCTCACACACACACACACACCAGGCGTCACATGTCACAACCATCAATAGAGCAGTGTGTGTGTGTGCGTGTGAGAGAGAGAGAGAGAGAGAACATAAAGAAAATGTAATTAACGGCAGTTTAGTGTCGGATAAAGCGAATGCCATTGAAACTATAAAATTCAATTGGGCAATAGCAAACAGCTTGCAAAGCACATGGAAGCTTTTAGTCTAAGTCAGCTTTAACTTAACTAATTAATCATTTATATAGACACTATTAAGCGAAGTTCATTATCCCCATCTATGTACCTCTCATCGCACTTTATTTTTGAAGCTGGGTACTATCAAGCACATATATCATATCATCCGTAATATATAGCAAGATCAAATGCAAACATAAATTCGTGGCAAATTGAAAAGTCACTGAGAAATGTTCTCATCTTTAGGGCGCGAATCAACAAGTTGTTTCAGTTGAATCACTCTGGATCTGCTCAACAGATGTTTGCTTCTCACTTTTGGCCTTTGGGCAAAGTTTCATAGCTCTTGAAGTAGTCAGACTTTAATTGCTGAACTATCTATAACTAGCTTTAAAGACTTCAGCTGAAAAGTAGGCAACATGATTGTCTCTCTCTCTCTCTCTCTCTCTCTCTCTCTCTCTCTCTCTCTCTCTCTCTCTCTCTCTCTCGTTCTTCTCGTTCACACTTTGAGAGCAGCTGAAGCAATTATTTAAGAGCTAATTGAAATTTACAGGCGCACAGAGAGAAACAGATGTGAATTAAATGCTTTTAATACTGTTTTAAGCTGTTTATAGTGTTAAACAGATGTGTGTGTGTGTGAGTAAGTGAGTGTATGCGTGTGAGTGTGTGTGATTTGTTTATCTTGCAAATTGCTGTCAGACAACGTCGAGCTTTGGCTTTGGCTTTGCGATTTAGCCGGGCAATTACTGAGCATTAAAATGTCCATTACAGATGGACATGTCAGAGGGAGAGACGCAGAGAAGGGAGAGAGAAACAGAGTGAGACAGACAAAAGCAGAGGGGATATCTGAAATCTGAATCAAAACTGCTGACTAGAAAATACCCCCACCCTCGAGCAGTAAACAAAGAGAGAGAGAGAGAGAGAGAGAGAGAGAGAGAGAGAGAGAGAGAGAGAGAGAGAGAAAGAAAAGGGAAAAGAACCTTAACAACAGACGGAACTAACTTGAGCCAGATTTTTTATATTTATAAGTTATATAGGAAATTAAGATCCAGTTGAGAAAATATCCTTATCCTCGAGCAGCAAGAATAGAGAGGAAAGGAGAGCGAGAGTGTTAGAAATCTAGACCTAGAGCGAGAGAGAGAGCGAGAGAAAGGGAGGGAGAGAAGGAGAACAACAGATGGAACTAACTTGATGTTTGCCTAGATCCTATATAGATACTTATATGTTAAATATCTATACTTTAATCGTCCCATCCACACCTCCTCCTTCAAGAGCAACCAATATCACAACATGCAAGCAGTGACTGTAGAAAGAAAGAAAGAAATAAACGGAAACTGCACCCAGAAATGCTAGATTAATACGCAGAGTGCTTGGCTCTCGACTCTCTCAACTTTTGCACATATTGTTGCAGCAACACCTGACAGCAACAACAACAAGAGCAACAGCAACAACAACGACGACATCAAACAACTGACATTAAATACGTGCAATTTGTGTTAGATAATTGGGCAGGGCGCAAATTAAATTTTGCTCAAGACACGAACCAAGCAGCCGCATGAGAAGCGCAGAGAGGGGCGTAAGCGCGCGCTCGCTCGCGTCATTAAGTATGCTATTAAAAATTTGTGTAATGCCAAGTTAATTGCTAACAACCAGGCGTGTCATGCTCTCCCCCTATCTCCCCCTCTCTCTCTCTCTCTCTCTATCTCTTTCACTCTCCCTTTCTTCCTATCTCCTGCTCACTCTTTTTTTGGCATGTGTGTAATAATTAAGGTAAACAAACACGCCCCTTCGCCCACCCACAAACACACTCACACCTTCGCCCTGTCATGTACAATGCCCAGCGCCATTTGCAGGTGGAAAAATGTTGTGAATTTAGTTACATGCACTGAGCGAAAACATTGAGTGAGTTGTAGAGCGTGATGTGGAAGCCAAAATGTGATAGACGATGATGTGTTTCTATGCATCAATCAATCATCAGTAGAGCAAAGAATCAGTCAATCAATCATCACACCACCAATTAGACACATAATTAGTCAGTCAGTCAATCGACAATCAAACAAATTCAATTAAGCTTTTATAATGAGAAATCAGTCAGCCAATCAATATACAATAGACATGTATGTCACTTCTAGATATAGGCCAATTAATCAATCAATCTTCAATCAAATTTAATCCATTCACTGCTCAGTCAATCACTCAGCCAGTCGACCAGGCAGTCAATCAATCATAACATCAATCAATCAATCAATCAATCAAGTCAATCAGTCGACTTATATAGCTGAATATATGATTTTCACTCAATCAGTCATTAAATAATCTGTCAATCAATCATCAATCAAATGAATGCCTTTGTCTATATACATGCCTACATCAATCAATCAATCAGTCCCAGCTTAGGTATATATACATACAACACCTTAATTTGTTCCTCAAGTACATAAGCAAAACTTCTCACAGTGTAGCTAATATGTGTGCGCACACTTTTGTCGCCGACTGTCGTCGCTCTCATCGTCAACCTTCTTCAGCGTTTCTCGTTGTCGCCGCCATTGGCAGGCCACAATAATGCGCAGTGCTCATTAACGTTATAAAAATAATTGCTGTACACTTACAGACACACATTCGCTTACACACACACACGCACACACACACACACACACACACGCACACACATACATACACGTTGTACACTCATTCACTTAGTGCTGTGAATTACGGGCCATGTGCTAAATTCCAATTAACTTGCCTGTATGTGTATGTGTGTGTGTGTATGTTTGTGCTTATATATATATATGTGTGTGTGTGTATATGTGTGGTATGTGTGCCTGTATATGTGCTTGGCCAAGTAGGTAATCGTCCAAGATGAAAAACGTAGCCGAAAAGCAGCCAAACCGAGGCACAACAATATGCCATTTGATTATGCAAATGTATGCGTGTGTGTGTGTGCGTGTGCGTGAGTGTGCGCGTGCGAGTGTGTGTGTGTCTGTGTGTGTGTGTGCGGCACTTGACTTGTTTAATTTGCATAAGTTGTGTGCTCCTGCTGACGACCAAAAATTATGCAATACATATGTGCAAGCCAGCAGCCGTTCAGTCACACACTCGCTCTCCCTCCCTCTCCCTCCCTCACTCACTCTCTCTCTCTCTTCTTTCCACTCTCCCACATTAGCTGATAAAGAACAGTTTAAGCCTGGACCATCATCAGTTGTTGACTTGACATTTCATTTGCTGTAGCACGTGCAAGTCCTTTAAATATGCCTTCGTCTGGCTTTTATCTAGGCTCAGGCAAAGAGGTCAAAGTCAGTTAATAACCTTGACTTTATTGCCATATAATTTTTAGATGTCTTTCCAACGCTTGCACTTCATATTTCTCTTACTCGTTCCCTCTTACTAGCTGGATCATTCTATCTCTCTCTTTCTACTTTATCTTTCCCTCGATGTGAATCTCACTCGCTGGTTTCATTTGTCGCCAAACCCTTCTTTCCCTCTCTCTTCTTCATATACCCCATTGAAGCTACCCATTGCATATCCTTACAGGGTATAGACTTACTCAACACCTGAGACCTGAGTGCAGCCATGTTTGTCTGGACTGCACATCAGATCTGTCAAAGGCATTCCTCAGACTTGATGCCAACTCAAACGTTGTTCCAATAGATGTTTACTTCTCTTGTTCATAATAAGCTCTCTCTCTCTCTCTCTATATATATCTCTATACCCTCTGCTCAGACTCGAAGCTAAGCAGCTGGACGATGTCTATTCACGTCTATGCGAAGTGTGTGTTTTCTCAATGCATGCAGAGCAGGCCAAGGCTGATGATGCTGCTTCTCCTCTCCCCTCTCCCCTCTCCCCCTTGCCTGTCGCTCTGCTGCTTTGGCAGACACCTTTTCACGAGTCACGTGGCTTTACGTGGCTGTGGCACGTGCTGCAAGTGAAGCAATGTCCCCGTCTACATTTCGCAGGTGAATGTCTCCCGCTGCTCCGACCCCGTCTGTCCCCCTCTGCCCCCCTCCTTCCTGCCAGGTGGGTGTCAGTGACAGCCGTAGGTGGCTCTTGGCGCTCTGTCAATGCGCGTTCGGTTAGTCAAAAGTCGGAATTGGGGAAAAGGGCGTCGCAATGGGGGACACTGCCTCTGCAAGGGCCCCACGTTGAGCATTGGCAATTGGGAAAAGGGAAATGGAAAAAGGGAAAGGGAAAAGTTGTTTTGTTGTTTGCAGTCGCTGGCACGCTTGTGTTGTCCTTGTCAGCTGTGGCTGCCACGCCTCCTTAGCTGTTTCCTCCTTCCTCTTTCCTCCTTCCGCTTTCCCTTGCTGTTTTCTGCTTTTTTTCGGTTGCTCGTCTAATGGCATGTTTTGATTTCGCTCTCAGCAATGCAAACATCATGCGAAGCCAGTCAAAGCAAATGCGATTCGTGTGGCATAACCGCCAGGCATACAGGCACGCACTTCCGCACACACACACACACACACACACACACTCACTGTTGTTACAGCTCTTCCGGCTGCAGCCTTGCCTGGAGCCTCGCCCTCCTGGGCCACACGTGACGCGCGCTTCGCGACTACAATTTGATTTCACGCACTGAATCCTACTTAATATTACTGACTATTATGGCTAACTGCTCATTCAACTAACGGTTCTCCTCTTCTCTCTTCCAGAAATGGCTCTTCTACTGCCTGCCGCACTCACGCGCACTCATCGAGCCAACGACAGCAGCGACAGTCGCCACAATATGCACTCGCACTATCGCGACTCCTACAAACACAATCGGGACCATGAGTGAGTATCGAATAGAAGAAACTATACTGAGGAAAGAAACTATCATTGGGGCTCAACTTATAGAGAGAGCTAGAAGAGAGCAGTAATGCTCTAGTTCATATCTTCATATGTTCGTATCACATCTTCATATCTCCACATATGTTTGTCATATCTTCACATCATTAAATCTCCCTCTCTGTATCTGTTTCTCTTTCTCTGTAAAGGGAACCAGAAGAGAGCAGCTATTGCTGCCACTGTTCATATCTTCGTATCATCATATCTTCGTGTCTTTATATATATTTTTCATATCTTCACATCATTAAGTTTCCCTCTCTGTATCTGTTTCACTTTGAACTGAAGGAACTAGAAGAGAGCAGTGGCTAATATCTTCGTATCATCGTATCTTCGTATCTTTACATCTTCATAGCTTCATATATTCATATGTTCACATCTATATTTTCATATCTGCAACTGTTTCCGTATCTGCATCTTTTTCTGCATCTATATTTAGAGCTAGCTCGCTTGCCTCTGCCATAACTCTCTAGATCTCGCATTCGCTCTGGAGATAAGTTCTTCCAGCTTAAAAATTCAATTCAGGTACTGAGCGTGAAATGATTTTCCGCGACTTGGAGCCTTCTTTTACGCTTGATTTTGTTTAATTTGGCGCCGCGATTCTAGGCGAAAGGTGTGCGCCAAATCGTTTTCCAAAGCCGCTTTTATGGCATTAGGTTAACGGGCAAAACTGGAGAGAAAAATGAGAAATTTCGGTATTAATCCCAAATTTGTTGCTAGCTGTTCGGCTTTTTTATGACTCGCGCGGCATGCAAACAACAATTTCATCTTGTAATGGGAAAAGAGGCGAGCGAGAGAGAGAGCGAGAGAGTGAGAGGGTGAGGGCGAGTGAGAGAGAACATCAGCATAAGCGTCTGCAATAAAAATCCATCATAAAAGGCGCATAAAAATTGTTCGGTATAAAAATCTCCGCCTTGATTTGACGCGCTGTTAATTTTCGTCCTCACGAGCATTTGCCTTGCTTTGTTTTTCTCCGCCTCCATCTGCTATTCAGTTTCCTCCCACTTCTTCCTATTTGCCTGCTCGAGTTGGAAATGGAAATGTTTATGATTCATGCCATTCAGCCACACAGACAGGTTGGCCAGCAATCCTTGACGCTAGCCTTGCCTTTGATGGCTTCTTCAATTGTCCACGGCACAAGCAGCAGAACTAGCTGCAAGCCTGACTTAGAGATACCCTGTACTTTAGATCAAATGAACTGGGTAAGATTCACTGTAATTCTCTTTGTTCTGCTCTTTGGCATACTCAATGGACTTTTTAATTGAAACAACTGCTTAGAATTGTGTTTAATACATTTTTAGACATTCACAGCTTAAAGATACCCTCTAATTTGCGACTACTACTAATTAAGCTTACCTCGCTCCTTCAAGTCGTAAACTTTTTTAGTTTTTGTTAAGTCAAGTTAAGTAAACAGTTTAAGTTTAAGTTAAAAAGATTCACAGCTCCAAGATTCTCTTTAAATGAAGCAAGGTTCACTTCTATTATCGCTCAAACTCCATCTCTCTTAAATACTCTATACAATTATGTATGCCAGATCCTCTATTTATATATATGTGTATACTTCATTTAAAGGCATTCACGACTCAAAGATACCCCTATCTACATCAATATCCATATCTCCCATTCGCTCACTTTCCTTACCACATTTGTTTATTGGAAAGCATCCCAAGATATTCATGACATTACAGCTCAAAGATACCCTATAAAAGATACCCTCTGCATTGGTACAGCACGCAAGCTTCACCATTCACTATGAACTCTGGTTCCATCTCTCTCGTCCCTCCCTCCCTCTCTCTCTCTCTCTCTCTCCCTCTCTCTCTCTCTCTTACTCTGTCTCCTCCGCAATCGTGCAAGTGATGCGGGCAGGGGGCGTGCCTTGCCCACTGCCCACTTCAAATAAGCAAACAGACATCAATCACGTTCCGCATACGCCACGATGTCCGTCTATGTCCAGATGGGCACCTTCAGCTTCTCCTGCTCCTCCTGCTCCTCCTGCTCCTGCTCCTCCTGCTGCTGCTGCTGCTGCTGCCTGTTGCGGTCTGCTCTGCTCTTATCTTCCGCCTCTCTTATGTTTGAGTGCTTCTCGCTGCTCATCAAAAGCCGTTTATTATGCTGCGCTTTACTTTTGTTTGCGAAATTAAATTAAATCCGCAATTTATTATTTTTTATGTCTTTTCCATTTGCTTTCAATTCGAATCTATTTCCACAAAAAGGAACAGAAGAAAAAAAGCGCATGAAACGTGCCAACTTGCACAGCACATCGACAATCCAACTGTACGGCTAAACATATCGATTACTAGTTATCGATAACATATCATGAAAATTAGTCAATAAAAAGTTAATTTGGGGCTTGCTTAAAAAATATCAAATTTAAATTTATTTATTGATTAATCTGAATTTGATAGATACTGTAATATATATGCTATACATACCAATATATATTTATCGATAACCCTTTCAACTTCATCCACATATAATTATGTCCTACAAATTTGTTGAAATAAATTGATAAATGTTTAACAAGCTCTTCGGCTATAAGTTATCGATAGATATCCTTATCGATAAGACTTTCATATGCATCCACATATAACTCGAAGTTTTGTACTTCTAGTCCCCCACAGAGCCAAACATCGATTCGAATTTGCATTCGAATTCGAATTACATATTCGATCAATCAATTTGCACGGCTCAAATGATTCAATTGGGTTCGATAATTGATTCGTTTCGTTTTTATTCTGTGCGAGTGGCAAAAGCTTTTCACTCAGATCACATAAGCATGATGAATGAGTGAATGGAATTCATGAATATTTATTACGCACGACGATAAAAATCGAAATCGAAATCGTATTCATTCACGCGCGCACACACACAAATCAATTCAAACTGAATCATGAGCTCCATCTCGCTCTCGCTCTCTCTCTCTCTTTCTCTCTCTCTCTCTCTTTCTCGCTCGCTCTCTCTTGGCGCACAATTCACTTGTCCAATGATTTGTTAACTAGCGACAAACTTTTATTGCCTCGCTGCTGATAGAAGGAGCTGCTGCTGCTCCACAAAAGGACTGCGGACTGCGGACCGAGGACTGGGGACAGAGGACAGAGGACAAAGGACAAAGGACGAACGGCACAAATTATGAATTATGCGCTCAAATGCTGAGCACCAACAACAGCAACAGCAATGGAACTTGGACAAAGAAAATAAATAAATAAATTACGCAAATAACAAAACAGAAAAACAAAATAAAAAGCGAAGAAGAAGAACCGAAAAGAAACGAGAAAGAGCCAAAAATAACAAGCACACAATCTGAAGCGCAGGCAAAAGGCGACGAGCAAATGCTCTAAGAAATAAAGTAACTCGAAAGTAATTCAAGGGGAACTATGGCTATATATATATTATATATAATATATAAGGCGGCTGGAGTTGAGGCAGTGCTTAACTTATATACTTAACTTCAGACTATAGCTAAAGGCTGCAGCAGAAGAAATTGCAAGAGAAGATGCATGAGAAGAGTGCTAAAGTGGTATGCTCGACTAGCAGATGCCCGTCAAACACATGTCCAGCAGCTGTGACAAACGATGGATTCAAAAACAAAACAAGATATCAGTGGGTTCAAGACAAAGTATATATGAGGCAAAGATTTCTATTGAGAGAATAGGGGAAAGGCTTTGACATACGCCAGTCACAGTCTCACTCCAATCGAAATGGGAAAACTACAAAAGGTCATCCATGTCATCCATTTAAGTGTCACATACTTCTTCACAAATGAGGCATACCCTCTCTCTCTCTCTCTCTTTTCATAGGGTATACAAATAATAATTCGCCACAATTTCATTTACATAATGACAGTGCGAAGCGATTGCCGCAAAAAGAAATTACAAAAGAACGAAACGGTAATACACACGCACCCAGTGCTGCGGGGCTGCACAGAATATGAACCTTTACGGCCACGCCCCCTCTGTCCGCCCCCTTCTTATGAGCTCCAACCACCGGCAAGGGTCCACACTCCCCCGCGACGAATTCACACTTTGTTTTCTGTTTTTTGTAATGTGATAAATTTACAGGACATCAGGGAAATCTGCAGTCGACAGGCCTTTTAAAATATATAATAGAAGCAGACAAGGTCCGCACGGCCAACGTTCCTCTCTGCGACGGCCCATCTCAGTCCAGACCAGACCAGTCCAGACCAGTTCCAATTACAATTACAGTCACAGTCACAGTTACCGTTACCATCATAGCTCGAGTTGAAGCAACCTCAGTACCAAAAAACTCAGAAGGAGGGAAGACTAACAGGTCAACGACTTGTGTTCCAGCTCAAACTGCTCCCGTAAAATAAAGCAGGCCTGCAGCGCCAGTTCAAGTTCCAGTTGTAGATACAGTTTCCATTAAAGTTCTATGAAAGTCACAGTATTAGTTCCAGTTCCAGTTCTAGTGCCACATTCAATTATAGTTCCAGTACCAATTCCAGTTATAATTCCCATTCCAGTAATAGCTCTATGTTCAATTATTGTTCCAGTTTCAGCTATAATTTCCATTCCAGTTCTAGTTCTATATTCAATTATACTTCCAGTTCCAGTTCCAGTTAAAATTGCCATTCCAGTTCTATCTAAAATCATAGTGCAGTTGCCATTTCAGTTCTAGTTCCTATAATCAATTATAGTTCCAGTTCCAGTTATAATTCCCATTCCAGTTCTAGTTCTATATTCAAATATACTTCCAGTTCCAGTTCCAGTTATAATTTCCATTCTAGTTCTAGTTATAGTTCCTGTTCTAGTTCCAGTTCTGATTCCAGTTTTTGTTCCAGTTCCAGTTCCATTTCTAGTTCCCCTTCAATCTGCAATTGCCGTTATTATAATAATTGCTTTGACAATTACAGCAACATTTGCGGCTTCAGTGCCCGTTCCAGTTCCAGTTCTTGTTCCTCTTTCTAGTCTAGATCATCTTAAGCTCACACTACCAGTTCCAATCACAGTTCCACTTATAGTTCCTATCATAGTTTCTGTTTTAGTTATAGCTACTGTTACAGTTCCCTAGCAGTTCCCCGACAGTTCCAGTTCCCTGACAGTTCCCATACCAGTTCCAGTTCCATGCAACATTCTCTACTGCCTCACCTGGTTTTGGATGCGCGGCAACAATAAAACGTTTTAAGCAAAAAATCCCCATGAGGATTAGCTTGAACCGCATAAATTTGCAGGCAAACAGCGAGTGAGACAGAGAAAGAGAGAGATAATAGGTGAGATGGATGGATAGAGGGGGGAGTAGAGAGAGAGACAGAGAGAGAGAGAGAGAGACAGGTTGATTGCCAGCCTTTAAGTCAGCTGGAAATTGAAGACAATGATGCTGCGAATTGACAGATTTTATGATACACACACACATACACCTACACACACACATATATATATACGTGTATTTGTATATATAAGTATATGCTAATTTGCATAGCAGGTGCGTCCTCGCCCCCAAAACAGTTGAATAAAAGCCATAAAAATGCGTAAAAGCTGCTACTTTATTTTCATTAAACAAACGCAGCTGCCCACGTTTTATGCCCAGTTGATCTGTGTATGGGTGTGTGTGTGTGTATGTGTGTGTATCTGTGTGGGTGACTATGCCTCTGTGTGTGTGTGTGTGTGTGTATTGCCTGTGCTTTTGCATACTTTTCAAGGGGCACTCCAAAGTCTGCCTTTCAAATTGAATTATGCACTTAATGCGAAGGACAAGGCGCAGCACACAGAGATAGAATGAGAGAGAGAGAGAGAGAGAGAGAGATAGAGAGGGAGAAACGGAGGAAGGGAGCGAGGATACTTACGCTGAGCTAGAGTTAGAGTAAACGCAGCTTAATGCGTTTTAGAGGCCACACAAAATGGATGAGAATCAACTTTCTAATTAGTTCCTAATGCAGTCGACTAACTTAATTACATTGAATATATGATAATCCAAGTGATATATTTATAATTATATAATATATTCAGATATTATGTACATTATAAATATAGCAGCTGTATGGGGCATGCACGACTAGCAAATACCTAAATACTTATTTTTAGTAATAACAAATAGCGAGTAGAAGAAATAAGTTATATTCTCTTGTTTGCTGCATATTCAAAATATATTCAAGAGTGGGTAATACTAACACATACTCTATAGGGTATTATGAACTAACACCTGATTGTCTCACTCTCTTGATTCAAGCTTAGTTTATAAAGCTTAAAGCTGCTTAGACTTGGACTCTCAACAGCAGCGTAAGCTGAGATGTTTTTGACATCTATTGTTTCTAGTTTTAAACAAGTTCTAAGCAGCAACAGCAACAATCGGTCTTCCTACTCTATATAGTTCAATTTTAAGTTTCAGCCTGAGGCAAGCTGTTTGAAGTCTAGGTTAATCAATTGAAGTCTTATTGCCTGTCTTCCTTTTGCTCTTTAATCGCTCTGTTCTTGCTAGTCCAAGTGCCCTATATTTAATCTACACCTCTCTCTCTGTCTCTCCTTCTCTCTCTTCTCTTTTAAGATATGCCATATCCTTTATAGGCAATAATGCAAAGGAATTTCCATTCATACGCCCCATTGTAGCGCCGTCCCATGCTCTATTTGCAGTTCTAATTTTAGCTGGCAGCCCGAGCAGCCAGCTACACATTGTCACTATCAATTATCGTATATATACATATATTTGTATGCATGCATATTTTATTTGCCAAGCCAAGCGAAAGGACATTGAACTGACTGGCCAGAGACAGGGAGAGGAGATGAGGAGAGGAGGAGGTAGGAGGTAGGAGGGAGGAGGTAGGAGGGAGGAAGGAGGAGTGACAGCTGCAAGCTGAGCCATTTGCCATTTGCATTGCTCAGTCGCTCGAAAGTGTGCAACAAGATTTGCGCGCGCTGCTCAATCATCATTAAAAACTTCCCAACGACGACAAAGCACAAGAAGAAGAAAAAGATGAAGAAGAAGAAGAAAGAGCAGCCTGGCAGGCAGGCAGGCAGGCAGGCATGCCAAAGGACACACAGGAAGGCAGCTAAGCGAAAGCAAAGTCCAGCAAAATCTTCGCCTGCGCCTCTTCCTCTTCCTCCTCCTCCTCCTCCTCCTCCTCCTCCTCCTCCTCCATCTGCATGTGGCCATTCAGGCGGCTCACTCAAGCGCCGCAAAGTGTTTCCTTTGCCAGGACGCGAGTCCAGCGCCAAGTCCCCGGCCAGGACTCGAGGGTCCAGTTCAATCCCACGGCTGCGTTGGACAAAGCTGCTGCCTGCTGCCTGTTGCGCCGCCATTGACTAAATCCAAATTGAGATGTCGCCGCGTCGTTTTTCGTTTCCGGTTTTTGTGTGCGGCTGCAGGAAACACAACAGATAGAGAGAGAGAGAGAGAGAGAGAGAGAGAGAGAGGGGGAGAAAAGGCCAACAGAAGTGGGGAAACACCGCAAGCTGTGAGCCAACTTTGTCAAGCAATTATTTTTAGCAGCTGGAGTAGAGCCAGACCCAGAGCAGGCGAGCAATGGAAAGTGGGCCTACAAATGGGGTATATTAGCTTGGAGTGAAGGTATGCGACACACAGAGATAAGAGAGAGCAGAGAGCAGAGAGCAGAGAGCAAAGGTGAAGATATCTGATAGTCGTTCACGCCCGCCTCGCACAGTCCAAATTGGTTTTTATTTGTGTTTGCCTTTCATATAAACGAGTGCAAATACTTTTTTAAGTGCCTGTGTTACACTCATTGTTGTTGCTCGCTGCTGGCATTGACAGTTGTCGGCGAGTCCTTTGAAGTGGCAAAATATTTGACAAGAAAATGACTTTTTCCTCAGCATATGGAATGAAACGGAATGGAGCGGAACGGAGCGGAACGGAACGGAGCGGAGGCAGTTCGTGCAACTGAAGCCAATTGGCTGAGTGTCGACATTTGACTTGACTAAACACACTCACCGCCTGCCAGACACACGAGGCACGAGTCGCTGCCTCTAAGACACACTCACCTCACACTCCCCTTCACCCTTCGAGTTGGCGCTCTTTCAACTTGTTGCTCGACGCGCTGCCAATGCAATGCTCTGAATAGCTTTGATTTTACATACAGCTATAGCTGGCAATTGTTCACATTATATATGTGGAGTTGTTGTATGAGAAACATGAAAAACGTTAGATCTATATCTAAATTGAATTCTCTAGATTACAGATTACAGAGCTCTCTAGATAAACTCTGTTGGCCAATTAGTTTTTCCCAGCTATAGCTGGCAATTGTTCACATTATATATGTAGAGTTGGGTTAAGAAAGATTTGAAAAATGTTAGATCTATATCTAAATTGAACTCTATAGATCTGTAAAGCTCTCTAGATAAACTCTGTTGACCAATTAGCTTTTCCCAGCTATAGCTGGCAATTGTTCACATTATATATGTGGAGTTGTCATATGAGAAACATGAAAAACGTTATATCTATATCTAAATTAAATTCTCTAGATCTGTAAAGCTCTCTAGATAAACTCTGTTGACCGATTAGTGAGTGTTTCCCCACTATATATGACAATTGTTCACATTATATATGTGGAGTTGGGTTAAGAAAGATATGAAACACATTAGAACTATATCTAAATTGAGCTCTATAGATCTGTAAAACTCACTAATTAGACTCAGTTCTAAGGTCAAGTCTATCAAGCTAATGTAATCAAGAATTGTTCAGGATATATAGCAAGGATTGTTCATAAGCAAAGTCATATCTCAGAGGCTTCTCCCCCGCCCTGCTCCACATACTCAATTCCATGTAAACCTCTGCTCTTTACAAATCGTTTTCGTTCTCTTTCTTCTTCTCCTTCGTCATATTATAATTACAATAACTGTTATTTATGGACCTCTAATATGATATATTTCTCAAAAAAAAAAAAAAGACGGAAAAGTTTCCTTAAGAAATTGCCTAAAAAATGTATTCATCAAGTTCAAGCCTGGAAAAGTCTTTTTATGTCTTATTCTCAGCTTCGACCACTCAATGTTCTTTGGAACCACTGCCACCACCCTCCCCCGCCCCGCAGCCCCTGTCAGCGCCGCCCCCTTGCCACTTGAGTTTAATTATGTTCTGCTGCTGAAGAGTCCTGTGCCATTGCCTTGTTTATTTTTATTGCTTCTGTGCGGCGACGACGACGCCGGAGTTTGCTGCCGTCAAGTTTTTATTTACATGCATTTTCTTACGTGTTTTTGTTTTTGTTTTTGTTTTTGGTTTTCCTTTTTCTTCTTTTTTTTTTTTGGTTTTTTCAATTTACCTTTATGGCCAGCTAGCTGGAGACTGAGGGCGCGCAGGCGACAGGACGCGCAGGACATTGCGTCGCCTAGCTGTGGGCCAAGTTAATTAAGTGCTCAGCTCCAGTGGAGCCGACGTCGGCATGAATTATATTTCTATCAGAGCGGCATTTGCTTTAGGTTTGATTTCAATTGCTTTTCGTTTGTTTTGTGTACCCTGTAGTGATTTGATAATTGGGTAGATTGGTTAGATTGCGGCTATATATGGCAGCAAGAACTAAATCTCTTATACATTGGGATTGCCATTTGAATACTCTTGGCAAAAACAGAGATCTAGAATATTTCCTTTGCTATATTTAGTGACTTACTCTAGGGCACTCATCTATTTTAACATAACTCGAGTACTTTAAGAGCCAGAGCTATCAAAGTTGGAATGCAGCTGCTGCTTAAGTATGTGAGGACTAACAACATTTCCTTTTTTTGGCAGCCCGAATTCCTTGCATTCCTCAGTGTAGCTCAAGTATGATAAGAGCAACACAAATCAACTTTAGCAACTGTATGGCACTTGCCCCTTGATGCATCACTCTAATAGTTCAAGAGCTAGAGATATCAAAAAAGATAAAAATAAAACAATATGATGTTCCCTTCATGTCACTTTGCCCTTTAACTCAGAGCTCCATGCAGAACCATTCATCAGCAGCCACTCTGCTTTGAGCGTATCTTCCAGTTGTTCAATCGCTCAATTGCACATCTCTTTTTTTTTTCTATTTTGCGATTTTGATTTTCGTGGCGTCAATTGTGAATTCGGCTGCCTGGCTAATTTGGCGATTTGCTAATTGAGCCCTCGAGGCTAAGTGGACAAATATCCGCCCAACCGATTTGCCGCCAAGCCATGAGAGGAGCAGCAGCAGCGGCAGCAGCAGCATTTGAGGGCACATTTGAATTTCCGACGCAATTTCCGATGTCAACACCTTGACAGCTGTCAAACACACACACACACACACACACACACACACACACACACACACACTCACACATTTTTAAACACACACTCAGCGCCACTTGACAGTTGACTCTTACCTCTTCTCTCTTTTCCTCTCCCTCTCTGTTTCTCTATCTCTCTCTCTCTCTCTCTCTGTCCCAGTGTTTTTGTGGCGCTGCGTTTTTTGCGTAGCGGAAACGGAAATTGTTAGGCTTAATAGACAGTTCGAATTTCCGGTTGACTAGCGACGCCTTTGAACTGTATAACCTATCTATCTGACTCTCACTCACTCTATCTCTCTCTCTCTTTCGCGCTTCCACATTTTTTTTGCCTACGCACAACTGCACAATAATCCTTATTCTGTAAGTTCTTTTGTCTGCTTCTATCTCCCGCTCTCCCTCTCTCGCCATCTCCCTCTCTCTCTTTCTCTCTCTCACACGCTCGCTGCCTTTACTGATTATTTCCATGTCAAAGTTCATTGTAATGTTAAATACAGCTAATGTCTGTCAATCGTTGAAAAATTCAAATGGAAAATGTTTTAAATTAAAAGTAATCGGTTTTAGGCCTATTGAAAGACACAAAGACATGAACTGAATATGATTAAATGGCATTTGATAGACATTGTGGAGGATTCCAATAAAAACTTTATACTGGCTGAGCCTGCTCATAGCCTCTATCCCTATTAATGGCCAATCAATCTCTCTCATATCTTGCAGATACTGCGTGGAGTTCGAGGTCATCAAGGCTTCCAAGGCCTGCCACAAGCTGCCGCCCTATAACCTAATGCTGGAGGGTAAGTGATTCGGTAGATATCTCTTGTATGCCTTATGGACAATGTACTGCTGCAGGTGATCGCATAACTGTGCGCTGTGACCTCGAGGCGCTGGTGCAGGACAAAGATGCTGAGGCTGGTGTTGGCAAAGCGAGCAACAGAGGCGCAACAACAACAACAACAACTACGACTCACAAGACTCTAATGGCACAGCCATATCTAACAGACGAGGGCGATGAGAACAGCAGCAGCAGCAACAGCAATGACAACGAAGATGATAACGAGGACGAGCAGGAGCAGGAACAGGAGGAGGACGAAGAGGACACCGAGGAGGATGATGCGCAAAATATGCTCGAGTCGGAGGCGGATGGAGATGCGGAAACGGAAGCGGAAGCGGAGGCGGCCAGCCGCGAGAGCTATGGCTACAAGCACCAGAGGCCATCCTCGCATCATCCACGCGCTGCAACGTCCAAGCGCAGCGCCAATGCTGCGGCGCCCATGTTGCCGCCGGCGCTGCAGCCACAACAGCAACAGTTGCTGCTTAACTATCACTGCCGCGGCGAGGGGCTGTCGGGTCGCACGACGCGTTGGAGCGCGTTGCCGGCGCCGTCATGTCGTGGCAAGTGGCTGCGCTTGACCATCGGCCCACCCAAGAAATGCAACCATGCGCAATTCATATTCGTTTAAGCAGCTGCTACAGCAAGAGCAGTAATCGCAGCCATCCAATGCAATAATTGGATTGGATAAATATTACCTTTTTTTTTTGATCTGATCGAGGACGTCAATATATATGTGTAGGGTATACGCGTAGTCTATGTAGCGAGTTCATCAAACCCAAATATCGATCCCACAGCCCATACCTATCCCTCTAATTCCCATTGGGTAATTAACATACAAAGATAACGGTTTGCACACTCTTCAACTCCGCCATCTTTGCAAGCACAGCAGACGCTTGTCTAAACTTCTTCATTGCTCTACTCTTACTGCAATACAACAGTGCAAAAGCAAAGTCTTCCCTTTCTTTTCGATCACACTTTCAATTGGTCAACGGCCATTAAAGCACACTTCCCTCGTGATGGGCTACCTTAACTGCTGATCAATGGTGTTGCGCACTGGTCATCATCACCTTTCAAGGCCAATAATATTTACTCGTAGACAAAAATATTTATAATAAAAAATACGTAAATTGCGCATAATTTCAAAAGTATTTAGTAGGAAGTTTGCATACAATAACAATAGAAAAGGGTATCTATGTTTCGACAAGCCTAAATATTTGTAGCTAGCTGCTGACTTCCAGCCTCAAAGAACAAGCAATAACACACTTGCACTATCTGTCTCTTTTCTTTGCATGGCGTTCACCTTGACTCGACGACGATCAAAACGGAGGCCGAAAAAAGAACCGTTATCTACTCGCAGTGTTGCTCCTGTGTTGTTTTGGTTTGCTCTGACCAATGGCGTTGACTGCAAAGCAAATTTGAGTAACGGCAGCTTAGAATTTAGCTGCATTGCCCGAATACCCAATGGGACTATGCCTTAGTTGTTGCTGCACGCACGACAGAGAATGAGTAACGGAACAATTGCACTGTTTGTCTCGTTTCTTTGTATTCATATCATATCCAAGCATCATATCGCACGGCAGCTGTCCACAGCAACCACAAGCAACCCACACCACACCGCCCACCCCCACCCCTAACTCACGCACACAATGAGAGAAGAACTCGCATATAAGTGTTTAAACTTTAAGACAGTTAATTAAGAATTGAAATACAGTGAATGTGTATTTTTTTTGTCTCCACATACCCCACGCTCCCCATCTCTTTCTCTCTTTCAATAGATCATGCATAATCGATAGCTGAACAAAATAATATATAGAAAGAAAATAACACGACATATTCGGAATGCCGAATTTAAATACCCTTGCAGCAAACTACTCTAACGAGTTCTCCCTGTGGAATATATATAATAACGCAGTTATAGTTCCATTTTAGTAGTCTGATCGGAATCACAGTTTTTTCCCTTACTTAAAAAGAAATGTCTGCAAGGCTATAAAGCGTGAGAGGTCAGTAGAAGTGCGCTGTAAGTGAAACGTTCATCCCGGCGAGTTCCTACTGTACCCCAAGTTGTAAATAGATCATTTACTCAGACTCTGGTGTCTGGGAAATTTCAGCGGCAACTGAACAACAACTGATCGATAAGTCTTAACCAAGAACGAGAGATATAACTAACTAACGATATATACCAATAAATATAATTATATTAGCAACCAGCTCCCATGATCTACCGATATACATATATATAGATGTATCTATGTACTATCACTAAAGAAACTACCAAACGCAGGCAAGGGCTCGAATCCAAACTTCGCATGATCAAAAAAGAAAAACAAGTTCAATATAGATTCCCTCACTATGCTATGCTAAATACAATATGAATAAACTGAAAAACAAAAAAACAAAAAAAACAAAAAAAAAAAAAGAAATTCTAGACAGCGCAATTAGAGCCTGTCTAAAGTCAATGTTTTCTCTAAAGCCCCAAACTCCACTTCCAGCTAGACGTAAGCGCTATAAAAACTTCCCAATAATACGAATTACATACAGTCATAAATGTGAAAAATTGTAGTGTATGTGACGCTGTCAAACTAGATACTATATACATATATAAAAACAAATATATATATGTGGATTACATAAACTTACTTCAACACTCATCCATGTACGAGTTTATCATGCCTATTCATTAACTTACAACAACAACACATATACACACGTACACTTACACCAGCCTGCAAAACTAAGAATATCAATTTGAAGGGCTGCAAACATTTATTGGGCTTGATATAGATATACAGCTATGTTATATTCAAATTCAGTTTGGGGTACTCTATGTATTTTTCAATCTCAGATCTTTAAAATCTCTTTTTGAATCAAAACTTGACATGACATGAATAAGAAGCTATGTTTTTTCGTATCTTTCTTTCTTATTTTAAGCCCAATCCCAACATTTATAGTATAGAAATATTGAAGAATCAAGGCATTGATATCTGAAATTGTTTTATGTGTCTAGATATCTTTCGTTTCTATATCCACATTATCGCCCTTCCTTATCTTCCTGGCGATAAGTCAAAAGTTTAAGTGCTTGCAGCGGCTTCAAATAGATTCCACACACACACACACACACACAAACATACACACACACACATATAGAGAGATATATATCAAAGAAAACAGACACAAAAACAGAAAGAAAAAAAACTTTTAAAAAAATTTAAAAAAATTTCCAAACAAAAAAAAAAGAATAATAAAATAAACTTTAAGGCACATACGAAAAAAAAGAAGAAATATACAAAATTTGAAAATGAATATTCTAATAATATATATATCTATATATATATGAAAATAATAATGATAAAATTGCGCATTCACAATAAAAAGAACAAAAACATTATTTTAAAAAACAAACAAAAAACTTTAAGCAGCGACTGGGGCCGAAACAGAGGAACAAACTAATTTGTTTGACTGGTTTCGGATGGACTGGGAGGGGCTGGGTGGCAACATCTTTTTGGGGCGTGGCAGCGCACAGCTGATTTTGGATCGTTACCGTTTGACCCAATTGCGCAGGTGCGCTGAGAGCTGAGAGCTGAGCGAGCTGTAAGCAAATGCCACTTGCCGGTTTTTCAAATTTCTCCCAAAGCAGAGAGAGAGAAAGAAAGAGGGAGAGAGCGAGAGAGAGTTTACAAGTTGAAGCTTTCAATTTCGGACTAGTCAAAGTCGGAGCTGAAATTGATTAGTCGCTAAGCAGACGCAAGCCAAGACGGACGTGGAAGGCAATTTGGATTAAGATTCGGCTAAGGAACACATTACCGTTAGCCATAAATATATATACATATATATATATAGAGATATTGTGTGGTGCGTATGCCAATGATTCATCAAGAAATCAGTCTGGCTGTCTGTCAGGTCTCGGTCTTTAGACCTAACTGTTCTTATTGTTGTTGTGGCTGTTGGCCACGAAGAAAGTTGTTTTGGAACATGTTAATTGTCTTTGGTGCGGCAACTGTTTATAGCAGTTGACTCTGTGCAACTCAAGCGGGATTTCTTTTTCTTTCATCTAAATGAAACGAACTTTGTTTGTTCTTAAAGCAACTACAGATAAGGTTCAAGTCAGATCAAAGAGAAAATGTCGTTTCGGAGCTGCCTTGAAGTGAATTCAGTTGACAGACAGCAATAACAACATGAGAAAGGTCAATATGGGTGGACGAGTATATACTGGTCTACAGGTGTATAAACAGAAGATATACATTGACATTTCAAGAAGTATCTGGAAATTATTTGACAAGTTGATTCGGTAGACATTCGGAGTAAGTTCGGAATAAATTCGGAGTAAAGTAAAATTCAGAGCTGCGCATTTAGAGTAAGTTTTGAGTAAATTTAATTTTTGTTGTGAATTAGGAGTAAGCTTAAACTAAAATGCAAGTAAGTTCGGAGTATACTCAGAGTTAAATTAGGAAACAATTCAGACGTTCAGCTGTGCTCATGAAAATAGTAGTGAAAATGAGTACTATTTCGGATTAAGATTTAAGTGAATTTCGGAGTAGGAGCAAAACAAAACAAGCAATTAGAGTTCCAGTGAAAAAATTAGTTAAAATTCGGAGTCAAAGTAAATTTTAAGTTTTGGCTTAGCTTAATCTACTTGTAGTCAATTCTAAAATATAAGGCAACTATTCGGAGTATATTCGGTGTAAGGAACATATCGCATATGAAAAGAGTTCCACGACACAGTTTTCCGAATGACCTCAATTAGGACTGATCGCAGCCATACACAAATGGCCGAGTCGGAAGGATCGCCGCTGGCGCTGCTGCTGCTGCTGATGGCCAACAGCCTGGGCGGCGGCGAGGCGCTGAGGCGTAACTTTGATGCGCGCCAGACGAGCGTCAACTCGAACATTCCGCTGTGGAAGCAACGCGTAAGTAGAGCCAAGGCGCTCAGCCTGTCAGCCAGACTAAATCAGCAGATCCATTGGCACAGGCCTGCGAGAAGTCGCCCAAGTACCAGCTGAACTCGCACTACAGCTGCGACGAGAAGGGGGACGTGAAGTGCCTGCCCGGCTGGCAGGGCGATCTGTGCCAGGTGCCGATGTGTCGGCGTGGCTGTGATCCGATGAATGGTAAGTGAGAGAGCTCCCATCGGGTATCAGCTCGATCTCAAAACCTGTTTGCTCCACAGGCTACTGCCAGCGGCCGGGCGAGTGCCGCTGCCGCATCGGCTACACCGGCGAGCAGTGCGACAAGTGCATCCCGCTGCCCGGCTGCCAGCACGGCACCTGCAAGAAGCCCTTCGAGTGCGTCTGCAAGCCCGGCTGGGATGGACTCTTCTGCACAGAGCGTGAGTGCCACTGTTCCACTTACCAGATTGATAAATCCATTCCCTCACTACATCCGCTTCACTTGCAGCCAGCTGCCGCAGCGGCTGCCACAGCACGCGCGGCTACTGCGAGGCGCCCGGCGAGTGCCGCTGCCGCATCGGCTGGGGGGGACGCACCTGCAGCGACTGTGCCACAATGCCTGGCTGCCAGCACGGCACCTGCAACAAGCCGCTCGAGTGCAACTGCGAGCCCGGCTACACGGGTCTGCTTTGCCAGACAGGTGAGTGGGCGACAGACAGGCAAAGACTCTCCCTTTAAGACACTCATCATCTTGCTCTTGTCATCTTCCAGCGTTGTGCGCCTCGGACTGCAGCAAGCAGCACGGCTACTGCCGCAAGCCTGGCGAGTGTCGGTAAGTTGAATTCGAAATTCGGAATAGGTTCGGAGTGAATTAGCTATAAATGAGTGAATGAGAATAATGAATAAATTCGGAGCTGGAGAATTCTTCTAAATTCGGAGTGAATTAGCTATAAATGGGTGAATGAGAATTGCATTTTGACTAAATTCGCATAAATTTGGAGTAATAAATAGAGCCGCTATTAATGCGACGCCATTATCGAATTGAATCCATTCACAATTAATTTTTACCAACCAACTTCGATACACAGCATTTCGATAATGGCGCCGAGCAGATAACGGCTTTGATTTCATTCTCCCTTGTGATCCTCTTCGAGTGATAGCAACGCACATGCAAAAAAGAGAGACAGATATAGTGCAACTACTTTCCCTGCACTAGCTGCATGCCTATTAATAGCTCATTGCCTATGGCCGCCTGTAAGTGAAAACCGCAATGGGAAAGAAGAAGACGTTAGAGCTTTGCAATTGGCTAGGCCAATTAGCATGTTGAGTTTGCAAAGATGGCGACTTTGCTTGTCCGCCATATCTATATATTTGAATCACAAAGTGACTTTAATTTCTTTGTACCAGCTGCAAGGTGGGCTGGACTGGCTCGCAGTGCGACAAGTGTTTCCCGTATCCTGGCTGCGTGAACGGCGACTGCGATGCACCCTGGGAGTGCAACTGTCGACCCGGCTGGGGCGGCATGCTCTGCGACGAAAGTAAATAACATTTATATTCGATATTCACATGTGATATTAGTTACTGACTGCATTATTTGTGCCACAGAGTTGACCTACTGCCTGGACCATCCAAAGACTTGCGAAAATGACGGCAAGTGCATATCGCTGAGCCGCGAGGACGGCAGCTATCGCTGCCAGTGCCGGCAGGGCTATCTGGGCAAGAACTGCGAGATACTCGATGAGTTTCTGTTGACCTCGGTGGCCCCGCCGCGCATTACACCGCCGTCGCCAACCAAGCTCGAAATGGAAGTGGAGCTGGCCGCAGCTGTGCCTGATGATGGCAGCAAACTAGAGCAGCCAACAGCAACGACAACAACAACAGCAGCAACAACAACAGGCAAACCAACGACAACAAGGAGCACAACAATGTTGCCAGACATTGGATTAAACGAGACCGCAGCAACGACAGCAAGAACAACGACAACGACATTGGGGCTGGGCACACGTGTTGCCAACCACAATGCGTCTAATGAAGCGTTAAGCTATGGCTATGCAGCTGCTGATGAGGCGACAACAACGAGGCGTCCCACAGCAACAACAACAGCAGCAACAGCAGCAACAGCAGCAGCCAAGGCGACAGCAACTATGACAGTAAACGAAGCTAGCAACAATGCAACAAGTGGGTCACAGTTCAGCGCACACAAGCAACAGCAGGCGGAGGACGATGAAGAGGATGAGGAGGATGATGAGGAGGACGAGGAGGAGGAGGACGAGGATGAGGACGATTATGATGAGGAGGACGATGACAACGATCAAATTATACCAAATATTATTTGAGAAATATGCTTTTGTTTTCATAGATATATCATTACATATATGTATATTCATATATATATATGTATATACATGTATGTTACACATATTGTATGTATTTAGCTAATAAATTATTTATTTTACTTTTAAATGGCAGAGCAATCTTTACTGATTAGGTTTACTCCAGATATGTCAGCTCTATTTGGGTAATGCTCGTCCAGCAAATACCATGCTATCAATTTAGACTGCTTCATATATATGCACCATGCGTCATCTATTGGACACTCTAAGCATCCATTTCTCATGTTCTACCCACAGTTCCTGTACAAGGATAAATATGTGCCCATATAGCATAACTATACACTTCATCAATATACCCTTTTACCCAATTGGCGCATGGTATATACATATGTTTATAGCTCAAGTCTTAAGAGTAAATCAGAAATAAAGAAAACATATTTGCATATATATGATATATGGTTTGCATAGAATTTCATTTATTAATCTAAACAATGAATTTCGCTTAACAAATTTTCAAAAAAAAAAAAAATCGATTTATATATATTTATTTTTATATATATTGTAGATTCTTAATTTTAGCATTTGAAATAATTGTGCTGGAAATACGAAAAATTGTGTGAAAACAGCAGGAAAAGAAGGGAAAATACTTGAATTGCGATTGCACATTGTTGCTTAAGATTAGGACACAAATCGTTCAGATATGCAAGGAAATGGATAATGGAATATGGCTAGGACAGATCCTGCTCCCATATATTTATATATATATATAGATATAGGTAGAGGTATAGGCATAGGTATAGGTAGAGGCGTAGGGCATACTTAACAATGATTAAAAAAAAATTGTGGACTTTATTTTAATAATAATCAAGATATATATAGATATATATATATATTCGTAATATTCGTTGCATTCTAGTTGAGCTCCCGCTTGTCGCGTTGACTGATCTGTGCCATGGTTATATATTGACGCACCAGCCGTGAGATCTCGTGCGCCTGCTCCGTCTGCACTCGTATAACACGCTGCTGCATCAAATTGCCAACCTTCATATCCAGAAAGAGGGCGCCATCCTCCGAGCGAACCTGAAAAGTAGACAGAGAGAAGGAGAGTTGAGTACCTGATATTTATAGATAGCTCGATAGATAGATAGACCAATATATAGCAGAGATAGCTACACTGATAAATCTATAGATAAATAAACAGATGGATAGATGGATAGATGGATGAACAAATAGATGGATAGATTGATCCATCAGTAGATAGACAATATGACTGATAGATAAACAGACCATATACATTAACATATGGATAAATCGACTGATGTATGACTAGATTGATATAGCGATAGATAGACATATAGATAGATCGATAGACATGGATATATTGATAGGTTGGCAAAACCACCAAAAGATGGACCAATTGAGAGAAAGACAGATAGATCTGTAGATCAATCTATCTATAAAGAGAATGACTGATACAGCAACAGCTAAATATATCGATAGATGGATCTATTGATAGATAAGCAAATCAATATATTGATAGATAAGAAGTTCGATATGATATATCGATCAGTAGGCTAATAGATAGACAGTTAAGTATAAGTATAAGTATACCTATGAAAGAGAGATTGATCATAAGATAGAGAGAGAGAGAGAAATAGAGATACATCTTTTAAGCTGATATATGCATATATAGGTATAGATGATATATACACAAATAGTTAATCCAGTGTTTACCTTGCGCGTCGATATGACTTCCATGAAGCTCCAGTGCTGCAGGGTCTCGTGTGTGTTTGGATCCAAGAATAGCACTCCGCGTCTATTCAAGGCCAATATCAGATCTCGCCACATGGGACTGTGATTGTCCTCGACATGGGGCCCCGCCTCCTCGGCCCAGATGCGTTTCACCGCAAAGAAACTGCTGCCGAACAGCGGCCAGGTGGCGAGCACGTTTAGAAACTGGGCCTTCACCTGCCCCGGGCTGAGATTGGCGACTTGGGGCCAAGCGGACTGCACCAGTCCGACCCACTGGGCCGGTCGAATTTCACGTATGCCCAACGCTGGCTTGGGCAACAGAAACTTGATCTCCTTCATGGCTGGCACATGGCTCAGGTCGGCGGCGCGGTGGAGCAGCGCAGCGATGCGCGCCATGTCGCGCACCATCTCCGGCATCGGCACCCCGTTGCCGGGCAGCTCGAGCAGCAGACCCTCGAGATAGTCGGGCGCCACCTGGTTGAAGAGCACCTCCACATAGAGCGGCATTGGCGCCGGCTCGCGCTTCAGCGCAAAGTGCCAGACGCTGCGGCAGAATATCAAATAGAATGGCTGACCGGACTTTAGCAGCTCGGTGGTCACGTCCAGTATGTACTCGTCGGCGGCCAGGGGCATGGTGAAGGCGTCGCCTTGCACGATGCAGTACAGCGAGAACTCCTGCTGCTCGGCCTCTGACTCAACGCCCAGCAGAGCGCACAGCTCGGCGATGACGTCGGCCACCACAGTGGAGCAGCGAGTGTTGACCACACGTTCGGCACCGCCGGGCAGACGGTAGATCTGTCTGCGCGCCGAGCGTCCGGCCGAGACGGCTGTCACCTCCTCCACGCTGGGCACATTTTTGCGACCGCCACAGCGAGCCGTCTTGCGCAGATTGGTGAGGCAGACGGCGGCGGTGCCATGGCACGAGCGACGCCGATCGGAGGCGGCTGATGTCAAATGCTCCATCAGATACGGACGCAGCGCGTCCGAGCAGCCGAAGTAGGCGGCCAAGATGCTCAACAGGCGCCACGCACGCTGCGAGCTGTCCGGGCAGGGCGAGCGATTCGCTGTCGTCTGCTTCATCAGCTGGCAGTAGACCTCGTCCCGCAGTGCCAAATACTTGTGACAATGCTGAAAGCACAAAGAGATTAATCCGACTGAAATGACTAGTCATAGTTCAAGTGGCCTACCATCAAAACGGTGTAGACACATTTCACCTCGGTGAGCTCTGGATCGAGCGGAATGTCGCCGCAGTAGCGCAATATGCAATCGAAACACTCCAGCGCCAGTGGCGCCAAATCGTTGGGCAGACGCAGCAGGGGCAGGCGTATGGCGTGGCCTTGCCACTTGACCAGCTCCGCATAGGAGCGGTTCGCAGCCGACGACGATTGATGCCGTTCATGATGGCGATCGGCATCGCGTAATTGACTGTGGAGTGAGAGGGAGAGCAAGCGACATAAGTAATTGGTTAATGTGATATTCAAAATGGAGTTTCAGCTATAAACTATAAATACTTCATGCTCCGCCATCTTCGCACAAGCACAACTGCTACAACTTAATCTACTCTAACGGCACTTCTATGTCTTCTGCATAGTTGTTGTTATTGCCATTAATCCAATTACTTCATGTTTGCCATCTTTGCAAACGCAAGCAGCCATTTGCCGAGACTCCTTACGCGTTTGTTGTTGTTTCTTCTCGCTTGCAATATGCAAGCAGCCATTAGAGTACCCTCTTTCAAAAAGAGAGTGTATTAACTTTGTCAATCAATTTGATTACAACAGACAATTTTCTTTATATACTATCATATTATTAAAGCATTATGTAAAGCAAAATTAATTAGATATTGAGTCAAGAACTCATTGCACTACAGTTTCAAAATAATTTCTACATACATCGTATACCGACAATCGACAGAAAGGGTATCTGTGCTTCGACATGTCTTGTGGTAAGAAACTTTTCTGGCTGCTGGCGCGCAATAAAACAGCTGCACTCACTATCTGTCTCATTTCTTTGCATGTTATGTGCCATGTCTCGGAATAAGAGGATCAAAAGAGAGGACGCAAACGACACCGTTATCTATGCACGCTGTTGTTGTCTTGCAATTGCTTTTAGTTTTGTTGTTATTGTTTTCAATTGTAAATGGATTTGAGTCTTTGCATTTGACTTTGTAAAGCAATTTTAAGCATGGAAGATATTGTAACGGTAATCAGCGCGAGCAGAAACATTCAAATACGCACGACAGAGACAGTGCATGTGACTAGCCATGACTGGCTGAGGATCAACAGAGAGGCCAATAGTTAATCAGTTATCTATGCAAACTGTTATTACAGCGTTGTTATTACTTTCTATGGCAAATGGTGCTGTTTTTTTTTTTTTATTTTGACAAAACAAGTTTAGCTAATAATAATTTAATAAATATTACGCTAATCAAAAATGGCTGCACTTACTCGTTGCGGAAGTGCTGCATGGCGAACTGCAGCAGCGAGTACTTGGTAACGGATGGAGGCGTGCCGCTGCCGTTGAGCTCCTCCTGCAGCATATAGTTGCCATCCAAATCATGATGCGATGCCTGCTGCAAATGCTGCTGTTGTTGCTGTTGCTGTTGTTGCTGATGTTGCTGTTGTTGTTGTTGCTGGTGGCCATTGGTCAGGGAGTTGGGCTGCTGGCCGGCATTCGACTTGCGTGCCGAATGCAGATAGCTTTGCTGCTTCATGAACCGCTGCTGATCTGCCAGCTGCTGCTGCTGCTGCTGTTGTTGCTGCTGTTGGTGCTCCTCGACAGCATCGTCCAGCTGTTGTTGCTGCTGCTGCTGCTGTTGATGGTGCAGCTCCGCTTGCTGTTGCTGCTGCTCGTCCTGGCCATTGGAGTGGGCGTGCTCGTTACGCCCAGCCTGTCGGGCTTCCAGACGCTCCAGCGGCACGTTCAGCGTTTGCGCAGCGGCGCGAGCTCCCGACGACAAAGTCGACGCCTTCGATTGTGACTGTGGGGGCAGAAGAAGAAGCAATAGATATATATGAGAAGTGCAACAATGAATTTGTTAATTGTCTGCGCCGCTGTCTAAAGTCAAGTCAACGGCTTGTGAAAGTTGCTGGGCGCCTTTTTGGCCAACGAAACACTTGACCAGCTAACCGGTCGCCCAGCCAAGCGCCAAGCGCCAAGCGGCAAGCCGGTTTGAATGATGTGTATGCAGTAAAAATATATAATATCATATAGTTGTTAGTACACAGTGAAAGCTCGCTAGAGCGAACACATATATTAAATGCGCAAAAAAGTTTTGGGCATATTAGTTTTAAACCAGACTAAGAGAAAAGACAAAACACAAAAGTCAGCATTAAGAACTTCTTAAAAATGTATTCTAAATACATTTTATTAACTGTGCATCAATAGAGTGTTCACTGTAAGCGCCTATATGTGCTTTAGTTGATCATTTGGTTGATGAAAGACCATCAAAATTGGATCAGAATTTATCAAACATCAAATGTTCATCAGTGGAGCTTTCACTGTACTGTATACACAGTTAGCTGCGTTTTGTTTTTTGGCAACGAAAGTGCGCTTTTTCACTTTTATTGCCAAATGCATTTGCTTTCCTTTCCATTCCACATAACACCCACACACTAAGTAACCGGGGGGATCTTCCCCCCGCAACCGCCTCTGCCACGCCCCCGTCTTGGCCAACTGTTGCATTTGAAGACACCCAGAGGCAAAAGAAAATCCATTGCACACGCTCAAAAGCGCATGAGCAACAACAACAACAACAACAACAGCAAACAAACCAAATTGGAAGTGAGTAAAAGTTGTTGTTGTTTGTTGTTTATGAAAGCGGAAATCTTTCACCGATCAATCATGTTTCAAGTTTGGCTCAGTCAAACAGTAATTAATTATACAATTTCAATTTCAATTGCGAATTTTCAACACTGATAAGCAACAAGTGACCATGGAGAACAGGTGGATGCAAACACGGATAGTAAAAAAAAACAAACAAACTGTGAAGAGTAGTTGAGAGGTGAGTGAAGTCATCATAGTTGTTGTCTAAGCATTGAGTGACCATGGAGGACGTGTGAATATGTGAATGAGTAAGCTGAAGCAGCACAAAATTATCAAGTGACCATAGAGGGCATGAAACCAAAGGAGCTAAAAGACACTAATGAAGTGACCATGGAGGACAAGCTGAGGAACCGAGCAGAGGAAGTGCTAAGCACTAAAAGTACCCATTGAGGACTAGAAAAGGAAATGAGAGAGGAAAAAAAGCCAAAGTGAGCAAAGAGATGAGTTAAAGTAAACGAGAAGTAGCGGACACTAGGAACTAGAGTAGAGCAAGATAGAAGCAGAAGAGCAGATTAGGAAGAGAAAAGGAAGGAAGGAGAACAGGAAAAGAAGAGGAAGGAAGGACAAGAATGTGAAGCAAACAGGAAAGATGGAAGGGAGGATAAGAGCAGAACTAGAACAGAGGAGAAAAATGAGAGAGAAAAATAGAACAGAACTTTAAAAAGATCAAGCTTCTAGATAACATGAATGATGCGGCAGACAGGCAAATGTAGACAGTTAGCTAGATAAATGATGTGACAGAGAAGTGTAGCAAAAGACAAGTTATTGGAGGCTGCATTGACAGAGAGAGACACACAGAGAGACGGACAGACAGACAGATAGACATTGAGTGCAACTTCGAATTCTTTTTACAATTTCCCGTGGGTTTTTATCGCTGTGCCAAATACTAAAGCAGAAGCTGGCAAACGAGCAGTCAATAAAAACAACAACAACAAAAAGCAGTAAAACAAACAAATGGATCGCGAGCAAAACGCGCAAGTGGAGGCTGGATCTAGTTTATATATATATGTATATATACGAGTACAGACAGATATATATATATTCGTGCTGTTCCCATATTTAGAACCGGGCACGTAACTGGGTCACATGACTACTGCGTTTCGAAGGGGTCGCTCGGATGGGCGTGGCTCTGCTCCAGTTGCTGCCAAACGCGAATTCAATTCAATAGAAAAGCGAGCGAGCCAGCGCGAAAAGCCAAGAAGAGAAAAATAAACTTTAAGAATACGAAGAAAAACTATTTGAAAACTTTAATTTTAAATATGCTTTTAAAAAGGGAGGAGAAGAAGGAAAAGGAGCAGGAGAAAAAAGAAATGAAAGACAATTATAGGATAAAAACGAAAGAGGAGAAGAAGAAGAGGTATAAGTTTGTGATGATAGGAGGAGAATATAACTACAGGAAAGGAGAAAAGGGCAATGGGTAAAGTATGTGAAAAGAAAAGAGTAGAGAATGAAGAGAAAGGTGAAGAGAACATTAGGGAAGTAGAGAAGAAGGGAGAAAAGGTAGAAGAGCACGAAAAAAGGAGGATGAGAGAAGAAAGTAGTATAGGAGAATAGGAAAGAACGGAAAATATGTAAAGAGAAGAGGAGAAGAAAAGAATAAAAAAGTAAGAGAGAATCTACGAGAGGATAGGCGAATAAGGAAATAACCGAAAATGAGAATGGGAAAGGAATGGAAAAGTAGCGGAGCATACGAATATATAAGGAAAGGATATAAGGAAAGGAGTAGAAAATAATAGGCGACAAGAGGAAGATTAGTGTATATTAGAATGCACGGCAAGAGAAGAAGAGAAAGGTAGAGAGAGGAGAGAGGAAAAGATAGGTGAGGCCAAGCAAACTTTCTTTTTGGCATTTACTGTTTAAAACGTAATTTTTATTTGTATTTTGCTCGAGTTAATTAAAAAAAAAAAACAATTTGAAATTAATGCGCAACAGCTGTGGCAAAAGTAGTAGAAGAAGAAGAAGACGACGACGACGACGACGGCGAGGCAGACAATGAAGAAGAGGCACAGCTGGAGTCGTGGCTAAAGTATCTTTAAGATGCAATTAAACCCCATTTACCATACGTAGAACAAAAGAAGCGACGCGACCCGGCCGACAATAATCAGCGAAAGAAATGAAGAAGAAGAGAGAAATGACGACGCACGAAATGTAATTAAATTATTGAAATCAAATTACAGTTAAATAATAAGCAGCAGCAACAGCAACAGCTGCTACTGCTACTGCGAGTGCGAGTGCTGCTGCTGCTGCTGCTTCTTCTTCTCGTTCACGTTTCGAGTGGCACGTAAAAGTATCTTGGCATCTGGTAAATGTATCTTTTGTATCTCTGTGCATCTTAGTGGGTCAACGGTTTATTTCGACTTCTGCTTCGTATGTAGTTTAACGAGTGCTCAAATTCTAGCTACCGCTTTAGCTGCTTCTTCTTTTTTGGCACTTAAACAACCCCTCGATTCGAAGCGTAGCATCCGATGCGCTTCAGATGCCGCCAGATGATCCCACAAAACACAAAACAGAACACAGAAAGTCCAAGCTGGCTAAAATATGCCACAAATATTTGTGCTGAATACTGTTGGGCTGGCAAATCAGCGTTGACTATCGATATATATCGATATGTAAGAAATGGAAACCAAATATTAATAATATATCATCAACATCTTAAGTTACTTCCAGCTTTACTTTCGGTTTCTGCAGGCACACCTAAAGTTCAACTGGGCCTAATAAGAAAGTGAATACATATACATAAATCTATAAATATATATCGATAGATATACATACATACATATATGTGTGTATATATAGATGAAATGTACTTTGTATTGGGCACACTTGAAAAATGTTTTAGAGCCCAGCAGCTGAACCAATGCCAACTGTCGCCGTCTGTTGTATAATCGACACCTTTGAACGCGCAGCTCTCCAAAGAGAAGATGAATATGCTGAAGATGCTGTTGCTGTTGCTGTTGCTGTAGCTGTGGCTGTAACTGCAGCACAGTCAGATGATGTAAGCATATGGTTCAGTTGGGTCGCCGGCCCTCTGTTTGCTAATAATGCGATTATGCGTTGATTAACTTAACCGTTAGCCCCGACACTCGCCGCCAAACTGTAAAGAGCTCTCTTCTTTTCTCTTCTTTTCGAGCTTTCCTCAACAATCACAATTTCATTTGCGTTTATGAAACGACTTTGTGAATTTATTGTTTTTCTTTTCGTTTTGTTATCACAGTTGTGACTTGATTTTGTATTTGCTGATCTTTCGGTCCATCAAGTGAATCTTAACTGTTAAATAGCTTTCGTGACATATGATGGATGATTCAGATATAAATTAGCTTTAGGAGTACATTGGGCGAGGGCAGTCATCATATATGCTGTCAGTTTATCAATTTATCTTTCCATCTATTCATCCATATATCTATTTGTGGATCGATACATAGATATTATCTATCACCATCTATCTATTGATCAATCTATCCAATACTATCATATTCTCATAAACTCTCATCCAGAATAGCTTTACGAACTATTAGGGAGTGAACTTTTGAGCTAAATAATCTAGAGCTAGAAATACTCCGCATTCACAACATCTCCTCCTCTTCCTTTGCCCAAAGACTCAATTCAGCTGAAAGATCTGCTTCATTTATCATTTAAGTTCAATCAAATCGAATAGAATATAAGAATTTGATTATATCTAGTATTAAGATCTTATATTAAAAAAATTATATTCTTAGAGTAAATGCTTCTATAAGATATATTATAATATCCAACTAACACTATCTAGAGCTCGACTTAAGATTCGAGACAATAGTGGAGTATAAATGGAGTATCAACAATTTGATATAAGGCAGTATATCAAGAAATATTTTCTTTATGATAGGGCATAGCTGGCATATTAACTGTTTAAGCTTTAAATAAGTTAAGAATCAAGAGCAGATAGAAAGGTATAACAAATTAAAAAGTAAAGATTAGTGACATATGTACTAAACAGGGCTAAGATATATTTAGGATTTATCTTCAGTAAATATCTTCATATCTTTGATCATCTAGTATCTTACAATATATAAATTGTTAACAACTATTCCAAGTTTATAGATTTCGAAGATTTTTCTGCATACCCTCGAAGCATGTCAAAAATATATTTAAGGAATATTTTGAGCTCGAAAACACAGCTTCCCCTTCAAAGACCCTAAAATCCTTAGTCCTTACAACTCATAACGGCATATATATTATCACGTTCAACCTAATCTTCAACCTCTTCCACACCAACTCTTCTAGCTTGAAGAACTTTCTCGAGAGCATACCCCATTCAAGTATCGAATCGAATGCCTGAAATCGAAGACCTCTGCCTACCTCATTGGAGTTCATGGTCTCGAAACGCGCCAGAATTTCCTTGACTGATATCTTGGACTCCGTTGGCTCCTCCAATATCGTCTCCATGCGACTGACGGAGCCGCTGCTGGCATTGCTGACGCGTCGCGTCTTATTGCCCAGCATGGGCAACGAAATGGGTATGGGAATGGGCAAGCTGATGGCGCTGGCTGCAGTAATTGCTGAAGCATCATTCGGATCCTGCTCCTGCTGCTGCTGCTGCTGCTGTTTCTCCTCCATCTGCTGTTGCTGCTCCTCCTCCTCCTCTTCCTCTCCATTGCTGTTGCTGTTGCTGTTATTGTTGTTGTTGTTGTTGTCTCTTTGGTTAAGCCGCAACTTGTAGTTGAGCTGCTCCTCGAAGCAGCACTCCTCGCACAAGCTGCCATTGGCGCTGATCGACGAGGCTGCACCACTGCAGCACTTGTACACGATGTCCTCCTCAACGCTCCACGCATTATCGTAATCCAAGCTGCCGGCAGCACCACCGGCACCACCCCCACCAGCCGCCGCAGCATTCGAGTTGGCCAACTCCAGGCAGCATTGCTCGTTGAGCTCGCGAATGCTCTCGTTGGTCAACTGATCGAGATCGCTGCGACGGTGCAGCTGCAGCTGCAGCTGCTGGTGGTGCACCTGAGCCGCTGTGGTGCCCGTGATGTGTGCGATTTCAGCATCGTCGGAGTCTGTATAGAGCAGCTCCGGCTGCTCCTCCTCACAGCTGTCCTGATCGGTTAGATTGTTAAGCGAATCCAGTGAAGCGCATTTCTCCGCTTCACCAACGTCCTGCTGCACCACAGCCTCCTGCTTCTGCTTCTGCTTCTGCAGCTGCTGCAGCTGCTGCTGCTGCTGCTGTTGCAGCAGCTTGAAATTGTTTGCCTTATCGTGGTGCATTTTGTGTATAAGCGACTCCACTTTGTTCACAATGCTGCTGAACTTGTGCGGCACGCTGCCGCCCGCATTGCTGCCGCTGCCGCTGCCGCTGCCGTTGCGGCTGCTGCTGCTGCTGCTGATTGATTCGTGTGTCCTTGTATCACAGGATTTGCTGCTTCTAACGCTGTGCGACATGTTGCATGGATTTTCAGCTGTTGCTGTTGCTCTTGCTGTTGTTGTTGTTGTTGTTGTCGTTTTCCGTTTGGCTTTTCGTTTGTCCGAAATTCCGAGGCGGCGGCGCGTGCCAGTGAAAGTTGTTAAGCCATAGAGCACAACTGGCCAAACTACTGCACGATCATCATGAATGTTTCACTATATTGTTTACACACGCACAGAGAGCGAAAGAGAGAGAGAGAGAGAGGGGGTGCAAGGGAGAGCGAGAGAGAGAGAGAGAGACTCACTCGCGTTGTCTGTTGATTTCGCGTAAATACGCTGCGTATACGTGATTTTTAGTCACTTTTCAGCCACTTTTTAGCCACTTTTTTAGCCACTTTTTTTAGCCACTTTTTTATGTTTGCAGTTTTTCAATTTTCGTGCCAGACCTGATTTTAATTTGATTTTTAATTTGCCTTTTGTCAGGCTATCGTTTTTGCTGCCACCTGACACCTGTCGAGAAGCCATCAAAAATTTGTTCGAGCCACAAAAAAACAAAATCAACAACGAAAACGATTGCAATTATGGCAACAATTGCAACAGGATGCTCAAAGCAGTTCATTGAACCACAGCAAGCAAAACAAGTTAAGTCAGACTGAGACAAATATAAAGATATATAAATATATATATAGAATCTAAATATAGATCTTATGCTGATCAAGGTCAATAATAATCTGGGAGAGAGGGAAAAGGAAAGAGAGGGAGAGAAAGGAATAACTTTTAATTACTTTTTCAGTTTGCATATGTATATGGCGGGACTGCACGACTAGCATATACCCTGTTCAAGGAGAGAGAGAGAGAGAGAGAGAGAGAGAGAGAGAGAGAGAGAGAGAGAGAGCTAAATGAACTCGAAATTAACTTTTAAATAGCTTTTTAGTTTTCAAATTCTCAGCTATGACAAAATATGACTACTTGAGGCGGGAGAGTCCGACTAGCAGATACCCTGAACCCAGTGCAGGGCTGCTATTTGAAAGCAATACACGAGCAAGCATACACAAACAAGGATTGTGCCTACGGACACTGGGACTTTAGTTATAGTATAACTTTTGTTTTAGATGAACTTCATATACCAAGTGAAATTTGAAGTTAAGAAACTTTGAAACAGCTTTACACTATCCTTTCATATTGGCTTGTATAATGTAAAGAAGTCAGAGTTCTCTAGTCTACTTAATTTCAGTCTCCCAATTTTTGGTTTTAATTTCTTGAATAGTTTTGGAATGATATAAATGCCAGTCAATGAACTATTTGGACTAGAGCCTAAAACTCTATTAGTAGGGAAAATGAGGAAATGCGGCTAGAGTATCCAAAATCGTATGATATGGTATGGTATGCATATTTCAATTCGAATGCAGAAAAACTATATGTTTTATGGATACTTTGAACTCTCTCAAACATATATTTCTATACCTTCTATATAAATATACTTTTATTTGTCATAAACAGCTGGGAATTCAAACTGAAATTATCTATAAATTTCGATAGTTAGATAATATGTGATGAAATGATATGCTTGGCATAGCAAGAGTTTTTCAATTCCTTCAGCAAAAGATTGAAAAACAAAACTTTGTTTATAGTTTGATATTTCATACATTTATATGAGCTTATGTCTGTTTTGCTTGATTGGATATATATATATAGATATTATGCATATTGGATATATAACTAAGTTTGAGTTGATTGTGCCTAGTTAAGTTGGCAGACTTTGTGCAGATGCTAAATTCAGTCAAATGTAGTTTGCTAATACGGAAGACTTTTCGGCATTGAAACGTGACAATAGGACAGACAATAGACTTGACTGCGACAAAGGCAGCAAATAGAGAAGTTCAGCCGGCCAATGGCCAAGAGACAGATTCATGTGATGGCAGCCAGCTTGAAGGCAGCCTGACGAAGCGAGGCACAGGGCGACGTTGACAAAAGCTATTGATAGAGATATATATATACATATATATATGCATGTCATATAGACATATATATACATACATATATGCATGTCATATAGACATATATATACATACATATATGCATGTCATATAGACATATACATATGCATATAGATATGCCAAAGAGAGTTGACAAAATCTATGACAAAATGATCTTCTTAATCTGTCCTGCCACACTTTACTTAATTATATTGCGTTAATTTCTCTCAATCTAGTTTCAAAGTGACATAATAAAGTTCGATCCGCTTGTAAATCCTGTTGAACGTATTTCTAAGACGCAGGAATTTCTTCGAGCTCACATCTAATGCGCAAAGATCTCAGCAAAGTGATTGGCATTGAGAATCTTGCAGATCGTAGAAGATCGCTTTATATAATTATATAATTTGTAGATCAATCTGAAGAACTTAGTCAAGAGCTAAGATTTATGAACTTTTATCAAGTAGTTTAAATATGTACATATTTATATACAAGCATAGATATATTTCAAATTGCAATTGTCTAGCTCCAAAATGGGGAAAGATGCAGAGACGAAGAAAGAGACAGTTTCACATATACTCCGATTACACTGACAACAAAACTTAGTTATATATCAATTATTTCACTTTATATATATATATTTATATATCTTTATAATATCAAATCTATATATCTCGCTCTTTGAATTGTCATTCGAATGTAACTCTCAAATCTTGTAGGCTTAGGCATCGAACCGTTTTCTTTATGGGGTCAGACACTTAGAGCGGCTAAGACACGATATAAAACACACTCAAAACAAAAACTTGGCCAACAGAAAAAAAAAATGCAGATAACAGCAAATAAATCTTTATGAATCTGAAGAATTCGAATATCGACGAACGTTTTTTTCTGTCTTTCTTTTTTGCTCGAAGAAGCGCGCCGCGTGATGCCGTTAACGAACGCAACTGAAAACTGGGCAGAAACTGGTCAAAAGACCGACTTGACCAATACAGTCAGCCAGAAAAAAGAGAGAGAGAGAGAGAGAGAGAGTATTAAAGAGAGAGAGTGAAAAGTGCAGCAGGGCCAAGCGGAGCGTAAAACTTCAAAAGAGAGGAAGAGAGAGAGCAAAGACTCAAAACGAGTAGTGCAACAGCTAAAGGTGTGCGTGGTGTGTGTGTGTGTGTGTGTGTGTGTGTGGCTAACTGTTTTTTATTCGGCCAACAGTCTTGAGCAGGTTTTGGAGCCAGCACCAAGTTTGGCGTTCGACTAGTTTTCACGCATAAAACTGAATTAAATTAAAATAACTTAAAACGAGCTGCATTCAAAGAAAAGCAGAAAAGCAAATTGAATGCGTATGAGTGAAATGTGAACGAGCATTGAGCCAGTCAGTCAGAGCGTATATGGTCACACTAAAAAAGAGACAGAGCGAGAGACAGAGACAGAGACAGAGACAGAGACTGACATACTGTGATTGATAAATGCGAATGTGATAGGTGTGAACGAGTATCAGGCAGGCAGTAAGTCAAGGAGTATATCACATATATGGTCACACTGAGAGAGAGAGAGGCGGAGAGAGACAGCTAGTCACAAAGAGAGAGAGGAGAGAGAGGGAGAGATATACAGACAGATTGACTGGTCTACTGATAAACGAATGCGAATATCAATCTGCAATGTGAAATGTGAGTGCGAACGAGTATTGAAACAGTCAGTCAACGAGTATATCACGTATATGGCCACCCTGACTGTCAGACAGCTGGACAGAGGGACAGACGCAGCCAAGCAAACTCACTGAGCTTCAAGCACGCGTGTAAAAATGCGCAAAACCAAAGAGTTGAGAAGGCCAATAGAAGAAGAAGAAGAAGAAGAAAGACTAGTAGTAATAGAAGCAAAAAGAAAAGTTGGACTGTGAGGGGAGGGAGGGCGTGGCAGAAAGACATAAAGAGAAATTACAAATACATATATATGTATGTATATATATAAATAAATATAGAGCAAAATGAAGGTCGCCCATAAAGCTCTCTGGGAGAGCTGAGGAGTGGAAAGGTGCGATGTGAGGGGAGAAAATAGATATAGTTATATATATACGATGTATATACAATATAAATACGATATATATATACAGTTATATGATGTACATCGAATAGGTATAGCTAAGGCTTAGCTTTCGATAATATATGTATTAAAGAAAGGAAAGAAGTAAGTAAGCACAAAAGGAAAGTACTGTGTGAGGAGAGAAGAGTAAGTAGTAGTAAATATAGAAAAGATCTAAATATATATAAGATCTAAATATATAGAAAGATCTAAGATAAATACTTAAAGCTTTCAGTAGTAGTAAATATAGAGAAGAAATGAATATGGAACAGCAGCAGATAAAGATCTAAGATAAATACTTAAAGCTTTCAACAATATTAAAGCACTGCTGGGAGTAGCACAAGAGAAGCTTTGAGAGCAAATAATGTGGGCAGCGCCAAAGAAGCACATTAAAAGTAAAATGAACAACATTAAAGCTTTGGAATGCAGCTCATACTCTGTCGCTATAAAGCTTTGTCAGCATAGACTTTAATGGTTCATCAGAAACACCTATGAATTTCAAAAAGAATACATTCTTAAATATTTTATCTGAATTACACAAAGTCTATCCCTAGCCAGCACTCAGCCAGATAGGATTAGGCTTAAGCGCCCGCTTTCGCTTAAATTCATTCAAATAGAGCTTAAAGCTGCGCCCACCCGTATTGACAGCTAACGGTTCAAAGCTTTTAACAATACAAAGAATTTCTTTGGAGCTGAATAAAGCGACACGAAGACGCGACTAGCAGATACCCTACAAATTCTGCATATGTTCAAAGGTTCGGGAACTAAGGCATTTACATATTATAATCAAATATTCCTATCTTTCTCGATTGGAACTCTATTTTTTATTGATTACTTGAGTCAAGTTGTTCATTTGTATGCATAGTTGAAGAGAATATATAGTTCCAGCAGTTCGCTCATGAACAACTAAACTGTATCCTTGCCCATTCACTGAACCAGTTCATTATTTCAATTCAGCTCAAGCTTAAGCTCCAACTCAAGCAAGATGAGTTGCTTTGCCTGTTACAAGCGAATGCTTAGAACCAATATGCCCAATGCATACTCTAATAGGTTGATGGGTTTGTGGCTTACCTTTCGGAACTCCTGCACAAAGGATGTGATCATCGTCTGGATGGCCGCGGCCCGAGTCGCGTGCAGCGCCAGGTGCTTGCCGTTGCGCAGATTGAGCTGCAGGGCGGCTGGGCGTGGCAGGGTGACAGCGTTCTGGATTTCGGCAAAGGATATAGCCTGGACGACAATCAGATAGTCGGCATCACGCCTGGCCAGGTAGAGGCCGCTGTGCGAGACGCCCATGATGGAGACATCCGGGTAGAGTGGGGCACCCTGGACGGCAAAGAGTCGCGCGAAGTACAGCGGCCAGTCGCGGGCCATGTCCACGAGATGGCGCTTCACCAAAGCGCGCACCTGCTGGCCACGAGCCGCGAGGGTATCCACGCTCACGCCATGCCCGTGCAGCATATTCAGGGCGGCGTTCTTCTCCTGGGGCGTGATGCGCAGGCAGGGCGTGACCCCGAACACGTCGCTCAGCACCTGGGCGAACAGCAGATCCAGGGCGACAGGCGGACCGATGGGCTCGTGCGGCTGGAAGACCTCCTTGCGCACGCGCAGCTTCCATGGCACCCGGTTGTAGGTGAGACAGGCGCTGACCGTGGCATTCGCTGTGCTGGCCGCTGGCGTCACTGCAGCTGGCGGCGGTGGCACCGGAGCGGGCACCACCACAGCCGGCAGACTGGAGTCGAGTGGCTCCTCCCGCGCCGAGCTGGCGGAGCTCTTGCGCTTGCGCTCGTGCTCGTACTTCTGGGCCATGTGCGTCCGGAACGTAGCGGGCGTGGAAGCAAGCGACTCTCGCTCTCGCTCCCGCTCCCGCTCCCGCTCCCTCTCTCTGTCCCTCTCCCTGTCCCTCTCTCGCTCGCGCTCCCTTTCTCTGAGCTTGGCGCCCGTGTTGTCCATGCTGGCTTGAATTATCCTTGGCGGCGCTGGCTGATAGACCTTGTGGCTCTCCTTCTCGCGCTCCACCTGGCGCAGCTCGTAGAGCCGTTCGCGTTCCCGTTCCCGTTTCTCGCGCTCCTTTTCGCTGCCGCTGCCCGAGGCTGGGCCCTCCACCTCGGCACGATCCCACACGGACTCGGAGTAGTCCTCGCGATCCCTCGACCGACTGCGACTGCGGGAACGTTCCCGCTCGCTCTGCAGCTCCTGCTCCCAGGCCGCATGCGACGACGACGCCAGCTGCTGTTGCTGCTGCTGGTGATGGTGCTGCTGGTGCTGCATCTGCAACTGTTGCTGGTGCATCTGCTGCTGCTGCTGCTGCTGCATGGGCTGCCTGACGGCGCCGAACGTGTCGCGCTCCTGGCGCTGTATGAAAGCAGGCACGTGCTCCTTGCGATAGTCGGGCTCGGGCTCGCTGAGCTCGACGGGCGGACTCTGTGGTGCTGGCGGCGGTGCAGGCGGCGCCATGCTGGGCGGCCTTATGGGCGGCGGTGGTGCGGGCACATTCGGTGCCGGCGGCAGCAGCACGCCCGGCCAGGCACTGGGCGGTGCCGGCACTGGCATCGGCGGTGGCGACAGCTTGCCCTCCATGCGCTCGATTTGAGTGCGCACCGTGGGCAGAGCTTCGTTGGAGCTGGAGCTCGCATTGGCGCTGGCGAAGAGTCCGCCCAGCTGCTGCTGCAGCATCAACTTGCGCGTGTCCTCCAGCTTGGCCGGAGCACGCTGGTCCGACTTGTTGGAGACTGTCGAGCGCACCGAGTGACCCGCTGTCACCTGCTCCAAGCGCTGTCGCATCTCCGAGCTGAGCTTCAGCTTGCCCACGCTGCCTGGCGGTGGACGATCGGCGCCTATTTCGAAGCTCTTCTTCGCCAGCTTCGTGGCTGTAATTGTGGTTGTGGTTGTAATTGCCGCTGTGGTTTGCATTTGCTGATGCTGCTGATGCTGCTGGTGCTGCTGATGCTGCACAGCATCCTGGACATCTCGTCCGTTGCTCTCCAGTCGTATGCTGCTCCGCATCAGCTGAGGTGTTGGACTCTTGCTAGACTCGATTTCGAATTCCTCCCACTCGATGGCCGTGTGCTGCTGCGCTTGGGGCGTGGTCTTGCGCTGCTGCTGACGCAGCTTGAAGGCGAAGAAGTCCTCCTCGGTCTGGAACTGTGGCTCGCCCTGCGGCGGCGGCCAGCGCCACTTGCCGATGCGCACAGTCTTCGCTCGGCCATACGGATCCAGGAAGTGGCGCGTTTCCGAGGGATCCTTGCACTCAAGTGGTGGCGGCATTGGTGGTGGTGGCGGCGGTGCCGGTGGCTGCATGCTGGCAGTTGCCTCCATGACCAGGCTGCTCGATCTGGTGCTCGTCAGCAGCGTCGTCGTCTTCAGCCTCAAAGGTGGCGGCGAGATGGGCGCAGCGGGTGGCGAGCCACTGCCATTGCTGACATTGGAGGTCGCATTGGAAGTCGCATTGTTCGTGGCATTCGCTGCCTGCTGGCTGAGCAGCGTTTGCAGCGCCTGGTTCTGGGCGAGCAGCTGCTGCTGGATCTGCAAGTTCTGCGCCATGGCCGACTGGAGGAAGGCGCGCTGCACCTGCTGCTGATAGAGTGAGGCGGCGGGCACTGCGTCCGGCTCGCCTCCAGGCAGCTGCATCAGCTGATGTATCAGGGGATCGGCGGCGCCTGCCTGGCTGTGCTCAGTGCTGCCGCCGCCCTTGATGCATGCCACCAGCTGCGCCTGGGAGGCGAGTGTACCCAAGGACTCGTCCAGAGAGAGGTCCAAGAAATCCGACAGATCCTGCTTGGCTTCCTCCTTGTTGTCACTTAAATCCTCATTCTCTTCAGGCTTCTTACTGCCGCCCTTGATGCATGCCACCAGCTGCTGCTGTGAGGCAAGTGTGTCCAAGCCATTGTCCAAGGACAGGTCTATGAAGCCTTCTAGATCGGGAGAATTCATTGTCCTGATTTCATTTTTCTCCGACAGATGCTCTGATTTATTCAAAAACAGCAGCTCATCTATAAACTCTTCCAGCTCTTCTTGATCGTGCTTGATTTCCGACAGTTCCTGTGAATTATTCAGAAAGAGCAGCTCATCTATAAACTCCTCCAGATCAGCTTGATTCTGCTTGGAGCCACCATTGTCATTCGATCCAAGCCTGGTGCGCGTCTCATCCAGTGGCAGCTCAGCACGCCGACTGCCACGGATGCTGGCGGCCAAGGAGCGCGCGTCGGAAAGCTCGTCCAGTGAGCCATCGAGCACTGGACTAAACAAATCGTCCAGAAACTGATCCACATCGGAGGCCTGCGAGGGAACGCGCACGCGGCGCACATGGGAGGCCAAGGAGGGCGCCTCGCTGGTGTCCGACATGGCCGAGGAGCGCGTCGCATACTCCGACTTGTCCATGTTGTATTTGCTGGAATGGGCCGAGCCGTGGGAAGCGGCATGGGAACGCCGTCCGGCATGCTGGGATTTCTGATAGCGCGGCGCTGACTCCTTGCCCATGGGCGCCAAGCGCTCAGCCGAATGATAGCGATCATTGAGTCGGCTCTCCGAGAGACCCAGAGCCAAGGTGTGCAGTGGCGACTCTTGCGAGTCGCTGTCCGGCAACGGCAGCTGCTGGCTGCCCATGTCCGAGGCTAGCAAATCATCCAGCGACTTGGACCGCGACTTGGACTGAGCGCCAGGCAGCAGATGCGGCGTGATGGGCTCCTCCGTGCGTTCGAAGTAGCGTTCGTTCAGAGCAGAGCTGCGCGAGAGCAGCTCCCGGCTGCTGCGCCGCTGCGGCTGGGCGGGCTCCTCCTGCTCCCGCTGCTGCTCCCGCTTGGCTGCTGTGGTGGGCGGTGCGGGTGGCGGCACGCCGGGCCGCTTCACAGCCTCCGGCAGGGAGGTGCGTGAGAACTTCGCGCCGGAGCGCAGCAGATCGCTGCGTGGAGCCGGGAAGGCGGGACACAGCTCCTTCTCGGCAATCAGATCCATGACGTAGTCCAGGCCACAGCTATCCGTCAGCTGCTGGCCATCATCGAGGACGAGGGTCCAGCCCCGGCTAGCTACTCCCAGGGTGGAGACAGCCAGGGCAGCCGCCTCCTCGCAGCTGGTCCAGGAGTCCACGGCCACCGTTTGGGTGGCCTCGTCGGGCAGGGTCAAAGGCAGAGCCATGTCGCAGCCACGTGCCAAGGCGCGCCACTCCAGCCAGGAGGGCACAAAGCTGCGACAGGCAGCAGCGCCCGAGGAGCTGCTCTGCTGGCGCAGCAGCTGCCGCTGCAGCATCTGGCGATCGTTGGCCGGAGCCTCGTCCGTGACGAACTTGAGTAGGTACTTGCTGAAGGCCGGGCTGGGCTGGAAGCAGCACAGGCACTGTCCGAGCAGCTGCCAGAGGCGGGCCGACAACGCGGACTCAGCGCCGTGCAGCTGGTTGCAGAGCTGGACGAGGATCTCGTCGCGCAGGCCACGTGAGCTCAAGGCCTTGTGGACAATGTAGTCCGAGAGCAGCTTCTCCTTGGCGCCCTCGCCCTCCAGCGCCTTATCGCTGCTCCAGCGCAGGATGAGCTTGAACACCGCCAAGGCGTCCTGGAAGTCCTGATCCCGCGAAGCGGCGCGCGTCAACAGCGGCGCCGTAATCGGCTCCCTGCGCGGCTGCAGCCTCAGCCCATTGCAGTAGACGCTGCTGAACTTGCCAAAGCTGAACTGGGCCAAGTCCGAGGGCAGCTGGGCGTTGGCCGCCGGTGGGCCGGGCACCGTGCCCAGCACCTTGACCAGGTGCCGATCGCTGTGCGGCGGCGTCCAGCCCTGCAGCTTCGAGTAGATGAAGGCCAGCTCGGCGGGTATGTCCAGGTAGCTCAGCTGGCTGCGCTCCAGATTCGCCTGCTTGGCCTCGCGGGCCTCGCGCGCCCGCTGCGCCGCCTCCCGCGCCTCCTGCCGGCGCCGGTGATCGGAGCGCAGCTGCTGCACGTGACGCCGCGCCTGCTTGCCGCGCCACAGCCGCTGGGCGGTGATTGCGCCGTGACGCAGCTGCTCGTAGCGCTGCTGCTGCCGCTGTCCACGCCAGCGCGCCTGCAGCCGCGTGGCGGCCGCTTGCCGGCGCGCCAGCTGCCGGCGCACCAGCATGCCGCGCACATGCCGCTGGATGTGGACGGCGGCCTGGCGCAGGCGCTCCGTGCGTCCGCTCTCCAGGGCGCGGTGCAGTGCCTCGCGCAGGAAGACGCGGGTGGCGCCTAGCTGGTAGTCGGGTCCCTCGACGCCGGTGCGCGGCATGGCCTCCAGCAGGAGGCGGCACAGCTCCCGGTAGGGCGTGCCGCGGGCCAGGGGCGTGCCCAGCAGATGCCTGTAGCGCTCCACAAAGTGCTGGAAGCGCAGGCGCACGGGATAGCCGCGCTGCCTGATCTGTATGGTGTCCAGCATGCCGAGGTAGCGCAGCTGCTGCAGCACACAGGGCATATCCATGCGCAGCGGCTGCTTCTCCTGGTTGGGCTTGATGCAGCGCACGAACCACGGATGGCAGCGGCCCATCGACTGCAGCAGCTGCTGCAGCGAGTCCGCGAACCGGGCCGCCACAGTGGGCGTGCGCGGCTTCATGGTGACGAAGCGTCCGTTGCTGCCCTTGGGCAGGGTCTTCCCGGCATCGCGCTGGGCGCGCAGCTGCTTGGTGAGCTCGCTGACCAGGGGCAGTCGACTCGTGGCCAGGAGCTCCAGCACATCGCTGCGCAGGGCGTCGCGGTTCTTGTCCAGAAATCCATCCACACAGTACCACACCTGTCCCGCATAGTGGGTGACGCCGAACTCCTGGGCGCCGATCCGGGGGCGGGCGTAGAGTTCGCTCAGGGCGTGGTTGTAATGGCATTTCTCCAGGAAACTCAGGTCGGTGGCACGCGGAAAGTTCGACTCGTCGTCGAGCAGATGGCAGATGCCGACGGGCTTCTTGGCCAGCAGATGGATCACCGGCAAGTTGTCGTCCCAGGCCAGGGGCGTCCACTCCAGGCGCTCCCGGGCGTACTCCGCCTGCTCGAGCTTGAAGACGTGCTTGTTGAAGTACAGCTGGAGGTTCTCGTTGGCATAGTTGATGCACAGCTGCTCGAAGCTGTTCTCGGCCAGATCCTCGAAGCCAAAGATGTCGAGGATGCTGATGCGATGGGCGTCGTGGGTGCCGCCCTTCTGCACGATCGAGTTGATGCGCGACACCAGCCAGTTGAAGAGGCCGGCATAGAGCGCCTTGGCGAAGGCGTCTCTGGCATCCAGGGCCTGGTCGATGCCCAGCGGTGTATGTAGCCGCTCGGCCCGCGCCTCGGTGGTCCGACTCGTCAGGGCACGATGCATGCCCTCGGCGCTGATGTGCAGCAGGTGGGCAGCCCACTTGATCTCGGCATCGGAGCCAATCTCGACGCCCTCCTGGCCGTGGCGCAGCTGCCGGCGATGGAAGTAGACGTTGCCCAGGTGGAGCACTGCCGCCAGCACCCGCACAATGCCCTCGCGCTCGCCCTCGGTCACGCCGAGCACCTGCATCGCGCTGAGCAGCGAGGCCCAGTCGACGCGCCCGCTGGCGCAGTCCGTGGCGCCTTGGTTCAGATAGAAGTACTTGTCCGCCTCGAGCAGGCCGTACTTGGCGCGCTCCGCCTCGCTGAGGCCGCCCAGCATCTCGTAGAAGACGTGGTAGTTGCGCTCTCCAGGCGCCTGGGTCACAATGCGCGACTTCTCCAGCAGATACTGCGTTATCTTGGCGCCCACGATGGCGCCGCTCTTGAAGTAGACCTCGAGGTATTTGCCGAACCTCGAGCTGTTGTCGTTTCGGGCAGTGCGCGCATTGCCGAAGGCCTCCAGCAGCGGCGCTGCCTCCAGAATCTGCTCTGTGATTACAGCCGAGGCGCTGCCACCACCGGGCACCACAGCGGCCAGGTACTGCATGACCAGCTTCGTGGACTCCGTCTTGCCCGACCCGGACTCCCCAGAGATGACCACCACCTGGGGCGAGGGCAGCGCGGCATGCGCCGCGGCGCCAATTGCGAATAGATGTGGCGGCAGGGCGCCCAGTGGACGTCCGGCATATTGCTTGGCCACCTCCAGGCCGTAGGCGTCCGGAAACATCTTGTACGGATTGACGGCTATGAGTATGCTGCCGGCGAACGTGTAGATCAGGCCCTTGTCGTAGCGCAGTCGCAGATTCCAGAGCAGCGATGCCTCGTGCAGGTCGTCCAGCAGCGTCATGTCCTCCACACCGCTGCTGCCCAGGTCCTGGCGAGCTCTCAGACTGCCCTCGCCGGGCTGCAGAGCGAACGTTTGTGCCTGGGCGTGGAAAGAATTCAAATTAGTACAGGTTCAATTGAAATTGTATTTGGACTGCGGACTTGCAGGATGTTAAGCTTACGAAAGTCTGGGAATAGTAAAAGTGGGGAAGACTTGGTCCCATAGAGGACTTTAAACAAAAAGGATTCCCATAGAAGACTTTGACATTGTAAAACTTTTCTATTGAGGATTTCCGATAGAGGATTTTCACTTGTTTTCTTTGCTCCTCTTCAGAGTTAGGCAATTTTTTGGGGGAGTTTAAGGTTGGGAATGGCTTGGTTAGGGTATTCAACCACTGCCGATAGAGGATTTTAAATGAGAGGATTCCCAGAGAAGACTTTGACCTTATAAGACTTTTCGACAGGATATTCCGAAGAAGACCTTGACATTGTAAAACGTGTTGTAGGTAAAATCTGGTTGAGGATTTTCGTCAGCTTTTATTTACTATTTTTCAAAGTTAGGCGTGCTATTTTGGTATTCTAAGATTGGACTTTAGATAAAACGATTCCTAGAGAAGACTTTGACATTGTAAGGCTGTTCGATACAGGATTTCCAATAGAGGATTTTCATTAGCTTCTCTTTACTCCTTTTTAGGCATGTTATTTTGGGAACCTAAGGTTGGGAAGGCTTGCTTGACAACCAACGCACTTCCGATAGAGGAGTTTGACATCATAGGTAGTTCACTTCTGATAGAGGATTTTCGTTAGCATTTCTCATTCATTCATTTGCATAGGAATTTCATAAGAGCTGTTGAATGGTTTTGTTTATTTTTCTTTTCGTACCCACAGATTGAAAAAACATGTTTAATAACTATCAAAATTAAATGATTGCTCTTAGCATTGAAAAGCGCATATAAAATGCTTGAAGTGCATTTGGATAAGCTGCATTGATGTCTCCTCAGCCTCGCACACATGTCGCAGAGGCAACTTGAATTCATAAGCTGATAAGCGTGGCGAAGCAGAAGACTCGACTGGAATTTGACAAGCTGCTATTAAAGTTAGCAAGTTTGGTTAAAATGCATGAGAGCCAGAAGAAGACTGAGACGCGTATGGTTGGTCGCTGGGCTTAATTGGATTTTGGTTGACGGGTCGGAATTGGACTCGGATTTTAGACTTAAGCTCTCTCACATGGCGGGCCATCACGTCGCTGCAGAGTGTGGAGAGGCGCTTCACCACCTGCGGATAGCGGCACTTGAGGCGACGCTGGCGGCGCAGCAGCAGCTCTTGCTGCTGCAGCGGCGACTGCTGGGCGAACACCTCATCCAGATCCTCGAGGCTGGCCGGACGCTGGCGTCGCAGCACGTGGGGCGACAGCAGAGCCAGCGATGGCGACTGAGCCGGACTTGGGGTTACGGAGCCGCAGCCGCTGCCTCGTTGCCATGGCTCCAAGTGGAAGCGTACGATGCGCATCTATCGACTGCCGACAATTGACTATCGAATATCGATTATCGACGATCGAGTAACACGAACCGATAATCTAGAACCGAGAACAATAACAACAACAACAAGAAAGAGACACGTTGTTGGCCGCCGTCTCGAATGCAACTGAAAGGAGTCAAGAGCCAAGCGACGAGACTTCGCTACAGTTTTTCCCCCCAGACGATGCGGCCTCGCCCCGCCTCCTCTCCGGCTGCCCATTCCTAAACGGTGTTTTTATTCGTTTGCTTTTTCTGAAAGCCAATCAATTGAAACAAGTTTTGTTTTTTTCTTTTTGTTGTATTTTCTATTCCGAAAGATGAGACGCCTCCTGACCAACTGGCAGCCACTTTTGGAGAGAGAACAACGGAACAGGCAAAAAACCTGTCGCATGTCGTTAGCTTTGATCTCAATTCCATTAAGAGAAGAACTCTCTCTATATGAAACCCCCCACTCCTCCCTCCCTCTCACGCCCTCTCTTTCTGTCTCCTTCTCTCTTGCTGATCAGCACTTTCTCCAAGAGCCAAAGCAGAACCTGTTAAACTCTTCGATTCTTTGTCACACACATGCGCTGCAGCATGCAGCATGCAACGTGGGCAGCACCTCGATTATTGTTATCGATAAAGCTAGCAGTAAAATAAAAGCATTATCGAAGCAACACCTCAAAGAACTAAGCATGAAACATGACTTAACTTGTCAACATATAGCTCTTTTTCTATTATGATCAAAATAGCTTAAAGTTTTCGATACCTATTGTGTATCGAATGGTTATATAAGAGCATTAATATGCCAAAAGTGTCACTTACTTTACTTTGGCTACATATCGTTTAAATTTATGTCTGAATGGTTTCCATTAATATCTCGAAGAGTACACTTTACTTTTATATACATTTTCGATTAATCGATTGCTCAACAATTAATCGGTTATCGATTATGTGGGCTTGAGCTAATCGGAAAGCCAATTGAAGATCATATTAATTAATAAAGTAATGAGTTATATAGAGCAGTTTAATTATTTTTAGCATTAATCGATTACTCGATAGTAATATTTTTGTACAATAACAGATTGTCATTTAGAAAAAATCATTATTTATTTCAAAAGTCTTCAAGTTGATTAATCGAATAGTCATCAGTTGTTCAGTTCCTCGTAAGTATTTCGAGATTTACCTCTGAGCTAAGCTCACTCAATTGTTCTATTTGGGCTTTGAGGCGCTTTCAGAGCTCAGCTAATTGCAGTTCTCGCTCAGGCAGTGGATAATTTGCTGTTGCTGTAACCTAGCTGAAATGCGTCTTTCGTTTCTTTTTCTTCGGGGCCAACAAGTTTTCAGACTTCGAACAGGATATACACAGAATGCTGTGTGTGTTTGAGTGTGTGTGTGTGTGTGCATGCGTGTGACAAAGTATGCGAGCCAGTTTGGGGAGGCACGTTTATAGTGAGTAAGAAGGGGTATATTGGCTTTACTAATTATCTTACATTCTAAATCTAAATGTATATATATATTGATATTTTGTAACTATTCTTTTAGGATAACAAAATAAGCTATAGGCGGTGAGAAATTGATCAAATTTCCTAAGTCGACAACTAATAAAGAGACGAAAAAATCACTCAAACTCAAATCTAGAATATTAAAAGTATCGAAAATTATCAATTTGTTTTGATTTTAGATATAAAGTTAAACACACAAAACAGTTGCAGAGAACAAAAGCACATACAAGATGACACAGATTCATATCATGTGTGGCTGATTAAGAAATCGACACACAAACAGCTTTTATTAGCTTAATCGATATTTATCGATATAAATAGATTTTTTTTAAATACTAAAACGAGAAGAGCAAAGGCATACTGATGAAGAGTATGCTGATAAAGAAGCAAAGACATGTTGTTAAGGTTTTGTGTATATCGATCATACTTGATCAAACATCTTCATGTGTATTGTGCAATGGCGTATACCCGACTTGCAACATTGTGACTTCTTATTCATGAACTCTTGGCTGCCAACAGCAACAACAACTGCAGCTTCAGCGTCGACTGCAACTGCAACGGCATCGGTAACTGTTAGCAGCTATTAGCCTCAGTCGCAGCATCAGTCGCAGCAGCATCAGTTGCACCAGCATCAGTTGCAGCCTCTGGCTAAGAGACGCTCGATTCTCTCGGACAGTCGGAGTTAATTGCAAAGGAAAAAGGAAACGAAGCCGGCAGTCGCTGCCGGCAGTCGCTGCTAAGCAATTAGAGAGAGCCGGCAAGACACGCAGCGCACTGAGCTGAGAATTGCATACAAAACACTTCCGTTTGGCAGCCACCAAATTGGCAACTGGGCACTGTGGCCAGCGCTCGAGTTCCCAATGGCCAAAAGACCATTTGCCAAGCCATGAATTCCACGTGCTGCCACAAGCGAATTTCATTTCATATTTTTCAACTCGCTGACAGGTGAAAATAGTGAAAAGCAGTCATCAAACTCGAGGAGAGGGCCCTTGAATAAGTGGACAGACGAGTGCCCGACTAGCAGATGCCCTGTAAACAGAATATTGAGCTAACGTCTAGTGCAAAGGAACGAAGAAATTTGAGATATTTTATTTTTCAAATGAACTGTATAGGTCCTGGAATATGCTATAGATAGAAGCTATCGATAATTATCGACTATGACGAAAACGAGAGTAAATATTGCAGCAGAGAGCATGGGATACGGAGGTAGGAGAAAAGGCTAAGCTAAGAAGATGAGCAAGAACTTTACACGAATCGTTATTCCTTCAAATTAAAACCAATTATTATTGATATTGATGAATTTGAAAAATAGGAAATGCAATAAAGAGAAGGACTAAAATACTAAGACTAAAGGAATCACATATAAAACATTAATGTGATTATACATCGAACATCAAAAATTGGTAATCGATAACTATTGACAATCATCGACTGCTAGAACAGCGATTGTTGACAAAGAGCGAAAACGGAAGCGTAATGAAAGAAATAACTGGATTATTATAACTAATCATATGAACTCAAAGCTTCGAAACCGATATATATCGATATTAGTAAGAGAGAGAGAGAGAGAGAGAGGGAGAGAAAGAAAGAGAGAAAGAGAAAGAGAGAGACAGAGAGAAGGAGAAAGATAAAGAGAGAGAGAGAGAGAGAGAGAGAGAGAGAGAGAGAGAGAGAGGGAGAGAGAGACAGAGAGAGAGACCATTCTCTCTATCTATCTAGTCCATAGTCCATCTATCTCTAGTCCATACTAGAGAGGTAATAGAGAAATCAGAGTAATAGAAGGGCATTCATCGATTTAGCCTCCATATTCCTTACAGACTTCAAGCTTAACACCTCACAAGCACACTCCAAGCACTGCGACTTTTGTCGATTTTCTACTCACCTTGCCCTTGATCATGGCCTGAACGACGATCACCTGGGCGGCGCGATGCACTTCCTGAATCTCGCCTGGTATTGGATGTCCGACGCCCGGATCAAACCAGACCAGATCCCCCTCGGCCCAGTCCATGGCTCAATCAGCTTTGGATCGAAGCGCTATATACCTCTCTCTATATATACACGCGATCAGCCGATGATCGTGCAGCTGCTGCCTTTTCCAAGCCAATTATTTGCCAATTATGAATATCTGGTGTTTTTGCTTCACTTTTCTGCTTCAGCTTCTCCTTCGGCTCTGCTGCGGGAGGGAAAAACGGGAGCTGGCAAAGTCTTCAAGCCGCGGGCTGATGCATTGCTGTAAAAGTAGAAAATAAGAAAAACATTTGATTAAAAAACATTTCACACACAGCAAACAACAAAAACTAAAAAAAAAAAGTGACAAAAAATTCACGTAATTATTTCACTTCTCTATAAAATGTCTTATCAGAGAGTTGTTTCCCTCTCCTCCCCCTCTCCTTCATCTGAACAATCACTTGTCATTGTCATTCGAGAGATGTGAGCGAGTGTGTGTGTGTGTGTGTGTGTGTGTATACTATTCACACACACTGTTGCACAGGCGACAAAGTTGTCAACGTTTAGTTGAAGCTGCGATCCAAAAGCCTCATTGAATGAAAGTAGTTTTTTTTTTTTATTTCTCTCTTGCTTTCTGCCTTTGACTTTTCTTATATTCAGTTTCATTTCAATTTCCATTTTTCCATCGTTTTTTCTTTTTGCTTTAAAATGCAATCGAATGCAACGACGAAAATCATAAATTTTTGTAAAAGTATTTGTTCAAAACAAAAGTTTAGTCGAATGGGAAGATTGGTATATAAGTATATGTATAAATATATATAAAGATATGCTATGAATGTAAATGGAAGTAATAAAGAGAAGGGTATCTAGGAAGCCTACTATTTGAATTATAGCTAGATTTTCCAGCACATTACATCACAAATCCGTTTGTACTGAAACTCTACAAATTTGTTATTAAGTGCTTTGAAATTTGCTTCAAATCGAATCGACCGGTTCACAGTTCCAGTTCCAGTTCACAGTTCCACTTGCAACATGCAAATGATGGCACGCTAAACACGTTGAGCTCTGACCCTTGCTTGACTTGTTGCCCAGTTCAAGGTTCTCATATTTGGGATCGTTTAAGCCAACTTAACTCTCGCTCCATCTCCTTATGCAACTGTCTAATGAGAATGTGCTTCACTTCATCATATAATTGAATCAGTCTGCTCTATAATGGAGGCTCTCATGACAGACCAACACATGATTCATCTACATCTAATCCTTATCTATATCTTTATATCTATCTATTTATATACATACAATATACATTTGTTGTTCTCCATTTGTATAGCTGACTTTCAACAAAGATTTCAAATTTAAGAATTCGCTTTCACCTTCCGTTTAGAATATGACCCGAATTTTGCTATGAAAATTGAATAAACTAAATGAAGAACGTTGCAGATGGGCTTAAGCGACTGCGTAATGCCCGTTCACAAACCGAGGACTTCAACTTGGCACGCCCTGAACGGAACTGTTATATAAACTTAAAGTTTATTGTAAAGCAGGTGAAAAGTTTTCTTATTTCAAAGAGCTTGCTGATTTACGTTTAGAGTTCTTCCCATTCGCCACGCACAGATAGAGAGGTGGACTGACAAATGGAACGATATAAGGAAATGTGATGGGGTAGACGGACAGAGGGAGAGAAGAACGAAGAGATGAAAGGATCTACTGATAGGTGAAAAAGGACGTACAGACAGATGGAGAGACCGATAAAAGAACAAATAGAAACTCGGACGTACAGATAACAAGACGGACAAATGGAGCCCTAGAAATATAGAGGAAGAGGCGGACGGATGTTGATATACACAAAAAGATAAAGTGATCCAGAGAATCAGCAAGATGAGCAAGAAACCAATATACTCTTCTTCTGAACTTCGTGCGCGAGCATTGGAAATTGTTTAGAGCAAAAATCATAAATAATACAAAAACAAAAAAAAAAAAAAAAAAACTTAAAAAACAAAATATGCTGGTCAAGAATTTTAAACAGTTCGTTGCTTGATTAACATTTGGTGAGACAAACTTTCACCTGTTTAATGGCAAAAGGCTTTAACATAAATATGGTATAAAATGTTGTTGTTGTCATTTGTTGTTGTTGTTGTCGTTGTTGTTGTTGTTTGTTGTAATGCATGCGCGCACTGAATTTGGCTTTTGGGATTTGGTTTTGGTTTTGCTTATTCGGTTTTTGGCCAACAAATTCGTGCTAAATGGCTAAACAAGTGTTTACGCATGTATAAGGGAGAGAGAGGGAGAGAGAGGGAGAGAGAGGGAGAGAGGGGGAGAGAGGCAGAGAAGGTAAGAGCTGGCAGTATAGACGACTCGTTTATAAGCATCACAAGTCGAAGTACTTTTTTGTTCGGTGGCGCAGCTGCCACTCATTCATGCATTCATTCAACCAGTTCGTCACTCAGTCAGTCAGTGAGTCAATTCAAGCTAGCTCACAAACACACACACATACACTCTCTCGCTCTCTCTCGCACTCTGTCTGTCTGTCGCTCTCTTTTGGGCAAATAACAAAATGCTGTTGGCTTGGCAGCCGAGGCGAGTTCGACCGCATTCCAATGCTAAGACGTCGCTGTCGCTGTCGCTGTCGTTGTTGTCGTCGTTGTTGTTGTTGTTGTTGTAGTCTATGCTGTAGCAACAACAAGAAGCACTACAACAACAATTTTAATGTAAGTTCTCATGTGTAATCAATGAACAGCAGCAGCAGCAGCTGCGCAACATTTGCCAATTGAGTGTGAACAAAAAATAAAAATGAATAATGAAACAAAAATTTTATAAAAATTAAAGAGTTTAGCAAAAGAACTAAATGAACTTAAATGCTAGCAAAAATGCTTTAAAAAAAAAAACACATTAATACAGCTGTTGCAATGGTACTGTTGAAGGTTTAAAGATATAAGATATAAGCTTGCTCAACAGCATAGTTTATTTGAACTAGATTATGAGCTAGTTCATTTCCGAATTATGTCTATATATATAAATATATATAGGAATATTTCACTTGACAATACCAAAATTGTATCTAGATTTCTGTTGAGCTAGTTCATATGCAGTTTTATGAACTAGTTCCGATACATTTTCCAACTACTATCAACCTATACATATAAAAAAGAAAACAATATATATTTATTCTAGATAAAAATATAATATGAACCAGTTGTGAACTAGTTCATCAAATGCAAATACTAAATATACTATTGCTTCATTGGCTATGCTGCTGCTCTCAAGCATATTAATAGATTATACATTAATGTGCAGATTGAAAAAGAAACTAAATCTCTTTTGAACTAGCTCACAGAACTAAAATTTAAATATTCTATTGCTTATATGAAATTCCACTTGCTGAAATTCCATGAATTCCTTAACATTGAAATTAATTTCAACTAAAATCCACAAGTTCACAGTTCCAGTTCACAGTTCCAGTTCACAGTTCCAGTTGCAACATGCAAATGAGCGCGTTACCTGATGCTCCAAGTCATTAAGATGACACGCTGGACACTCTGAACTGCGACTAAGTCAACTCTGACCCTTGACTTGTTGCCCAGTTCAAGGTTTTCATTTGGGCATCAGATAAACCTACTCTTCTCCAGACTCCACTCTCCCCTCTCCACTCCTCTACTCTCACTTGATCTCAAATTTCTCTCTCTCTCTCTCTCTCTAGCTGTTGACTTAATAAAGTGTGTTTGGGTGTAGCTTGTTGAGTTGTCATTGTTGTTGTTGTCGCTGTTGCTTTGCCCGCTAAGTTCGTTGTCCAAGTCTTTTGTCAAGTTCGTTGCCTGAGTCTTTCGTTTCGACTTGATTATAGTCGAGATATTTGAAATGCATTTTGAAGCAGCCACTTTTCCCATGACCAAATGCGCTAAAAACTAAAAATTTCGTTGCTCTTCGATTGCTACAGCGATATAATCTCTATCTGTGTATTGTGGCTATGTATGTGTGTGTGTGTGTGTGTGTGTGTGTGTGTGTGTCATAAATATTTAAGACAAAAAGGTAGAACCGCACCTGCACAAATGTTTAGCTCTAGCTTATACAGGTGTGTGTGTCTATGTGTGTGTGCTAGCCAGTTTCTAGTTGTACCCCTTAAAGATGCTCGAGAAAGAGGTATATTAGTTTGAAGCAAAAAATGTAAATCATATTCTAGTTTGTAGAACATCTGAATATGCCAGAAGAGCCTTAGCGATTGATTATATATGAAAGTGTTGTGTGTTTATTAAAGAGTACTATAATAACTACAAATATCAAATTTTGTATATAGTTGCTCTGGGATTATTAGAAGAGCTAGAATATTTCCAAAATTTCCAGCTGTGCAGTTGATGTTTCAAGCCCATCTCGAGAAATTTATAGGTTACATACATCAAATCTAGTATGTCGCTAAGGTTTTGGTTTAGCAGTAAGCCTTGACTTCTCTGTTTCGCTAAGTGGGTAAGAAATTTCAGGATATTTCTAAACATAACTCGAGAACTATAAAAGCTACAAACAACATATTTGGTATATAGCCAAAGTTTTGGTTAAGTAAATAAGAGTACATCTTGACTTCATTGTTTCACAAAGAGCTTTCGGGATATTTTTAAACACAGCTCGAAAACTACATATATAATCAGCAAACAACAAATTTTGTATGTAGGTAAGGTTTTGGTTTAAATAGAGCTAGAATACATCATAAGTCATACACCAGAATATAATATATAATATAATAGCAGTAAATCTTTGTTTCTCTAAGAGCCGAAGATCTTGTGAGATATATCCCAGCATAAGTCGTGAACTCTAAAAGCTAGACAGAATAATTTTGGTATGTTGCTAAGGCTTGGGTAACTGAATATATAAAATAAAAAATATCTTATATAGCTCGCTCTATAGTACTATATAGCATATAGTAGAGTCTCAACTGCTGTGGCTTACAAAGAATCGTAGACTCGTTAGAGTTTCAATTCCTGAAATCGTCTTCCAAGGTAACTGCTAGTCGAGCATAATTCTTTACAGAGTTTCAGCTAGTTTTTTGTTATTTTCAACTTTAATATTAAATTGATTTTAGTGCCATAAATTCTTGGCATAGCTGAAAACGCAGCCAGCTGCTAAGTGACAGAGCCCAAGCGTGGCTCGTCTCTGTGTGCGTGTGTGTGTGTCTGTGTGAGTGTGTGTGTGTGTGTGTGTGTGTGTGTGTGTAGGGGGATTTGCTACATGCGGCAAGCACAGCGAGGCGCAGCCGCCAACACGACAAGTGAAACTCTTGACAAGATCTGCGAGAGATGAACAGAAACTGATTTCGGCTTTGCCAATTCATTTCCATTTTTATGGCACGCACAACAAATACACACGCATACACACACACACACACGCACACACACACACACACGCACACTTTTGATTTGGCTATCAATTTCGATGGCGACTTTAATTGAAACAGTTTGTCGAACTGCAATTTATTTAATTTATTGTTCATTTTACTTTCAACTTTTGTTTGCATTTTTTTTACCGTTTTTCTTTTTTACTTTATTTTTTTTAGCATTTAATGTTTAACATTTAACACGCTGCTCCATTGCATTTCTCTTTGTGAAGAAGAAGTAGCTGAAGCGCAACGCTTTGCGTTTTACTTCAATTTGTTTTCAATTCGTTTTCAAATTAAGTTGTTTGGCCATTCCACGCGTGCCACGCCCACCCGCCCTACACAAATTCCAAGCGATCAATTGGCATTTGTGGAGGAATTTATCTTGAATTTCAGTCACCTTGAGCTCGTTTATCGCTTGCTCTGTGACAAGTGTTAATAATAGTTTTTGTTGACATAGTTTTCGTAATCGATAAATGGCCTATTTATCAGTATAGAATATCCGAATAGAAGACTCTAATCAATTCTAAGTATAATCTAATCTAATATAATAAGAATCTAAGTAATCTATCTCTTTATATATATGTGATCTATATGTGATACGTAAAAAAGCTAGAGAATGCCAGTTAGCGATAGCATATCGATAATCGATAATCAAGAAAACTTTACTTTTGCCTTATTTATCCTTCTCAACCAGTTAGCTTCACTTTTTACTGTTTTGCTTGCTCTTCTTCTTCTTCTTATTCTTCTTCTTCTTTCTTCTAGTTCTTCTGCATTTTCAATTTGTTCTTATCTTATCTTTTATTACTGTTATTTCTTCTCCATCATATTGTTCCTTTGTAATTTTTTTCTTCTGCTCCTCCAAATCCTTCTTCTTCTTCTTTTTCTCATGCTTCTTCTTCTTCTCATTGTTCTGATTCTTCTCCCACTCATATCTCCCTTGTCTCCAACTACTTTATCATCATCCGTTTCTACCTTTTCTCCAGCTTCTTTTACATGTTCAACTGCCTCGTCTCCTGCTTCTTCCAACTTCTCCTTCCACCTTTTCTTCTGCTCCTTATATATAATATTACTCTTCATCATCTTCTTCTTCCTGTTCTTCTTCACAGACGATTCGATTATTATTGAGCAGTTCGTAAGCCTCGCTGCCTAGTCACATATTATGATCATTATTTGTTAGCGAAGTAAGCCGCTTAATGTTTACCCAGTCTCCCTCAATTTCCCTCTCTCTGTCTCTCCCTCTCTTTCCATCTCTCTCTGCCTGAATGCCTCTCTCTCTCTCGATCTCTCTCTCCCTCTCTTTGCGACGACCTCACGATTTGTTGTACTCGCACAAATAGAAAATTTCATTGTAGAAAGAAAGAAATACTTTTTAGCAAGAAGCCAAAGTCGAAGCCAAAGTCGAACTCAACTCGAAGTCGATTTCACTAACACAAGGGCCAAGCCAAATGCTCAGCAAGCTTGGCTAAAACACACACAGACACACACACACGCACACGCACACAATGACAGCGCAGTGAGCCAAAAGGCCAATAAACCTTTTGCCAGAGACAGCGTCGCAGCCCAAGCGCCAAAAGTTTGTGCTACAAATGTTGTTGTTGTTATTGTTGTTGTTATTATTGTTGTTGTTGTTGTTGCTCATCGATCGCACATAGATACACACACACACACACACACAGACATACATCTGCAGGGCCATACCATAAACAAAAAAAAAGGGAAATTTTCAAAGAAGTTTTGCTTTTGTTTTGCTTTTTTCCAAGACAATTGAAAGTGCGAGACGACAACTGCAGATGCTGTTGCTGTTGCTGTTGTTGTTGTTGTTGTTGTTGTTGTCGTTGTTGCATAGTTATTGTTTGTCGCTGAAGTCATTAAATTATTCTAAAATGCATTCGTGTTGCTATTTGTTGTTTGCCTCTTTGTTGTTTTGAGGTGCGCCGCTGAGGTTCAACTTCAGTTGTTGTTGTTGTTGTTGTTTGACTGTGGCGCACCCACAACTAACTGACGCGACACACGAACACCCCCTCACACATACACACACACACACACATACTTATAGATAGCCTGACAGATAGCAATTGAATAAAAAGGGGCGTGTACGCCCCCACACACACCGACAGCTGCAAATTGTTTGCGCATGAGCAATTGGCAAAAACAATGTATATCGATAATTTATCGATTGAAAGGCACGACGAGATATTCAGATAGTCAATAATATCGATTGCTTAGCGAAAAATAAAGCATATTGAAATTATAACAAGTATTGCTAATGTATTATTTGATTAGTGCAATAGAGAAGAACCATTATCGATAAATCAGTTAGTGATATACGACAACGACTCGGCAACAGCAAAATTTTATTGTCTTTACTTAACAATACAAGTAAATTATGGATTACGCTCATCTTAGGGGTATATGTTATCGAATACTTATCGATAACTAGGTTGACAAATACAAACGAACAGATATAGCAGTGAATATGCAGATGAAGAAGGCACACATTATGCATTATCAATAAAAGCCATATTAAAATGTATGTGTTATCGAATGACTATCGATAACCGTTTCGATAGGCCAGTAAAATGAGCTGTTATGCATTTAAGTTAGCACTACTCGTAGACAGATAAAGCCAACTTTAGTGGTATGCTTATGTTATCGATCAATATCGATAGCCATTGAGACAGACGAGACAATGGAAGAAGAAGAAGTAGAAGACGAGAAACAAGAGACAACAAATAGCTATGCAAATGAAATGGCGCGACAGCTGAAATTAAATTTCACTTTGATGGATTTGTGTGTTGTTTGTTTGCTTTGTTGTTGTTGTTGTTGCTGTTTGTTGTTGCTGTTGCTGTATTTCACTGTGACTAAGTATTTTGTTTGAGTAAAGTAAAAGCCAATTAACATCTTTGTCACATTAACATGCACAACAACTCTTACTCTATACACATAGATATGCAAATATACATGTGTGTGTGTGTGAGTGTGTGTGTGTGTGTGTGTGTGTGTGTGTGGCACTCCTGTGTGTGCCTCTCTTTGTTGTTATGCATTTGAGCACTTGTGCTACGCCTTTTCAGAGGCAGAGGCAGAAAGCGGGGTGAAAAAAAAAAACAAAAGACTTAGGCAACGAACGTGAACCAAGAATGTTGAGAGAGGCAACAGCAACTGTTGCTCTTATTGTTGTTGTTGTTGTTGCCTTAGCTATGCACGTTATATACGGAAGTGGCACACACACACACAGAGAAAGAGAGAGAAGGGAGAGTGAGAGCGAGCAAGAGAGGGAGAGAGCGAGCGACGCGCGTTCGTCGAAGCAATTCGAATGCGGAATTCTTTGGCTGCCGGAACCAGTTTTTTGTTGCTTTATTTTTTTTGTGTTACTTCGACCAATTTTTTTCAGCTTTTTTTTTTTAGCTACTTTAGCCTTTTTTGCTGCTTTGCTTGGCTTTGCTTCTTTTTAATATTTCTGCACGCTTAACTGTTTGGCTTTTTGTACCGTTGCAAGCGGCGTTCTCGACATGATTTGCCAAAACGAAATGCGAGTGCCACGCCCCCAGCTAGAACAGTCCGACCGCCCCAATCCCCTTGAATTGTAGCAGCAAAGCCAATGTGAGCTGCGTTTTCATAGAGAAGAAATGAAGTCGTCGCAGCTAGTGCCACGCCCACTCGCCCGTACCCAAGTGTGCAGCAACCGTTAGGTTATGCAACTGGGGGGAACAGAAAAGCACAGAGAGCACCGTTACAGGCAATAAACTGAAATCGAACCAAAATAAATAATAAAACCAATCAGCATACAATCTGGGCATAGAACAAGAAGAACCGTAAGAACAGGTTCCAGAACTTTGAATTAAAATTTGAGCTTCTTAATAGTTGAATCATTGCCAGCTGGAGTCTTCAATAGAATGCGAAATATTTTGTTACTATATTTTTAAACATTTATAATAATTTTTTTTTATGTTTCTAATATTTTCTTTTATATTTTTAAAATTTTAGATTACTATTTAAATTTAAGTTAATACATTTTGTTAAGCATAAAAGTAAAACAACTCAACCCTTTTGACAAAAAAAAATGGTTCTTCTAAAATTGATATTTTTTCAATGACTTAAAATCAATTTTTATTTTTAAAAGTAAAAAGTCACTTCAATATTCTATATATTTACTTTATATGTATAGAATAGAAGCTATCGAGCGTCTACTCTAGCAATAATTAGCTTCATTTGATAGCCAAAATAATTCTATTTTCGTTTCGCTCAGAGATGAGCTCATTGCATTTGGATTTATGACACTAGAATTCTATGCAAAGCGCGCAAATCAAATCGATTGAGAATGCAGCTAGTGGCATCTCTTTTCGGCGCCTTGAGCTACCGTCGTATTGCTCTTCGTTCACTCTCTCGCTCTCCCTGTCCCTCGCTCACTCCCTTGCCGGCAATGGCAATGCAAATGTATTCAAATTCCAGTGCATTCCAATGCAATTTACCGTTGCAAATTTCTGATTGGCTGCTATTTTATGGCAATGACATTTGGGAGCGAGCCCAGCTATCGATAGTCGATAGTTTTATGTATCACTCACTTGTTGTTGTTGTTATTGTTGTTGCCGTTTGCTGCTCCCTTGTTTCAGCTAACTGTTGCGCTCCCCTCTGCTGATGCCGCTGCCACAGTCTCTGCCTCCGTCGCTGTCGCTGTTATTGTCCACGTTTGTATTTTAAATTACTTTCTTTGTATGCGTTACGGTGTTTGTATATGTATTCGTGTGTGAGCTGTGTTTCTTTTTTATTTTATTTTTTGTCTGCTTCTTCTTCTCGCTGCTTTCTACGTCACTTCGTCACACACATTAGAAGAATTCTGCTACATTTCATGCGTTTTATTGCTGTTGTTGATGTTTTTGCAGTTGCAAAAGCTCTCACTGTGCATATGTATGCATAAGTGTGAGTGTGAGTGTATTCACAGTTAGATATAGAAATCAAAAATTGAATTATTAAATCGCGCACTTGCAAAAAAAACTAAAAATTTGTGTTTGTTTTGTGACTGTGTATATGTGTGTGCGTGTGTGTGTGCAATAGTAAATCGTGGCACGCGCGCACTAAAAAAAAAAAGTTCAAATTATACCGACGGATTCTGCGCACACGACCTGCCAGCTATAAAACAGAATATACAATGAGAGGTGGAGTGATGCCCGCACTTGCTCTCGATTCTTGTTCGATAACGATAAGCGCAACTTGCGCAATGTCATCGGTTCAGCCAGCTGCGCAAGCCTGCAAATTGCGATAACAGTGCGACTCTAAAGCTGTATGAGCACGGCAAAGGTAACAAATTCTACAAATGGAAGCATTTCAAAAGTTCAAAGTAGATAAATGCAAGTTGTATTTTTACTAAATCCATTCACTTAAATTTGTTTACCGATTCTTAACAGACTGTTAAGCGCGAATTGCGCACTGTTATCGACGCGGCACCGCCAATGACGCAAAATTGCGTTAACTGTGGTGGCGCTTAATTTCCATAATAAATTCAATATCTAACTAATATCTTTTATTTTCATGCAATTACAATTTCAGTAAAAAAAAAGCGCCGAAATTCAATAGTTACTCTTGAACATGCTTTCATGAAATAACTACAATTGGGCATTACTCAAAATGGCACTGTTCACTCCAAGAGCTGCGTTAACAGCTCATTTGAGCATTACCAGTCCACTTGAGCATAACATTGGCTTCTGCAGAATAGCAATCGAATTGCAATTTTTAAATAAACAAATCATTTCTAAAGCCTAAAGAACTCTATATGTGTTGCTAAGTTGAAACAATGGCCACAGCAATTGATTGCGAGGCGCTGATGAACAAATGCCAGAAGGAGACCATGCAGACGGATGCCAGCGCTGAACTATCACAAAGTGAGAATTTTACAGTCATGGAAATCGCAGCTAAAGTAACGGAGCAAATTGTTAAAATGGAAATCGATGCAGATTTAACCACAACAGAGACTCTGGAAGACCTGGCAGAGGTGGAGGACAAAGCAGGCAATGCCAAAGGGTATAATGCAAAACTAAAAGATGTGCAGCTGCAGCCAGACAAGCCGGAGCAAAAGACTTCCCAAGCAGAGCAGTCCTTCCAAGAGCCCGAGACGCAGCCAATAAAAGCGGAGAGCAAGCTGGAAGAGGAAGCAGCGGCAGCGGCAGCGGGTGCTGCTGCTGCAGTTGAGATGGAAGCAGACGGCGACTTGAATCTGAGCTCATCCAAAATGGCGACGCCATGCCACGCCCCCGCGCGGCCAGCCAAAGTCACCAGGAGCAGCCTGAATGGCGCCCGTTCGCCCACAATCATCAAGAGGCTGCGCAAGAGCACGCGCAGCACACGCTTCAAAGCGAAGCTCCAAGGGCGCAACAACAATCCCAACGGCGGCGCAGCCGGCGCAAGCAGCAACCACAATGGCCAGCTGAATGGAGCAGGAACTGGAGCTGGCTCGGGCGCAGGCTATGCGCCGAGCGCAGCTGGTGCAGGCAAGTCGCACGGCAAGGCGGGCCTAGGCGGCGCTGCTGGCGGCTCCGCTGGCGGTGCGGGCGGAGGCGGAGCAAGGAATCGGCGCTCCCTGTTCAAGCGGCCGGCGCAGCGGACGCCGCGAGTCCAGGCCTCGATGCAGTACGTCAAGAGCGTCTTCTACAAGGGCAGCTACATGCAGATCGGCGACATCGTGAGCATTGTGGATAGCCAACGCAGCGTCTACTATGCCCAGATCCGAGGACTGCTCGTGGATGCCTACTGCGAGAAGTCGGCGTTCCTCACCTGGCTGATACCCACGCAGGACAGTCCCGATCCCCAAGAGGGCTTCGATCCAGCCACCTATCTAATAGGTAAGCGAATCCCAATCTCAATGGAAAACTAAAAACTAAATCTCCTCCTCGCTTCCAGGCCCCGATGAGGAGCTATCGCGCAAGCTCTGCTATCTGGAGTTCGTGATGCACGCGCCCAGCAACTATTACTACGACTGCACGACGCCCTTCCCGCTGCCCGACGTGGACGAGTACCAGAGATCGGGCGGCTACATCTGGACGCGCCTGCCCACTGTGAAGCGGGAGCGGACCAAGGAGCGGGATCGGGAGATGGAGCGCAAGTCGGCTGCCTAGCAGTGGCCACGCCTGCGTCGGCAGCTACAGTCATCCTCCCATCCTCCTCGCCAGCACATGTCAACAGCCTAACTTATTTTTTAAATATTTTATTTTATTTGATTTGGTTTTTCTTTGGAATCCTTAAGAAACTCGTTAAAGACACAGAACAATGTGGAGGGCTATCAATGTTAATGTTGTTCAGCTACTTTCTCCTGCTCCGGCTCCTGCTCAGTCTTGTGCTCGTCCTTGTGCTCCTGGGCTGCTTCGCAGTACTCCTGATAGGCCCGTTCCACATCCAGCTCCTGCTCCAGCTGCTGCGCCTTTCGAGCAGCTGCGGCAGCTGCGTCCAAACTCTTGCGCTTGCCACGCTTCGGCTTCAGCGGAGGCTGGGGCTGTTCCATTGATTCAGTGTCTGCGATCGTCTGCTCACTGGACACCATGTGCATCTGGCTGTTGACCAACTGCAGCAGCTGCATGCGCTCTGCCGCCAGAGACTCGGCTAAAAGAACCTCCAGCGACGAGTAATCGTTGGGCAAAGCTTCGGTGGCAGCTGCGCGAAGGGCGCCTGTTAGCATGGGCTCCTCCTGGCCGGCCTGCGGCATTGAATCTGGCATGAATACGGCTGCCTGTCGAGCCGCACGCAACTCGCCAATCACCTCATTGATGGCCGTCTGGAGCCGGGGAGTCACATGGATGTCGTTGGCGTTCCGGGTCATTAGCCAGCACTGCTCGACGATGTCCACCAGCAGGTGGTATATCATCTTGACCAGCTCGCGCATCATGGAGCTGCTCACGGTGGAGATGTTGTCCACGGTCTGGGTGATGGCCTCCTTGTTGTTCTTGAGCAGCGGATCGACGAGCTCGTCGTGGATCAGTTGGCAGCCGTTGCCGATGTTGGGCAGCAGCCAGCAGAGGACGAACAGCTTGAAGCCGTTCAGGAAGGGCACCCACGGCTCCAGACAGGCGGTGAAAAAGTGGAACGCGTTGAATATGCCAAACACGATCCAATATTTCATCCACGGCACTTGAGTCCGGAGATTGCCAATGAGGCAATTGTATGTCGCGAATACTGGATAGAGCCAGCCAATTATCATTATTAGCAATTCGTAAATCATCTTCCAAAATTTCTATGTACACCTATATGAATACAAAGCTATATTTTTGCAGTTTTTGTTTTTGGTTATTTATTTGCACGGTTTGACGGTACTTTTTCGCGGCCACACGGAAATTTGTGATGAAAATTTTCCTATTTCTAGAATTTCGATATTTCGGAGCACGCCTCTGTATTTGTGAAAGCACTGTTTCAAGTGAGCCCCACACAACTGCTCCGAATACAACAAAATATACAATTAAAACAACGACTACTTGATTTCATTCGATTTCGCTTTTCAAACGGAAAACGATAAGCCCGCTCTGTTTCAGTGCTGTAAGCTGCTGCGCACATACAACAACTATCGATTGGTTTTCTTTCCCCGAGAGATAATTACGATGAGATTTGTATAAATTTTACAAGAAAATATTTGGTCAAAATGTTATCAGATTATTTTTTGGTATAGATTTTTTGTCTATGCTCATGCCAACTTGCCGAACTTGTTTGCTTAATTGAATAAATTTTTGCCGCTGTCAATTGAAAAAGCAAAGCCAACTGCGTTCCAGTGCTGTAAAATGACACGCATCGATGTCAAATAATCAAATCATGAGAGCTGATAACGGCCGCAGACCAATATCGCCCAATTTAATATACAAAAATAAAATATAACCAGTGATATATCTTCTTATTTTATATTAATATAAAATCAATACAATGAGACTCTGTTATCCAATAATAATAATAATAATACTTATGCATATATCATGTTTTGAATTGAGGTTTCTTTTTCGCGCCTATTCGTGTCACGCATGGCGCTCAAGCCTCGTTCCGTGACGTCATGGTCGCACCACCGATTGTTTGCGCTACCTTACCATTGTTTCGCTCTTGGCGTCTTATTTTGAAAATGGAAGCAGATCCAAATATTTCAATAGATCAAGAAAAGAACGCTAATCCACCTTCTGTGTGCTTGAGTGATGTGGATGATATATCCGATATTGACGTGGACGATGTTGTGGACAAACTGCACAAGACAATAACATCGAAACCGGTCTACGATGAGAAGAGAAGCATATTCAATACAACGCTCGACCTGGGTGATGGTATATCAACATAAATTGCATTTGGTTTGAGTTTGTGTAAACAACATTTACTTTTGTAGCTGAATCGGATTCCGAAGGCGCCAGCGCAACTGTGGAAGCCTATGTCGCGAGCGTTGCGCAGGAGAAGCAGCAGTGGGAATTGTTTGCCACCAAAGTTTTGCAAAAATCGGATGCAGGGAAGATTCTGGAAACCGACTACAAGCCGAGCGAGGAGCAGCAAGCGTATCTGAATAAGGCACCCAATTTGCAAAACTTCATACGCGGCTTTGGCAGCTTCATGGATGATGGCAATGCGTTTATTCGGCAATATGAAGCAATGCGGGACTTGCAGGAGAACTTAAAGAATTGCTGCCAGTTCGATGAGCTGCAAAGACAACACAATTGCATAGCTGCATCCTTGGCTAATACAATTCCTATACGAAAATGAAATATTGTATATAAGTAAAAATTGTAAAATAACAAATTGTAATATAAATCATCGATAATTATTCTCGAAGTTTATGCGTGTCTATCGATATTTATTTCGAACGGAGCATTTAATTGGACCGTGATAGCTGTAACGATATTTTTACATGCTCGGCTTGCGATATTTGGATAATCAGGCGGTAACTACTAACTAAAATTATTTCATTTTAGGTACAAATCCAATATAAACTTCGAAATCAAATGAGTAGTACAATTGGCATTTATTCTACGATGTTTGTAAGCGTGTGTGTGTGTATGGGTTTACTCCTTGTTCCAGGCAGCCAGATATTTCATCAAATCTGTAAGGCTTTCGAAATCTGTGCGGCTGGTAGCTGGCTCCTCTTTGCTGATTCGCGGCAAAGCGTTGCCCATTTTCAAGCGAAACTCTTCGAACTGCAATTCATATTATAATCATAAGCACTATATATCGATTAGTATCACTGGTGCAATAGTTACATCCTTGGCGCCGCTCAGCTTCCAGAATCCATAGCAAAATGCTCCGGTCCCCAATACAGCATACAAGGTGCCCCAGCCAAGGGCTCGCATCGCCAGGGTTGCGCCTTCATCCATGAGGATGATGCCTTGTTTGGTGCCTTGCTGCTGGAGCACTTTGCTGTCCGACTTCTTGGCTGTGGCCAGCGTGCGAGAGAATCCAAACAGCGCGGAAATACCGCCGACGAGGCCCATGAATGCAGCTGCTAAACAACAACATTAGGTGAGTGTCAATTCTGTGGGTCTGATCATTTACCTTGAATGCGGAATTTGCGCTTCTTTTCCGCAGCGACTGCATCTACGGCAGAGCCGGCTTCGCTCATTGTTTAACCCTTTTGCTTATTTTGATTAGTTTTTGATTGTTGTCGTAACCGTAAGTCGTGAAAGTTATGGCACAAGCGATATATGAGTACGTTTCGTGTAACTATCGCTTACTGGTATATATCGTTTGCGTGGTTGAGATTTAAATGAAATTAAATTATTTAGCTTTCTTTTTTTAGTTATAAAATTAGTCAATTTATTTATTATCGTTAACTGACATTACTTATAATTATTTAACGGCGCTTCAACATGGAATATCGAAACCCAAATATCGTTAGGAACACTGCCACCACTGCATTTTATTTGTCAGCTTTTATAGTGACAGCTCTAGAATGTCAACTAGATGTCAAACAACAATGATGAAGGAAGAAAGGAGCTAACGCTTACTTTAATTAATACGACTTTAATTAATATATTTCATAGTTAGCTGTTGCTTCCGTTGAAGCTGCTTTCCCGCGTATAATGCCATCGATAGACACTATCGTACGAAGAGAAAGCAAACCGCAGAGTTGCTTTGGTAACCGAATGAACACCCACTACAATTTTTTTAGTGCGCTTTACGGACTGCGTTGCCTCGCGTCTGCATGTGAAAAACCGCGGATATAGCACTAAAGTCCATTTCGAGCGTTCAATTGTAATAGAAAACATGCGTTGAACACACAGCAAACCACCACCAACATTCTTTATTTTGCTCTGACCCGCGAAAAAACAAAACGTGTGTGGCCACAAATTAACGCGTACGTTCGCTGGCTTTGTCACGCGTGCAAAAGATTCTTCAGCAGTTTTTCACAATCGCGGATAATCGCGACACCTGAAAGAGTTTTCCGCAGCCAGGCAATATGAGCACCACAACGGACTCGAAGGCGCCCTTGCGCCAGGTGAAGCGCGTACAGTTCGGCATTTTATCACCTGATGAAATTGTAAGTAGTCACAAACTAAATTAAAAAAAAGGTCAAATGCGAAATGTGAAATCGACGCCATATTGAAAATCAATTGTCGCAGCCAAATAACCAAGCCACAGTAGGGTCATGATTCACTTAGTTAGGAATGGAGCGCCAAAAATGAAATCCTGGTGCAAAATTCTAGTTCAGTAGTTCGATTCTATGTTTTTTATATATTCTGATCTGTCAAGTGATCTAGATGATCGTATATCCTCTTGTTTTATGAGTATTAGTGTAAAACATCGCACATCAAAATTGTATTACTGACCAAAAATATTGCAGGATTAAGAAATAGTAGTAGCAGTATAGCATAATAGTAGGAGAAATACTTAAAATAATAGTATACTGCGTAAATACTAAAAACAATATGAAAAGTAGGGGAAATACCAGAAATAGTAGTAGGGACATTGACAATAGTAATATCAGTGTAGATCAGTGTATCAACTGCTAGCGAAACTTTAAGTCTTGATATGAAATGGATTTTCTTGGAGCTATCCAGAAACTGTTGTTAGTTGCCATTTCTGCCTAATTGTCGCCACCTTTCTCAGTTTATATTTCTCGCTATATGATCCCGTCTAATGCTTTAAATTCTTGCTTAACTTCAGCGTCGAATGTCTGTGACGGAGGGCGGCGTCCAATTCGCTGAGACCCTGGAAGGCGGTCGACCGAAGCTCGGTGGCCTGATGGATCCACGCCAGGGCGTGATAGATCGGACGTCGCGTTGTCAGACGTGTGCGGGCAACATGACCGAGTGCCCGGGACATTTTGGGCACATAGATTTGGCCAAGCCAGTCTTTCACATTGGCTTCATAACGAAGACCATCAAGATCCTGCGCTGCGTTTGCTTCTACTGCTCCAAGATGCTGGTCTCCCCGCATAATCCCAAGATCAAGGAGATTGTCATGAAATCAAAAGGTCAGCCACGTAAACGTTTGGCCTACGTCTATGACCTGTGCAAAGGCAAAACGATTTGCGAGGGCGGCGAGGATATGGACATGACCAAGGACAATCAGCAAGTGGATCCGAACAAGAAGCCCGGCCACGGCGGCTGCGGTCACTATCAGCCATCGATCCGACGCACTGGACTCGACCTAACGGCCGAGTGGAAGCACGTGAACGAGGACTCGCAGGAGAAGAAGATCATCGTCTCAGCGGAGCGTGTCTGGGAGATCCTCAAGCATATAACCGACGACGAATGCTTCATATTGGGCATGGACCCGAAGTATGCTCGACCCGATTGGATGATTGTCACCGTGCTGCCAGTGCCTCCTCTAGCCGTGCGTCCGGCTGTCGTTATGTTCGGCGCAGCCAAGAACCAGGATGATTTGACCCACAAGTTGGCCGACATCATCAAGGCCAACAATGAGCTGCGCAAGAACGAGGCAAGCGGTGCTGCCGCTCACGTCATACAGGAGAACATTAAGATGCTGCAGTTCCACGTGGCCACGCTGGTCGACAACGATATGCCCGGCATGCCGCGCGCCATGCAGAAGTCGGGCAAGCCGCTGAAGGCAATCAAGGCCCGCCTCAAGGGCAAGGAGGGACGCATCCGTGGCAACTTGATGGGCAAGCGTGTCGACTTCTCTGCACGGACTGTCATCACACCCGATCCCAATTTGCGCATCGACCAGGTCGGCGTGCCACGTTCGATAGCACAGAACCTGACCTTCCCGGAGCTGGTGACTCCATTCAACATCGATCGCATGCAGGAGCTGGTGCGTCGCGGCAATTCACAATATCCAGGCGCCAAATACATTGTGCGCGACAACGGCGAGCGTATCGATTTGCGTTTCCACCCAAAGTCCTCGGACCTCCATTTGCAGTGCGGCTACAAAGTGGAGCGCCATTTGCGGGACGACGATCTGGTCATCTTCAATCGCCAGCCGACGCTGCACAAGATGAGTATGATGGGTCACAGAGTGAAGGTGCTGCCCTGGTCCACGTTTCGCATGAATCTGTCCTGTACATCGCCCTACAATGCCGATTTCGACGGCGACGAGATGAATCTCCATGTCCCCCAATCCATGGAAACGCGCGCTGAGGTCGAGAATATTCACATAACACCAAGACAGATTATAACGCCGCAGGCCAACAAGCCCGTCATGGGCATTGTGCAGGATACGCTCACCGCCGTTCGTAAGATGACCAAGCGCGATGTGTTCATCACGCGGGAGCAGGTGATGAATCTGTTGATGTTCCTGCCCACGTGGGATGGCAAGATGCCGCAGCCATGCATATTGAAGCCGCGTCCACTGTGGACTGGCAAGCAGATCTTCTCCTTGATCATACCCGGCAATGTGAACATGATACGAACACACTCGACGCATCCAGACGAGGAGGACGATGGACCCTACAAGTGGATATCGCCCGGTGACACAAAGGTCATGGTGGAGCACGGCGATCTCATAATGGGCATTCTCTGCAAGAAGACGCTCGGCACGTCAGCCGGATCCCTGCTGCATATTTGTTTCCTTGAGCTGGGCCACGACATTGCTGGACGCTTCTACGGCAACATCCAAACGGTGATCAACAACTGGCTGCTGCTCGAGGGCCACAGCATTGGCATTGGCGACACCATTGCCGATCCGCAGACCTACAACGAGATCCAGATGGCCATCAAGAAGGCCAAGGACGATGTCATCAACGTCATACAAAAGGCCCACAACATGGAGCTGGAGCCGACGCCTGGCAACACGCTGCGTCAGACCTTCGAGAACAAAGTGAATCGCATCTTGAACGATGCTCGTGACAAAACTGGTGGATCGGCCAAGAAATCCCTCACGGAATACAACAATCTAAAGGCCATGGTGGTGTCCGGCTCAAAGGGCTCCAACATTAACATCTCCCAGGTAAACAGAACAGCAACGAGAGACTATATAAACGTTACATCAAGCAACTGTGTTCTTTGTGCATCCATGTCCATAGGTTATTGCTTGTGTGGGCCAGCAGAACGTTGAGGGCAAGCGCATACCATATGGCTTCCGCAAGCGCACTCTGCCGCATTTCATCAAGGACGATTATGGTCCAGAGTCTAGGGGCTTCGTGGAGAACTCCTATCTGGCCGGCTTGACCCCGTCCGAGTTCTACTTCCACGCCATGGGCGGCAGAGAGGGTCTGATTGATACGGCTGTGAAGACAGCTGAAACTGGCTACATCCAGCGTCGTCTCATCAAGGCTATGGAGTCCGTGATGGTCAACTACGACGGCACCGTGCGTAACTCCGTCGGGCAACTGATTCAGCTGCGTTACGGCGAGGACGGCCTTTGCGGCGAGCTGGTCGAGTTCCAGAACATGCCCACCGTGAAGCTGTCCAACAAGGTCTTCGAGAAGCGCTTCAAGTTCGACTGGTCCAACGAGCGCTACATGCGCAAGGTGTTCACAGACGACGTGATCAAGGAGATGACCGACAGCAGCGACGCCATCCAGGAGTTGGAGTCCGAGTGGGATCGCCTGGTCAGCGATCGCGACAACTTGCGCACCATCTTTCCCAATGGCGACTCGAAGGTGGTGCTGCCCTGCAACCTGCAGCGCATGATCTGGAACGTCCAGAAGATCTTTCACATCAACAAGCGCCTGCCCACGGATCTGTCGCCGATGCGCGTGATCAGAGGCGTCAAGGGATTGCTGGAGCGCTGTGTCATTGTCACGGGCAACGATCGCATCTCCAAGCAGGCCAACGAGAATGCCACGCTGCTCTTCCAGTGCCTCATCCGTTCGACATTGTGCACGAAGTACGTCTCCGAGGAGTTCCGCCTGTCCACAGAGGCATTCGAGTGGTTGATCGGCGAGATCGAGACGCGCTTCCAGCAGGCTCAGGCGAATCCTGGCGAAATGGTGGGCGCCTTGGCTGCCCAGAGTTTGGGTGAGCCGGCCACGCAGATGACACTGAACACCTTCCATTTCGCTGGTGTGTCCTCGAAGAACGTAACCCTGGGAGTGCCCCGCCTCAAGGAGATCATCAACATATCCAAGAAGCCAAAGGCGCCCTCTCTCACAGTTTTCCTCACTGGCGGCGCCGCCCGCGATGCGGAGAAGGCAAAGAATGTCCTGTGCCGTCTGGAGCATACGACGCTGCGCAAGGTAACAGCCAACACGGCCATTTACTACGATCCAGATCCACAAAGGACGGTCATTGCGGAGGATCAGGAGTTCGTCAATGTCTACTATGAAATGCCCGACTTTGATCCCACACGAATTTCTCCCTGGCTGCTGCGCATCGAACTCGACCGCAAACGGATGACGGATAAGAAGCTGACCATGGAACAGATTGCCGAGAAGATCAACGTGGGCTTCGGCGAGGATCTCAACTGCATCTTCAATGACGACAATGCGGACAAGCTGGTGCTGCGCATTCGCATCATGAACAACGAGGAGAACAAGTTCCAGGACGAGGATGAGGCAGTCGACAAAATGGAGGACGACATGTTCCTGCGCTGCATCGAGGCGAACATGCTGTCCGACATGACCCTGCAGGGCATCGAGGCCATCGGCAAGGTCTACATGCATCTGCCCCAAACGGACAGCAAGAAGCGAATCGTCATCACCGAGACGGGCGAGTTCAAGGCCATCGGTGAGTGGCTGCTGGAGACGGACGGCACATCGATGATGAAGGTGCTGTCGGAGCGGGATGTCGATCCCATACGCACATCCTCCAATGACATCTGCGAGATCTTCCAAGTGCTGGGCATTGAGGCTGTGCGAAAGTCCGTGGAGAAGGAGATGAACGCCGTGCTGCAGTTCTACGGCCTCTACGTGAACTATCGCCACTTGGCCCTGCTCTGCGACGTGATGACGGCCAAGGGCCACTTGATGGCCATCACGCGACACGGCATCAATAGGCAGGACACGGGCGCTCTTATGCGTTGCTCCTTCGAGGAAACGGTGGACGTCTTGATGGATGCAGCCGCGCACGCTGAAACCGATCCCATGCGTGGCGTCTCCGAGAATATTATTATGGGTCAGCTGCCCAAAATGGGCACCGGTTGCTTTGATCTGCTGCTGGATGCGGAGAAGTGTCGCTTTGGCATTGAGATTCCGAATTCTCTGGGCAGCAGCATGCTGGGCGGCGCCGCCATCTTTATGGGCGGTGGCTCCACGCCCAGCATGACGCCGCCAATGACGCCATGGGTGAATTGCCACACTCCACGTTACTTTTCGCCCTCCGGGCATGGTAAGTGCCACTTCTCTCTCTCTCTCTCTCGCTCTACACTATATACTAATACTACTCTCTCTCTCTTTCTTTATCTTTCTCTGTGTGCAGTAAGCGCCATGACGCCGGGTGGACCCAGTTTCTCGCCCTCGGCCGCCTCGGATGCGTCTGGCATGTCGCCCAGCTGGTCGCCGGCACATCCGGGCTCTTCGCCCAGTTCGCCGGGTCCATCGATGTCGCCGTATTTCCCCGCTTCGCCCAGCGTTTCTCCGTCGTATTCGCCCACGTCGCCGAACTATACGGCCTCGTCGCCGGGCGGCGCCTCACCGAATTATTCGCCATCGAGCCCCAATTATTCGCCCACATCGCCGCTTTATGCGGCGACAAGTCCGCGTTACGCCTCGACCACGCCCAACTTCAATCCACAGTCGACAGGATATTCGCCGTCGTCGTCGGGCTATTCGCCCACGTCGCCTGTGTATTCGCCTACGTCGAATTTCCAGTCGAGTCCGTCGTTTGCGGGAAGCGGCAGCAATATGTATTCGCCAGGCAATGCATATTCGCCGAGCTCATCAAATTACTCGCCCAATTCGCCGTCTTATTCGCCGATGTCGCCATCGTATTCGCCGTCAAGTCCCTCGTACTCGCCCACGTCGCCCTGTTACTCACCGACCTCGCCTTCGTACTCACCGACTTCGCCGAACTATACGCCCGTCACGCCTTCGTATTCGCCGACGTCGCCCAACTACTCGGCCTCGCCGCACTACTCGCCTGCATCGCCGGCGTACTCACAGACAGGCGTCAAGTATTCGCCGACATCGCCAACGTATTCGCCGCCCTCGCCGTCATACGACGGTTCGCCGGGGTCGCCGCAATACACGCCAGGCTCGCCCCAATATTCGCCAGCCTCACCCAAATATTCACCCACTTCGCCGCTGTATTCGCCCAGTTCGCCGCAGCACTCGCCGTCGAACCAATACAGTCCAACAGGATCGACATACTCAGCGACAAGTCCGCGATACTCCCCCAACATGTCCATCTATTCGCCGAGCAGCACCAAATATTCACCCACATCGCCCACGTACACGCCGACGGCGAGAAACTATTCGCCCACGTCGCCCATGTACTCGCCCACAGCGCCCTCGCACTACAGTCCGACGAGTCCGGCGTACTCGCCGAGCAGTCCCACGTTCGAGGAAAGTGACGATTAGTGTCCACTCAAGGCTGATACTCAACTCAACCTAGAGGCGAGAGGTAGGAGACGGAAGAGGAGTAGGAAGCTCTAGATGATCTTCGATATGGATGACAATTCCTTAAAATAAGTAAAAAGTAAAGAAAAGTCTAACGGAACTCCCGATTGTAAATTCACCCTATCTAACAACATATATTTATATATATATGTATATATATATCCGTATATCTAAATCGCTGATTCCCCAATTGCGGACTCGACTGATGTTTCAATTTTTAAAGAGCAACCGGATGTCAATATGAGTATATATATTATCAAACCGTACGAACTTTGCACACCTCTCTGTTTGTCATAGATCGAAATATGTATGTTTGCTAGCATACATATACAATATGTGCAACAGAGAGATATATATCAATATACATCTATATTGTAATATTCTACGACTTCATTATTATGTATCTAAATATAATATATCGATGCTGACACACATAATTATATATATATGTGTATGCACGAGTAGTTAATTATTTTTTTTTTTGTGCTTTTCTATATCGATCGAGAAGACTTGCGATTGTTGAAGCAAGACAAATTATATCCGCAAATATTTTAAACGATAGTCGTAAAAAAAAAAACAAAAAAAAAATTAAATAATATTAATAAAAATAAAAGTTCTGTAAGTCGCAAACAAATTTTTGAAATTGTTTTTTTTATCCCCACGTGTTTGTATATGAGTTTATAACTGATTAGAGGAGATAGAGAAGGCTATGAAATAGAGATTATATAATCACATAATAGATGAGTATGATAGACATAGGTAGAATAGTATACATATACATAGATGTAGACATAGAAAGATATATAGATATATATATATATACATAAATATTTATATATATATAGATTGATATATAGATATACAGAAAGATAGATCTGCAAACCTAGGCGAATTTAGATATAGCCATATAAAGATAGAGATATAGACATAAATAGACCGATAGATATAGGCATAGTTCAATATATAGATATACGGATAGATAGATTATCTATATAGAAGGTCAACGTTTCTTTAAATATCTGAAAACCGTGCTGAAATTGTATTTGATAGATTTGTTTTGAGCACTTTCTGACCAGGTGTTATATACAGTACATGCTTATATGCTTTAGATCTACTGACATTCCTTAAAGTATACATATAGGCATAGCTACAAGATGCTATATATAGAATATATGCACATATTTTTTTATGGACCCCATCCCAACTTCTTCACAAATAAAACATTTGTCTTTTAAATGTAAATAAAAAAAAAATTAGGTATATATATATTTTGCCATAATTGATAAATTATATATATAGATATATGTATCGGTTGTACGAGTAAGTGCCGTTATGCTACATGGGAATAGTTAAAACAAGATATTCGATACGAACTATGATTAGGTATTAGCATTTGGACTAAACGCCTAGCAGACGGGACTCTATGTAAAATAGTTAGTTAGTTCATAAGTATCTAAGTAGGTGTGATTATATATATATATTTATATATGTATATACACATATATTGTATATCAGCTACTAGTAAAAACTCTTAATTTATTATGCGACTCTAAAATTTTCGACTCGATTGATCTCCCTGTCTTAGAGGCTACTCTTAACTAGTTATAAATTAGATTAGAAGAAAAAAAAAAGGTATTTTTTGTTTGTTTTTTGCTTTTGGATTGGTACAATTGAAGACTAGAACTATACATGGGATTTACTTGGATAACGGGGACTTGAGGGGATTATCTTTCGTATTTGCTGGCTTAGGTGGTTAGTTTTGGATAGGCTTAGGTTAGCTGTGACTAGTATTGGTTGAGAATTGGCTTATGAGTATTTCGATTGCTCTGATTGCTGCTGCTGCTGCTGTGCGAGCAACTGTTGCTTGCGCGGTCAAGCGACAATATCGCTGCCCGGATTATAGCCAAAGTAGTTGAGATTGAAATCGTCGCTGAATAGCACCTCCTCCTCGGACGGCTCCACCTGATGGGACATCTGAATGCCCAGCTCCATGGGATCGATCTCTGTGATATAATATTGCGAGTGGGCGAGGCTGCCCGCAAGTAGGTTGCTGCTGCTCCCGCTAGGTTGTTGCTGCTGCTGCTGCTGCTGCTGCTGTTGATGCTGCTGTTGTTGATGCTGATGCTGATGCTGATGCTGGCGCAGTCCGCTCTCCGTGACGACGACGTCTTTGTGTATGGGATTGAGATAGTCTTCTGGAAGAAAGGCAGCCATCAGTCAGGAAATCAGACACTCAATCAGTCAATCAATCACTCAAGAGATACATCAACATACATGTACCACACTCCATCAATCAATCAATCAAACAGTGAAAGAATCATTCAGACAAACTTTAGATCAATTTAATCAATCAAACAAATACACAATCAATCGCTCTCTAATTATTTGTTCAATTAAGCACCTCAGTAATCAATCAGTCCCATCGATGACTTTATCGGTCATTCATTCCATCACTCCTACATTCGATGGCCTGCTCAATTAATTTTCAGTTTATGAAGCAATCAATCATTTACTCACTTAATTACATAGAAATTATTTATTTTGTTTCCTATTACTGACAATCAATCAGACATTTTCATACATCAATCTCAATCTGTAAATGGCTCAATAAGTGAATATATCAGTGAATATATCTTTACTAATTCAATCATTGATTGAAACATTTAATAAATTAATCAATCTTCTCAGCAGTAAATCAATCAATCAAAACACAATCAATCAATCAGGCGAATAATAAATTATTTGATTCGCTACTTCGTCAGAGCCTGCCAATCATCAACAACTTTACCCAACACATTCAATTATATCCATCAATCACTCATCAATCAATCACCGCTCAATCGCCCTATCAATCACCCTATCAATCACTACTCATCAACAACTTTACCCAACACATTCCATTATATCCATCAATCACTCATCAATCAATCACCGCTCAATCGCCCTATCAATCACTATGAAACCTTCACAGATTTCATATGTCTCTCACTTATTAAATCACTGACAATCAATCACCCAGTCAATCATACACAGTAATCATTCTATCAATCAATCAATCCACTTGCTACTCACCATTGTCGAGCAGAACATCCTGATAGGTGCTGATGATGGAGTTGACGGACTGCACCTCCACCTCTCGATGGATCCCATTGAGGATCTGTCCCGCCGTCTTGCGCAGCTCATCGTCGCTCAGCAGATCGCTGAACGGCAGCAGCCGCTGCGAATGCGAATGCGAATGTGAATGTGAATGCGAATGAGGATGCGATGTGGGCGATGCGTCGCTGTTCGTCTGCTGCAGCATTTCGTGGGTGAGGGCAGCGGCAGCAACAGCAGCCTCATCATAGATGCAATTGGCCGATTGCTGCTGCGGCGAGTGCGAATGTTGTTGATGCAACTGTTGCTGCTGCTGTTGCTGCTGTTGCTGTTGTTGCTGTTGTTGCTGCAACTGTTGCTGCTGCTGTTGTTGTTGCTGCTGCTGCTGCTGCTGCTGCTGTTGTTGCTGCTGCTGCTGCTGCATCTGCTGCTGATGCTGTTGAATGCGCTCGCGATTGATCGACTCCATTTTGAAGAACAGATCCAAACGTTGCTTTTTCTGCAATCCAAATAAATTTATTGAGCAAAGTCTGCTGTATGTGTATCTGTGTGTGTGTGTGTGTGTCTCTTACATGCTCCCAGGCCAACACATTCTCCGCCGAGTCGCCGCTGGATATGGCCCACAGATGGCCAGCCCCTTGGGGCGCCTTCACGCCTTTGCGAAAGTGCGGATTGATCGAGAGATTGTGCCGCACCGAGTTCTTCCAGCGATCGTCGTTCGATTTGTAGTACGGAAAGCGATCGCTGCATCAATTAGAAAGAGACAAGCATATAGCAGAGAGGGAAGAAAGAGAGAGAGAGAGAGGAAAGATGTTTATAGATTAACATTGGCTTTAGTTAAGAGAGTTGTCAGATATGTATATATATTGACTATGGTAAGCAATTCAGAGTGCTGCAGTGGGGTATGTTCGACTGGAAGATACCCTGGAGCTAACAACTACATGGGAATTGAATGCAGAACAACTTAAGCTTACAAATCAGCGACCGTAACGATTATAATTTTTATATAAAAAATTGGGAAAAAGGATTTTTTTTATTTTATTTATTTAAAAAAAATATTTTTAATTATTAAAATTAATTTATATGATAAAAATAAAAAATAATCATTACACATTAAATTTTATATAAAAATCAAATCATAAATTTTGTTTAAATTTTTGTCATGAATTCTAATAATTAAAAAAAAGTTAAAAAAAAAAAATGCAAATAAAAGTTGATCTTGTAAAAAAAAAATTATGTCTGTTTTTCCCACTCTTCTTAAAAGATTTTTTGTGCTTTAAGTTAAGAACATTAAGAACAGACATTTTATAAGTTAAAAATTATTTTCCATAATTTTGGGGCCCTTAATCAATCAAGATTGAAAAGGTAAATGTGTGAAGTAAGTTTTTAAAAACATTTTTCACATTTAGCTATAGAGTCTAGAAAAAGAAAATCCACAAAGTTACAGTCTAAATCTCCTAAATTAGTTAAACTTTGATTAACTTCTAACTCTCCAATTAAGTTCCTTGAGCTGTGAGGCTATAAAATTAACAAATTATAAATGATACTTGGCAAATATTTTTGAACTACCAAAATCACTTTTGATATTACTAAAAAAGTACATCATATTATTTCTTATTTTGATATAGAGTGAAACTTAATAGCAAAAATATGAAGAAAATGGTTTGGAGTTTCAAAATCGACAGAGTTTTTAGCAAGCTATGAAAGTTCTCGCAGAAGGCCTGGGGTTACTTGAAGCTAGAGAAGTTCAAACATATTTCACATTATGAAACTTGAAAGTCAGCAACTATATATTTAGATACTCTATTCATTAAAAAAACCTTGTGCTTGGAAGGTGTTGCTGATTGGTCAAGGCGCTGAGGGTTTGGGGGTTGCAAGGGTGAGTGCAACGGCAGCTGATTGGCCAGTGGTCAGGTCAGGTCAGGTGTTACCCTCGGCCTGTTGGCCTGGTCGAGCCACTCAGGAGCTGAACAACTTTTTGACCAGTCGCAATTAAAGTTGGCAACATGCAAAGCCAAGTTAGCAGGCAATTTGCAGCGAACACGTCACGGCACGGCACTGCGGCAGAGCTCCAAAGGGATGGAGGAGGCGCAGGAGCGGCAAGGGAAGCAGGGGACATCATGGACAGGGACACGGATACGGATACGGACATGGACACGGACAGCGGCAGTGGCACAAATTATGCGTCGTTTTGTAGGCAGTCACGAACAGGCGATTTGGACAGAAACAAAAAATATAACAAGAAACGAGAGGCAGGAGTGCTGTAGTGGGCAATGAACGACTAGTAGATACCCATCATACACAAGCTAAACAAAGTAAGTACGAAATATTTTAATGATTGAGATTCCATATTCCTGTTTTACAGCTCTAGTTCTACTAGTCTTCATTTTTTAATTAAGATTGTTGATCAAGTTCTGGTTCATTTGATAATTTTGAAACTAGTTCAGTAGGTTCATAAACTGATTGATTCAAATTACATGATTCTTTGTTCACTGAACTTGTTCAGCAAATTTACCGAAATAGTGTTTTTCGCATTCATTATGAATGAGTAGACACATACATATCCCATTAATGTCTGAATCAGTTCAATTCCTAGCTAGTTCATTCTAATGATCGCCCCCAATAGATGTCATTGTTCATGAGCTTGTTCATTTCCGTAGTTAGATTATACTTATGGATAACTGCATCGTTTATTTCAATATATAGTTACTTCTAACTGGTTCAAACTGAACACTAGTTCATTAGAACTAGTTCATTCCTACTTAAGGAATGTAGTACTTTGTTCATTGAAAACTTAAATCTAACTATTTTACACTACTTCATCCTAGTTAGTTCATTCCAACTAGTTCATTCCAACTAGTTCGCTCTAACTTAAAGAATGTAGTACCTTGGTTATTGATAGCTTGATTTGTTCAACAGTTCGTTTCGATGAACCATTCAATTGACTCGAATCTAGTTTTCCAGGGTATACAAAATGGAGTAGATGGCGAGCAGTTGGGCCGGTAATGCCCCGCCCGCCCCCACCACCTGATATGCGCTCTGCACAGGGCATATGTAAAAGGAAACTACGTCGACCGGAAAGGACATCGCGTGCCAGGGCGCCCTCCCACTCGGGCAGGGGGGCGGGTGACTGGCGGCTAGAGCTGGGCAACAAAATGGAAAGTATTTCAAATTGCGGCACACAGCGAGAGCGAGAGAGAGAGAGAGAGAGACAAAGAGTAGGGGAGAGGGAGATGGAGATGGTGAGAGAGTGTGCGCCACGCGCCAAGTCCAGAAAACAACCCCCGCAATCAGCGGGCTCTGTCATTGGCTAACTGCTGCCCCCTCCTGCCCCTGCCCCTGCCTCTGCTCGCCCTACCTACCCCCTCTCCATTTGCTGCTCCACCTGCTCAAGCTAAAAAGCAATCCAACAATTTTTTCATTCTTCTTTTTTTGTGTATTTCAACACGCGAGGCCCGCATTCAGACTCGACTGGCTATATAACTATATAGCTAGCATACGTATATACATATATACATATCTATATCTATTATAGCTCATATTTTGTCGACTCATAAATGAAATGGAACAATTCGAAATGGAGTGCATAAATCTAAGGCAAACCCCCTTCGTCCGGGCTTCTCCAGCTGAAAGCCAGCGTCAGGCAGCTCTTTAATGATAAAAAAAAAAAAAAAAATCCACCGTCCACCCCCATCTGAATGTAACTGTCATGGACTACCCCATACCCCGCTCGGCAGCATATATAGACGATTATGTTTGGGGCACGCAGACGTCATGACGCATCAACGGAAACACACAGCCAACAGCCAAGATGAAGGCACTTCACATTCCATGTGAGTGGAGTGGGAGATCCTACATAGGTATCCCAAATATATACAATATGATATGGAGTTTTGTGATGTGAAGGCTTATCATATGTGCCTGTTATGCATATACGAGATACCCATTGGGTAGGTGCAAGTGTGGGTACTTGAATCAGTATATCTCTATATCTCTTATCTGATTGATAATGATAATGATATTTGATTGGTGATAGATTTAATTGAAGATGTGGATGCTACATGATAATAAGGCGATGGAGATGCTTGAAGTTGATCAGATTAAAGTTTCGGTTAATGAGAATTGATTTGATAAATGATGATTCAGCTGATTGAGCTGATGATCTGATTGAGATTGACTGAACTAATTGAGCAGGGTTTGAGAATGATTCATTTGATTGATATTCATTGAACTGATCAAGATTCAAACAATGATCGTAAATATGCTTTATAATCATGTTGATTGATCTAAATGATTGATGATATCACTGATTGATTATGTATATTCTGATTGAGATTGACTGAGATGCTTGATAAAAACTGAGCTGAGGCTTGACTATGATTGATTTGACTGATGTGGATTGATGCCATTGATCTTGATTGTTGTGATTAATCATAATTTAATTGAGATCGACTGAGACGCTTGAACATGACAGAGCTGATTGAACCACGCTACATTTGATTGATGATTGTTAATGAATGATGTGATCAATGATGATTACTGACTGTTTGACTACGGATTTGACGAAATATGACTGACATGATTGAAACGATTGGTATGAATCGTTTTAAAGAACGATGATTTATCTGATTGATTATGGTTATTATTGATTGAGCTGGATTGATTTCAGACATATATTACAAACACAAGCCGATAACTATCGATAGTGAACATCTCTCCAAATATTGATAGAGCATACTTCATCACAGTTACTACAGGGTATTTGTATATTCTACTTTGTACTTTGATATTTTTTGTTGTAAAAATTGGTTTGTTTTCCTCGATGTTTGGCATGTTCAAGTTATTGCTGTGGGTATTATGAAACACCCAAATGCACTTGTAAAATTATAAATACAAAATACGAAAAGCGGAAAATATGAGGTGGGAAAATGAGAAAATGGGAGAAAAGTGCTCTGCCAAGTGGGCGAGCTTCAGCTGCATGTCTGACAGGCTTTAATCATGCTCCAAGCCAATCGATAGACAGACGGTGCTACATACATGCAAATATACTTATGCATGAGTGTGTGTGTGTGTGTGTGTGTGTGTGTGTGTGTGTGTATATATCTCGCACTTGTCGAATTGTCAACGTTGCTGTGGATGATTGAGAGGGTGTATATATGCATATATATGGTATTCATCCACTATCAACTACCCACTATCAACGTTCTCATCATTGTCAATGAATTGAATGAATGACTGCGCCTCGTTCGCAGTCACAATCACAATCACAGTCACAGTAACAATCGCAGTCGCAGTCACAATCACATCCACATTCGCCTTCAGCTTCAAATTGTCGTATTACACGGCATGGCTGGGTGGTAGGCCTCCCTGGTAGCCTCCCTGGTAGCCTCCCTGGTAGCCTCCCTGGTAGCCTCCCTGGCGCCCGTACTCTCCCTCCTACCCTGCCAGTGTGCCTAATACGCCGGCTCTTCTTTTATAAACTCAACTCGAATTGTCGGAAGTTTCGTTTTCGATATCGAAAATAATGCGAGTGGCCGAACGACATCCGGCTATGCCATGCCCATCAAATAGAGAGGGAGCGGGAGGGCGTTGGGGGCTGGGGGATTTCTGTGACAGGTGGGGGCGTGCCTGTAGGTGGGCGGGCAGGTGGCTGGGGGTGGTTCCGCCCGCTGTCCGGCAAGAAGCTTCAGGTGCTGTAATTGAGTTTGAAATTCGAATTGGTTTACTGCAGCTCCGGAAAGCGGCTCTAGAGAGGGGGTGGGTGGGCGGCAGCGGAAGTTAGAGTGAGCCTGGTGCCTGGACGGCGTCCGTGTAATGCATTCTGTCTGATAGGCTGGGAGCTGGTCGCTCGTCGCTCGGACTGGTGGCTGAATGGATGGCTGACTGGTTGGTTGGTTGGCTGTCCGTGCCGTGTCAAGGCGTGCCTGGCACGCAAGCCAACACACACACACTCACAGAGAGAGAGGGAAAGAGACAGAGATAGAGAGAGAAAGAGAGGGAGCGAAAGAGACAGCCCTACATTTTTGACATGGCGCCCAGGAGCTGAGCCCCCCTCTGCTCCTCTCTTCTCCAGCAGTTCAGACTGGGCAACTACTTCTGGCGGTTTGTTTCGAGTTGATTTCTGCATTCATATATATTTGTATAGACTATATATATATATATATATATATATACATATGTATATATAAAGAACGACTCGGTTCAGTTCATAAATTGTGAAAATATTTATGGATTTATGGCAGTTGAGGAAGTTTGCCTTCGCCTTTGGTCTCTGGTTGAAAAATGTGAACGAAACTTTTAAATACAATAAAGGGGCGTAGCTGGCCACGCCCCAACGAATAATAGACAGCAGATAGATACAGATACAGATACAGATACAGATACAGATACAGATACAGATACAGATACAGATACAGATACAGATACAGATACAGATACAGATACAGATACAGATACAGATACAGATACAGATACAGATACAGATACAGATACAGATACAGATACAGATACAGATACAGATACAGATACAGATACAGATACAGATACAGATACAGATACAGATACAGATACAGATACAGATACAGATACAGATACAGATACAGATACAGATACAGATACAGATACAGATACAGATACAGATACAGATACAGATACAGATACAGATACAGATACAGATACAGATACAGATACAGATACAGATACAGATACAGATACAGATACAGATACAGATACAGATACAGATACAGATACAGATACAGATACAGATACAGATACAGATACAGATACAGATACAGATACAGATACAGATACAGTTACAGTTACAGATACAGATACAGATACAGATACAGATACAGATACAGATACAGATACAGATACAGATACAGATACAGATACAGATACAGATACAGATACAGATACAGATACAGATACAGATACAGATACAGATACAGATACAGATACAGATACAGATACAGATACAGATACAGATACAGATACAGATACAGATACAGATACAGATACAGATACAGATACAGATACAGATACAGATACAGATACAGATACAGATACAGATACAGATACAGATACAGATACAGATACAGATACAGATACAGATACAGATACAGATACAGATACAGATACAGATACAGATACAGATACAGATACAGATACAGATACAGATACAGATACAGATACAGATACAGATACAGATACAGATACAGATACAGATACAGATACAGATACAGATACAGATACAGATACAGATACAGATACAGATACAGATACAGATACAGATACAGATACAGATACAGATACAGATACAGATACAGATACAGATACAGATACAGATACAGATACAGATACAGATACAGATACAGATACAGATACAGATACAGATACAGATACAGATACAGATACAGATACAGATACAGATACAGATACAGATACAGATACAGATACAGATACAGATACAGATACAGATACAGATACAGATACAGATACAGATACAGATACAGATACAGATACAGATACAGATACAGATACAGATACAGATACAGATACAGATACAGATACAGATACAGATACAGATACAGATACAGATACAAATACAGATACAGATACAGATACAGATACAGATACAGATACAGATACAGATACAGATACAGATACAGATACAGATACAGATACAGGGTATCTCATTGCCTGCTTAGCTTTAGGCTTTCCCTAAGCAGGTAGTTTAGATCTAAACGGGTCTCTCTAGAGAGATCCTGCACGCACATGTCCTGCATATGCCGTATCCTGCTGCTCTCAACCCTCTATGCTCTTGGCCTTGTTCAATGAACCATGATCCGCATCCAATAAACACTCAATATGCAATTCAAATTGACCGGAAGAGCAGTTGCCCCCCACCCCATTACCCCTAAGTTCCCTCTCTCCCTTGCTCTCTCTCTCCACCCTCTCGACTCCTACGCAGGATCGCGACTGAGCCTCGCTGCTTGCGCTTGGGAGTTGGCTAATGGGTTGACCGAGTAATTGCTGGCAATTGTGCGCCGAGTTGCGCTTGTCAAACACCTGATATCCGTATGCATTGAGCCGTGTCAAAGGTGTGTGGAAAGCGACCAAAGGACGGAAAGGGCCGCAAAGCGAAGCGAAGCGGCGCGGCGCCGTTTAACGCAGGCACAAAACGTTTCCAAGTTTCCAGGCCCAGGCAATTAATAATTATCGTGAGTATAAATTTCATGGGCAATTGCCGGAGAGAGATGGAGAAAGAGAGAAATAGAGAGAGATAGAGAGACAGGAGGCAAGAGACAGGGGCGAGCAGAAGCCTTGCGTGGGCGAGCCTTTGCGCCGGCGCGTCTTTTGCCTTGAACGAGGCGAGGACGCGGCCCTGGTGAAAGCACTGCCTAAAAAACCCTAAAGAGAAATCCCCAGCCCTTCTCCCTTTAGAGCAGCCTTTGCCTCACCCCCGCACCGGCTACCGCCCCCTTCACCTGCTCTACTGGAGCCGCAAAGTAAATTTGTGAATGGTTAATGAAAACTTGCCCAAAGAAAAAACAACTACAACAGTTGAGCAGAGAGCAGGGGGCTAGGCAGTGGCAGTGGCAGGGGTAAGGGGTGGGGGAAGCTCTAGGGGTTGGGGTGTAGAGCTGGTCGGTGTGCTGGCTCATTACATTTAATGAACAGGTTGCCCACGGGGGCCAGGTGATGGGCAAATGTCATAAATTGCTAGCAAGTTGAGTCTGCTACGACTAGGGCTAGCGGTAGCGGTAGGGGTAGGGGTAGGGGTAGGGGTAGGGGTAGGGGGACGCTACTTTGGGGGCGGCTTTTTCTCTATATAAATTTACATATATATAGGATATTTACACGCAACATTTGAGCCGAGTTTACCAAATATTTACAGTGATTCGGTGGAAGCCGAGTCGAAACAACTTTCATAATTTGTGGAAGCCCAAACCCCAAATAGGGGTAGGCGGGTGGGAGGGGGTGGCAAATTAATGAACCTTGAAAAATGTGTTAAAACTTTTTTATTATTGTCATTGCATTGATATATTCACATATAGACAGCTCTATATACCTATACCCCATTTATATATACATATATATTTATTTATATGTGTGTAAACTTCTCTAGAAAGTGGGACGGACTAAAAGAGGGCATAGTTCCGCACAGTTCGGAATCGTCTAGAAACGTACAAGTTTCCAATTAAAAAGTTCTCGAAGTACAAAGAAATTTTATTTTAGTTTCCATTGAAGCAATTTGTATCGAGTCAAAAGACGGAATCTAAAGGAAGTGAAGAAGATTTTTGACTTGGGAAAAATTGTTCAGAAATTGGCATTCAGAGCGACCTTCGAGAGGATATCAAGTGGGAAGCAGAAGCAGCTCTGGAAGCTCATCGGGGTATGTGAAGTATTTCAGAGATATCTTATAGAAGGGTTCGAGTAAAGCAAATTGCTCTGGTTGAATATAATAATTTGGTTGGACTTCGAGATCCCTTGGCTAAAAAGATAGCCTTCTCGCAGACATTTTAGATGAATAGAAAGAGGATGTTGTCCACATGGAAGTAGGTAGAAAGAGCGAGAAAGAGACAAATCATAGAGGAAAGCAACAATGAAAATAAACAATGAGAGGAGCAAGGAGAGCGAGAGAGAAGGAGTCAGAAGCAGAGGAAAGGGAAAAATAAAGAATGACAATGAACGAGCGAATGTTAGAGTGATAGTAAAAGAAAGATAAAGAGAGGGAGAGAGAGAGAGAGATAAAGAAAGAAAGAAAAATAGAGAAACATAGAAAAATATGGAATAATATAAAAAAATATTGTAGAAAAAAAAAGATAGTGGAAAAATATAGAGAAAAAAAGAGAGAGAGGGACAGAAAGAGAGAGAGAGACAGAAAGAGAGAGAAAGAAAGACAAAGATAAAAAGAAAGAAGAAAGGTAGGGCAAAAGAAAAAGGTAGAGCGAGAGAGAGTGACGGAGAGAAAGAGAGAGATATAGAGAAAGAGGGAGCATAACAGAGGAACTGAGAGGGAGAGAGAAAAAGAGCGAAATTGAGAAGGGAGAAAGGAGAGATATAGACCGAAAGAGAAGAAAAGGGATCACAAGGGATGGATGGAGAGACTGGGAGAACCCCGAATAGAGAGAGAGAGAGAGGAAAATATCCCTAGATATATGTATATCTTGATATGCGAAACAACTTGTTGAACAACCCAACCAACAATTGTACAAATTTTTGATTAGCAACAAAAGACGAATTGAGGAAGCGACAGAAAAGAGCAAGAATACAAAAACAAAACCAAAGAGAGAAAAACAAAACAAAGAACATGGTAAAAATTTGTAGCAGGTAATAAATTATTGAAACTGGAAACTTTTTAATTTAAAAGTTGTTGTTGTTGTTGTTGTTGCTGTGGGTTGTTAGCCAAACAAATGTAAGCCCAGCAAAGGAGAGTTAAGGCAAGCCGAACTATGAATACCCTATAGAAAGTTATGTGAAATTAAGAATTGTATTTTACAATCCTTCTTTTCTAGAGATAAAGTAGGACTCTTTTTTAAATTTCATTTGGCTGAAGCTTTCTGTAGTACATCACAACTGTAGATATGGAAAGCAGATATAGAGATAGATATAAATTTTGATTTTGATAATAAAAGCTTTTTTCCTATATCTGTATTTATGACTTCTCATGGCAGCAATACCATGTAGTAGAGATAGTTTCCAACTATTGTTTCTATAGTCGATGTGATAGAGATAACAAATATATATGTATATCTAAATGTAGTCGTATACATATAACATATTTCAAAGCTCGAAAAAAAAACAAACAGAAATTTTGCCATCGGTCAGCTCATTGATAGCCCGAATCTATCCAACGAGCTATATATATGATATATCAATCCAATAATATACATTTATATGGAACATTTTAAAGCTAAGCTTAGATTGATATATACATATACATAGAATATTTAGCTCTCCAGTAGAGCTATAGATGAAACTTCCTGGGCTAAGAATAGATTTTGAACTAAGAATCAGGCTGTATGCACATAGCTCGACTTGTCAAAGAAATATTTGTTAAAAATATTAAAAATATAGACAAACATCTATAAGATTAATATATTTGAAAAATATTTCTTTGTCAGCTAGAACATATAGTTTTATATATTTATAATCAAAGGAAGCGAAAATTTCTATTACTTTTCAGCTGAGAGTTTTGATTTACATAGATGATAAACATATGGTCATATCTGTTGAATATGCTCTATATATTGTTACTTGTGTAATCCCATCAGCTGAATATACCCTATGAAATTGGAGCAGTTGTGGAGGGGGTTTTGATGGAATTGGCAAAGAAAAAGTGAACAACGAGAATGCGCGAAGAAATGCTTGAGATTTGTTTAATTACATCCGGCATAGTCACAGCTACACACACATACATACTCACACAGGTATACACACACACACACACAGGTGCACACACATAGTGCAAGCTATACACCCACACAAAATGCCTCGGAAAAAAAAGGAAAAACTACGAATTGTGGGTGGTTCGCTCTCTACGTTTAGTGGGTTGGGTGGACTTGGGTGGGTTGGGGTATGCCATGCACTTTGGGGGTTGTTGTGGTGGGTGTACTTACGATATCCATTGGTATATGCCAGACACCGTTAGCTCACCCTTGTCCTCGAGGGCGTATTCGATGAGTTCCGTGTATGTAAATGGTGGTTTCTTCGGCCTGCTTGTTTTGCGGTGGTTGGTGGTGCGGTGGTGCGGTGGCCGCCCACATCGATTGGCGAGAGAAAAAGCGACAGAGAGAGAGAAAGAGAGAGAGAGAGGGGGAGAGTGAGTGAGAAAGTACGTCAAATAAATATTTATTAAAATGGAGTTGCGTTTAGTTAAAGAGGATTTTTTGAATATGTTTTGCGTCTTGGCTGTAAAATTGAGAGTATAAATATATAAACATATATCTGATAAAATATATATAAACAATATATTATAATTATAAGTATATGAGCAGTTGTTGAAAGTCTAAGAAATATTGATAAAAGTAAGCACAAAGATTTTTAGGATTTTTGTTAGAAAAGTCAAGCGACTTCTTCAAGCTCGTTCAGGTTTTATAATTGCTTGAGCTTGTTACAAAATATGAGTTTCATCGATTTGCTATACAACTTAACGCCTATAAAGATCTTCCTGTAGAGCAGATCTATAGTAATTTTATTGTCAAAAAACTTGTTGATCTTTGCTCTAAACCTGTGAAAGCTCTTGGTTCTTGCATGATATGCCATGCCCTCAATTGACGCAGCTAATAAGCCTGATATTTTTGATTAAGAGTAGGCTATAGTCGAGAATAAACAGAGAGAAAGAGAGAGAGAAAGAGAAAGAGAGGCAGAGAGATAGCGAGAGGGACAGGAAGAGAGAATAGCTTTTACTCAGATTATCCCCATCATCTAATCTATGTAAGATCCCTCTTTAGCAGCAGTTGATTGCTGAATTACCTATAGGGGTAGACCCTTGGACCTCGGATACTCTTGCCTATTATCTCTCACTTTCTCTGGAGCAAAGATGGGAAAACTTGTTCTTGAAGTGGATTTCTTCTGATTTACTGTGCAGTAAAGCCGGTCATCTAAGATGTGTCGTCCTAGTTGACCCACCTGACCCAGGCAGGCTTTTCACATCTGACTTCATCTTTTTATCTATTTACGGGTGATCTCTGTTTTGCTGTAGACCAAATATAACTAGGCTTCCAGGCAAGGTTTCTTATAGAGAGGATATGTGAGCATTCCTTCTAAGTTTTGTTCATCTGTGACTTGTCATCTTCCGACTAGCCTAAGCCTAGGTCTTCCTACTCAGTTGAGGTCTGTGCTCTTCCTGAATAATCAAGATATTCCATACTAGCTTAACTTTTTAGCTTTCTATGTCATTCTAGCTTCTCAGCTGTCCCCTGACTTGTCATAAAGACAAGATAACATCTGTCTATATATGTAGATCCCTCCACACTCTTTGGCTTAGACCCATCTCTGTATTCTGACAAACTCTGTGTTTTCCTTTGCTCTCCGCCACATTTGCTAGCTCAATTGATCAACTGGTTCATCTATACAGTAGATCCCTCTCTTAGGTCCCTCTCTTGACCATTCGCTACTTACGCCTTGGACGCTGTATCCTCGACAACAACATGCTCGGCGACAATCATATCGTTGCCGTCCATCTCGGAGGTGACCTCCATGACCAGTTCCTCGAACTTGCGTCCGGTTTTGGTTGGCGTCGATATTGTTGCAGCAGCTGCTGCTGCTGCTGCTCCTGTCGCTCCTGTCGCTCCTGCTGCTGTGGCTGTTGCTGTTGCTGGTGCTGCTGTGGATGAGGAGTTGGAGCAGCTCTTGGGCGAGCCGCGCGGCTCCAGCTGCGACGAGTGACTGTGACTAGAGTTCGATGCGGATGCCGGCGAGGCCGAGCTGCAGGGCGATGCGCTGGCCATGTGGGCCGTTGTCGCAGCTGTGGGCGTGGCTGGCTCCAGGCCAACGCCCAGCCGTGCCATGCCGCCGCCCACGTCGGGCGAGAGATGCGGAAACTCGTCGAACTTGAAGTTGAGCAGCCACGAGAGATTCTTGTCCTCGAAGTCGGGCTCCGGCGAGCAGCGACCTGGGCAGCTCAATGAACGGGACTGCGACTGTGCTGTGGGCTGTGACTGAGGCTGCTGCTGCTGCTGCTGCTGGGGCTGCTGCTGCTGGGGCTGCTTCTGTGCGATGGGCACCAGGAAGCCGCTGCCATTGGCCGCCAGCTGGAGCTGCTGCTGCTGCTCCGCCTGCGACTCCAGCTGGTTGTCCGACTGAGTTGGCATCGGCGGCAGCGTTGCATTCAGCTGCGAGATCTCCGTTTGCAGTCCCGTCGTGTAGCGATGATCCAGCTCCAGCAGCTCGCCCGCCTGCCAGCCCCCGGCGTCCGCCTCCATGGGCGCCGCGGGCGGCGCGCAGTAGGAGGCGGCGGGCACCAGCAGCTGATTGTCGTAGGCGAACAAGTCGTTGATGAAGGCGGCGCTGGCCGTGCCGCTGGCGCTCGTGTCCAGCTGCAGCTGAAAGCACAGATCACCGGCAGCCCCAACACCGACACCGACACCCACTCCAGGGCCGACGCCGACGCCGTTCGCATCATAGTCCAGGTGACGCTTCTTCCAGGGATTGGAGTTGAGCTGCTCGTAGGGCTCCTCCAGTTGGGTTTCGTATTTGCGCTTGAGGAAGTTGAATTCGCAATTCGAGTGCAGCGAGTTGCAGTTGCTGCTGCTGCTGCTGTTGTTGTTGTTGTTGTGGCTGGAAGTGTGACTGGAAGTGTGACTGGAAGTGTGACTGGAAGTGTGACTGGAAGTGTGACTGGAAGTGTGACTGGAATGCTCAGTGGAATGCGGCTGTGCGGCTGAGCTGCTGTTGGGCCCATTGACGGGCATATTGACAATCATTTTTCCTCTGCTTGCTGCTTTCTGCTTTCTTTTTTCTTTTTTCTGTCTTCTTCTTCACTTTTCACACGAATTTGCACGTCAATTTTTCTTTCACGTGGCGCACAGAACAAACAAAAAAAAGAGGCACACACAGCGAGAGAAAGAGAGCGAGAGAGCGAGAGACAGCGGAAGAGACAGAGAGAGAGAGAGAGAGAGAGTTTGGAGTATTTTTTCGGTTGAGGCCAAAGGAAACTTTTGCGCGTTTGGTTTCCGTCTCGCGCTGCGACTGGCCACGGAATGCGGCTGAAGGATTTGACGGAAGCAACATTTGGCCAGGAGCTGAGCGCTGCCAGGATGGGCAGCGACTGAGGCAGCGACGGCAGCAGAGGCAGCGCTATCTCTCTCTCTCCCTCTCCGTCTCTCTCTCTCTCTCTCATTCTCATTACTCTTGCGCATTCAGTCAAGCACAACAACTATCGATGAACCCCCTAGCCAACCAAAACCCTAACCCTAACCCGAACCCAAACCCAAACCTAGCCCGAGCCTACGACCTTTTAACGGCACTCAAAAGCGTGCTCTTTTGCATACCCTGTAAACGGTACCCAAAAGGGGGCTCTTGTTAATGCAAGGCAGTTGCTTATATTGAAGTTTTCATTAGCTAAATTGCTTGGTTTGTCAATGAATATACCCTGTTTAAGTGGGCTAAATGGGGTATACATCCTATGCTTATACCCTGTTTTCTTTTCGGGAATGGAGATTATTCGATCCATAGTTAAAAGTATATTTACTAAGGTTCATTTGTAGAGTATATCTTGTTTGCTGACTTCGTATGCTTGTTTCTATAATGGGTTATATTCGACCAATAGTTTAATATATATTTTTACTGAGGCTTAAGACAGGGTTAATTTATAAGGAATATACCCTGCTTACAGACTTTAATGAGGTATATTTGTCTTTGTAAACAGACCAGATTTGTTTATTAAGGATATACCCTGCTTCCAATATTAAAATTGAGCATTCTTAAGTTTACACTCAGCTTAGCACAAAAATACCCTGTAAAATGTATCTTCGCAAAGCTTTCAGCCAAAGCTGGTTTCCATAAAAAATACCTAGATCTTGAGTTATCTGTTATACATATGTATTCTTCTATGCTAGACATAGATATATAGAGTAATTCACTTACTAAATACATATACCCCATTTGTTCTAAAATTTCCATCTCTTTATTGTCATTGTCTTGGCTTAAGTCGAGGGATTGCTGAACAGCTGAGCAGCGCCTTTTAAGCAGCTGCTTGGCATGTGATTGCAGGGTATTTACTAGTCGTGCATTCCCTATAACATAGGTACTCTAACTTCGTGCTCGCTTCTCTTTGGTTCTGCTCGGTCGCGTTTTGCCCATAATCGAACATGTGCCACAGAGCTGAGCTTATGTACGTGTGTGTGTGTGTGTGTGTGTGTGTGTAGATGTGTATGTGTATGTATATATATATATATTCCAAAGGCAATTTTGAAGACTTGTCGACGTGACGTCGGGGAGGGCGTTCATTGAAGCGCCTAATCGAACACCCTGTGGCAGACAGCCTGTCGAGCTGCCTCGCGCACAGGTGTTGCGCAGTTGCCAATAGAGCGAAAGAGAGAGAGAGAGAGCGAGAGAGAGAGAGAGAGAGAGAGAGAAAGCGAGAGGGAGAAAGAGAATCTATCTCTGAAGAGAGATAGAGAGAGAGCTGCCTAAGAGATCTTGCTCTAAACATTATTCGAGTGGTGGAAGAGCATTGAGAGAATATTAGTTGAGAATAGTACGAAAACTAGATGATTTCAGATAGATCTCAGTTTCAGTTTGAGCCGGGCTAAAATCTTCTAGAAATGCCTCGAAATATTTTATATCGGTAAACATGAAAAATGATTGATTCTCGGTACTTAATTTAAATGTGTTTCATAACACTTTTTTTCTTAGTGTAATTTACGTTTTAGTCTACTTTTCTTTGAATGTACTTTTTAAAATATATTTCAAATCAATTTTTATCCAGTATAATTGGTTACCCCTTTGAACCTTTGCTTTAAGTCTGATATGTTTTAAAATGACTTGACTTCACACTCTTTTCTTCAAGTGTAATTGACTTCAAGTGTAATTGACGAATGATTAATCACTCTTTTCTCTCAGTGCATCTGCAAAATAAATATTTAAGCACTCTTTCCTTTGATTGTATTTCATTAAAAACATATTTGATTTCATTTTTCTCTCAGTGTAATTGACAAATATATGTTTTACTCCGTTTTTTACTCTGTGTAATTGACAGATATAAAATTGTTTTTCTATTTTCTTCTTCTTTTCGTCCAGTGTAATGGATTAAAAATGACTAAAAGAGATTCAGCTACACTTTTCGCTCAGTGTAATGAACATAAATGCTTTAGTAAACTTGTTATTGATTGCAATCGAAAGCATTTAAAAGCAGGTAATATCCACAAATTTATAGAATTAGTTAGTTTTCGAGTGGTTTTTAGATCGGAAATGCTGAAGCTCAGTTCAAGAAGCAAGTTCATAAAGCTCTAGGCATGATTCATAGCGCACGAATGGATCGTACCGGATTGGAGCTGGAGAGATGTGCCAGAAAGAGAGAGATAGAAAGAGAACTAGAGAGAAAGAGAGTGGAAGCGAGAGAGCGAGATGCGAAACCAAAACACTCATCATATATGGATTAGAAGCCGACGCATTTGGGACTCCCGGCTAAGGTCGACGAAATAAAATATTAATTGAAAACAAGAAATTGCGATTTATAAAGATGCGAACTGAAGTGCAAATACCCTAACCTGGGGGAGATATGTGATATATAATATTTAGTGGACTGTATAGATATGCAGATATATCTATATACTATATACACTATATAGATGTAGATAGATATAAAGATATATAGACATATAATTCTGTCACTAAATCTGCTTACTTCTATATCTCTATCTATATATACTACCATATCATATACCTCTTCTGGAGTCAATAGTAAATGGCGTAAAACAAAAGGCAAAGAGAGAGAGAGAGAGAAAAGAGAGAATCTCTAGACATTTTGGTATGAGACACGCATTCAGGAAAGAATAATTCATATATATAGCATACATAATATATAAGTATATATATTATACATAGATCTATAGTTTTTTCCCCAAATTCCTCCAAAATTTGGGTCTAGTTTTCAATCAATGCATTGTAGCTCACCTAATCGGCATAGCCCACCTTTCCCTTTCACCCATCATACTCTACACACATGTTGAAGATTAAGAAACAAAAACTTGTTTGCATGCTCATATTCTCTAGACACCCGCCTCTCTGCTCCTCTCCCTCTCCTCTCCCTCTCCTCTCCCTCTCCTCTCCCTCTCCTCTGCCACTCCTCCCGTCTACCTCCCGCCCTCCCCCAGCCTCATCAGCTGCTTTGCTTGATAAGAAGACGTTGCGCTTCGGTTGCTTCGATCAGTTGTCAGTTGTTGTCGGAGACGAGCAGACATCACTGGAATCACTGGAATCAGTGGAAGAAGAAGAAGAAGCAAAAGTAAAACAAGCAGAAGAAGCAGCATAAGGAACAACAGAAGATGTCGAGCTTAAAGCATTCGCTTTTGCTTCTCTTTGTTTGCCTTGTGGCAATGGCTGCTGTTGGCTCCGTTTCCGGTTCCGGGTCTGGCAAGGGGCGCAAAAAGGGCGGGGCATGCCCGCCCACCAAACTGAAGCGTCAGTGGGGCGGCAAGCCGTCGCGCGGCATCAATTATCAGCTGCGGCCCATTCGCTACGTGGTCATCCACCACACGGTGACGCCCGAGTGCAGCAGCTTCATTGAGTGCGCCGACATATTACAGGGTATGCAGGGGTATCACCAGTCAGAGCTCAACTACTACGACATTGGCTACAAGTGAGTGCGCTACAGGGTATTTCACCTCTTAGAGGTTTCTGCTTGTGCAATAACTCTATCTACAGGGTATTTAGTGTATCTGCAGGGTATATACCCTAGGTATATAGATATATGTATTGAATATGCTTTTTCAAAGTGTATATAGTGTATGCTTTTTCTACAGGGTATTTCAATTAAAACATGAAAGTTTTTCGCTATAGGGTATTTTCAGTTGAGTAGCTCTTTTTACAGGGTATTTATACGTATGGTAAACTATAACTGTTATAAGATTCTTTTTAAAGAGTATTCATATATCTATAAATCTCTTTAAATTATGTATTCTTTTACAGGGTATCGCTATATTCATCATAGTTTTCTTATACAGGCCATTTATATTTCACGTCAAATACGATGTATAGAGATTTCCATATTAAAAATGATTTTCTAGCATTTACATTTTTTACAGGGTATTAGCTGCAAGAAAAGCTGTTCCTATGGGCTATTTAATGATTTAGAAAGCTTTTTATATAATAATATATACTGATAATAGTAAAACGCTATCTACAGGGCATGTGAATATATAAAGACTTATTTTTTAGAGGGTATAACGATAACAGGGCATTACATTTTAGGAAACAACTTTTTTTTTACAGGGTGTTAGTATAGATGAAATCTATTTGTTTAGGTCATTTATATATGTAGCATACACACTTTACAGGGTATTTTTCGGTATTTTTTAAATTTATTTTTTAACTGATTTTCGATTGCTGTTCTACCCAATCCTCTCTAGCTTTCTCATAGGGAGTGATGGACTGGTCTACGAGGGCACCGGCTGGGGCGTACAAGGCGCCCACACCTTCGGCTACAATGCGAACGGAACGGGCATTGCCTTCATCGGCAACTTTGTGGGTGAGTGGAGACAACTTTAGCGCTCTTCTTCTTCCACACGATCTTCTTAACCTTCTCCTCCTTGGCCTTCTAGAGAAGTTGCCCTCGGCTGCTGCTTTGGATGCCTGTCACAAGCTGTTGGAATGCGGCGTTAAGCTGGGCGAGCTGAGCGACGATTATTACGTGATTGGAGCATCCCAGGTGATAACCACAATGAGTCCAGGTCTGACGCTCTACAATGAAATACAGGAGTGGCCCCATTGGCTGTCAAATCCATAGGGAGAGATACTCAGAGAGAGAGAGAGAGAGATATATAGACAGAGACAGAGAGGGAGCATACATTTTTTTTGACTATTTTGTTTTGCATCAAAGTGGGTTTTACCCACTGCGAAATTGCGAATCATATTCATAAAAATAAAAAACACAAAAACAATAACAAACACAAACTGCGTCTGATAACCTTTTTCAAAAGTTCGCGCAAAAAAGAGAAAGTAAACATACTTATCGATAAATGTTCAAGCGACACTAGCACAGGACAACGCTTTTTAAAAGTGCGCGCCCACATTCAAACTATCGATACCTATCGATAGCTGCTAAATCTTACAGTTGTGAAATTACTTCTCAGCAACCATTTAATGCTTAAAAAATTATTTTAAAACGTTTAAATACAAAATGATTTGTAAATATGCTCAATTCGATTTAAACATGCAATTCTGAATTTTCCATGTTTCTTACGTTATAAGAGCAGCGCCATTTGGCCAGGCAGCGTAGAGAAACAAGAACTATGACGCCCTCTAGCGTTAGGAAAAACCAACTTCTTCAAGAGGCCTAATCGATGACATGACTTGAATTGGCGCGATATCGATAGACGGTGTCTTTTTATTGCACTTTTATATATATATATATATATAGTTCCAAGTTAAGTAATTCTAATAGTTTAATATTATTTACTATATATTTACAGTATTTATTCATTAATTTTGACATGTCCCTTAATTCAACTATTCTCTCAATTCACATAAAAACCATTAGTGGATGGTTCTCATTCAAATGCTGCTCGTCTTGGCGCCACATATCGATAGTCAGCTTGCTCAGTACTTTTCGTGAGTATCGTATCTATCGCACACACATGTTGCGCTCCAACCTGCCTGCGCTGGGGCAAACGACAAAAACAGTTATTGTATCGCTGTCGAAGAGGGAGGAGGTTGCGCGCGTTCAGCTGCCGGCAATTGGTTTTTATTTGACTTTGTTTGCATTGTTTTTTACGATTCTCGCGCCGATTCTTGTTTTTTTTTTGTGTGTTTGTGTTTTATGTTTTTTTTTGTGCTGAGTGAAGAGCAAAAACTACGGCAAATGCAAATATTGCAGTGCAGTTAAATACAGTTAGGCGAAATACAAAATAACTGCAAAACGCAGAGCAAAGCAAAGCAAAACGACAAAATTCTGTTTTCATGTGTGCGTTTGTTGGTTTTGTTTAATTTTGTTGGTTGATGTGCAAGTGAAAGCGTGTGAAAAATATTCACCTTAACGTTCGACACGCTGCGAGGCCAAAGTCAAAGCCAAAGCCAAAGCCAACATCAAAACAAAAATCAAAACCAAAATCCAAATCAAAGGTCTTGGCTTCTTATCTGCGCTCTCGCTCGCTCTTCAAGCATTTCGGCATATCCTGCGGTCAACCGAAACTTCCGTTATTAACTTCCATACGCTATGCAACCGCAACTGTTGAGCCTGCGCAACAGTTGATCAACAGTTTCAAGCACTGCACAGAGGTAAGCAATTGGAATGCTATTGGAATTATGTTGAGTCCAATTGGACGCGAGCAAGGGAATCGCATACGTTAATTGGAATTAATCTATTTATAAGCGTAAATTAAGTGAGATGCGCCTATGCAATGCCAATTGGAGTTGCGTTAGCTTCAATTGGATTTGCTATGGGAAATGCGTTAGGCAATGGGAAATGTAATTGGAATAAACTAAGAGATTTTAATAGACATAGATGCAAATTTTAACCGGCTTTGAATGTGTTAAATAGTTGTTATTACATATTTGATAAGTTCTTAAAAGAATTTTGAACCAATAATTATTTTTATAAATATTTTTTTTTAATGGGGCTGTTAGTGGTATCTTTCATCAATCGATAGATCAGTTTGATTTTTGGAATATGGACTCTTATAAGCCTCCACTCTATGCATTCCCCACACTTCATATAGATCGATCAAGTTTCCATGGTTAGTTAGTTGGTTTCAGCTTTTGGCATTTTGGAACCTTGGCAAAATGTGCTCTTTAGCCATTTACAGTTATTGATCTTTCATTCTTGGTGCATTTTCGGATCACACATCAATCAACATGAGATATTTTGATTTCATGGCCTTTGTCGTTCTTTTTTTCTCCATTTTTGTAATCGAGTCAATTTTCTTGTTGTTGTTCGGCTTCGTTCGACATCTTCTTTGGGCTTTCGGGGTCATCAACTCTTAATGTCTCGCAATTTTTACCAAAAAAACGTTGTTGTCGTTGCTGTTTTTATTGTTGTTAGTGTTGTTGTTGTTGTAAAGCCATGTACGATATGGCAATTGCGTAAAAGATAAATCCGAAACACAAGTCGTACAGATATGTCTTGATACCATTTCGTATGTACGTGCATTCGCTCAAGTCCAAAATAGAGAAAAACTAAAACAAATCAAATTTATGTTGCTTTACATGCGCACACCTTGTAGAAAGTCAATGAATGAAGCTTTAATTTGCTCAGCTTAAAGCTAATGTTATGTTCTAAAATCGATAAAAATCGATAGACAAGACTTGTTTTCTTTGAGCTACAGATGTATTTGATTGCTTTTAAAGGGTATCGCTGTAGCATCAATGTATCATATACCCTGTAAAATTATCTAAATATTTCACTCAACAGGGTATGTGTTAGTCGCACATGCTCTGCTACGTATTTGAAATGGAATGTGTCTGGCTGGACTTGATTTTTATGGCTTCGGCGTCTCGATGCGTCTTAGATGCGTTTTCGGTCAAGTGAAATTCGAAATTCGATGCATTTGCATAATCGCCGCGCGCCTCGGGCTGAGACAACAAGCGACAGCGTCTCATAACCTCAATCGGGGAGACAGAGAGACCCACCAGACTTACCAGACTCAGCAGGCCCGCCAGGCCCACACGGGCCTAGCCACAATTCCAGTCTCTACTTCCAGTCTCCGCTTCCAGTCTTCAGTAAATTGCATTGCGTGTAATTTGTTGTCCCCAATTGCGTAAAATTTACGCAGCGGCTGTCGCCCCAACGATTTTCACCTGCCTTGCAGCAGCCACACCTGCCCACCTGCCCACCTGCCTCTCCTCGCAGTCCCCATCACCTGTTGCTTGTGAAACTGCCGTTAAATGCGTCTGCACCAAAAGTTTTTGTTAATTAAGCTGAAGCGTAGCTCGAATCGAACTGCTCTCCGATGCTCGCTCATACGACTTCAAGCAGAGCATATCGAGAGAATTGAAAAGATCGGAAAGACTTGAAAGAGAGCAGAAGCTAATGTATACACCAGGCACTTCTATTATATATATTGTATTATCATAATCTTCTATCAGTTTGTGTCTATCTATGAAAATCGATCTTTAAACTTGCATTTTTAATATAACTCGAAAAGTATTAGAGTAACTGTATCAAGTGTTCTCAGATCAACAAGATTAGATCAATTGTATCAAGTGTTCTCTGCATGTAGCTTCCAGCTAAATATATAAAGCTCAATTTTTTTTCCTTTCTTCACTGCCTTTCCTAATGTTCTTTATAATCAAAGTAGAATCATGGATTCTTTGATTCTCGAGGACTATAAGATATTGAAATATGACAAACAGTTCACTTTTGAGATAGCTTTCCTGTAAGAATTCATCGAAATCTCTTAAATTTGATTGCTGATTCCACTAAAATTGAAATAATGTCTTGGATATTCCCGTTCTCGAAAACTATAGGATCTATAGCTATCGAATTTGGTATGCAAATGATTCCAAGCTTTATACAGCTAAAATATAAATCGTTTTCTTGTTAACTTTGTTGAATCGCTCTATAATCAAAGTTGAATCTTGGAATCTTCAAACGTCGAGAACTATAACAGTTCGATCGCTCAGAGTTGGTATGTGGATGCATCTAAGGTATAAAAAGAGACATAATATATACGCTTTTCGAATAATCGTTATAATTGAAATCGAGCCTTGGCTCAACAATGACAAAGTACGGGAACAACTTAAGATCGTTTGCGCTTTCTGGTAGTCATGCGGGTGATGTGAGCATTGATCTCCGTCTCGCTGAGTACATGAAAGAAAGGATCCGCTTTGGTGACTATTCCCATTTCGAAGTTAGCCGCCTTCAGATCGCTGTCCAGGGCATAGGCCAAGGAGTTGACGGCTAGCTTCACTGTACTGTTCAAGCTCATTTTCTCTTTGTACATACTATCCACATAGTAATTGCCCCGACGCATTTGGGTGCCAAAGACGCAGGCGCGATAGCCAACGGCGTTGCCCGACGGATCTGCGTTATAGATTAACGGACCAAGCGACGCATCGTAAGAGATCAGGAGCATCGAGCAGCCCATCGGTCGCATCTCGATATTCTGGGTATAGATCTGATTGACGTCCGCCAAGCGATTGCACATGGTATCGGCAGTGATGTGATAGCCGTACTTGTGCTTAAAGTAAGCTGCCTCCTGCATGGCCCTGAATACGTGGGACTTGCAATCGGCTTGGCGTCCGATCACCGCACATCCCATTCGGCTTGAGATGCGGTACATTTGATTCGCAGTCTCCTTGTCGGTAAATCCATGATACGGCTTCCTCTGCACGAGCAGCACAGCGCAGTCGGCACCCGCCATGGCGAGCATTGTGCAATTCTCCCTATTGATTGCCTTGAAGGCGTATTCCACCTGGAACAGACGTCCCTCAGGTGAAAAGATGGTGATGGCTCGGTCCAAAGTACAACGCGTCATGGCTTTCGATCTTTTAAAATGTACTCAAATATAAACGTATATATATCTGTATAAAAATATATATGTTTTTTGTATATGCAAGCGATGTGCTTGTATCAAGATATATATATTGAATGAACAAGCTCTCTGAATGCTCTCTAGTCTATGGCAGAGTTGGTGACGTTCTAGTCAAGGGGCTCCTTGATAACCAATTTTATTTAAGCTCTCATATAGATATCGATAACAGTTGCATAGCAGTCAAGGAGCTCTTTGATAACCAATTTTATTTTAGATCTCATATAAGATAATGATATCAGTGCCAAATACATCCAAAGTTCAACTGGAATTCTATAAACTCTTTATTTCTAACCATTGCCGATATTTTTTATGCGATCAATAAACATGATATGAATTGATGAAGAGTAATATGAATAAATATCTAATAAATATTGAATTTAAATAAATATATCCATAATACGAAGCGCTCTTTGAGCTTAAGTAATATCTCATGATAATCTAATGCTGTATTTTAATATCCGATTACCCATCACAAATCTAGGATATTTATTTTATATTTAACTGCAAATATTTGAGAGTTGCTTTAAAGTCCTGTTCAGTTTGAAGATTTTCAGTTGAAATTCTTGATTTCAATTGTTGCCGCTAATTGTCATTGTTATTGTCGTATTATATCATTAGGCATTTGTCATTAAACATCAGCCATTAGTCATTACGCATTATCTCTGTGACTCTATTAACTAACTGTTCTCGTTCCATTTAAGCACTTAAGGCGGAGAGTAGCAGAGCGAAGAGCTCCGGAGCTACGAAGCTACGGCATTACGGAGTATGTTAACTCAGCAATTGTTCAACGCAAATTGTGTGGAGAAGTCTAAAAAGACTTTGAGAGGGAGTGAGAGAGAGAGAGAAACATAGATTGATAGATAGAAAAAGGGAAATCAACTGGGAAAACAATACAATACAAAAGGAGAGAGAGAGAGAGAGATAGGGAGAGATAGGGGGAGGTACAGAGCGAGACAGAGAATGAGAGAGCGAGAGAGAAAGAGAAAAGAAGACAGCGAGACAAATAAAGACAGAGAGAGGAGAGAGATGGAGGAACAGGACAGAGCAAGAAAGAGGATGAGAGAAAGTTGCATGTAAAGAGGGTTAAAGGGAGGAATATAATATATAAGGCAAAGAAAGAGAGACAGATAGATTAAGTGCTTAATTATACTAAAGTTCTATTTCACCAGCGACTACTGTAGTGGAGAGCAATCAAGAGTCAAGTGATTAGCGCTCGGCGCATAGCTCCGGAATTCAGGCAAATCAGCTCCAAAGCAATTCAAACTCAAAATCCATTACAATCCGTTTACAATTGGTCTGTGAAAGAGCTGGGGAAGAAGGTAGCAAGAGAAGTGGAGAGGGTAGAGGTGGAGGTGAAGGTGGAGATGGAGTAAGACTAGCTGGCCATCAAGTTGGGGGCAGTTGGAGCATCAAGTGCATAAATAGCTGCAGCAATTAAAGCTCCAGCGGCAACAACAATGTAATTTTGTTCTCTCATCTCATTCCACTTGACGCCCCCGCCCCGCCCCGCCCTGCCTGCTCTCCTTACTTTCGCCCCTGTTGTTTCCAAAGAAATTTTCAAATATAAACTGTAACAAAATTCAATTGGAGGCAAATGTGTGTGCTTTATTATATAGCCAGGCTAACTGATAGGTCGGCTCGGTCCAGGCACGCGTTGCTTGGCTAGCCAAAGAAATTCCTATACCCTAACCAAATAGTTGGGCATGAACAGCGCTTAATGCAGTTGGACTTCAATGAGATCATAAAACATATATCTGTACAAGTGTATATATGCATGGATATATGTATGTATGTATGTGTGTCTGTATAGATTTATCTTTATTATGTAATTTGATATTATATCACATCATCACATTTTCGATTCTTCTTAGAGGGTATATGCTTACCTTTTATTTATAGGGTTCATTTTGTTATTCGTTTTGCCGCCGCAAACACATTTTTAGTTTTTATAGCTTACCCCTTTCCCTACTTTTTCCTTCTCCTTCTTCTTTTTTTTTTTTTTTGGCATCTCTCGTTACGCAGCGTCCAGTGTAAACAATAAACAGATCTTGGAATATGCTGCATACGCACCCCACACACACACACACACACACACACACACATATATATATATATATATGCATATATGGTGTACTTCACCTATATATACATACATGTGTAGAAGCATGCAGTGCATGCTGATTCGCTCGCATCTGGCTATAAGCAACAGACTCTATTCAAATTGATCGCACAAACTTCATAAGGAGGCATATCGCTGTCTCGTTTCCACTCCCACTCGTGCGCTCTTCCCCCCCTTTTTGCTCACTGCTGCAATTTGAAGTTTGCTCACAGCAACTACAACAACTTCTGAAATTAACTTTACCAGGCAGCAGCATCATGTTGCTTCTCCCTCCCACACTCGCACGTTCCTCTATTCTTTTCCTTCTCCTCCTCCTCCTCCTCTCTTCCAGCAGCAACAACAAAAACTTCTTAGAGGCAACCGCAACAGCTCCTCTCCCTCTCCCTCTCCCACTCATAGCCGTTCCTCTCTTCTACTCCCTCACTCCTCACTGCTAGTTGCAATTGAAATTTGCTCACACGCACACACACACGCAGAACAGCAATTGTTATTTCAGTATTGGAAATTAGCGCAGCTTGTTGGTCTAGGGATACGATTCTCGCTTCGGGTGCGAGAGGTCGCGGGTTCAACTCCCGAACGAGCCCGAGCCCTTGTGTGATTTTTTCTTGTTCCTTTTCTTTTTGAAATATTATTATAATAATAGAGATTGCTAACGGGGTGCGAGAGGTCGCGGGTCTGACACCCAAACGATATTTGTATTTTTCTTTATTATTCTTTATTTTTTGAATTTCTATTTGAGATATTATGAAAAGAGATTGCTATCGGCGGCTCGTTTAGCATTCATCTTCTATCTTTCTGTTCTTCTCATCTGTCTATTGGACAATTAGAGGGCCGGCAAAGGCAGAGGCTGTGGGGGAGGCAGCAGCATTCCATATCAACCATTTGTCACTTGGCCACATTCAGCGCTTTGTGGTGGGCGTCGCCGAGCTTATCGACTGAGGGGGCGTGAATGAACTGTAACTGCTGAAGAGTTGAAGAGTTGAAGAGGAGGCAGCAGCAGCATCATCGTCATCATAATAGTCATGATCATCTTGGCTGTAATTATATGTCTTCTGTGGCCGATCTTTTGTGTTGTGTTGCGTGTCGTTTTCTTGTCTTTCGTTTTTGTTTTCGCTCTGTGTTTTTTTTCTGTTTCTTTCCATCTCACATTTTCGTTCAGCACTCGAGGCGCACAATTTTCAACAACATCTCAACTAAGCCAACGATTGGACTTCTTGCAGGAGCAATCCAACTTTATTTTCCCAACTCACTTTGGAGTTGTTTTTTGCTTTTATTTTTGGTTAATCGATTTTAAATTGTAGATTGATTGATTAAGATATGAGCTGAGCAGAAACTGCAGCAGCTCCAGCTCCCTGACGTTCTCTCTCTTTCTCTCTCTCTCTCTCTCTCTCTCTCTTTGCCTCCACTTGAACTGCACTCCCACAATTTGTTCAAGTGGCTGCTGTTCGTTCAGCCTTGTTTCTTCTCACAAGCATTCGAACGATAAGCATATACAATTCAGAGCGAGACGGATAGGGGGAGAGAGAGAGAGAGAGAGAGCAAGACTAAAATTCTCAATTGCATGCACCATTTGCTCATTAGTGTGGCATTTCAAGCACGTTTGCTTGTAGTTCTTTTAGCTTTAATCAATAGTACGCGCTACTCGACGCTAGATGGCGCTGCAACAGCTAACATTCCTTTGGTTCATGCTGCTAGTGCTACTTTCCCCAACTAGTAGCACCTGCAGCTAGCATAATATCCATAGAAGAATCTAAAACCATAAAATTCGACGGCTGACGAAGAGAGAGAGAGAGAGAGAGAGAGGAAGAGAGAAAGGCAATCACTTGAAGCTAGCTGAAAATCACAATTGTCTGCATCATTTGCTCATTAGAGACATTTAAAGTGATTTTCCATGAAATTTTTAGACTGCAACAAAACTCTGCTCGACGCTAGATGGCGCTAGCATCCCAGCAAGCCAGCTTTAGATGGCCAACTGTGGATCCATTTACACACCGAATTTCCGATGCTGTTCGGCTGTATTGCTTAATTTCCTCCAGTCCCATGCCCGCTTACCTGGCTGCACCTGCAGCTTGAATAATAACCGTTAAATGCCTTTTGCCAGATCTGTTTTGGCCATTGTTTCGTTGTTGCATTTTCCACGCAACACAGATTCGAGAGAGATTGAGATGGAGACCCGGCTCAGGCCTCCAAATTACGTTAATGATTAACGAATTGCTGACTTCTAGATGGATGAATATATATGTATATACATTCACGTATATACATACATATATATATATTCATATAAATAAATAAACAAAAATATGTAGATACTATTTGTAATAGATATCTTGCTATATTTCCATAAAGATATGCAGCAAAGCAATTAATGTAGTGAATAACAATATTTTAAAAATAAACAAGTGAGCGTAAGGCTTGGTATGGTTGGGAATGCTCGACTAGTAGATACCCTGCAGTGCTTGTTGGATGGCTATTGGCAATGAATGACTAAAGCAACTGAATGCAAGGCAATGAACAGATGTCAAATAAATCTGCAAGCTTGTGTGAGAGGGAGAGCGAAAAAGAGGTATCCATTTGTATAGCTCAACATAACCTATATACTAAATTTTTGAAGCTATCGATTCACTTCTATCAAATTTCATTGAAAATGTGCAAAGTCATCGATAATTCTAGAGCGAAACTTAAGCTATACTTTTATAACAAACAGACTTCGCTCGATTGACTCGACTAATGATGTAGATCAAGAATATATATGTATGTATATATATATCTAGTAACCAATATGCCCTGCTTACACACTCGCCCCGCCTATAGGGTATACAACCAAAAGAAACCCATTAAAAAATGTTAATTTCCATAAAATAAAAAAAACAAAAAAATGAAATGAGTTTGAGACGCTGGAGTGATACAGCACGTGGCTAAAAGCCACAAAAACGAGCCAACAAAAGACAAAAGCCAGAATTTGTAGCTCAGCTTATTATACATACATACGCATATGAATATATATGTATATATATGTATGTGTCTGTGTGTGTAGTTGTTGTTGTTGTCTTGTTTCGTGTGTGGAATGTATCACAGGCAGCGCTTTGCCTTAGTTTTGTGGCTTTTGATTTGCGGCCAAAAAAAAAAAAAGGCAGAATGAACATGCTCTGGGGCTGGATTGAGCGACTAGCATAAATATACCCTGTAATTAATTCATCTGGTTTCTAGTTGTGCAACATGAGCTAGAAGAGCTTTAAGCTTCACTTTATGCTGCTCAAGGAATACTGAGCATATCGATATTTATCGATAGGTATACGTTTTCCTTGTTGAGCTTAAATATAGTAACAACAGAATAAGAGATACGTTTTCAATATGTTTTTAATTTAAACTCATCTATATGTCTAACAAGCCCATCTTATTAATTTCTATACTTATTCGTTTGCAAGTCTCTCTTAGTTTTTGTCACTTCCTGAATGATGATCAATCTCTACAGGGTATACCAAGACAGAGCAAAATATACAGCCAATCGATTAACATAAACGCCCACGAGCAATCGATACTCGAGACTCGGCGTTAGCCGTAGATCTTTAAGCACCTGAGTATCTAGAAAAGCATCTAAACTATCTGTTGGTATCTTTTGGAGCTGGCTGATTTATAGTTTTGGCCATAATTATCTGGTTTAAGGTGTTGCTAATGGCCGCAGCATCGAGGCTTGTCTAATGAAGTTCACATTTGACAGCTGCGGCTAGGCCAGCAATTTGCATACCTCAACAGTTGCTCAATGGGCGGCTGTTGGTCAGGGGGAAGTGGGGCGCAGCACGGGAAAATGAAGTTAGCGACACGCAATTCTGACAGCTGCGGTTAAGCCACACACGAAGACTTGGCATTTTCCATTTGATTGGCGCTGAGTTTTCCTGACAAACTTGCCAGTGGACAGAGGAGGATCAGAGATAGGAAATCAATGAGCGGTGATCGAAGATCGGTGAACGGTGAATTAGAGATCAGGAAGAGCAGACCAGTGATCAGGAATGAGCGATCGAAGTTCAGTGATTCGGAGAGCGGTGATCGAAGATAGGAGTTTGTTGAACGGAGATCGTAGAACCGAGATCGTAGAACAGAGATCGTAGAACATGGATCGTTGTGCGAAGCTCAGTGAATCGATAAAAGAGGTTGATAATCGGTTAAGGATCAGAGATCGATAGAACTGAGGAAACAGAGGACGAAGATCGTGAATAGTTGATCGGAGAGCTCCAACTGCAGATTGATAATCGCAGATTAGAAATAAGAGCACAGGAATACGATTGAGAGACTCCGAGGTCGTGGAGTTGTTATCCAAGATCATGGATAGGAGATCACAGATCGAAGGTCGTGGATGGAATATCGATGGTCGGATATCAATGATCGCAGATTAAGTATTGTAGATTGCAGATCGCAGACTGAAGATTTTAGATTGATTAGTGGAGTTTTGGGGCTCTGAGACAATTAACTGTACTTGATACTACAACTGGTCAAATAATGGCGAAGCTTTTCGCATCGCATAACTATAAATTATGCTGGCTGTCCGGCTCTCCGTCTATCTGCCCAGCTGTCTGTCAGTCACAATTCTCGAATGTCCGCAACTTCTCGATTTCGCGGTCAGTCCCCTCAGCCCCGCCCCCTCCTTTATGAGCCTCTCTCTTTTCACTTCTTACAGCATGCTGCATTGTTGTTGTTGTTGTTGTTGCTTTTGCTTTTGCGCATTTGCGTTTCATGTTTGCTGAACAAAGACGCCCATTCTGCTTCATTGTCGTTTTGTTGGCCGTCTTCAAGGCTATATTTAGAGGGTATACAGCCAGAGATAACGCCACGCAGCAGAAGTGAGGAGATCAGCTTCGACTTGGACTCGTCTGCTGACATCAGATCGAACTGAAGCAGCTGCCTTGGCTTTTACAGGGTATCGTTAAAGTGCAGTAGCGCTGCTCTGCTGTTGATTCTATGTTGCGCTGTGCAATTAAGCGGCACAGCTGCTGTCATCGTCGCCGCGTCTAATCAATCAGACATGCCCCAAGCGGCAAGCTGGGCACGAGGATCGGCTGTCGCATTAGATGCGCCCGACAGAGTGTCAAATTGATGGCTGCTGCCCAAGGAATGTGACTCCAAGCTGTTGTTGGGGCTAACCAATGACCGGAGCAGCAGCGGCAGCAACAGCAGCGGCAGCGGCAGCCCGACTGCTGCAGCGTGGGCGCCATGAAAGCAGCTCGGCTGAAGCTTGTGGCGTGGGCAGCAACAACAACAACGACAACGAACGCCCCCAGCTGTAGCTGCAGGCCCGTTAAATTGTCAAATTAGGAAGCGACTAAAGGCCCAGAGTGGGCATACGTGGGCCCAGTGGAGCATTCAAATTGGAGTACACAAGTGTGCGGACTAGCAAAGATCGTAGCATGAAAAGAAGTTAAAACAAACATTTCGAGCAGCTGCAGCCCGCGTGTGATAGCTCCGACAGCACTCGAGCTATGCATGTGAAGCAGGCAAAGTTCTGCATTCGGGAAAATGAATTTGGTTTCGTATAGATAAACGTTTCAAGCAGCTTCCAGCCGAAATTGCTGTCTCTAGCTCCAATAGCTCTCGAGTTATGCTGAGAAAGCCCAAAGAGAAAATCCATTTTAATCGATATTTGTTTAAGATGACTTGAAGCTATAGTGCACATTTCGAGCCAGTGCATATAGCCCTTTGCATACATTTTCCAGGGTACAACAGCAGCTGGTCGATTGACTTGCATTGCAGCAGTTGGCCCAATCTTTACTGCCGAGCTCGACACGTTCCATGCACTCAGTCGATAAACAACACACACACACATACACACTCATATAAGTACACACTCACACACACACACACTCCATTATACTGTGCTACAAAGTTGAGTAAGTAAATAGCTGTACAGCATCGAGCATGGAGCATATGGAGAACTGCATTGATTTCAGGGTCGGCAACTCGTTTGCTCATGCAAAGGCAAAAATGATGCCAACAGGTGCTCAACATTCTTGGCATAGTTGCGTGAGAGCAATGCCAGTGCAAAGGGGCGGCATGGGAGCCTCTCCTCTCCCTCTCTCTCTCTCCCCCTGCCTGATTGCTCTATTGTAATTGCGCAGTCAGCGCCTGGGCAGGGGGGAAGAAAGTTGCCAAGAAATGCAACTCATGCATTTGCTACACGGCAAAGGAATGTTCATCAAAGCAAATAAGACTGCATACAAAAAGAGTATTCATAATTATTGATTATTATTGATCTCAGCTCGAAGATCAAGCGATAAATCAAACGATGCGACGGCTATAACATAATCTTAGACAACATGGAAGATTTTATGGGTTTAATATGCATTCTCTTTTTATAGGTGAGCCCTACATTGCCTTAGTTATTTCAATTTACAATCTTAAGATTTGAGTGCTAATGAGAGCAAATTACTTGGAATATTAAAATGTTTATGCTCTTTTAATGGTTTACGATCAACTAGGCATTTGCTTAAGAGGTGAGCGGCTTGAGATTCGAGTTTTCTTTAGGTTATATTAGCCTTTACTATATTTCTCTAATTTATTTACTCTATCTTTTTCTCTGCTCAATTCTTTATAGAAGAAGCTCAGCTTGTTTATTTATAGCACAATTAGCTTGACAGACTGACAAGGCTCTAGCCTGGCTGGCGAGATTAGCTCCTGGCTCCTTTTCAATTATTTTCTAGACTTTGTATTAAATATACAAATATTAAATTATGTATATCACCTTTAATGTCACCTATTGTAAAATAAAACTCACATTATTTGAGTTTTAATTTGTATGTTCCCTTTGCTAAAAATAGAAGTTTTACATAAGCTATATGTGAGCGAGTGTAGCTGACTGACAAGACATTTTCCTGTAGTGCGAGCAGCTCGTGGTTCGAATCCTGTCCTTAAATTTATTTTATTTGCAATTTCAGCTCTACTCTATTGTTTTCTCGCTTCCACCCACTGATTTAATAGCAAAAGTTTGGTTTGTTAATTTATAACTTGGCTGATTGGTAAGGCACTCGCCCCGCATTCGAAAAGTACCCGGTTCGAGTCTTGCCAGAGAACGCTCTTGTTTGTACTATATGCGAAATGTTTTTTCTTTTTTTTTTAGCTTTTATATTTATTTAGAATTATATTTGATGCGTTCTTATATAATTGAAGTCACATAATCATGTGACCCACCTGTTGTTGTGCTATGCACCACGCGCACTCGCGTCTGAATTATTCTTCTTCTTTACTAGTAGAATATATATATATAATATATATATATATATATATATATATATATATATATATATATATATATATATATATATATATATTTATTATTGATATTCTATTAGTTTATCAGCATAAAGAGTCGTCTTCTGTCTTTTGGCCCTTTGTTTTGTTCGGCTTTTGTTTTGCATTATGTCACGTTTTTCGAGCTCAAACACAATCACACACGCACGCTTAACGAGACCTGGGCTAATGGAAATGCTGGCGCCAGCATCGCAATGCAAAGTGAATACAACAACAAAAACAACAACAACAACAAAAACGAAAACAACAAAGACAGCAACAACAACGACTTTAATAACTGTCCAACAATTTGTTTAACAGTCAGTGGGCTTTGTGTCTTGATCTTTGCCTTTGTCGTTGGTTTTTATACCCTTTGCATGGAGTTTTGTATAATTTCGTAAGCAATAATGTGACAGGGCATTAGCTAGTCGACTATTCTCGTCTCGACTTTATGGCAGATTTCGCTTGCAGCAGGAATGCTCATCGGTCTCTTAGGTAATTGTCGCCAATTCGTTGCGTGACTTCTGCTCAGTTGATGACCAACATTAGCAACAGCAGCAATCAACAGACAACAGCCACAATAACAATAGCCCCAAGAATCCATTTGTGTGGCCTCGATTATGGCATAGCCAGCAGCTTCAGCTTGAGCTTATCTGCTCTTCTCTCTTTTCTTCTCTCTCTAACTGCCCTAGAATCCAAGTGTCTTTGTTTTGGTTACCTAGTAGGAACTCAGGAGCTTCGTCCAGGAGTTGAAGGAGAGAGTTGAAATTATTAAATTTAGTATAAAGTGGCTTATGGGGTAAACGGAAATTTATAATATTTCTCTTTTGACATATCTCTCTCTCTTCCTGAAAGTTCCTCTGTGAAATGAATGCTGTATCTCTTGTCTCTACAAGACTCGAACACAACTAACCACTCTCTCGCTGACTCTCTCTCGCTCTTTCTCTCTCTCTCTCTCTCTCTCTCTCGCTCTCTATCTCTCTCTCTCTCTCTGTATTGAGTCTAGCTCTTCGCAATATTGAGTTTCATAACGAACTAGCTAGCACAACTATCTATACCCTACAAAATACCATAAACCATATTTCTTCCTCTCGCTCTCTCACTCGCTCTCTCACCATCTGTCCCTACTCCCCCTCTTTGCTAGTAAAATACATTTGACTTTTTAAACTTCTGTTATATCATGAGACAATGATTGATATTTGTTTGCTTTTCTTTTTTTTTATCGAAGCAAGAGGCGTGATGCTTGGGGCGTGGCTTTCTCACGCCAGCTTCAACAGCAACAACAACTGGACATAGTTTACAAAACTGATTGAAAAATTATCAAAAAACTGAAATTGAGTTTTGTTGTAAAAAGAAAGCAGGCAAAAGCCAACTAGTTTGCCACAGCCGCCATTTTGATTGCGTGCTTGAAGCTGGACCAAAACACAAATGCCACGCCCACTGTTCAAACTCCTTCCCAGTTCCGCCTCTCTGCAGCTCTTCGCCTTTGATGTTGATATTGATGTTGATTTTGATGTCAGCTGCAATTTCTGAAGAATTTTAATCAGCCAGCCAAAAGATATTGTAAATATATATGTATAAGTAACTGTATGTACATATATATAGTTATGTATATGCCTGCTAGATCACATGTGCATGCTGATTGCAAGTTTCGAAAATTGCGTTTGCCACAAATTGTTGCATTTGCACGCAACAATCGAGGCAATTGAAATGCCTGACCAGTCAACAGTCAACAGTCGCCGCTACCATCTGCTCCCCCCTCCCCCTCCCCCCTCTGGACTGTGCTTGTTCGCAGTTCAAGTTTCAGACATGCCCCATCATAACATTTGGTAAGCGCTGAGCGCACAGCGCCTCACTTAATATGCAAACGATCGGCTTCTTCACCTGGGCAACAGGTGCATTCACATTAGCGTTCTTTATGCCCGCTCAGCGAGTCCAAAGCGGGCATATAGGCTTTGTACCATGTTCAATTGTTTTGCATAAGAGTCAGGGAGCTCTAAGCAAGAAGAGGAGAGGCTATAATTCTGTATAAACTAAACTTTTTTTGAAGTGTGAGCGAGCATTGGGCAGTCAGTCAGCTTCTCGCTTCTTTTCATTTCAAGCTTGGACGCGGATTTGGACTTTTGTGGCCGTTTGTGGCTAGTGTAGCATGTGGCATGTGGCAATTAGCAACGTTGCAGCCATTCAACAATTAGCATAAGCATTAAAGCACTTGAACTCGGCGAAAAGAAGAAGCTATATATAAGAGCATATAATGGATTGAAAGAGTTTTCAGTTGAATTTAAAGCTTGGAAGGAGAAGTTGATGAAGTGTAGTTATCAGAAATATATATATGGTTGCACAATACGAAAGATTAGATGATAAATTTAAGAGCTATTTAAGCCACAATGTCCCTGAAAGCAGAAGTTCGATTGAAAACAATTCCAAATTGAAAGCCATTATCGATTGAAATATTTGTTTGACTGACTCTATTGAAAGATCTCAATTGAAAAGAAATCTTCATTAACAGAGATTCTCTATTGTAGGAGATTCTCTGTTGAAAGAGACTCTCCATTACAAGAGGTTATCGCAACAGATACTCGATTGAAAGAGCTTTTTGATTGAAAGAGATTACCAATTGACAGAAAATCTCCATTCATCGAAATTTTCTATTGTAAGAAATGTATTTCAAGAGATATATGAAAGCACATATTAATACACAATTAATATGGCTCACAGAGTTCAGATTGCCGCTCAGCGTGTTCAATCGAAACGAACTCAAACCCATTTACTCGTCATGCCAATTGGAAACTCAATTGAAAGCCTGAACGTACAGAGAATCAAGTTCGTTGTCTAAGTCTTTCGTTTTGCGATGCGTTAATGAATGAATTGCGAATGAATGCGAATGAATGCGAATGCATTTCGATTATTGCAGTTGCATAATCAGAAGTGGGCAATGCTTCCGTTCGGCTTCTCAAGTCGAGCTTGGCCCACATAGCTGCGCACATTCTGATATGCGGGAACTTTCACTGTGGTCCGGTTTGGTCTGCTAGATGTGAAGCTCCAGTCGAAGTGGAAGATGGAACGAGCCACCACATTGGCCGTGCTTATAATTTTGTTTGTGCTGCGGGAATTCTCAGAGACGGCGACTGAAGTCGCGGCTAATTGCCAGCGACACGGCAGCCGTCACGACTTGAGAAGACGGAGACTCTTTGTATGCATACCCTGTATCTGTTGAAAATGTAAATAGAGAGTATATACGACTGTCAGAGTGTGGAAACTTTATAATTCTATATACATAGTCTTTTATGTATTTTATAAGTTTCTATCGAACTTTGCCTCAATTTTATATATAATATTTTGATTTTTGTATCCGACTTCTTTTTTTTTTGTATATGTATATCTCGAGAACTTTAGCACTTACAGAAGTACAATTTTGCATGAAGCTGCTCGACATGAATATATTAATAAACAATAAATTCTTTTTTGGAGATCTAGCTCGAGAACTATAAGAATTTGGATGATCCCATTTGCTTTGTAGCCTACTCTAATGCACAGATAAAAACTGGTACTGGGTATCTGCTAGTCGTTGCCTAGTAACTTTAAAAAACTTAACTTGTTTTCTTTGGCATTCGAGCGATGCGGAGGTGCGGGCGTCGTCACATTAAGCTGTCATATTCTGATTGTTGTCTTCTTCTTTTTCCCTCCCCCATCCTCCACTGGCAGCCATGCCAGCAGCAAGCGTCGTCAAAGATTGAGCGCCTGACATTGTGAGAGATCGTGGGGCCTTTCGGATGCCAGCCATCGGCGTCGCAATCAGTGGTAGCTGCCCCGTACGCACAATGGCCACCCATGGCACGCCCCTGACCGCGAGCCCGCTCTATCGGCCGTCGAGCGGTGCGAGTGGTGCCACGCCCATTGCCGTTGCGGTTCATTATCAGCCGAAAGCATTTGCCGCAGGCGCCGTTCAAAATGGAGCAGAGCGCAGTCGCCTGCTGGAGCTGCTGCGCGCGCCCAACAATCTCACCTCGCCCACGCTGGAGCCCTCGTCGAAGGGTCTGCTCAATGGACCGGGACAAAACAATTGTTTTCTCAATTGCGCCGTTCAGGTAAGTTCAAGGAACAAAGTTTATTATATGACGATGCTACTATATATAGAATTGTATTAAGCATTACCTTTAAGGAAGATATTATCGATTTCTCGATTTCACGCCAGTTATCGATCATATGAAACCAACATGCCACAAATTTGTTCACTTGTAACTTTATGTTTGATATATGACAATTGAAAGTAGAAACACTCAAGTCGGATTGTGGTTTCAATATCGATATTTATCGTTTTCATTAAAGCAAAGATTGCGAATATGAATGTTTGTTAGATTTATCGACTTTATTTGGTATTAGTTGGCTTCCTTTCTATCTCTTGCTTACATTCATAATCTGATATCGATATTTATCGATAAACATCATGTGAGGTCAAGAGGCAGATTAGTCTGTCTTTCTTTTTCCGTCTCATTCTCTCGTTTGTAGTCATCCTCAGCTAGACTGTATGCCGACTAAACTCATAGCCAAACCTATTTTCACACCATCATTATACCCTATTTAGGCATTCGCAATGGGCATTTATGAATTCTCAACACATTTCGCATTTGTGATTTGTTTTAGGCCAATTTCGATGATGGCCTCAATTGGCATTTGGCTGATGCTGTTTTCTTTTCTTTTGTTTTGTCTTCAGCCGCAGTTCGCAGCCTTCAAATTGGAATCGTGTTAATTTGTTGCTCAATTTGTGGGCAATTTCTGTGTGAGTCAAGCAATTGATGTGGGCGAGCCTTAAAAGGTAGTCAAACCAACTCGTAGCAAGTCGAAGCAAGTCGAAGCAAGGCCAAGGCAGCGTCAGCCGTTGTCCACTTACTTCACATAGATATGCTTAGATATCGTATATATATACAAATACATCGCTTGCATGTTCTGATCTCATCTACAAATGAGGGCCATCATCAAGCGAAAGGCTGTTGTCTAGGAAAAAGTGCCACCCAGTTGCATAAATTTAACCCCTCGCGCATCGTAGTGAGCATAAATTTGTATATTTATGATTCTAACGATTGTTTCCGAATGGGAGCCCGAGAATCCGGGCGCTAATGCAAATGCAGATGCAATTAACAACAACAATTAGCCGAAAGCAACAAGAAATGGGACGTCTCGACACGATCTGGGAGAAGTCTACTTGGCGCCATGTTGTAGTATATATATACACTGACGAGCAAAACTGTAACACGAATTCAATGTTGTCACTTCAGCGGTTTATATTTTGGCTCCTACTGTACGTATGCTTAACATCGTAGGCTTGTTTTGTTTGTACATTATTTAGCTCTCTTTTCTGCAAATTTGAAAGCATTCGGTCAACTAGAAGAGAAATGCAATGACAAAGAGTATGAAGAGGCAAATGTTACAGTTATGCACTCTCAATGCAAAAACAATTTACTTAGGTCTTAAAGCTTTTTTTACCGTTAAAGTTTCTTTGTTTTTATTGAACTTGGAAAGCTTTGCTCATTTGAAGTCAATTTGCAAATCAGTAAACATGGATAGTGAAAATAAAAAGAAAATTATTGACTTATTGTTAGCAGGTGAGTCCGTTCGGAAAGTGGCTAACAAATTCGGTGTTAGCCACATGACTGTGCAGCGAATAAAAAAAGAAGGTCCGCAAATTATTTCAAACAACCAAGGAGGTCGACCTAGAATTTTAAATGATCGCGACATACGCCATGTGGCCAATTTGGTGACAGGCAATAGTGATATTACGCCAATAAAAGCGGCGAATATGCTAAATTTAAATGCCAGTGCGTGGACAGTCCGCCGCAGTCTCCACAGATTAGGACTGAAAGCGAAAGAAAAGAAAAAAAAACCGTTTCTAGCAAAGAGACACATAACTTTGCGTAAAAGCTTTGCTGCAGTGCACGCAAATTGGACTGTAGCTGATTGGGATGCTGTAAGTCATTAAGAAAGAGTTTAAACAATTGCTAAAATGTAATATGGTGAATTTTTTAAAGGTAATATGGTCAGACGAAACCAAAATCAATCGTTTCGAGTCAGACGGACGATCCTGGTATTGGTCCAGGGAGCCCACGATCCAGTCACCAAATACAGTAAGGCAAACTGTCAGGCACGGTGGCGGGTCAATTATGGTTTGGGGGTGTATACACAAAAATGGAGTTGGACCCTTAGTTTTGATCGATGGGGTAATGCGTAAAGAGCAATACCTGAACATTCTACAACAGAATTTGGGAGGAGTAATTGCAAATATGGGTCTTGCTGCCGAAAAATGCATTTTTCAGCATGACAATGACCCAAAGCACACGTCCCACTTGGTCATGAACTGGCTGTTAAAGCAAAAATTCAAGACCCTGAAGTGGCCTCCGCAATCTCCAGATCTTAATCCTATCGAAAACCTATGGAGTCATATCAAGTCGCAGCTTGCGAAATATGCAGTCCCTCCAAATGGAATGAATGAGTTGTGGGAGAGGACCAAAGACGTTTGGTACGCAATTCCTCCAGAAGTGGTTCGACGCTATACTCAAAGTATTCCAAATCGCATTAAACAATTAAAAAAGTCAAAAGGGCTCTGGACCCAGTACTAAAAAATTTTTAATAAAAATATTAGTTGAAAAATAATTTGAGTGCAAAACTGTAACACTTGACTTTTTTTACATTTTATGTTCGTTTATTTCATCTAGTTGACCGAATGCTTTCAAATTTGCAGAAAAGAGAGCTAAATAATGTACAAACAAAACAAGCCTACGATGTTAAGCATACATACAGTAGGAGCCAAAATATAAACCGCTGAAGTGACAACATTGAATTCGTGTTACAGTTTTGCTCGTCAGTGTATATATATATATATATATATATATATATATATATATATATATATATATATATATATATATATACTATAGAATCTGCTAAGGATGACCATTAACAAGGCCAGGCACAGAATACACGAGAAAGACCTTTGATTTGATTATGACTATGTTATCGATCAAAAGAAGAATGGCCTATCGATAACATATATAGAAAACATTGCATTGATTGCTCAATAAAATAATACACGATATACGATATATAATATATGATACTATATACAATATACACGATATGCTATGTACGACATATCATATACTATATTCAATCTGCGATATTTGGTATACGATAGACATTAGTCGATTCACAATATATGTTACCTATTCATTGGCATGACTCATTGTCTGCTTGGACAATTGCAATTGTTTCTGCCTAAATCACGTATTTTCATACTCGCTCACGTAGTGGAAAAAGAGTATATTGGTTTCAACAAAAGACTCGATATTACGTGTCCTGCACTAAAGATAGATATAGATATTATTTATCTGCGAGAGACTTGAAATGCCAAGATCTCAGATAAATGTAGCTATGTCTTTTATCCTACACCAGCATTTCACAGTCGGTTATGCCCGACTGCAATGCTCTGACTTAGTTTATTTTTATTCAATCAGCTCTTTTTGTGACGGCAGCAATTGAGAGATAGTTTGTAACGTTTGCACATTTAATTGTCGCGCACGCCTAGTAGCTGATCCAGATCAAAAGGGGCTACAAGGAGGTGGGGTCGTTGGCTTAAAGAGGGGGGATTTGGGTTAAGGGGGCTCCGGGTTTTGGGTTGGGTTCGCTTGGCTCTAGTTTTCAGCGCTGGCGCCTTTCGAGGTGCGGCCTAAGCCTAACACACAGTCAAACTAATTGAGCGTATGTATGTGATATACAAATATGTATGTATATATATATATATATATATATGCTTATATAGATACATACATACATCAACGTAAATATATATATATATATATATATATATGGGGCGTGGCAGCACCAACAAACAAACAATGCCATTCAAAATTGTGGCCAAGAGATTTTATTTGCGTGCAGTCGAAACGTGCGTCAAGCCTAGCTACCACAGCTGCCACGCCTACACGCCCAACCGGCCAGCCGACCCCCTCGGCCACCTCTCTGTTGCCCCACCAGCAGCCACGCCCACAGATAGTTGTTGTTGCTGTTGAGTGTCTGTTGACAAGGGAGAAACACAAAACACAAAAGTGTTGAGGATCTCTACGCGAGGCAAGAGCAACAACTAGACAGCAGTTGGCAGAGCTGTATATACCCTATAAATTGTTTATAAATTTCACTTTGAGTCTTATATACCATATATGCTCTTGGCATGTTCCACTCACAAACTGAGCTATAAAGCACGACCGTGAGATATCCTGTATGAGACATATTTCGATAAAGCTCCTTATACTTTTCTGTGATCAAAATCAACTCAGCTGTTCAACGAGTGCGATTTAGGCACTCCACCTGAACATACCCTGTAAAATGCATTTATGGGCAGACAATTGCAGGCAGCAAACTTGAATTCATTCATTGTAAAGCTAATATATTAGGTATGCATAGAATTCTAGAATCGGATACCCAAATATATCACAAATATTTTATATAGAATAAAATCTTCAAAGTCAGTCAATTGCTCAACTAAGAGATGCCCTGTATTAAATCATATGCATGAATATTGTAGGTGTAGTATATATGGTTGCAGAAATGTAAGTAAAATCAATCCTAAGAGATAACTATTTTACTAATGACCAACTGGCGAATACCCTGTGAAAAGTCTTTGAGTGCATATTAATAATGAGTTTGTGGCCTATTATGTGTCTGGTATTCGTATATAGAACAACTCTCAGCTTAATTTTAAATCAAAGCTTGCCGGACTCGTAAATACCCTACAAAAGTGTTCATGTTTCTGTGGACTTTAGCTATATTCGCATTTGTCTGCAGCTTTTTATGCTCTTTGTTCTCGTTTGTCGGTTGTTTGGCTATACATTCGTATAAAAAGCGTTAAACGAGCTATTAGTAACAGTTTTTGGGGCTGCGCTTCCGCTGCAACTGGCAACTGACAACTGTTAGAAGTGGCAACTGTTGCAAGTGGCGACTGGCAAGCGCTGAGAACAGTCTGATGATGATTTCACTTGATATGCTTTTAATGTGTTTCTTTTGCCAGGCAGTCAACTGCAACGCCAGCCCAAGCCCTTGACGACAAAGCAGTAGCAAAAAAAAAACAAAAACTTGTGCTTCTTCTCCTCCCTCGCCTTCGTCTTTTTCTTCTTCTTCTTCTTATTGTGGTGTAATAAAGTAGCAGCAACAGCCATCATTTTCTTTGGCTTCAATTTCAGACCGAAGACGGTCAACAATCAGTTCAAGACGCTCGCTGCATGATATGCCCCTGGGCGAGAGCGAGAGAGAGAGCGAGAGAGAGAGAGAGAGAGAGAATGGGAAAGGAATGAAAAATGAGTGAGGTATATTATGCTCATAGACATCACACATTATTTCACAGCTCCATATCTATATATCTGTATCTCCGACTCCGACTCCGACTCCGACTCTGACTCTGACTGTGTCTGGGAGCCGGCTCAGATTAGTTCACACGATAAGCCAAACAAACGGCTAGACACGGACATTTGGCCGGCCACTTGTTTGCAGAGCGTTTAGAGCTTCGCTTTCCGCTTCGCTGGCCGTCGTCGGCATCAATTATGAAACACAATTTGATTGTCTTCGTGTTTGTATTGACTTTTTGCCGCTGTCTGCGACAATGGCCAACTGCCAACTGCCAACTGCCAATAGCCAATAGCCAATAGCCAATTGCCAATGGTCAATTGCAAATTGCAAATTGCAGCTGACTTGTGCGTGCCCCAAATGCGAAGCTGCAGAGCAGCTGCAGCTGGCAGCAAATTTGTGTTCAATTTTGTGTTTGTTTTGCGACAGTGGCAGGTGCCAAGTTGCCAAAACAGAAGCTAATTGAACGTAGATACCCTGTAGCCAGCTGTGAAGTAGGTGTGATATCGCTTTCAGCTCTCAGACAGTACTTTTGACTTTTACAGGGTATATGATAAGTTTAAACGAGTCATATTCATTTGATTATCTAATGTAGAGCTTACTCACAGTCGGTGAATGAAGGAAGATACCCTGTAGCCAGCTCTACCTAGCTTTTCGAGAGAGAGAGAGAGAGTTGGATTTTAGAGGGTATCTGCATAGCTCAGCTAGACTTGTTGACATTGTTTATTGTAAGTTCATTAAATTAAAGGGTATTCCTTATACCTAACAGCTTTCTCCAGCTGCCCTCATATACTTACGACATTTCAATTAGTACAGGGTATTAAGCATTTGCGCTTAGCAGCTGGTTACGGCTGAGGGAGCTGCCTGGGAACTGCGTGCATGTCTTTTACTGCTTCTACTTCTTCTTCTACTTCTTCTTATTCTTGGACGACTCCTGCGCGATGTCTTCTTCCTGCCTCTCTCTTTCTCTCTCTCTCTCTCTTTCACACTCTCTCTCGCTCTCTCCCTCTCACTGTGCAGGGGGTTTGCATTTTGAGACGCGTCTTGGCCATGCTTAATTTAACAAATGCATGTTTAATCAGCACACACACACATACACACACACACATACACACATACACACACACAGTCAGACAATTTATGTTAATTTATGCATTTGTACTTACGTTGGCCGTAAATTTATTTCATTTTTTTGTCTCCCTCGTATTTCGTTTAACAAGTTTATGAAACAGGCACGAAGATCATTATGTTAATGATCATTATGAGGTTGCAGATCATTACAAACCTCATTACGAGCAATGTTTTCTTACTTCAGTTTCTTAACTCGACTTTTTCATGGCCAAAATTGTGAGAGAGGGATATAGAGAGGGTCTTGACGGTTGACGGTTGATGGTTGTTGTTGTTGCTGTTGCTGTTGCTGTTGTTGCTGTTGTTGTTGTTGTTGCTATAATTATAGCACCCAAAAACAACAATCAACAGACAGCAACAATCAACAGCAATTCATGTTTGGCCATTCGAAAGTTTGTCCACAAGTTATGTCCAGTGTTCAATGAACCTTTTGATAACTGTTACCGTTTCATAACGAAAACAATTAAGAGTGCTTTAATTGGGTGTGCATGACTACAAGATACCCAGCAGCAGTTGTTTATATATGCATATGACAGCATAAATTTGTATGCATGCTGCATATGAGGGGCGAGAATATCCAAGGAATGGATTAGTTGTAAATTGAGTAGACTTCAAAGTGATCTATATACCAAATTGGGTCTACGACTCTGTGGAACTGATAGACAGGCATAAGGTCGAGCAGGCAGACAGAGGGGAGATGGGCGCTTCTATTACTTGAAGTAGGTTTATCTTTCTCTCTTTCTCTCTCTCTCTCTCTCTCTCTCTCTCTCTCTCTCTTTCTCTAAATCTTCCTTTTTTTATTCCCTTACTTTCCACATTATATTCCGTCTCTCTTTTTTCTTCATTCCCTCTCTTTGTACTTCTTTATACTCCTCTCTCTATCTTTGCTTTCCTCTGATCTCACTCTTCTTTGCCAACAAGAGCTCGCCCTAAAGTTCGTGTCTTAAGTCTTTTGTTTGTGCGCCTGTCTTGTTAAAAAAGCAGGGAAAATGCGCGTCTCTGTTAAAGAAAACGGAGTCGAATGAAAATTCTGTGGTTGTTATTGCTGCTGCTGCTGCTGATGTTGTTGTTGTTGTTGTCATTGTTATATGTTGTAAGTTGTAAGCTGTAAGGGCTAGTGTAAACGTACGTCGCATTTCAATGAATGTTTTAATTAGTCGTTCGTCTGTGAAAGTCGAAATGGAATTCACTTTTGTCGCCCAATAAAAACAAGAACAACTTTGTATAGTTTAATGACTGAGCATCGCTGTGAGGTGTAACCGATTGCCTAATACTCGTTGACTTGCGCCAAATGAGAGTCTCTGTTTACGGCGAGACTTTTGTTTAATGAAATGCTTCGTTCTTGTTCAGGAAAGCATTTAAAGAAAGATAGAAAAAATAATACTATATAAAACCAATATGCTCATTCAACACTTGCTGAGCGAGCATTCAAAAAAGATGTGCTGCAATTAGCTGATGAATCAAGGCAGAGTTAACGGCAGCCATAAATAAAATGAAGCGAATTTGAATTATAAATTGCAAACAAAAAAAGCTGACAAACTTTGTTATTGCAGCCGGAACTGAGCAGGAAATCTTGAAGGAAGCCAGTATATTTATAAATGAATAAATTTAAATTTATACCTACACATATACATGTGTAGGTATAAGTCTGAAGGTGAATGTGTCATCTATATACAAAAGAGGTGCACAAAATATGTCTGCTGAAATTTGCCAAATTTGTAGGTATCATGTATACATATATCTATGTATATCTAAGCCAATGAAGAACGTTGCAGTCAGGCTCTATATATTTTAGATTTTAATGGCATCATTTTGTGATATAGCTCCAATATCAAATATCGAAATGGGTCAATGAATAAGGAACACTAATTTCCTATTCTAATTATTTTCAGTAAATGAGTTGCTCTCTCCCACTCTTGCTCTCCTCACGTTTCTACTTCCTTCTCCCTCTCTTTGTCTTTAATCATAGTACTCTGCCCTGTACATCCAATATTCCATAAACACTTGAAAGTACTTTCCCTCAGCTGTTATTGTTCTTCTGCTTCTTCTTCCATGTCGGCTCGTCTCACCTTTTGATGGCTCACTTTAGCCCACTTTGTGACTAATTGAGTTGTAATGAACGAAAAAAAGAAACAAACACGAAATCAAATATTTGACTTGCATTTCCGATCGGTGTTTTATTTTTTTTTGTTTTGTGTTTTGGTTGTTTCATTTATCAATCAGCTCGCATTTCCATTTCCATTTCCATTTTCATTTACATTTACATTTCCCTTTTCCATTTCCATTTCCTGGTCAAGAAAACTCGCCTCGCATAACGAAAACTCGAGCAAAGGTGAAAGCGCTGGCATTACGAATTCTTTTCATTTCGTTTCCATTCTTAACAATTTTCAGTTGCCATTCGAAGTGTGTGAGGAGGGTACCTTAGTTTTTGCCAATTGTTTGTGACGGGCTATAATATGTTTAATATTGTTGATCGGATGTGTTGAGTTACCTATAGGTGTTAAAGACTTTAAGTCGATATTTGTTTTAAGCATATGACATACATTTTAGGAGCTATCCTTAGCTAATTTATTATCAAGTTTCTTCTTCGTCTGAGTTTTTGTTGCCATATTCATATCGGTCAATAAATATCTCCATTGGTCCATGGCATTGGCTGCAGAGCATCTGCTAGTCGATCATTAACTTTCACTTAGCTTGCTTTTTGGTGTAATTCTTTCATTTCCTGCCACACCAATTTCTATGGCTGACAATTTGTGTTTGAAGTTTGAAAGATTTCTACGATAATGATAATGATAATTGTAGCAATTTATATCTCTATATTTATATATATATATACATATCTATATATAGCACCAATTTCATTTATTTGTCTTGGGTCAGACATCGCATCGCAGCTAAACCAATTTCGCAAGCCATTCCAATTTCTTTGATAGTTCCACAAATAGCCTGCAGCCATAAAAGTGTTATAAATAGTTATGCTTCAACTGTACAGATTAGAGTTACAACAAAAAGCAGTGAAATTAGCAATTTGGGCATCAAATGCCACCAATTGAAAGCTGACATGAATTTCCGAAATTTTTAGCAAATCTGTTAATATAGATGATTTGCTATATATATTAAGTTAAAGCTTAGTCTGGTTCAGAGAAATGTGAAAACTATAATGTGAATAAGACAAAGGGAGGTAAACATTGACTATAGGGCGAGTTGTTGTCCTAAGCTATGGCTACGGGGTATCTTAAAGTCGGGCATAATGAACAAAGAAAACACTGTTATCGGCCTATAAATTGAAACCCCTAGATAATTATCAGGCAGAGTGAGCAAGCTAAGCATTTAGCTACAGGGTATCTTTGAGTCGCAGAATAACTATATCAGCAATACCAGTAAGTAGCCTAGCTAGGGTATTAATTAGTCGAGCATAATTTGTAGCTACAGGATATCTATCGTTGCTAGTAGTCAACAAATTAGAATTACAGGGTATCCTTAAATCATAGAACGCTAGCCATGCAAAGCCTACATGTAATACAGGGTATTTCGATATCAATCACATCACATTTACTGTAATTTAGGTGAACTTTTCGCTTATTGGTTAAAGCTAATGTAGTCTTTTCTTGTGTGTGGTCCACCCACGAACTGGAGGAGGAGGAGGAGGCTACGGGAAGTAGGGCGTGCCCGACCACCCTGGCAGCATTTAAGGCAATGCGCTAAGATGCTTATAGGAAAAGCAACAATGAATTGTAGGGGCATTTGGGTTGGGGTCGCCTGAAGAGCTGTCTAAAGAAAATTCAATGATTAATGAGCCACACGCATTGTCGGAAGATGAGCTATCAGGAGTGTGAGGGAAGGTATGCAACAGGTAAAAGAAAGAGTGATAACATCTAGCAAACATGTATGTAGATATCTGATTGAAGAAATTTCACTATGTCATATGAAATCCCTCATATCATATGATCATTTCTCTTTATACCTTGAACCCATCGAAAATGGGAGATCAGGGTATAATGGTTTTAATACTCAAGACTTTGACTGCTACAGACAACAGTTTTGTTATGTAACTAACTGCTCTAAGTGTAGATGCAAATACAAACTATTTAGCTTCTTAAAGAGAAACCTAGAATATTTGCAATAGCAGAGTATCACCAAGTCGAGCATGAGACTAGACTAGTGAACATATCTAAAGCTATATCACTCTATAGAGTCATATCGTCACATCTAATCGTATTTCTAGATAGCCAGAATGTGTACACGACTGTAATACAGGGTGTTTTATAGTCAAGTAACTTGTAGTGAACTGGAATTATCAAATGGAGCACCTGAGGTATCATGAGTTTTTGAAAGGGTAACTGCTAGTTCATCAACTTTTTGATCTACACACTTTCATTTTGGGCTGTGTCTGCTGGTAAAGTTATAACTTTCTGCATGCTTTTAGTCTAGGGTATCTGGTAGTTGGTTATGCCTCAACTCACTTGTCTTGCAGCTGTTCTCGCTGGTTGTCCGCATCGGATGTGGCAATCCTCAGTCCCCAATCACTCAATCGCTCATTTCAATTAGCCAATTACGCATGCCAATTGCCAATTGCCAATTGCCAGTTGCCAATTGGCCAGACTCCAGTCGAGAGAGGGCACAGGTAGAGGTAGAGACAGAGACAGAGGCAGAGGCTAAGAGCTCAGCATTTGTAATTAGAGAACGATGCCATAATTTGCAGTTGCCCCCAAGTGGGGCAGGTTGCACGGAAGTTGCGCAAGCGACACGCATGCAGAACTTGTCCGAGAAGTCAAGAATTGATATCAATCGAGGCTCGATCTCTGCCTTAGCCTTAACCACACCCAGCATCCCGTCTGAGCTTCTATCTCTCTCTCTCTCTCTCTCTCTCTCTCTCTCTCTCTGTCTCTGCTAATTTGCGAGTGCAAAACGGAAGTTGTTTCTAGCCAGTGTTTACTGTGCGCTGCACACAAATCGGATGTTGCGCTTGGCCAAAAGACAGAGCGAGCCTCCACTTCCGTTCTGCGGTCAGAGAGAAGAGAGATGTCAGCTGCGGTGCTCTGCTCTTCCTGGTGAAAGGGAAATGTTTCCTGTGCACAGATCCAAATCCACAAATCTTAGCAGCCAGGGCTACGCTTAGGTGGCTCTCTGCTCAGCTCGCAGGGCGGTCTCTTTTAAGCTCGGCTCGCGCAGCACAATCAAAGGGCAGTGACAAAGCCTTCGGGCCTTGATCTGCAGCTGAGCTTAGATCGGCAAAGTTATCCATGATAGGCCCTTTCCATAGTCGGCTCTCTGCTCCCTTTCTTGCCCTGCGGCTGGAGGTCATGCAAACGTTGCTTAATTAATTTTCTGTGCCCCGTCACAACATTAATCGTTACGGCCCGTGGCCCGTTGCCAAAAGCTGTCGAACAGGCCAAATCAACTCAAGTCAGAATGTGGCTGTCGAGCCTGATCGACTGCGCAATGCTCGTTCATGTTTGAAAATCTTTATCAGTCCAGGGTCTCTACAAAGATTACGACTCTAGACAAAGGTATCCAAGGGAAATCAAAGTTCAAGTCGCTGACAAAGATCTCTAAGGGCAAATCTAGATGGCAAAGAGCGCCAATATACCCGTTTCGTACTTTGTCATTCGAGCACAAAAAATGTTAATAAATCAGAAACTCAATAAATAACGACGCGGCTCGATTATTTATTACGGTCTGTGCTGCGAGTGGAATTGAAAGTCATTTGATGCTTTTATTTCTGTTCTCTCATTTTTGGGACTGGCACGCGCCAAACGAGTTACACGAATTCCAATTGGACTGCGTGCGCATATGTATCAAGATGATCTGGCAACGCTGGCGAAAACGAAAACAAATGCCATTATATAGTTAAATAAAAATTATCTGGCAATTGTCATGTTTTATTATAACTGCACATTAGCAAGCCTATTTGTATTGCTCTCTCTCTCTCTCTCTCTCTCTCTGTCTCTTTTTCTTTCTTTCTCTCTCCTCCTCTGCCTCTCTATCTTGCTCTTTTCATCACTGAATTTTATTCTATCTGTTTCTATATCTCTTTCGTCTCTCTCTCTCCCTCTCTTTCTTTCTTTCTCTCCCTCTCTCTCTTCCTCTGCCTCTCTATCTTGCTCTTTTCATCACTAAATTTTGTTCTATCTGTTTCTATTTCTCCCTCTCTCTTTCTCTCTCTCTCTCTCTCTCTCTCTCTCTCTCTCTCTCTCTCGCTCTCACTCTCTCTCTCTATCTTTTTTCTGTTTGATTCTCTCTTCATTTCTCTCTCTCTCTCTCTCTCTCTCTCTCTCTCTCTCTCTCTCTCTCTCTTTCTCTCTCCATCTCCGCCAGCTCTTTCTTCTCTTTCTCTATCTTCTGTTACTAGCCACGCTTCACTGTCGCTGCACTTGAGCTAAAACAACTTGCAAACCATTTCACACTTTTTTCTCTCTCTCTCTCTTTCTCTCTCTTTCTCTCTCTGTCTCAGTCAGTCTCACTTGCTGCTCATGTGCAATGTAATGTGATCGCAAGCCAATGACACCATCTACAACAACAACAACAGCAGCTAGAAATTCTTGAGAACTGTTTTATTCTCGTTGTTCTTGTTGTTGTTGTTGTTGTTGCGGTTTTCTTCTAACATAGCGGCACTTTCTGTAGCTATATATATAATTTTTGTCGTAGGCGTCGCTGATCAGTAGCGATTCATGCCAAGCCATAAAAGTGAGCCGAATCAGCAGTGCCTGCAATTCCGATTCGCAGCTGTAATTCCCCCTGTAACTCTCCCACCCCCATCCTCTTGCAATCCCCTTTCGAAATGATAAGAATTTTGGTTTTGCTCGATCATTGATATAAAGAAGTTTGGCAGTCGCCATCAATGAGGATCGTTGGTCTAGGCGTATGATTCGGATGCAAGAGGTCCCAGAGAGAGAGAGAGAGAGAGAGGTTACTCGTTATCTAATGGAAATGGGCCAATGATATATGACTTTTCATAGGTACATATATAATCAACTTAAACATCTCCTATAGATCATCTCTAGAGGACAACAACTCTTTTCACTCTTTCACGAAAGCAAGAGCATAGACAGTTCATAAAGAGCTGGGGCTATAGGACCTTCCTCAGATACACTTAACATGCATTGCATATATATCTATACTCATCTATATCTATCTATATGTCTATATCTATACTCAAGCATATCTCAATACAAACCTCAATTACTTTCGTCTAATTATTTTGAGTTTCGCATTACTCACGTCTTTTAGTCAGCTTGACCTTCTTTTCGAAGTTGTGACTCAGAGCTGGGTCTGTTCGGCAACCGATGATGATGATGATGATGTTGATGTTGAACCCTTTGAAGACCTTTGGCCATGGCTGCGGTTCACACGCCCGCTAATTATTTAACCAGAACGCAAAGCAGGCGCAAAATTTTCATTTCGCTTATCTGTTTGTTGTTGTTGTTGGTTTTTTGGCCAAGCGAAGTGACTTCCTGTCTGAGTCATTGGCAACGAACATCCACTTCCCTTATTTGTGCTGCTCTCTCTCTCTCTCTCTCTCTCTCTCCCTTTAAACTCATTGTTTCGTCTTTTACTTCAACTGTTGCTGCTTCTTCTTCCTCTTGTTGCCGCTGCGGCTCGTTGATTGAGCCAAATTATCGCTGGCAACGCTCGCTGCACACTTAGCTTAAATCACATAAACAGTTAACCAGGTGACAGTAGAAGAAGAAGAACAAAGAGAAGGAGAAGAAGCATTAGCATAACATTCAGTTTCCTTTATATATATCTATATATACATATATACTGTAGTTAAAGAATCTAGAGAAATCAACAGTTGTCAAACAGAAGCTTGCAAATGACTAAGAAGTAAAAATGTTGTTAAGAGTGCCCGACTAGCGAATACCCTACTCTTATATAACCACGAGCGCCACCTACTGGTGAACTACAAAAGCTAGACTTTAATTTAGATAAAACAATTTGTAGACCTCTCTCTCTTTCTCTGTTTGTACTTATTTTTGATCGAACTTTGCTGTTTAGTCTTGTCCTTCTCCCAGTCTTTCTCTCACTCTCTTTTTGTGGCTCTCTTTCTTTTTTTGTTACTTTCTCTCTCTCTCTCTCTCTCTCTCTCTCTATCACTTCCACGTTTACAATATAAAATTTCATCAAGATCTAAGACGAAGTTATGCAAGAGTTCAGTAAGCATCGTGGAAAGGCCACAAGAGCAGTTGTCAAAAATGCACAATAGATGGCGTTTATGTATGAGTATGAGAATGAGAATGAGAGTGCCTTGTGCAGAATATTAGCTCACCTCGCGCACACTCCGATCTAGTCACTCTTGTTCTACGAACTTAGTTTTGATTTCGGCAGCAAGTAGGCAACAGGCAGCATTCAATTGTTTGTATTCGGAAGCTGTCGAGTTTTGCTTTGTGATGGGAGAAAGATGTCAGAATTTGTTGAACTTGACGAGAGGAGAGAATTTCAGCTAGCCTCTGCCAGAAGGCAGCGAGACGGATGCGCTGCTTGATTGGCCTGGGTGAACGATGAAATTTGGCAAGACCTTTGAGACGCACCTGACCATAGAATGGCGGCAGCAGTACATGCGTTACACGGTGAGCCACACACTACACGATAGACACAATTTGACACGAACAAACACGCTGACTTCAACTTCAACCAACTTCAAACCGAAGGACCTGAAAACAATGATACGGCGCGGCGTGGATGGGGCCCCAGCGGCCGAGACGGGGGCCACCGATGCGGAAATCAATGCTTACTACAGCGCCTTCGAGGAGCAGTTCTTCACGGAGTGCCTGCACGAGCTGACGCGCGTCAACAACTTTTTCCTGGAGAAGCTGGCCGAGGCGCGGCGCAAGCACGCCACGCTCAAGCTGCAGCTGTTGGCCACGGCCCGAGCGCCGGGGCACACGTTCAGCTCGTACTCCCTGCAGAGCTCCCAGCGGCTGCCCTCGATGGTCAGCTTGCGTGACAATAACAGCGGCAGCAATCGCAAGCTGATGACGCAGCGGCAGCTGCGGAATGCGTACAGCGAATTCTATTTGACGCTCGTCCTGCTCCAGAACTTTCAGTCACTGAACGAGACGGGCTTTCGGAAGATCTGCAAGAAGTACGACAAGTATCTGAGATCGAGCAGCGGAGGCGACTGGCTGGAGGAGAATGTCAACTATGCCGCCTTCACCGACCAGCGGCCCCTCGAAAAACTGATTGTCGACGTGGAGGAGCTGTACACCTTCTACCTGGCCGGCGGTGATAGGTCGCGTGCGATGACCAAGCTCCGAGTGCCGCCCCTGGGACAGCCGACGCCGCCGCGAATGGTCTTTCGGGCGGGACTCGCACTGGGCATGTTCATCATGCTGGCCTGCACGACGCTCTTCAGCTGTGAGTGTTCCTTCTCTCTCCCATACTCGTTTTGCCCTTCTCTCCTCTGTCCCCTACATTCTAACTGGGGATGTAGATAAAAACACCGATGTGTCGTGCTGCATCGATATCGATGATATAGCTAGACATAGGCTGTCTTTGATCTGGATATTGCAGACATCTTCGATATATTGGACTATCGATATATCATTGTTGCTGCCATATCGATATTTGGCAGATAACGTTTTTATCGCAGTTTGTGATTCTATGTGAATCTCTATATCTATTCCATTGCCTACCGATAGGTGTCGATAATCGATAGTGATCGATAGTAGGCTATATCATCTTTCGATCGATGCTTAGCGACACATCGATGCTCTCACATGCAAACTTACATACCTTATGGCAGCACTAAGCGTCAACTAAAACACAGTGCCCCTTCATGCCTCAGACATCCGTAGGCCGCCGGAGGATAACAAGATCGAGCCATTTATCCGACTCTATCGGGGACCCTTCACGTGGGTGATCTTCAACTTTTTCATGGCCGCCAATGTCGCTGGCTGGCAGCGAGCGGGCGTCAATCATGTGCTCATCTTTGAGATTGACCCGCGCAGCCATCTGCAGCCGGCGACATTCCTAGAGATTGCCTGCACCTTTGGCCTCCTGTGGACCCTGTCGATATTGGGCTTCCTCTTCCACGATCTGATCAATGTGCAAGATCCATTTGTCTTCCCACTGGCTCTGACCCTGATCATGATAACGCTGCTGATCAATCCGTTGCCCATTATGAATTGGCCGGCACGGTGGTGGACGATGCGGCTGGTGGGTCGCGTGGTGACGGCCCCGTTGCATTACGTTCGATTCGCGGACTTTTGGATGGGCGACCAAATGAACTCGCTGGTCACCTGCATGGCCGACCACTACTACATTGTGCGCTTCTATGCGATATGTTGGCTGCGGTATGCGAACGTCATCTTCTGCTTCGAGGAGGACATGTTTGTGCCGATCTCCCGCTGCCTGCCCGCCTGGTTTCGCTTTGCTCAGTGCCTGAGACGGTTTCGGGACAGCGGCTCGAAGTCGGTCAGCTATCTGCTGAACGCTGGCAAATATTCCACGACGTTCTTCGTGGTCTTCTTCTCGACAATGCGCGGGCGCACGGATGGTATGGCTTATCCCATAATCGAAAACCCCCAACCATCTCCTCACACTCACTCTCCGGCAGCCTTTTGCAGATGGCTATGCGAATACGTTTAGCAACCCATATACCTGGTTCTTCATCTTGAGCTACATCATCTCCACAATCTACTGCTATGCGTGGGATGTGATCAAGGACTTTGGCATATTCAAGATCTGGCGAGGCGAGCACCTGTTTCTGCGCGAAAAGCTCGTCTATCCGCAAGCATTCTATTACTTTGTGATTGTCGAGAATCTAGTGCTACGCTGCTTCTGGGCCGTCGAGCTAGTTGTTCTCTACCACAAGCTTATCACACCCTACAATATCAAGACCTGTGCGAGCATACTCGAGATCACGCGGTGAGTCCTCAGCCCACATGCTCCCACACAAGACAGCTTCATTAGCTAATGTCAGTAACCTCTCGACCTTTCCCCACCACACACCATATACCTTCCCCTTGCCCACATCCAAAGTAGTCGCTTCATCTGGAACTACATCAGGCTGGAGAATGAGCACTTGTACAACTGCGGCAAATTTCGGGCCACGCGTGACATACATTTGGCCTCGTTGAACGCCCAGCAGGAGCGCATGTTGGAGAGCATGATGGGCGAGACAGACGGCACTGAGCCAGGTGGCTCCTCCACTCGCCACACCGACGAGCGACGTCGCCTTGGAAAAGAGTACTTCTGAAGAGTCCCAGCCGAATACCCAATCCACGTATACCTAGCCCCACTTCCCAGCTATATCCACTAACCCATTGCTCTGCTGCCATGTCCATGGGTCTCCGTCGTCATAGTCGTTTTCCTTTAAGACACTTTAATTAATTCATTTGTGCGAATCGAACAAAACGAAAATGAAATAAAGTATAGCGTACCCAGATTAAGAACAGATCAACATGTTGACGAGGGATCGCAGAAAGAAAGAGATAGAGTGAGGGGGAGGCGGAGGAAGGACCGCAAATCAAAAGATCGGAGAAGGCAAACAGTTGAGGTTTGAAGATATAGAGAGTGGGGAAGCAGCTCAAGATCAGGGATTGAGCATCGAAGATCGGGAGAAGGGCAACACTTGAGAACCAATGGTAAAGAGAGAGGGCGCCGAGGAAGCAGCTGAAGAACTGGCAGCAAGCTTCGAGTAAAGCTGCGACACGCGCCAAACCGGTTGCACAGCTGCACCCAAATGCGGCCTGGCTCCTGCCTGACCAACGCCGCTGTCTACCTCTCTCTCCCCCTCCCTCTCTCTCCCCCTCCCTCTCTCTCTGTTGCTACACCTTCGAGTAGCAATTGTCATTGCCTGCACACAAACTGGGACTCGTGTCGCGATCGCGACTCGATCGCCGTTGTTAAGGAGATCTTTTAATTACCGTGTTTGATTGTTGTTGATGTCGTTCATGCTTTTTTCCCTCTTTTGATTTAATTAATGAAGCGATTAGCCAAGGAGCCAGCCACTCACTCAATTTATGCTGCCTCATCTGCCCGAACTGTCGCATCACGATCGTTAAAAGCCAGCGAAGAGAAATTACAGTTTTTGCAGCTGGGCATGGGGCATATTAAGTAATATCCTACTTTTACCAATCACTAACGAGTTATGCCTAGGCAGTATTTACTGTAGATTAGCAAGAGTTGAAGACTTGAGCTAGCTGTGCTTGCTTGCTGGCATGATGCGTTGGTTTATGCCAGAGGAGAAAGCTTCAGTTCTGATAATCATGTGTAAAAAGATCTAAGATTCTGTATCTAAATTGTGGAATATATATATATATATATATATATATATATATATATGTAGAATTGACAGAACCTTCAGCCTATGGACTTGGTTTTCGTTGCTGAATTCAGCGAGAAAACAAAGCTATATCAAAAATTCTTCGATAATTGATTAGGTTTTGTTAAATGACATTGTGGGAAGAGATTATCAAAGACTTGGAAATTCCAGAAGAAATATGCATACATAGAGTAGGTAAATGAATTGACGAACTGTCCCAAAGTCTTCAGCATAGCAACTCAGCTTGAAATTTTTATTTATTGTTGTTGAATTTCGTTTTTTTTGATTTTATAGTATTTTAATATACTATATTTGTTGAGTGGAATATACGCTTAATGGTTTTTGTGTGGCTCAATTAAGGACATCTTAATGTAAGACATAAATGCCGATCCATCCTTGGACTATTCTAGGCTTACAAGGAAACAACTTCAAGCCTCAACAGCAGATGACGCAAATTGGATAAAAAAAAAAAACCTCTTCAGCTCCGTTTGCTTGTTGAGTAAAGCTGAAGCTGAAGTTGATTCTCCACTGGGCTAGCTAGTCTCTTGGCTGATCTGGCCAATTGGCTTCGTCTGTGTGTGCCACCTTATCTGTCCACTCGAGTGCTGTTTTTATGCTTCTTCGGCTTATGCTTTCTCATTTTTGACTTGGGCACGAGGCAAACATATAAATTTTATGTTATTGACAACTGCAACTCTAGCCGAGCTGAAGAGTAGAAGGGGCAAAGCAGCCAACAGGACAGGATGTGACAAGTGTTCCAATGAACGTGGTGCCTGATGACTAGTGCCTTCAGTGCCTGCTGCTTGTTGTGTACAGTTGCCGCTAGTTGCTGCTATACCCGTTCATCTAGCGAAAGGAGGGTATATTCAATGTGACTCTGCCTCCATCTCGAAGTTTGATGGATAGTGAGAAATTGTAAATGATTGTAGGCTCTATTTATGCTCTATTTATGATCGGTTTTGAAGAGAAGCTGACAGACAGAAGTACTTAAACTTGTACTGAACATCGATAGCTATCGATAGTTATCGATTTATGCAAATAAAAATTGATAATTATCAATAATAATGTTGGCATCTGCCAGTCGAGCACTGCCGACTTGAGCACTCTATGGTCGAGTGTTAGACGGGTATTGTGAAGTCGCATAAACTCTGCTTGTAATGTTCTTGCTTGTTGCTGTTGTTAATTGTTGTCGTGTGTCGTCGTCGTTGTCATCTATTCTGTGCCTGGCCAACAAACAAGCCAACTAGCTGGGAGACAACACATGCTCTCTCTCTCTCTCTCTCTCCGTCTCTCTCCCTCTGTCTCCCTCTCCTTCTGTCTGTCTCTTAGCAAGTCTGTCTGCTGTTGGATGTTGTTGATCTTGGTACAGTTTGCTGCACACGCGCCAAAAAGCATAGCAAAGCAAAGCAAACAATGCAGTCCAAAGATAACAACAAACAAGCAAACAAACAACGAGGGAAAATCGAGTTCGATTCGAGGAACAACTCGATTTAGCTAAGCAAGAAGGCGTTCATTTGCCTCGTGTGCCATAAATGTAACAATCGCCAATTGGTAAATGGAAAATGGAAAATGGAAAATTGTCGCAGGCATTACGCAATGCTGAACGTAAAAATTGGCAGTGCAAAAGAGTGAAGGAGTGCGAGTAGAGAGATGAGAATGACTTGGAGAGATAGAGAGAGATGAGCGGGCAGAGAAAAAGAGAGTGAATAGAGGAAGTCAATGAGAGAAAGAGTCACAGGGAGTGAGAGAGGGAAAGATAGTAAGAGAAGACGAGAGATGGCAGGAATGACTGAGAGAGCGAGATCAATGAAGAGTGATCTCAAAAGATGAAGAGAGAGAGAGAGAGAGAGAGAGAGAGAGAAGTACATATCAAGAAAAAGAGAGAGGGATAGAGAAAGAGATAGAGACTGAGAATACGGAGAGAGAGAGAGAGAGAGAAGTACATATCAAGAAAAAGAGAGAGGGGTAGAGAAAGAGATAGAGACTGAGAATAAGGCTGAGAGATACAAAGAGAGAGAGAGAGAGAGAGAGAGAGAGAGAGAGAAGTACATATAAAGAAAGAGAGAGGTGGTTAGAGAGAGAGATAGAGACTGAGAATAAGAGAGAGAGAGAGAGAAATATATATATAGACACAGTCGAGACTGGAAGATAGAGAGAGAAACAGAGATATAGAGGGATAGAAAGATATATAAATGGAGGTACCGTGATAGAGCTCCTGAAACAGACCCAAAGAGCTGGAGAAGGAAGAAAATTGCAAGCTTTCGGTCTGGTATATAAACTCGATGGATAATTTTTAACATCCATATATGTTGATAAAAAATATGCACAAATATATTTAAATCAAGAGTTTTGGTCAGATATAAGTTTATTGATGCCATTGAGTTCTTCTTCTGGAATTCGAATGCTGTTCAAAATCAATCACCGATAGTCGACAATCGATAATCGATATCGCTGTCAATTGCTCAGCATCCATCAGCCCTGGGCTGTTCTTCTAGCACAAGCTGACCAAGCAGCTTAGGGCAGATCCTTAACAGTTTGACTAAGTTTAAGCTCCGACTCAGCCTTCGTACTAAGTGGCACAGTTCACGTTGTGAAATGTCAAACGATTAAAAGCTTGATTAATATTAATTTCAATTAAAATAATTTTAAAATTCTGAAATCAAGAAAAGAGCGAAAGATGCGAGCAGCTGCAGCTGCGACAACAAAAAAACCTTTTCAGGCTAAGCTGCAGCTGAAAAGCCGAAGTTGACTCAAAGCGAATGGCTTAGAACTTGCCACACGGCCAAAATTTATGTGCACAAATTAACAAGAATAAGAAGAAGCAGCAGCAGCAGCAGCAGCAGCAGCAGAGGAGAAGGCAGAAGAAGCAGCATAAGAGGCAATCAAATGACTGCCACATCAATTTATGAGCAGCCGCTGCCAAATCTCTGAAAGCTGTCCGAAAGGCGCGTGCTGCTAGCCAGCTGCAGAGCAGACACAGCTGCTAGAGCGAGAGGGGTAGATGGGGAGAGATGGGGAGAGAGACAGAGAGAGGGTGAGAGGAAGAGGGGGAGAAGGGGAGAAGGCAATGGGGGGTCAAAGCATTGGTGACAAGGAGCTGCAAAACCAGGAAAAGGAGCTTAAAACTTGTTTCTCCCTTTCTCTCTCTGTCTCTCTCTCTCTCTCTCTCTCTCTCTCTCCCTCTGTCTCCCTCTCTCTCACTCTGCTGCTGTTTGCCTCGTGCCTGGGCTTGCGTCCTGGCTAAATTTAGCCAGCAACTCAGCTGCAAAAAGGGCTTTAACTGTTGCCCAAGTCTCGAGCATGTTGCTTGCAGCTGGCACCGACTGCCCAATACCCGCTCACAAGCCAGCCAAAAATAGCTCAATGTGAGCTTAATTTAGCCCTCTTCATATTAGTTGCAGTTGTATTTAACTCTGTCGTAGCTCAAAACTGACCCAAGCTGCATTGCTTCTGCTTTGTTGTCTGCAAATTATAATATATTCTATATGCAACATGTACATAGATTGAACATCTATACAATATAGATATATGGATATATATTTAGCTAGATATTTAGGTATATCTTTATCATATCATATCTTTAGCCTCGTCAAGTGGGAAAGAGGCCAACGGCCTGCAGGAGCAACTTAGTATGAAACCAATATGCCTGTTTTGCACTACATGAACGAGCATATATATGGCTAGTGGACTTTGGACGCAAGTTGTTATGGCTTGTTTGTTTGTTTGTTTGTTTGTTGTTGCTGTTGTTGTTTGTTGACTGCGCGCCATTTGCCTGAAGAAGAAGAAGCGAACAGAATGCAGCTGATTCGCAGTTGCTGAGTCTTGAAGGCCCTGATGGAAAAGAAGATATATTCTAAATATATACATATAATATTTATATATAAATATACTACAATTATATATAAAGAGTAGAAAGTGTCTTAAGCTATGTTTTTGGCTTAAAAAAAAGTAAGATTCTAAATATATGCAAAGAGATTATTTATTCATGAGCGAGAGTTAAACGAAAATTCAAGAGCTCGAGCTGAGGCGGGGAAATCAAAGTTAGAAATTTCATTTATTTCTTAAGCTCTTAGGCGAAACGAGTTGTAAAACATGCGTAGAAGAGACTTGCATAGCTATAGAGACATACATATATACTCATACATATATATTATATACATCTAAGCAATGCCTAAAGCCAATTGGAAACATGTTTTATTTTCCATAAAGAAAATTTTCACTTTTCTAACAAAAATTTATTTAAGCTAATTGAAGTTTGCTTTTTAAATATTTTAAAAAATTTCTACAATAATTAATTTATAAAATTTTCTTAATTTTTTTCCTTTGCCAACCAAAATTCCAATTGGAATATGGAATTAGTTTTTGCTTTAGCTGCAATTTTGTGCGCTGTTTTGGAGCGTTTAATTTTATATATTTATAAATTGCTTATAATTTAAGCAAGAGCTTTTAAATTCAATTGTCTTTAAGTTGCTGTTTGAAACTGTTGTAAAAATGGGCGTGGCTGCGCCCATAACAAACAGCAGCCGCCACAAATTTTGATTGAAGTGGATTTGGTGATTTTTTGTACTTTTCTTGAGTTTTTCTTAGCTTGGCTTGCATAATTCGCAGTGGGAAATTGATTGCAGGTGGGCGTGGCTGTGGCTAAAGCTAAAAATATGGCCAACACTAAAGCTAAAACTTGAGGTAAAGGAAAGGCAGCTAGGCAAAGCCAACAAGTGAAACAAAATTGAATTTAATTAGCTAAATCAGCTAAGCACTCTGTGTGTGTGTGTGTGTGTGTGTGTATGTGTGTGTGTGTGTGTGTGTGTGTGTGTGTGTGTTTGCAGCCAAAAAGAATGCCAAATGCAAGCAAATTGCTGGCAGACAACGGCAATGGGCAAACGGGCAAAAAATTATGATAATTGACAGCAATTCGCACAGGCAGCCGCTAGATTGCAGCATTCCTGCACACACACATGCATGCACTCACACACACACACACACACACACACACAGCTAAGTATATGTTGCCCAGTTCCATGTGCCAGTGGGCGGCGCAGGAAGGAAGACAAAACAAAAATTCGCCCATTTCCTCAAAGAAAATGCTGCCCGCTCCCCCTGCCTTGCTGCTTGTGCAGCTTGCCCCAGAAAGTACAGTGAAATAGCAGTAAGTGTGACAGCTATCAATTAAAAATGCTAAAGCTATCCATTGCACAGATCCGAGCAGCGCTTGATGCTTCCAAATGCCAGGGTCAAATTGCCAGTTGAAGCAGCCATAGCCCAAGTGAAGATCCAAGAGCTTAACTATGTGTGTGTATAAGTGTGTGTGTGTGTGTGTGTGTGTTTGTCTGTTGTGCGTGGCTGCCTGAAGGCAGGTATTGGGCAGGGGGAAGGGGGAAGGGGGCGCAGTAGCAAGTTTGTTGCCAGAGTCTTTTGTTTTGCGCTTGCTCAACTTTTGGCTTCGCTTTTGCCTTTTTGGCGCGCAACTTTTGGCGAGGATGCTGAGCGCGCCTGACTGCCCCAAGTGCCACATTAACAACCAGAAGAAGAAGCTGATGATGTTGAAGAAGAAGAAGAAGAACAATGAAAAAGCCATTAAAGCTGCCAAGGAGAAACAGGCAAACCGAATTCAAGAAGCCAACTTAAAAAGTTCAACTACGACGAAGGGATACTCTGTACCAGAGAGATGGATAGGGAGATGGAGAGGAAGATGGGGGCAGATATAGTGAGAAAGAGCTAGGGGAAGGCAGTGAAATTGAGAGTAAGACTGAGAAAGCAAGATTTCCCTTCTGCCTGGCTAATGTTAGATCAAGCTGTCAGTTGTCCAGCCAGCAGCTGTCAAATCTCGACGCTTGCAGTCCATAAAGCTGTCTAGAGCTCCCTGCTAGCTATTCTAATTGTTCTCCGTGCAAGAGGTGCGCCCATCAAAAAACTATAACTATAACATTCACATGCCTATTCTGAAGAATATAGCTATATATAAACTTCGAGAAGTGAAAGAACCCCAAGAGTCTATTAATATTCTAAGCAAAGCCAAACTCAGGTGAATTACACTTTCACCTGAGTTTGGCTTTGCCTAGAATTCGACAACTTTGTATGTCTATATACAAAATCTCAAGTCCTTAACTTATAGAGTCCTTAAGTTATGTGCAAAGCACCCAAGTACTGAATAATTGTCCCAAAAAGGAACTATTCTTTAATATCCATATACATATGTCCCTTAAGTGTTATGTCGAAAAAAGTTGTAAAAATTGATTTACCAATCAAATAAATTGAATAGATGTATATGAGCTACTGGATGAATTATATCAATTATATATACATATATATAATCAAAGACTCGTATTGATAAATATTTCGTCTACTGATCGAACAGCCCAACTCCCCAGCTCGATGTAGTCGAAGAGACTTTTGATTCCTTCTGCTGCCATGGCCGCAGGGCTTGATAAAAGGCATAAAACGTAAGCTGGGGATCAGCTTAACAGCTACCTATCTCCCTCTCTCTATCTCCCTCTCTCCCTGTCTCTATCTCTGTTAGTTAGCTGCCCTCTTGCAGCAACCTCAATAACAATATTTTGTTTCGTTTCGTTTCTTATTTTTGGCTGCTGTTGCGCGCGTTGCACGTTGATTTTGAAAGCCAGACAACTATAAAAGCAACAACAGCAACAGCAACAACAACAACAACAACGGCTAGCAGCGAACAGCTAACAACAAAACTCGTTAAGAGCGTAAACGTGTTTTCAACCTTTTCTCTTCTTATTTCTTTCTGATCTTAACAGCAGCGCTCAATGGCCGCCATTTTGTTTGGCCACTCGGCTGGCGGCTCGCTGCTGCGACATTTCTGGTTATTTCGAACTAAGAAGCCAGTTGGCAACGCGACGCTAGCCCCCTCACACAGTAAAGTTCATTTGCTCAGTGTGGGGAAGAAGGCAATTCGAATCGAGCTTAGGAGTTAATTTCCCTTGCTCTCTCTCGCTCTCAAAATGCCCATTTTCGAAACCTTCAGTTCGACATCGAATAGGTTTGTGTCTGCACTTAACATTCGGGGCACATGTAACAAATTCCCTATTCGAAAACTTCAGTTGTCATATTTACTTGGTTTGTGTCCGCACTTCATTGTCGCTCTCTATTTCGAAGTTTACAAAATGCCCATTCGACAACTTCAGTGTACAAATTATAAAGGTTCGTAGCCGCACTAACTGCCCTCTCTCTCATTCGAAGTATGTTGATATTTCGAACTCTACTGTGTGAGCCGCTACAGGTTTGTGTCTGCACTGAAAGGCTGCTAGGCATTCGTGACAAATTGATTGCATATTATATTATATGTATAAAGAATATTAAGATAATATTTTATATATAACTGCTTAGCTTATAATATTACAAAAAAGTGTGCTTAGCAATTGAGAATGACAAAGTTCACCTCTAACTTGTTAGCACTTCTTCACTTGTTAGCATGTACAACAACCAACAATGGGAATTTCCCCTTCAAGTATTCAGCTTTGGTACTTTACGCTCACGCTCTCTCTCTCTCTCGCTCCGTCACTCTGTTGCAACTTGCAACGCACGGCAAGCGTTCGTCAGGGGCAATTTGTTTGTTCACCGCAAGTCGGGAAATTTTCAAGCCGCAGTATTGCGCACGCTCTCAAGATCAACGGACGCACAGTCGCTCACGCCGAACGTTATTGTTTTTTATTTGTTTTTTTTTTCTTTTCGATTTTGCTTCTTTTTGTTTATTTGTGCAAGTGAAGAAAATCAAATGAAATGAAATTGCTGTAACTGCAAATGACAAACGAAAACTGTGAACGAAAACAACATTTGAAAACCTCAGAAAAACTACAAAACTATTGAGCGCGCTCTTCACTAACGAGCGTGTGTATGTGTGTGTGTGTGAAGCATATATGTGTGTATATGTGTGTTGGTTTCTGTGTCTGTGTCTAAGCATAAGTGCGAACTAAGCAGAACACTGCAACAACAACAACAACTGCTAGAAGAAGACGAAGAGGAGAAGAACTTTAAAAGACAAACAGGTGCAACATTGCATATACACGTAGAGTGTGCACAACAACAACAACAACAACAACAACAGTTGCTAGTGAACAGAACAGTTTAGCCAAAGCTAAGGAAGAAGAAGCAGCTGCGGTAGCAGCAGCTAAAAGGGTTGTTCCCTTGCGGAAGTAGCCAAAAAAAGCGACATGTGCTAAAAAAACAAACTTGAAGAAGCAGAAGAGGGGAAGAAGCTGAAGTTGAAGTTGAAGGAGCAGCAGTAGCAGTAATAGCTCTACAAAAACAACAACAACAGATACAGTAGTAAATTCAACACAAATGGATACGGTTGCCATTAAGACGGCGCCGCCGCATGCGCCGCTGGCAACAACAACAGCCCAGCAACTACAACAACAACAACAGCAACAGCAACAACAATTGCAGAGGCAAACTGCGAACTCGCCCGCAACAATCGGCGACAGCGTCTACAACAACAGCAGCAACGGCAACAGCATTGGCGCCTTCTTTCAGACCTGCAAGGTAAGCGAAAGAGGAAGAAGAACTAGAAGAGGTAGAAGCTGCAGAAGCTGCATAGACCAACTATAGTCAAAGCTGCAGAGGCTAGCTGCAGTAAAATCTGCAGTAGAATTCGTTTGATAGCATCAAAAGGCAAAGCCTACCTCAGGCCCAAATAGAAATGCAAAGCTAATTTTCAATAGAAACATATTGCTTTTTTAATTTAAAGTAAACAAATCTGTTGTATATCTTTACCCTTTTCTTCAGCTAAAAAACCTTTTAAAAATTTCTAGATATTATTTTACAATTGCATTCAAAGAACGCATTTCTTCAATTATGAATACAAACAAATTTTACTTAAAATTTTTACTTATACTAAAAAAATTTTCATATTTAAAAATTAGTATTTCTATTGCAATTAACTTAATTTTTTAAAAACTATTATAAATAGAAAAGCAAAATTTTAAAACTAAATATTTTATTATTTTGTTGTTATTTATATATAATAGTTTTATTCTAATACAAATTAATGTTTTCATTTTTACAACAAAATTTAATAAAAAAAAAACATAAATTTCAATTATAATTAAATGAAATCAAATAATTGATATCAAATTTATTTATTTTTTTTATTTTCCTAAAATAAAAAATTTTTAATTCATTTTGTATGCTTTGAATAAAAAAAAAGCAAAAATTAAAATAAAAAGTAAAAAATCTGTCATTTTTTGTGATTTTAAAAAAAGTAGTTAAGCAACTCTTTGTCTAGTAAAATTTTGAAGATATTTTTCACTTTAAAAAAAAAGTTAATTTAATTTTTTGCATTTTTTGTATAAATATGATGTAGTTATATAACTTTGTAACGGTTTCAAGCACCCATAAAAAATAAACAGCTTGAGCCGTTTTATGCTTCGACTTTTGCTTTGACAACTTTTTAAAGCTCGAAAAATCGCACCAAAAAGAATCAGCAGACTGAGTTCTTTAAGCGTAAATGGGGTATATTGGTTCTATATAAGAAAGACATATGAGAAATTAACTAAACTGCACAGTCGAGTCTATCCAGCTCTGTTTGCTTATGAGAACCAGAGGCTTGAAATGGAGACGATCCTCGATCCTCTCTGTTCTCTGATTGAAATCGTGAGCACTTCAAGAGCTAGCCGTGACAGATTTGTTATACAGACTGATATATGTTATATTTGTTATACATTCTCCTCAGGGTATATGTACTTGTGGGCTAAGCTCAAACATTTCTAGCTAGGGTATCTTTGAGTCGTGCATAGCCTGATTGTATCACTCTTACTTTGTTTTTATTTCCAAGTCTCAGTCAGAGTCAACTAATGCTTGCCGAACTGCTTAGTTCAACTGTACTCCCTCTGCTCCCCTCTCCCTCACTCTCTCTCTCTCTCTCTCTCTCTCTCTCTCTCTCTCTGTTGTTCTGGTTCTCTTTATCTCGCTTGTTCTCCCTTTAAATGTGTTTGGTCATGTTGCAAGCATCGTAAAAGCATTTCACAAATGAATTGTCACAATTACGCGCTTTACTCACGACTTTTTCCGTGGCCAGCGACAACAACAACAACAAGAATAGAAGAAAACGCTGCAAATGAAAAATGAAAATAGAAAATTCCCAATGTTAGTTGACAACAGCAAAACAACACGAACAAAGTTAAGGTCAACAGAAGTGAAACATTTTGTACAAAAACCAAATAAGGAACATTTGACAGTCGAGCATAAGCGACTGTATAATACTTGTTCGCGTTGAAAAATTTGATAGTATTTTAAAGTTTGTCCAGAAAGATCATTCATGGCTCTAGCTGTAGAGTTGAAGTCAAAAGTTCTTCACGCTGTCAAAAGTTCTTCACCCAAACCTCGAAGACTGTGATGGCTATAAAAATGCCCGCTTAGCCACGCCCCTAGCAGGCGTTTATATAATAATATTTGATCAGGTATTAAGAAAGGTCTAGAAGTCTGTAGTGCTTGTCTGCATCAGACTCGATTCATCAGATGAGCTTGGCATGAAACCAATATACCCGCCTCTCACTTCATGAACGAGCATAAAAATAGAAAATAGATAAAAATGTAAAATTATCTTGTGCTATGCTTAGCTAAGCAACTTGAATTGCAGTGTCATGCCTGGGGCACAGGGAGAGAGCAAAGGGATGAGGGGGGTGGGGTAATTAGGTAGGCCCTAGGGGGAAGGCGGCGGAACAGGTGTAGCCCCGACATGTGTGGGACATTTGCTTAATCAGCTTAATTAATGAACAGACTTCAGAATCAAAACATCTAGTGGAAGTGACATGAAACTATAGGGTATTACCAACTCGTATATACTCTATAATATGCTTAACTAAAGTATATTATTTGCAGTTGAAGTATACCCTGTAAACATATATATTTCAAGGGAATGAATGATCTTGTGGTTCCTTCCAACGAGCTAGTGAATCGAACTAGTTCCTGAATTACAAATGAAAAATTGAAGAGGAGTTCAAGATATAATGGTCAAATTAAACTGCTCTCTCTCTCTCTCTCTCTCTCTCTCTCTCTCTCTCTGTCTCTTTCTCTCTCTCTCTCTCTCTGTCTCTCTCTCTCTCTCTCTCTCTCTCTCTCTCTCTCTCTTTGTAGAGCTTAACATTCATTAATTCATTCCGATTTCTTCTACAACACATATATATGCCCTCTGTCAGACTAATATAGGGTATTCCATGTTAAACAAGCATTTTCCTTTGTTGAAGCACTTGAGACTTCGTTTTCTTGCTGTTTTACACCCTCTTCACATCGCACCGGAAATGTAACTGTGAATTGAAAACAAAAACAAACGCAAAGGCAAAAACAAGAGAAACATTCAAAATTGTCACTCGTTGTACCCTGCAGAGTACGTGAGCATTGGATGGTCGCGACTTTCAGATTCGCAGTGAATTGAGTCGAGCTCGCTACAGCTACAGATGTGGCCTCGACTTTCTCTCTCTCTCACTGTCATTGCTTCAGCTGCGATTGCTTACTCTGTCTCGATCTGTCTATCTGAGCCCCTCTCTGCCTTTGGCACATCTACTTTTGTCACCCACTTTATGCCCCAGCTCCTGCTCCTGCCTTTGCCACAGCGTTTCCTCTTGCTTCAGACTTTTTCAGGCTTCTGCCTTTATCAGTCTTTCAGACCCCTTCTGGGGTCTTCAGTATCAGTCTCATCTTTTACCCCTCTTCTTGAGCCTCTGTCTCAGCTTTTTCTACCTTACCTCTGCTGCCACCCCCTCTGTATTTCAACTCTTTCTACTGTCTCTCTCCTTACCATTTTCTCTGCCTCAGTTTCTGCCTTCAGCTTCGTCCTTTGACTCTGCTCCCTATTTTCTCCCCTCTGCTTCTTACTCTGCCTCTTTCCTTGCCTTTCCCACTATCTCTTTTTCTCTTTCTCTCTAAGTCTGCCTTCTCTAGCACCTCTGTCTGCTACAATCTTTGTCTCAGCTTCCACCTTTGACCCGCTCTCTCTCTCTCTCTCTCTCTCTCTCTGTTGCCCCCCTCTGACCCTCACTCTCTCCTTCCCTCTCGCTGTGTCAAAGGTTTTTGGCCACATTATGGTTGTGGGGTGTCTTACATAATGGAAGTGTCTTGTGACCATTAAACTATGCATAACTGCGACTCGCTACCATTGTGTCTAACTACACAGCACAGACATGCACACACACACACACACACACAAACACATACATAGATATATATATCTGTGTCTTTGTCGCTTAACTGTTTAAGCAACTCAGCGCAACCAACAGACAGCGGCACATGGCAATAGCTCAAAACCCAAATCTGTCAAAGATGCTCTTGAGCCTTGAGCCTGCAGACAGACAAATCCTGGGAACTGAAGTGAGCTGATGCAGAAGAAGAAGAAGAAGAAGAAGAAGAAGCAGAAGCAGGAGATCAATAACAATAGCAGGTAGCTGCTGGCAGCGAACAGTCTTGGCTTGCCTCAAGCTGTTTGAATTTAATGTTCAGAACTAATTGCAAATGGCTAAGCAAAAGGGTATATTGATTAGCAGGAAATTCGTGCAACAGGTAGAGCAGAGCCAGTAAAGAAGCTCTAAGCACCTGCAGATAGCTAATGAAAAATCCTTGGACAAACTGAGATCTGATTTGAGATCTGAGTTGAAATTGTCTGTGTGAACTATCACAAGCTTTACAGATATGGAGGAAAATTTGATAGGGAATTGAGGACAGTTATGCTTATGAATATATCTATACATAGGTGTATATATATATATCTATACATAACTCGAGAACTATAAGACCTGGGCATATTAAATTTTGTTTGTAGCTGCTCTTGCTGTATATGAATATAGAAAACTGCCTAATGCTTTCAATCTCTCTTGAGTACACACATTTTTAGAAAATCTCACATAGGGATTGCCAATTTGCCTTTAAGTCTTCTCACAGTCGCTTGAGCATATCTCTTTTTTCCTCCCCCTCTCTCCCACTGCCGCTTCTCCTGCCTATTTCTCATATAAATCCTCTACCTCTTATCGCTGAACTTATTTCTCTAGATCTCACTGCATATGGGCTCACTTCACAGCAACTTATAGCTACTGCAGACTAAACTTAGTATTACAATAGATACACTTCTAATTAGGGTATCTGTGCAGTCGTTTATGCCCCAGTTCTATCTGCCTTGCTCTGTTATCCTGCAGATATGCTAATTCCAATTAATTGTGCCTAAAGGTTGCTTATGCAATCGGTAATGTCTCACTCTCTTTCTCCCTCTCTCCTTCCCTCTCTTTCTCTTCTCTGACAGTTATTGCCAATTTGAGGTAATTTCTTTGTGTCGCGAGCTTCGTTTAACATTTAATTGAATTTTCCGCGCTTTGCGCTTTTTAACTTCATTAACGCAGTCAACGATTACAGCACACGCACACACACACACACACACACGCACACACACAGCAATTGAATGCGCGGAAGCGGAGCAAACGAAGAGAAATATAAACCAAATGCATTTGCATTTATTTAAAGCAAGAGAAAAAAGTTTAAATCTGATTTTGAAACGATTTTATGCTAAGTGAAGCGAGCAGGCTGAAGGCGAGGCGTTTGGCAGGGGGCGTGGAGGGCGGAGGGTGCGCTAGGGAAGAGGAAGATGTAAATGTGAGATGCAAAGTGTCGAGAGCAGGCTTGGCCTCAGCTGCCTCTGACTGCTGTGACTGTCTCTAATAACAACTATAAATATATGCGCAGCTGCGATGCGATTACAAATTTTCAAATTCCAATCAAATTCATGCACGAGCAGCTATCAATAGCAGCAGCAACAGCAACAGCAACAACTGTGACAACAACAACAACAGCAACAACAACAACAACAACACCAAGCAACAAGTGCGGCAACAGGTTGAGCATAAATTATGACCAAAAGTATCTGGCGTCTGCTGCTGCTTCTGCTTCTGCTTCTTCTTCATATTTGTTGCGCTCTTTTCTCCACTTCTCTCCTCCTCTTCTTCGTCTTCTGCTGCTTCTTCTTCTTCTTCACTGTGTGGCCAACTTTTTTGAGGGCAGCGTTTGCCTGTTGTTGTTGTTAGGGAAATTTTGTTGTGCGCAGCTTTCACACACAAAAGATTTCGACTTTCCAGCAACAACAACAAGAAAAACAACAATCGATTGATTGAATATTGCTGTTAGTGTGTTTTTATTGTGGATAGTTGTTTGCCAGTTCTCGAATCAAGTTCTTTGTCCAAGTCATTTGTTTTAAGCCGCGTGGCTGATTATGCAATAGCAAAGAATGGGGGAAAGGGAGACAGGGAGAGAGAGAATAAGGAGGAGAGAAGACGAGAGGGAGGGAGAGACAGAGAAAAAGAAAGAATGAGAAAAATAAGGAGAGAGAGAGAGAGAAAAAGAGAGAGATAGACAAACAAATCCTAACAAATGAACAAAAATAGAGAAAGAGAGAGAGAAAAATTAAATGAGAAAGATCAGGAAGGAGAGTATGAGCTGGTAGAGAAATAGAAAAAGTCTCTCTCTTTCTCACTTTCTATATCGAAACTACCTCTTTCTCCCACTCCCCCTGACTCAAATGAAGTGTAAGAGCTAGCCAAAGCCTCTATCTACATCGAGTGTAGGACAATAAGAGAGAAGCAGAGAGGCAAAGAGATGGAGTAAGAGAATATAACTAGAGTAGGCGTGGCAGATGGCACTCGCTAACTATCTTAAATTAACAACTTCAATGAAGAGGAAACTCGCTGCACAACAGCAAAGGAAAGAGTGTGTGAGAGAGAGAGAGAGAGAGAGAAAAATAGGCAGGGAGAAAAAGCAGAGGCAAACTTCCTGTTTGGCTATTTACAAGATAATTAATCCACATCGATGTCAAATTGACATGTGCGCGAACGAAGCGACGAAGCCAGCAAAAGGAAGTCATTAACTCAATTGAATGAGTGTATGTGTGTGTGTGTGTGTGTGTGTGTGTGTGAGGAAATAATGCGTAAACGTTTAGGCTGTCAATGACCAAAAATGAGGTAGGCCCGCAATGAGCCCACGCCAACGGAATTCATTAACACGTGCTAAAACAGCTAAAAGAGCTCCTAAAGAAATAAAAAAGAAGCCAAAACAAGCTAAAGCTGCTGCACGCCTCTGCCACGCCCACACGATGTCTGCGCTGTAACAGAGGCAATTAACGGCATGGGCTAGATAATGGCCATCATTTAATTTAGCTCAGCTCTGGCCAAAGTCCGAGCCGAAAATTGTCGCCAAGTGACGCGTGGGCGGCCGCTCGCTGCCCACGCCCCCTTTAACTGGAAGTCCAAGTCGCAGTCGAAGTCAGAGCCAGCGGAAGTGCAAGTCGAAGCATGACAAATGCCCACACAATGCGAGCGAGTGTGTGTGTGTGTGTGTGTGTGTGTGTGTGTGTGCGTGTGTGTGTGTGAGAGATAGCCAAAAACAATGACCACAGCAATTGCAAAGAGTTCAGCTGAAAGGCAGAAAAGCTAAGACAAACTGAGTGGGTGGTAGACAGAGAGAGAGAGAGAGAGAGAGAGAGAGAGAGAGAGAGAGAGGGAGATAGAGACTGAGAGGTAGAGAGAACGACATAGAAAGGGAGTGAGAAGAACTGGGAGATGAAATGAGGGGCCAGACAAAGGTAGATAAAAGGGCAGGCAAAGAGAGCGAGGGCATGAGACTAAGGTAAAAGCAGAGGAGACAGAGAGAGAGAGAGAGAGAGAGAGAGAGAGAGACAGAGAGATAATGAGAGATAGAGAGGGAGACTGTGAGTGCGTAACTAAATTAACATTAGGCAATTGTAACTCGAGTACCAGCGAAAGCTGAACACCAGCAGCTGAGACTGTGGGGTCAGTTTGATCAACGCGCTGCTGCTACCTTTTCTGCTGCTCATATCATGTAATCTACTCCTCTTCTTCTCCCTACAGCCTATCTCAATATCTATGTCTACGCCCGCTACAATTATCTATATATAATTTGTAATGCAAGTTAAACTGTCTGCTGCTTCAACAACTCTCTATCTGTCTGGAAATTGTTGCACCTACTACTTTTGCTGCTTCCAATCTCTACTACTATTTCTAGCTATCTAGCTTTCTAAATATTAATACTACTTGTACTATTACAGTTATAGCTTATATACAAATTGAGTTATAGCTTATATACAAAAATCACACTTTATACTTTTCTATCGATTTAATTACAATTGCTACTACTTTTTCTACTCCTAATGCCTTTATTGTTAGTATATATTCTCTAGCATATCTTTCAAGTATTCCTGCTGCTTCTCATCTATCAATAATGGTCAATATATTTAACTGCTTCAGCTAGTATTATTTTCAAATTTCTACTGCCCTTTCAAGGTCTATTGTAACATAAATTCTATTACTTCAGATTTTGCTGCTACTAGTTGTATGTATTTTCAATTATTATCTTAATCTCTACTACTATTTTCCATTGCGGATATTCTCTCTACTACTATTTTGATTACTGCTACTATTTTTCTTTCTACTACTAGAACTCTTTATCTAGTACTACTACTACTATTAATTTAGTTCTACTCTTAATCTATGCTACTCCTACTTTTCTTTCAACTGGTACTATTACAGTTTTTTATCATTTCTTACATTTCTCCATGCATAGTTTATTACTACTACTACTTTAATTTCTACTACTAATTTTCTTTCTACTGCTATTTTTCTATCTATAACAATTTTCTTCACTTCTCCTTGCATAGTTTATTACTACTATTATTTTAATTTCTACTACTAATTTTCTTTCTACTACTATTTTTCTATCTATAACAATTTTCTTCACTTCTCCTTGCATAGTTTATTACTACTGCTTCTTTAATTTCTACTATTAATTTTCTGTCTACTACTATTTTTCTATCTATTACAATTTTTATCATTTCTTACATTTCTTCTTCTTTAGTATATTACTACTATTATTTTCATTTCTACTACTAATTATAGATCTACTACTATTTTTAGATATTTCTCTAATTGTAATCCTTCCATCTTTCGGCCTCTCTCTCTCTCTCTTTCTCTTTCTTTTCCTCTCCGTCTCCCATTTCTACTCCCTTCTCTATTAAATTCATGTTCTTCTTCTTCTTATGCTGCCTAAAAAGCCAGCTCAGACAATTTCCTCTCCCTCTTCTGTCTGCTGTCCTTTCCTTGAGCTTAACTCGATAACTGGCTCGTGCCAATTCTCCGTTCGCAGTTTCGATTCAGCTCAAAGGAGCCTTAAGAGCAGCTGCAGCTGCGGCTACAGCTAAACCGCACTTTTCGGCACCTAAAACAGATTTTGTTGCTGTTTTTTTGCTTGTGGTCTTTTTTTTTTTTTGTTTTTAAACTGGTTATGCGATTATCTCTAACAACTGCTCCAATTTAATGTAAGCTGAGGCTGCGTTAGAGGCGCGTGTCATGTGGCATTGCACGCTGCCCGGTAGCTGGTAGCTGGTAGATGGTAGCTGGTAGCTGGTGGCTGGTGAAGGGAAGCGCTGACAGCTTTCACTCCAACTGCAATTGCAGAGCCGAGCTCTGTCCGCCTCATAATTAGCTGGGCCAACAGCAGCAGCAGCAGCAGCAGCAGCAGGAGATCTCCTTCTGGCTGCTCGTGAGTCATGAAGTCAGCTTGAACTCTGAACCAGCCAAAGCAACAACGGCAACAGCAACAGCAGCAACAACGGCAACAGCAGCAACAACCAAAACGAAACGAAACGAGAAAGAAGCTAAAAAAGATCAAGAGTCGCCATTCGAGTTTGCTGCTTTACGTTTTACTGCCTCGCTTTTGATCTGCACGCGAACTACAGCGAAATGTCTGGAGACAAAGCAAAGCTCGGCAACAAAATTCGTTAAATTTGTGGCTTTGTGGCTTTGTGGCTTTGTGGCTGGAGACAGAACTGGTTTTGCGCGCTTTTGGCCACAAAACTCTTGGCTCTTGGGCACTGTGCTTCTCTTGAGTCCAACACAGAAACACACACACACACGCACACACACTTGCATCTTTGGCAAGATGGCGTCGGGGTAACCGGTTTATAAGACTTCGCTTCTTGTTATAGACACTCCAAAGATTTTTCATGTAGAGATTTGCTTCACTCTCAACGCTCCCCGCTGCACGCGCCCCTCTTCAACTCCGTTTTAGTATTTTTTCGAACTTAGTGTGGACATACAACCCTGAATAGGTCGAAAAGGCCTATCACATTGATGTTTATTTGCATGATTTATATATTTATTAAATCAAAATGTTTCTTCCTTTTCTTGTTGCAGGTCTTGTGGCATTTGGATGCCTTTCGACGTTCGTTTCGTAGTCTCAATCAACACGTTTGCGGAGGTCAAGATTGCATATTCTGCGCCCTGAAGGTAAGTGTCACGACTAAGCATTTTTCGATAATACATTTAGTCCGGACACGAACCGGCCAAGACTCAATTTTTATTTATTTCACTGGCATTGCAAATGGTTTTCTTTTATTTTAGGTACATTTATATATATATATATTTAATTTTCAGCTTATAATCATTGTTAATTTTTATTATTATATATATTTTTTTGTCATATTTATATAATTTACTTCACAGCGTGTTCATGGCTCTCAATTTTAGTTGCTAAATTTTCTGTTGCCTACTTTTAGCTGCTGGCAGAATTTGCCTTTGCTGCAAATTGTGTTGCCTGCTTTTGCGCGCGTCGCCCTAAATATGTTAATAGAGCAATTATGTGCAGTGCAACCAGGGGTCAGCAAGGTCAGCCAGGTCAGTCTGCTGCTTCTACCAGCTGGTTTTTCCCGCACATGGCTCCTGGCTCAACTGTTGCCAAATCATTTTCTCACACAGACTACGAGCCTTTGTCAGCATCTTTTCAAGTGCGTATTTCCCATTTTCATTGCACAAAAATTCCCACAAAACTATTGCCAGCGAGTTGTTGGAGAATCCCGCAGCATCTGCCGCTGCTGTTGCTGATGCTGCTATTTCTTTTGTTAGTTTTCGAGTTTTTCCCGTTGTTGTGTGACAAATCAAAGATGTGCCACCTTTTGAGCTCTGGCCAAATAATAGAATAGATCTCTCTCTCTCTCTCTCTCTCTCTGTCGCTGCCTACCTGCCGCTGCCTCAGCTGTTGCCTCTCTCCCTCCCCTGGCACAGCTCCTGCTCCTGCCACGCCTCCCTGTTATCCTTGCGTGCAGAGGAGCTCTGATGCATTCAGTCTCCACTCAGTTTCCCACTCAATTATGCAAATGCTGACGCCCACGCGGCGAGTTCGTTGCTTCAGTCTTTCGTTGCGGCACGACATGCAAAGCGCAGAAGTCAATAAACTGTGGGCTCCTTCGCCTGCGCCAGCTCCTACAACAACTAGAAGAAGAAGAAGAAGAAGAATAAGCTGAAACAGAACTAGCCGCAGCAGTTGCAGAAGGTTTTCAGAAAGGTCTGGAAAAGCGCGTCTAACAATGGCCCCAGCCTGACGGCCTGCCTGAGTGCCCGATTGCCTGCCGTCGTCTTGGCCAGCAGTCGCAGCTTCTTCTTTGAGCTCTTCTCATCTGCTGCTTCGCCTTCTGCTTCTGCCGCTGCCGCTGCCTCTGCCGCTGCCTCAGCTTCTTCTTCTTCAACTTGTTCGTATTTGGCCCGCGGGCAACAGGCAGCTCGCTCGCCTCGTCTCGTCGCGCTGCGGAAAACTCAGCGCCTTTTGGTTAAGACGCGACTGTACCTCGCTCTTGTTAGGCTGTTGTTGTTGTTATTGATGTTGTGTGCCCACACAGGGTGTTTCATGTTCAACAATTCCTGTTCTCTCTGTCGCTCTCTTTGTTGATGACGTCGCTGTGTTTGCTTTGACTGAAGTGGAAAGTGTTGCCCCTCTCTTCCACTCTTTCTCTCTCTCTCTCTCTCTCTCTCTCTCCCCACTCTGTTAGTTTGACTGTTTGTTTTGACTGCCTTTTTTAACCATTTTGAGCCCCGCTCGCCGGTTGTCATAGAGCCTCGTCGCTTCTCAAACGACAAACCCCTTTTTGCTGTTGCTTCTGCTTCTTCGTCTTCTGTATTAATTATGTTTTTTTTTCTATTCTCCTGGCTTTTCCACTTGTCGCTGCTAAATTAATTTACCCTCCCACTCGCTGCCCGCTCCCTCTCCCTCTCCATTTCCATTTCCATTTCCATTTGCATTTCCATTTGCTAGTTCTCGACACTGAGTTTCCCAGTTCCCAGTTTTAATTATGAAAAAGTTGACTCAGACAATGTCTAGAAGACGTTAACCCTGTGAGAAACTCCCACGACTAACCCCAAAACAATTCACTTTGCAGATCTCGATCTATATATGTATTTATATATAGACGTTTATGTGTGGCTCTATTTATAGCACTGAAGAGGGTATAGAAAAAGGGTATATGGGTGAGCTGAGAGTAGGGAGCAGGCGTGGCTGTACCCCAATGGCAGCAACAGTAGACGAGTCCATTTCTCTAGCTCTCTGTCTAACTGCCTTGATCTCGAGTACTATAAAGGCTAATGAATTGGTATTTGGTTCAAGTATTCCCAGATATCGAGATATCGATAACTATATTTAATTTCTTAAGCATACGTTGTTTTAGGGTATTAGCTAGTCCATCACTTTCCAACTTCATGGCCAGCTGGTCACTTAACCTCCTCCACACTCTCCCTCCCTCTCCCTCTCTCACTCTCTCTCTCTAGCTGATGAATGTTCTTGTCAAGTCTTGAAGTGAAATTTTCAACGCTTCAATGCGCAATTCGCACAATAAATCCGAGCTACAGTCGCGCCTCCTGCTTGAAGGACAAACTCATTACTAAGGCGCGACACGAAGTGATCGAAAAGACAAAGACAAAGAGAGAGAGGGAGAGAAAGAAAGAGGGACAGAGAGACTGTAGAATAGAGTCAATGACTCTTAAGCTGCGGCTGTGCCCATTTGATAAGGCTGCCCTGTTTGCCTGTTAAACATCTAATCTCGACTGCATATCAAATCCGAATGCAAACAGCGCTCGCATCAAGCAACTCCGAGTGCCATTTGGGTCTCTGCGATTCGTTTCGTTTGCCTTCAGCTGAATCGTAAAACCCAAATTAACATGAACAATTCACGAGGCGGCCAACATTAACAGACGGATGAAGAGAGGGAGAGAGAGAGAGAGAGAGCAAGAGAGGCAGACATCATTATCAAGTGATCAGCATGATCATAAAGCTAGTTGAGCAGCAGCCTCGTGCTTTGCTAGACAGACAGACAGACAAGCATAGACAGACAGATAGAGGAGACATCTTCATAGTCATGAGTGATCCTAATGATCATTGACTTGACAAAGATCATTAGGCAGATCCTTAGCAGCGCTTAACCTTTGGCAACCTTTGATTCCTAGACAGACAGACAGACAGTCATTTCTATACAGATGAATCTATACTAATGATCCTCATGATCATTGAGTTCCCATTGATCGTAACTAAGAGCTTAACTCTGGCTTTGGCATCCTGTGACTCAAAGACACACAGCAATCAGCGATCGCCATGATCATTATGAGCATAAACTAGTTGAGGACTCCAAGTATGATTCACGTTTTTATGATCATGACAGGCGAATGATCATTGCGTGTGCTCAGCAATGATCATGTTTGCTCAACATGATCATCATGCTGGAATCCTGTGATTCATAGACAGGCAGACACCTTGATCAGCATGATCATTATTGTGTTCATTAGTGTGGATCATAAAGCTGAGTGCAGGAGCAACTTTCAACCTCGTGCGCTTTCAACTGCCGTGATTCATCCGGCTCGCCAAGACTTGTGCAATCATGTGCTCGCCTATCGGACATACATCTGCCATATTTCATCTCTATCCACATATATTTAGATGCATGAGTATCATATGTTTATTTCACAGCATATCGCTTATTGCTCGCTTTAGTTGAATTAATTTTACGACGTGTTAAGCGAAGGTTGTGCGCTGACAAAGAGTTGGCTAAGAGTTTGGCTTATCGCGCGCTGTTCGTGAAATTTTAACATTTTTTCGGGTTGCAGCTCATTCGATTGATCATGCACATGCACATATATATACATATATATATATATGCAAATATATATATATATAGCTATGATTTATATACGCCCACGCTTTGCGCTGAAATATGAACTTGAGTTGGGCTTTTTTTCTGCTTTTGCTTATTTTGCTCTGCAAAATTGCGATGATAGCTAATTAGCATTGTCATTGTCTTCTCCTTTTATTGTTATGATGATTATCATTAGCATTGAAATTATGATCATCAGCTGCTCAGCTATTAGCAACGAAAATTTGTTAGCGTTTGCTATTTTTAAAGTATTCAACTTTCTGCATGACAACAATACCATGATTATCATTCATATGTTCATATTGTATTATTTGTTACGATTCATTTACTATTATTACCAAAGTTTTCATAATTCGCATTAGTTTTGTCATTGTCATATCTGTTTTTCATCATTCAGTAGTCAATGTTGATTGTCATTCATCAATAATGTTTTTATTAACAACAAGATTACCATGCTCATTATCATAATCATTGTCATTGTCATTGTCATTCATTTGTTCCTTATATTTATGTATTATATAATGATAATGATCATTATTATCATGACGGCTCTGATTAATGATCATTGGCATGATCGATTATTACGCAATCGTTTTGATCTGCTCTAATGTGTGCCTAGCTCCATTCGTATGCTCATATGAACCAGTTCGCTTCTGATGCGAGCTGGCTCATCAATCATATAGCTGATTGCTGGCTACTCATTAGTCGCAGTGGTTACAGCCTGGTGGCCTAATGCGCCCCACCCTCTGCTCTTGCCTGCCTGTTTGCTCTTAGCCAAGAACTGTCCGAGCTTCAGCTGCTTTTGGTCCAGTTTCTGGTCAATCAATCAAGTCGTGGGGCCAAAACTGTGACTCATCGCTTGCTGCAGCTGTGCAGCGAGCAGCGAGTGGGGAAATGTGCTAAGAGATGCTGCACCAACAACAAACAACAAACAGCCAACAGACAACAACAATGCATTCGATTTATGTTTCTGTGTCTGTGGGCTTTGAGTCATGGGCCAGGCCAGGCCAGGCCAAGCCAAGCCACGATAAAAACAAAAATAAAAACCGCCAACAAAAAAGCGTAGAAAACGAAGATGCTTTTTAAATAATGTAAATATGCAGAGAGACAGAGACAGAGAGCGAGAGAGAGAGAGAGAGAGAGAGAGTGAGGGAGGGAGGAAGAGAAAGAGGGAGAGGGGGAGACACAGGCAGAGACAGAGACAGAGACAGAGGCCGAGGCAGAGGGCAACCAAAAACGTGCAACATGAACGTGCTGTGGCTTACTTTTCACCTACAACAACAACAACAACAACAGTCAACAACAACAACAGTCAACAACAACTTAGTCAAGTTATCTTTTCATTTGGCTGTTGTTATTTTCTGGGTCGCAAAGAGTTTTATTTGGATGCTGGGGCCCTTCTTCGTGCTGCATATAAAACAGCCACAGGGTTTGTGCGCGTTTTGCGCGCGTTTCGCTAGCGACTATTGCAGCTAGTTGTCTGTTTGGCTCCCTTCCCATGGCCATGTAGGAGTCCAGCCCTGAGCCTCATGTGCCACTGGACCATGCAGACGACGTTGGCGGCATTTCCGTTTTCTATGCTCGAACGCGTCTGACTCAGTTGATTTTTGGCCATGGCCAAGAAAGTTGAGATCGAACGCGCTGAAATCGCTGCTCTAATGCCAATTAAGGCGAGATTTTATTTCTTTTTCTTTTTTTGCTAAGGCAACTGCCACGCCCACTAGCAAACTGGTTGTGGCCCTTTTGCAGAGTGCGGTTTGAGAGAGGCAGCAGCAGCAGCGGCAGCAACGTTTTGCGCCATTTCCATTTGTCATTTGTCAAAGGCAAATCTGTGTGTGCACAGGGTGTTTCGCGTTGAATGGAAGAGAACAAGTGAACGAGAGAGAGCGAGAGAGAGAGAGAGAGAGCGCGCGCGCAACTTGTTTACCTGCGCGAGCACGTTTACCTGTTTGCCTGTCCGCCTGTTTGCCTGGCCTACTGCAAACGCAACACGCAAAACTCCCCCGAAATTCGAATTCGAACTCGAGTTCGTGTTCGAATGAGAGAGGAGCAGGAGAAGTTGCCTGTTGATATAACAGAAGTTCTTGTCTGCATAGCGCATAAACCGGTTTCCAGTCCCCCTCCCCCTCCCCCTCGCCATCGCCCTCGCTCTCTCACTCTCTCGCTCGCTCTCTTTCGAACTGGCGAGCCGAGTGCGCGCGCTTTGCTTTGAGTGGCTTGGAAACGAAACGAGTTTCAGTTGCTGGCCAATTTTTGTTGAGTGCGGACGCACGCAGCGCGCAGTTCGAAACTCGAAAAAAACGTCGATCGCACATCGAAACGGGAAATTTAACTGAGAGAAGAAAAAAACATAGAAATAAAAGTCATAAAACGCGCGCGCGTAAATCAAAAATTGCCTTTGATTTTTTCGTATTTTTTAAAGTGAACAAGAAAAAAGTTGAAAAACAACAACAACAATAGCAGAAGTTGTTAGCACTTGGAATACATATAATATACCTATACATATATATATTTAAACATATATATGTATACATAAAATATTGGAATACGCAGAAGTTCGAAAATGTCAGCGTAAGTCAAGTTAAGATTTGTTTTTTTTTTGTTTTTTTTTTTCTGTGCGCTGCGCTTCAAAAGGTTTGCCAAAAACGAAGCTGAGATCAGAGCTTAGCTCGAGGCTTCTTCACCTGAAATTCCAGTTGAGTTTTTGGCTGTTTTTTTTTTCGGCTTGTCAAATAGTCATCTGGAAGGGGCAGGGGCAGCTGCTATAGGTGTCTTCTTGGCCTTTTGTCTCTCAGATACAATCAATAGTTCGGCTTGAAGTTCCGCTAGACGAGATTTGAATGTTTTGTTGTCTTGGCCTTTTCATGTGATGTGATATGGAAATGAATATCTATTTAGTGGCCAGCCTTCGATTGGGAGTCTTGTCTTCTTCTGCTTCTTCTTCTTCTGCTTCTTGTGCTTGTTGTTGAACCAGTCTTCTCTGCGCTTCTCATGGCCGGGCTTTGATGCTTTCCCTAGGGAAAACTCAGTCAGGCAGTTAGCACGCAAAGCAAATTTGCATTGCAAAAAGAAACACACAACAACAACAACAACAACAAAGTGGGCAGGCGGGGTGGGCGTGCCCAGTTGGCCACTTCTTGGGGCAGCATAGGCCATAACAAAAGACTGCAGCAACGAACGCGATTTGCCTGTCCGCCAGCAGGATTTATGAGACTTGGCTTTATCGTAGGGCTTTCAAGTGCTCAGTGGGAATATGTAATTGGAATAGGTCTACAGGCCTATGAACTATACAAAACTGTTTCCAGCTGGCTTGCACGACTATATAGGTTCATATCTTCTAGTTCTCGTTCCAGTTCCAAGTCAAGTTTCGTTCGCTAAAGTCGAATTCGTTTCTTTTTCAACAACTTTTTTTTACTAAATGTTAATATTATGAATAGCTGTTGTTATTGTTGTTGTTAAGCGCCTGCAGTTGCATATTAATGGCTGCCACGCCCCGTGCCCTCGCCAGCGCCTACCTCCCACGCATGCTTAAGCAGCAAATGTCAAGAAATTGAAGAATTTATGCTCAATTTCTTGGCTTCAAATGAAGTTCTTGACGCATGTTTGGCATATGTAAATGTTGTTGTTACTTGTTGTTGTTGCGGCTTATGGCTCGACCGCAGTTGGAGCCACTTGCCACAGTCGCAGCCACAGCAACAGCCACCGGCACACTTGGCATTTGCCTCACGTGCCGCCAACAAGTTCTTTTCTTTTGCCTTCTTCACTTCGCCTTCTTCACTTCACACTGACAAGCTCTCAGCTAAGCTTTAGCTGTTTATACAAAGGCAGCGTGGCTGGCCAGTCACGGAGGGAGCGAGTGTTGAGCACCCCCAGCTTGATAAAGGCGAAGCAGGTGGCAGGCAGGTGGGCGGCAGGTGGGCGGCAGCTGCAGCTGCAATTGCAATTTCTATTTGGGCATTTGTGATAAGCTCGAAATATCGCCAGCTTTGACTGCCAACAGCTGCTAGCAGTGAACTAGAAGAAGTAAAAAAAGTGGCTGATGAAAGTGTAGAAGAAGTAGAAGTAGAAGTAGAAGTAGAAGAAGCCATAGCAAAAGTCATAGCAATAATGTCCAATGCTTGAATCTTTTGTTTGCGATTCTTTCATTAATTTCATTTCATCTATAACCTGCAAGCTTAACTCCAAAGGGGTATATTGGCTGGAAGTGCAAAAGGCGTGGCTACAGCCATGCTGCATGTGTTTATTCTCCTGGCCAGATTGAACGAAAGTCTTGCTAAATCGATCTACATGTGAAAGAACAAAGAACAAAGAACAAAGACAGAGCTCCGTCCACCCCTCCACCTGTTCGGCTTCAATCTAGGAGCTATAAAGATAGAGAGAGAGAGAGAGAGAGGGAAAGAGAGATAATAATAATATTATAATATATGCTCATTTGATTGCTCTAATTGCGCCCTGCAGTTTCCAGTAGAAAAGTTCTTCCAGAGGTGATTGGCCAAAGTCGGTGAGAACTTGAGGCAGGCACAAGCACAGCAGTTGCTTAAAATGCACAATAGATGGCGCGTGTGCTTGGGTGTGTGTGTGTGTGCAGCTTGTCTAGTGTGATTGCTGGGTATCTGCTAGTCGTTCAAGCCGACTGCAGCTGTTGCTTTTGTTATTGCGGAAGCAAAATGGCCAACAGCAGCAGCAGAAACAGGCATTAGAAACAATTTAAGCAAATGCTCAAGTCGCGATGCCTGCATGCAAAAACCCACGCTAAAACGCCATAAATCAATAACAGCAACAGCAACAACAACAACAGCAACATCAACATCAATAAGAGCAACAATAACAAATATTAATATTATTAATAAATGGCAAAATTAAGAGTCAGACTTGTTTTTGCATGGGATTTACTATAGATACCTCTGTGTGTGTGTGTGTGTGTGTGTGTGTGTGTGTGTGTGTGTGTGTGTCTGTTGTCTCTCTCCCTCCCTCTCCCTCCCTCTCCCTCTCGCTGTCTACCTTTCTCTCTGCCCCGTTCCCTCTCTTTCGCTCTTTGGCTAACTTATTCAAGGACTACCAGTTGCTGCTGCTCGAAACTCAACTTTTTTGTTTGATCATTTTGACAGAATTGTTTCCAGTGTTTGGTGCAATAATTACAACACCTCGAACAACAACAACAACAACAACAACAATAGCAACAATCAGCCAACAACTCGCTCTCTTAGCCATGACCAACAAAAATGGAGTTTGTCTAAACTAATTACGTATGGAGAAAAATCAGCTCAAAAGATTTGCAAACACTTCAGACTCTGTGGCTCATGTTGTAGTGGGCGTTCAGTGGGCGTGGCAGCAGCAACAGCTTGAACTCTATGCAAATACCAAATGAAAACTACAAGAGCGTAAAGAGAGAGAGGGGGAGAAGTAGATTAGCGCAGATATGTAGCTAATTAATATGCAAAAGTTTTAGCTAAGCACAAAGTTGTCAAATATATGTACACATATAAAAGATATAGAAAATATATATAAGGGATATATGTATATGTATGTATATATCTGAACTTCAGTTATATGGCTATATATATCATCAGTGTTATTCCCTTATTTATGTATGCTAAACACTTGTAAGCACGTCTCTTGTGCAACTGCATACAAAATTAGCTCTACAGTGCTGGCCAAAAAAGTGAGCAGAGTGAGCCAAGTGCAGCGCCCGTAAAGTTGATACAGTTGGCAGCAGTTGACAACTGTTAAGTGTGTGCTATACAAGCAGAAGAAGAAGAAGAAGAACAACAACACACACACACACACACTCGTTTAGCTTACTCGATAAGCAGCCCAAAAAATTAGCTGCGCCAACAACAAGAAGAAGAACAACAACAGCAAATGTTTATTTTAATGCACACTTCCGACTAACAAAGGGCTTTTCCGTCAATTAAACAGTTTTTCAACAGAAAAAACAATTAGGTTCAGTATGCTCAGTGAACAGGTGAGCGACTATCAGCTACCCTGTAAATGCAGTTCTTCTCTGTGATTTATCAATGAATCATTTGTCATCATAAGTCAGGCATAGGCATCGATTTATAACTAAACTTCATTATTTATTAATTTAATATTTGAATGATGATTTGGAAGAGACCCAGCATTGAGCTGCAAGTGCTCCAGTAGAAGTCTACATGCCCAATCTTCAAGTTGCTAACTCTTAAATGATAAGAATATATATATATATGTAGTATATAATATATATATCAGTTATGCATTATAACTATAATCGTGGTACACTCCACTCCAACCAATATACCCATCTTCTTGCCAATTTGCTCAACAATGACTTGCTGAGTGTAAACAGAGGTACTTAACAATTAGCTGGAAGGGAACACACACACACACACACACACACACACACACATATTATATGTATATACAGTACAATATGAACTTCAGCTATATATAAGTATGTTTGTATAATATTTGATATGCCCATCATATGGATGCATGCTAAACAGTCGATTGAGCATGCGTGGAGCTAGTGGCCTGCCAGCTGCATACGAGCAATTACCTTACAGTGCTGGCCAATCGAGTGGGCACAGCTGCAGTGCCAGTCTGGGGCTGGGCGAGGCAGCAGCCGTCACGCTGCCAAGTCGACTCGATACTCGAGTTGATACAGTTGGCGACAGTTGACAATTGCCAGTTAGCCGAGTATGCCAGGTTTGAACAGCAGCGGCAACAACTGTGAGCCATATTATTATCATCATCATCCAGAGACAGAGGGGGAGAGAAAGAGAGAGAGAGAGAGAGAGAGAGAGAGAGAGAGAGAGATACTGCTGACTTGGCTATGTTTTGGGCCTTTTGTTGGATTTTGGCTGCGTGTTGACTGACAGCCTGTACAATAACAAAGCAAATTATATGATGATGATGTTTAAATTGTAGAAGAAGAAGAAGAAGAGCTGAACAGCACAACAGCAACGGCTAAAACATTTGTTGTAATTGCCAGTGCTAAAAGCAAAAGTGAAAAAACGTTTTAACATTTTTAAAGCCATATGCCGCATGTGTCATACATTTCCTCCTCTCTACCCCCTCCACTGCCCCTCCACTGCCCCCCTCTCTGTCCATCCCTCTCGCTCGTTAAGCTGCGCCTTTGAGGCGTTGTCAGCAAATGACAGTTGACCATCAGCCAGCTCAAAGAGAGATCCAAAAACCGAAGCAGGCTTTATAGGTAACATTAGAACTGACTCTCATGTATATCATATATATATAGATCATATATATGGATCATATATATATAAATAAGCATGTTTTGTAGTTTGATGTCTGCTGCCTTTGCAGTTTTTTTTTGCATGCTCAGTGCGCTGGTTTAAGCTGAAGCGAGCATATCAGTTTACAGCCCACAAAGTTTATATACAGTTTGAATAGTTTTGAATAGCTCGTGCTCTACAGTTTGACGTTCATGGAAGAAAGTCTTATCAATTGAAAAAGGCAACAGAACTTGTACCAAGACCTGAGTCAAGTCGAAGTTTTAGTTTGATAGGCACTGAAAGGCAGTATATACATACATATATATATTGCAGTTTCTAAGGCTTTCTCTTTCTCTCTGTCTCTCTCTCTCTCTCTCTCTCTCTCTCTCTTTCAGTGCATCTCAATCTCACTCTGACTTCCTCTAGAGTCAGGCACAGTTTAACAAGTCCAAAAGTCCTAGAGTCCCATTAGTAACTGTTCCAAAGTATTAGATAGTCGGCTAGGCTCGTTTCGATTTCTGTTTCATTTGCAATTTGCAGTTGTCAACAATTGAAATTTGATTTGTGACACACACACACACACACACACACACACACACACACACACACACACACACACACGCGGTCGTTGTTAAACGCTTTGTGGACACTTTTAGATAAAAGTTTAGTTGCCTTTTGGGGTACTTGGGTAACTCTACACATATACATATGTATATGTATAGGTATATATGTATATATTTATGTTTAGCTGATTTGGACCGGTTTATTTCTGGTTATAGTTGGGGCAAAACTTTCGGCAAGACACAAAATGAGGTCGTTGTCAAAAGCAAAAGCGAAAGTTCAACTCGAGTTGGTTCTGGTTTTGTGGCTGGCCCTCTTCCTCCTTATCCTCCCTCTTCCTTCAGCCTCTCCTCGCTGCTCTTCTCTGCTCTGGCTGATCACCTCTCACCTGTCGTCCGCGCTGGCGTTTTAGTCTCTTTGCGCTTTAGGGTGTGCCAAAAACTAGCCGCGTGCTGCTCAGCCTGTGCAGCTGTTGTCAATCATTAAGCTCATTAAGTGAGAGAGACAGCAGCTTCGTCGGCAGCTTCGTCTTCGCTTTGTCATCACTCTGACTGCCTCTGGCTCGTCCCTGACTTTGACTCAGCTCTTCCTTAGCTCTACCTTGCGTGTGACTGTGACTTAGCTCTAGCCTACCTCTAGATCTGCCTTGACTTTGGTTCAGTTTTCGACTCTGACTCTAACTCATTCTTTCTGGGATCTTCCCCGTCTTTAAACAGCCCTTAGCTCTGCGCAGACTCTTCCTTTAGACTCTAGCTCTGCCTTTGTCTCTTCCCTTGCCCCTCCCCTTGCCTCAGTCGTTTGCGTGACCGAGTGAAGTCCAAGTTCAAATTGGTATCAATTGGCAGCTCGAGTGGACTTTTGCGGTTCTTCGTACGCTTTTGGCATTGTGTTCATATGCAACTTCCTTTCACGAGCCAAATTGCTTTCGCTTTTCATTTTTGTGGGCTGACGCTTCACTTTTTGTTCGCTTGCTTTTTATGTCCGCTAAAGCTGAAGTGAGGGTCAATGAGCGGGTATGTTGTGCTAGGGACGCCATATGTGACACAGTAACTGAGACAAAGAGTCGATAGGTGCCAGTAACTAACTATATATACTATCATTTGTCTCTATATCGATAATTATCGATTTGCAAGAGTTCCGTTTGCTGTTAGTTTGGCAGCTTATAGAACACTCTTGCTAGGAGTCTTATGAGCTGATTTGCTTCTCGATCAACTTATCAACTCTATAGATGTGTTTCTGTCCTCTTTACTTCTCTACATAGCAGGGTATCTTGCTGTCGAGCTTGCAGTCACTCTTCCGATTCATTTATTTTTTGCACTTGTTCTTTTGCCTTTTTTCCGTTCGCATTTACATGCACTTCCGTTTGACTACGTCAACAACTTTAGCCCCCGCCACTGTCTGCGCCTCTCTCTCCCCTCTGCTCCTCTGTCTCCTCCTCTCTGTTTCGTTCAGTCAGCGCATTGTTGTTGACATCATCATTATCATGATTATCATGCATTTTTGGCAAACAGTGAAGCGGCAGCGATTTGTCTACCTCCACCAGATTCTTTACGCTAAACTCTATTTCCTTCAAGCAGATCGCTTTGCTAAGCTCGGCCCGCATCATGATTAAGTTCCGCTACAAGCGCAAGGAGCCCAGCAATGTGGTTGCCTGCAGCCCCACTGCAACGGCAGCATCTGCAACAGCAGCAGCAGCATCTCCAACTGCAGCAACATCTCCAGCAGCAGCAGCAGCAGCAGTTTCTCCTGCAGTGGTGCAGCTGCAGCTGATTAGCAACAATGGCACCTTGCCCAGGAGCAGTCCGCGTAAGCTGCTCCTCGACTCCGGCTCAGCGACGTTGACGCGCCAGAGCAAGCAGCAGCAGCAGCAGCAGCAACAACAACAGCAGCAGCAAAGTCTATGCGCTTTGGCTAAGGTCTCCAGCAGCATTGAGTTGGCGTATCATGGCTACAACAACAACAACAACAACAACAATAACATCAGCATCAATAACAACAACAACAACAGCATCGAAAGAGATCGCTGCATTAATGCAGTTATTGTAAGTCGTGCATGCCCATTAACTATTATCCATTTGCAATGCCCAGCTAGATTATATATCTGTATAACATATATTGACTGTATATAGAGTATTATCTAACTCACTCTCTTTCTCTCTGTCTCGCTCTTTAGGAACTCTTTCAGCAGCTGCAAACTAGCTCTGAGCCCGCTCTCTGCCCGGAGCCTTTGCGTCGCGCCTTGGCCAGCGGCCCGTTGGCCGGTCGCAGATTTCCGCTGGGCTGCCTCGGCGATGCTGCCGAGTGCTTTGAGCTCTTGCTGCATCGCGTCCATTCGCACATCTCGCCGGACGATGGCGACGCGTGTGAGTCAGCCGCCTGCATTGCCCATCGACGCTTCGCCATGCGCGTCATCGAGCAAAGCGTTTGCAAATGCGGCGCCAACTCCGAGCAGCTGCCCTTCACGCAGGTGAGTCGATCGATTGCCTAATTTGATTACTTGCTGATTAGCAGCTGAAAAGATTTCCTGGAAAAACTTGGCACTGAAGCCAGAGACTCTGCAGACTGGACTGAACTTTGAGTAACCAAGTCAGTTTATTCAATGGATCAATAGGGAAAGATAGCTTGAAGAGTAAGGCAAAGTCTTAGATTACAGACCTCTTAGCCGCAATAGACAGTAAAATAACTATATAGACTCTTTTAGAAGAACACCAATGTCAAGAACACAGTTGGTTCTGCCAAAGAGTCTTGACTAGCTCACAGATGTCGCATCTAGTTTGTGCCTCCTTCCATTCTTCCAAAGGAATCAGCGACTCTGTCTTCCTATTCTTCAGTCTTTGGAGTGTGGAAATAGTTAGCTATTTCTACATATTACTCAGGAGTCATTTGAGCTGAGAAGTTCATTCTTGAAACTGCAAGGCTATGAAAACATGGCTGAGTCTGGGTGCAAAAAATGTCTTAAAGAATTCAATGAAACTTAGCTTAATTGTATGCAAGTTCTTTTACGCTCGTGGCGTGGGCTTTGGAACACCTGCAATTGCTGCTATGTAAATTGTGAAAAGAGGCAAGGAGGAGAGGCTCTGAGGGGGCGACCAGAACAGACTAGGGGAACAGTTAGTTGGCTAGGTGGCCAAACGGGTTATGCGGCTCAACATGAACCTGAACGTGAGCCAGTCGCTCGACCAGTTTTCGGAACACCCACTAGGAGAGGCAACGCACACAGATCATAGATTGCAAATGTAGTTAGCTCTGTTGCCCAGCCCCCTCTTACCCTTACCCTCTGCCTCACTTCAACTCGTAGATCATTGCTTGCCATTGACACCCAGTGTCTTACCCCTTCTCTAACCTCTTAGCCCCTTCTAGCTCATAGATCATATATATTTTAAGTGTTGTCCCTCTACTCCCTCACAGTTCATAGATTGTAATTTAAGCTGGCTCACCTCCTCTCTATCATAGCTGTCTTATCTGCTTCTCTCTCTCTAGTGCAGGAGTGTTGTGCAGCCTAGTGTCTTACCCCCTGTCTAGATCATAGATCATAGATCCCTCCCATAGATTCTATCGTATTCTCACTTTCCACCCTTTCTACCTCTCTTGCAGATGGTGCACTATGTCTCCGCTTCGGCGCTGACCTCACAGAAGAGCCTCGCCATGCAGAACCATCAGCAGCTGAGCTTTGGCCAGCTGCTGCGTGCAGCTGGCAACATGGGCGACATACGCGACTGTCCGGTAAGTAAAACAAGCAATCCTTCTCCATAGCAATTGTCTCTAATCTTTCTCTCCCTTCTCTCTCTCTCTGTCTCCCTCTCGCATAGAACTCGTGTGGTGCCAAGATTGGCATTTGCCGTGCTCTGCTCAATCGACCGGACGTCGTTTCGATTGGCATTGTTTGGGACTCGGAGCGACCGGCTGCCGATCAGGTGCATGCCGTCTTGAAGGCTGTGGGCACCAGCCTGCGCCTGGCCGACGTCTTCCACCAGGTCAGCGAGCAGCGCTGGGCCCAGCAGTCGCAGCACGAGCTCGTTGGCATCGTCTCCTACTACGGCAAGCACTACACCACCTTCTTCTTCCACACGAAGCTCAAGGTGTGGGTCTACTTCGACGATGCCAACGTCAAGGAGGTGGGCCCCAGCTGGGAGGGCGTGGTGGACAAGTGCAGTCGCGGTCGCTATCAGCCGCTGCTGCTGCTCTACGCCGTGCCACAGCCGCCCAGCTCAGCTGCCGGGGCAGCCGGGGCAGCTGTCAACAATTGCGGCATGGAGCGACGCGCGGTCACGCCCAGCCCGGAGAAGCCCAGCCTGGGCAGCACGAGGCGTGCCATAACGCCCACGCCGCTCAACGATTACCAGAACCTGAGCGTCATACAGAAGAGCATCTTTCCCGTGCCGCTGCCCGCGTCGCCTGCCCTGCCAGCTCTGCCAGCGGGCAGCGATGAGACGGACGCCTACATCAGTCGCAAGACCGTGGAGCATGTCCTGAGCGCCCAGTACCAGAATCTGAGCGTCATCCAGGACAAGATCGCCGCTGACAAGGAGGGCGGCTTTCTCAATCGCAAGCCCATCGAGGCGATGCTCAGCGCTCAGCTGGCTCGCCGTCAGCATCTGCAGCTGCAGCGCAGCCACAGCGCGGAGTCCAGCTCCGGCCACGCCTCCAACGGCAGCTCTCCGCCCAGCGATGGCCTGACCATCCCGGAGCACCTGAACCAGCCGAGGCGTCGCGACTCGGGCAACTGGTCGGGGGACCGTAACAGCGCCAGCTCAGCCAGCTCCACCACCCTCGACAATCCCTATCTCTACATGGTTGCCAAGCGGGGCGTGGCTGCTGTGCCCCAGAGTCCGACGCGGCACGGCCACGTGCATGGCCTGCCCTACGATGCGGGCTACGACTCGTTCTCGCTGAGCTCCACGGACTCGTATCCGCCCAAGCACGTGCTCAACCCGCAGCTGGCCAAGATCCCGGAGACGAATGCGCCCAATGCAGCTGCCCACGTGCCCCATGTGCCGCATGTGCCCCACGGCCCGGGCCTAGCACTGTCGGGCGACTGCGAGAAGCTCTGCCACGAGGCGGACCAGCTGCTGGAGAAGTCGCGCCTGGTCGAGGAGTCGCACGACCTGGAGACAGCGCTGGTCCTCTGCAACGCAGCCGCGGGCCGGGCCAGGGCTGCCATGGATGCGCCCTACAGCAATCCGCACACGATGACCTTCGCTCGGATGAAGCACAACACCTGTGTGATGCGCGCCAGGAGTCTGCACCGCCGCATCCTCATCGAGAAGGGCGCCGAGAGCGAGGCCATGCCCGAGCTGAAGCACATGCGCGAGGGCAGCAACAGCAGCGTCAAGCACATGCGCCAGAACAGCAAGGACCGCACGCTCGAGAAGCTGGAGAAGCTGGAGAAGTTGGAGAAGCTGGAGCAGCTGCCGCCCAGTGCCTCGGCGGCGAAGAGCATCGAGATCTATGCAACGCTGCCGAAGCGCAAGAGTCCGCTGAAGGCGCTGATCAATGCCGGCGGCGATGACAACGCCATCGAGTACGAGCCGCCCGTTAGCCAGGCGAAGCCGGAGCGCGAGAGTCGCTCGCTGTTCGGGCGACGCGACAAGGACAAGGACAAGGACAAGGAGAAGGAGAAGGACAAGGAGAAGGAGAAGCGCAGTCGCAGCGAGGATCGCAACAAGCTGACGCGCGAGTTCTCGCTGACCGAGACGCTGCTGGTGAATGCCAAGGACACGCTGAAGAAGCACAAGGAGGACAAGGACGAGAAGAAGGAGAAGGACAAGAGCGGCAAGAAGCAGCACAAGATACGACGCAAGCTCCTGATGGGCGGACTCATACGACGCAAGAACCGCTCCATGCCCGACCTCACCGAAGCTGTCGACGACCCCAGCTCCTCTGCTGCGGCGGCAGCTGCTGCCGCTGCGTCGGCGGTCAGTGCGCATGCCACGCCCCTCAGCTCGGTGGACGACAGCGCCGTTGGCCTGCATCTGCACGGCCATGCCTACATGGGCATGAGCGGCTACATCTCCGAGGGCCACTTTGACTACCCCAGCAACAGCAACAGCAACAGCAGCAACATTGCCGCCTCTGCTGCAGCTGCTGCTGCTGCTGCTGCCTCCGGCTGCTGCGCCAATCCGAACCTGGAGCGCAGCAAGCTGATGCGCAAGAGCTTCCATGGCAGCGGCAGGCAGCTGACCATGGTGCCCAAGGTCGCGCCTCCGCCGCCCATGCGCACCAGCTCAGCACTAACCCAACAGCAGCAACAACAGCAGCAGCAGCAACAGCAGCAGCAGCAGCAGCAGCAGCAACATTTTCATCACGAGGCAAACCTATCGAATATCTCAGCGATGAGCTCGAATGCCTCGATAAGCGAGGACTCGTGCCAGACAATCATAACCACCTGTGCACAGGTGCACTCCGAGCAGAGTCCGCTGAAGGACCTGCAGTTGCCATGCGCCCCAGACCTGGGCATGGCCTTGCCACTGCCCCTGCCGCTGCTGGAGCTGCCGCCGTATCCGAGTCCGCCGCAGTCCGTTTGCCATTCGAGGCAGGCGAGCGAAGACTTCCCGCCGCCGCCGCCTGAGATCGACCTGGAGCCGCTCAATCAGCAGCTGAACCACCTGCACGCCCTGGAGGCAGCCAGCAAGCAGCAGCGACAGCAACTCGACTCCATGGAGGGCACCACCAGCATCTTGGCCCAGCTGCAGCAGCGACAACACTTGCTGAAGCTGCGCAAAGAGCAGGCGACGCCGTTGCCCGACCTGCGGAGCCGAAAGCCAGAGCCAACATCGGCAGCAGCAGCCGCTGCAGCAGGAGGATCGCCTAGCAGTGTGCGCGACTTGGCGCATCGCTTTGAACAGACCAGCATTGGGGGAGCGGCAGCAACAGCAATGAATGGCAGCAACATGCGCTCGTACGCCTCCCAGGAGCTGTTGAGCTCCGTGCGCACGCAGATGAACGGGCTGCCCAATGGCAAGCCGGAGACAGATGAGGTTGACTGCGCGCCCATGCCACGCCAGCAACAACAGCAACAGCAGCAACAGCAGCAGCAGCAGCAACAGTTGCTGCTGGCTAAGCCCAAGTACGAGATGTCGCAGTCACAGATTGCCGAGGAGATACGCGAGGTGGAGCTGCTCAACTCGATGGTGCAGCAGACGCTCAACCAGAGCAACTTGGCGGCGCCGAAGCGCGTGAAGAAGAAGAGCGTCTCGTTCTGCGACCAGGTCATACTCGTGGCAACAGCTGGCAACGAGGAGGACGACGACTTCATACCGAATCCCATCCTGGAGCGAGTCCTGCGCACGGCCCAGCACCCCAATGAGAAGGTGAGCGCACAGCTCATTCAGCAGCAACAGCAGAATATGCTGCGCTTGCAAACAGAGGCGCAGCCACGCCTGCAGCAACAGCAACAGCAACAACACCAGCAGTTGCAGCAGCAGCAGCAACAGTTGCAGGCATCGCCCATGTTGGGCAGACCAGATATGCAGCGCTATGTGCAGCGCCAACAGCAGCTGCTGCAGCAGCAACAACAACAACAGGAGCTATATCGCCTGCAGCAACAGCAGCAACAGCAACAGTTGCTGCCACGCACCAGCATGAGCGGTTTGTCCAATCAGCAACAACAACAGCAGCAGCTCGATATGCAATACAGCAGCATGCCACGACCTTTGCATGCGCAAAGCTACACCATGCAAATGCAGAAGCAGCAGCAACAACAACAGCAGCAACAACAACAGCTGCAGCAGCAGCAGCAGCAGCAGCAGCAACAACAATTGAGCATTGCCTACTTCAGCAATGGAAATGTTGCCGCTGAGCAATCGCTGCCCTCGCCCTATCAGCGCGTGCCACACCCACATGCCTATCAGCAGGCCAACTTTTATGCAGCACAGCAGCAACAACAGCAACAGCAACAGCAGCAGCAGCAGCAACAACAGTTGCTGAATGGTAAGAAAAAGGTGAGCTTTGAGCCAGGCACCAAAGGTGAATTGGATTGTCTGCCCTGTGCACCACAGCCGCCACCGCCGCCGCCGCCGTCGACTGCGACGTCGCTGCAGAACGGACTGCCCGAGCCACTTTCCAATGGCACGAATCTCAATGGCATCACGGCCATACCCACCCGCGTCTACAACAATGCCATCGTCAAGGCCTCGGCCAAGGCCGTCGAGTGCAACCTGTGCCGCAAGCGGCACGTGATTGCGCCCTCGATCTACTGCACCAACTGCGAGTACTATCTGCAGATGCTCAACCAGCGCAGATGATGCCAAAATGAATCGAATTCGAACTTGAATTCGAGCTCGAATTCAAGTGCTACTGCAATCAAATGAATCGATTTGAGTTCGAGTTCGAATCGTAGCTGTAAGTGGAAACACGTTATCTCAAGCATTGCTGCCACGCCCCTCCAAATAGCGCCCACAATAGGCTGTTACTGTTAAGGTTTGAGTCCGTAGAGTCGTATATATACAAATATATATATATAGCTTTTAGCCAATCGTAGCTCGTAAGCAGTTGCAACAGCAGATCGAAGCAAGCAGCAGCAGCAACAGTTGCAGTCTGCAGCCAGCAATAGTTGATATTGCTGCTTGAATTCGCACTCCAGCTGCAGCAGCAATTGTTGCTGCTGCTTCTGCAGCTAACTAAAGTCAGGGATGCGATTGGGTTTGCTGCCGCGTGGAGCAGTGGCAACAGCAACAGCAGCAGCAACAGTCGCTTTTATGCCGTCGCATAAGATGTCCCAACTGTTTGCCAGCCACGCCTACATTGAAACGCCTACACGCACATGTTCCCCCAGCACACACACATATATGTCCACTTGCCCATATATCTAACACGCGTCGCTCACAACGAACATCGACAACAACATCGACATCAGCAACATCGCCAACATCAGCAACATTTAACTAACTCCATCCAGCCTGGCTTCCGCAAATCTCTTAATATTTTTTAACTTAATTAATATTTGTAATTCTAATTGATTTTTTTTATCATCTTTAAATTGTTTAAGTTTTAAGAGTTTTTAATACTTGATTTTTTTTTTTTCGTGAGAAACTCAGCCGCTGAGCTTCCATTGCCGTGCAGTTGTCGAACGACTGCTCGGCAGAGTTTTAATATTTTTATCTGATATCTTATATATGTAGATAGCATAAGCATTTATTTTTTTTTTTTATACATATATATATATAGATTATATGACTTTTTTTATGCATTTTATACGATTAATAGTATTTTATAGTACTTAAAGTGTTTATACATTTATTATAACGATTTTTAAGATTTTTCTTTACAGAAAACACAGAAATGCACAAATGATGCGAGAAAAGAACAAAAAGAGCAAATAAATGGTAAAAAACAGAAATTATTTTAATAAAAATGAAATACAAAATAAATAATTGTGTTTTTTTTTTTTTTGGGAAATTAAAAAAAAAAAGGAGTATATTTATATTTGAAACTGCTCAAACATAGTGGAGCAAGCTCTCAGGCTGAGCACATAAATGCAAATAATTAAATTGCATACTTTCGGGCGGATTTTGCAGTATGCTTTCAGGCTGACCAAGTTGCAAAAATCAAGAAACTATCTCTGGACAACAAAGTTGATATTTCCATGAGTATCTTAGCTCGTAGTGTGGCCTATGCCATCTAGGTCCCTAGGATTCCTGGCAGCTCCAGGATTATAACTGGAAGGAGACTCAGACGCTACCATCCTCAAGTCCTGCTGGACCGAGTCTGAGCCTAAAATCTATAACCTATAGCCCTATAACTATTTTTTTCCTAACCAATATATGCTGTGCTCGTCTTCCATAGCTTTCAAAAATATATTGAATTAATGTTAGGTTTAATTTACCTAAAATTTAACAGGACACAAGCTTGTCAATATTTCATAAAATACAAATCAAATCCATATATGTTTTGTTCAACTATTTCATAGCATACTTTAAAGATCCAAGTCTAGAAAACTTCACATTCTTTTAGACTGATACTGAATTCATATCCGATAGTTTTAAACTTAAAAATGAATTTAAATAAAATTGTAATGGTTCATGGTACATGAGAACCAAAGACATCGAAAAGGATCTATTGGTTCCCAAGAAAGCCGATGTTATGCGACTACATGCAGGTTATATATAATATATTATACATAGGTATTTTCAGGGTTTCAGTGCCTTGCTGGTCATCCTAATGCATTAGCCAGAATAAGAGAACACTCAAAAGCTGTCATCCATTGCATCTGCCTAAAAGATTCCTCCTATATTGTTAATTTACATTAATTTTTTTAAATATTTAAATATTGTAAATAATAATCATATTCCATATGACAAAAATGTGATGTAACTTATCGTTTTGGGCATAATTGGATCGAATCGAAAAATCCGTCCGGTATCTGACTTTGACAAGCCATAGCTCGGGCATTTTTGATCCGATTTTCAATTGGTATACCATTTTCAATACGTATCTTTAATGTCTTTCGATCTGAATTTGGATTCTAAAATTTTTGCATTTTTTGCCAAAAATGTAATGTAACCTCTTATCATTTTGGCCAAAATTGGATCGAATCGAAAAATCCGACAAGTACCTTTGACAAGCCATAACTCTGGCATTTTTGATCCGATTTTCAAATGGTATACCCTATTCGATACGTATCTTTAATTTAATCCACATAACGACTTCGAAATCAGATATCTTGTGCGCCTTGATTTTTGCAACTGGTCCAGTTATCCAATCCTTAGAAGTTATACTTTTTTTTTAATTCGTAGGAGCATTTACTTTCTGAATAGAATACAATGCATAAAGTAATATTTCGATTCCGAAACATCTGGCGATCTTATGCAGTTCTTAGCACCATACCTCTATAAAGCTTATGACTCTTCGATCTCGATATCGCTACAAAAGCATTCCCTGCTGGTTCAAGCTGTAATTTTATTAAAATGAGCTGAAAGAAAGTTTTTTATTTTGTCATTCCCCCAATTCCCCCCGAATAAAACAGCATTGAGTTTGGTTTAAATTAAAATTTTTAATTTGAAATTTAATTAAAAAAAAAAAAAAGGTTTGTGAAGTGAAATGGGAATTTTATGTTAAGTATTCTGAGCCGAGCCTCAAATTGTATTTTCAAGTCATTTGAAATAAATTCAGGGTTTTTCGCGAGATTGGGCTCAGACGTATAACAGTTCTGTGCTTGTTACACAATCTTTTTTTTTCGCGCCTTGATGGAGGCGCGTATAACGCTTCCATACAAAATGCAAATTTCTTTATCGGTTTCGTTTATAGTTTTCGGGTTTTTCAAATTTATTATTCGGGTTATTTATTTATAATCGATTTCTCATTTTCGAACTGCGTAAAACATTTATCCGAAATATATATATATTTTTTTTTCTTTTTTTTTCGAACTGAGCGCCAAGCTTTATTATAATTTTTTTTTCATTCTTTTTTTTTCTTTTTTGTTTTTTTTTTTTTTAATTCTTGGCAAACAGTTCTTAAATACTTTACGCAATTCAATATATTTTTTTCTTTTTTTTATGTATTCTTTTTGTATTTAAGGCACGGTTCGCTCCATTTTTTAATTTTTCATTCTTTTTTTTTTCATTCTTTTTTTTCATTCTTTTCTCTTTCTTAAATTTTTAATTAGCCCGACCGATTTGTGAGTGCGAGAAGTGAAGAGGAAGAGGAGGAAGATGAAGAGTGGAGAGTGGATGGGATGGTGTACGATACAGTAGATGCATGGGAACATGAATATCCATTGAAAGAACAAAAATGTTTGTGATTTGGGAACTTAAAAATTCGAAATCGAAAATATGATAATCACAAATGAGAAAAATAAATTGTTGAAACAATTAAAATCTTCACTTGGATACGGCAAAGCTTCTTGGCTTTCAAATTACCATTGGATCTGTCAGCGCTTCTAGGCAAGAAGTATTTTGGTAATCAATTCAATTCAATTCAATTCAAATCAAATCTATTCTTGATTGCATGCTGCCAACGTCATTTGGCATTCTTACAGATCTGGTAACGCCGTTTCTATTGATATTTGATATTGATAAGGTTTGTTTGGCAGTTTTGTTTGCTTTGACTGTTTTCGTATCTTTGATTAGTGTGGCAACGCCTCTTATACTTTGTTAAAGTACATTTGATGAGCCTCTTGGCCTTTTCTCTATTCTTATTATAGCATCCTGGATTTATATGGCAAGCTTGGACTATAGACTCTTGGCTGACAAACATTCTCCTTGTTCAGCTTTTTTGGTTTCAAAATGATCTGGCAACGCCTCTTGGCGTTGTTGGTGTTGACACTCTAAGTGACTTCTTTATCTTTAGCTTTTCAAATCTTCAATGATCTGGCAACGCTGCCCGAATAGACTTAGAGACAGACTTAGGCAGACACAGGAACAGCTTAAAGCACAGCACATGACACTTGACACTGGGACAAAACACTGAAGGATCACAGCATCTGACTGTGTGATTTAGAAAGCGACTTTGAGATCGCAACTAGAATCAATGGAGTCGAACATAGGAATTTATGAATCGAACTAAAAAAAGAGGTAAATAAATGAAATTAAAACTTTGGCGGCGCAGCTTTGGCTCCAAGTTGCGTTTCGACTCATCTGAAAGAATATCGACATAGAAATAGGTTAGTAAAGCTCTCTGCAGTCCAGTTTTTGGCTGCTAAAGACGCCTCGCTGATCTATTTGGAGAGATTTCAACGCGCTTTCCGCCTTCGGGACTTTGAGATATTGATCTCCATTTGTGATGTGTGCCTCAATCAGGCGTTTTTTGTTTTATTTCTTTTTCATATCGTTTAGTTGGGCAAACCAATCGCTCGCGACAGACGTGTCACGAGCAACTGGCTTGCCGTCTTTTCTTCATCCTACTTGTTTTTGGCTCATTAAATTTCATTTTCGTTTGCGCTGCATTCGAAAATACCTGCGTAAACTTTAAAATCTTTCTATATTTCTTCTTTTTTTTTAAGTGCATAATATTTTTTTTTATGAAAAAATAAATAAATTGTTTGTAAAATAATAATTTGCACTTTTTTTTTTTTTTTTTAGTTTTTGTTTTTTTTTTTTGTTTTTGTATATATAATGTATATATATATATATTTTTTTTTTTGTTTTGTTTTGTTTTTGTTTTTGTTTTTTTTTTTTTTTTTTTTTGTCTATCTATATCTATTGCACTAATTGCGGCACACATCGCTCGTAGAACGTTTCTCATTTGTGTAAATATTATTGAGTTATGGGCTTTCTTTTTGCTTATGGCCCACGCAAAGGCAGCGGTTCGAATCCCTTAACAAATCAGCGCAACGCTTGGCAAACGGACGTGGGAAACTCACCTGGAGGCAGTTTTTAAAAAGCTTTTTATATATACTTATATATAGTCTATATGTTCAGTCACTGACACTGCTGTAAGCAATATTCAAGTTAGAACTGTCAGAGATGGGGTTGGTGGTTCGTATATACAGAGGGAAAATGATCTATGTACAATGGGAACGGAAAAGGAGAACAGAACGGAGTTCGAGAACAAAAGGACAAACGTTGCGTATCTCAAAGCGAAGTGGAGGAAACTCAAATTGTTTTCCCTTTGACTGATTGATGACTGTGCCTCGTGCCAGCAGCAGTGATGCATCATGATTGAAGCTGCGACTTAAGCAATTCCAGTGAATGTGCCGTGGTCTATTGAAGTCTGTGTTTGAGTCTGACTTTACTTATGTGTTACATCATGAAGCTGTGATTGAGTCTAGGGAGTATTTGCTTCATTCTCTTTTACTTTCTCTGTGGTATTTGGCTCTGCGCCTGCCGAACGACACGGCCTGTGGAAATATATATCCAGTTGATATAAGATATATATCATTTTTATTTTTATTCTATACCTGATTGATTGATGGGGTCCTTCCCTTACGCTATTCATTGATTGAAATTGTGGTGCTCGCCTGCCTGCACTTGTCTTATACCTTTCTTAATGCTGTTTCTATTGTCTTAGTCAACGCCAAGTTGTGCTCTACTAGCTTTAGCCATTTACTCCCTCTCTCTCTCTCTCTGTGTCTTTGCCTCCTTCTCTTTTTACACTTCCCTGTAATAGTTGCCCTAGCAACATGTCTCCATCCTCTTGACCTACCTATCCTCCTTCCTCTTTCTCACTCTCTCTTTCCTTCGTCCTGCTCTGCCTCGTGACTGAAAAACCTTGGTGCTACCCTACTCGTCTCTCTTCAGCTCCTCCTGCTCTGCCTCGTGACAGTCGAGCCCAGCGACACGGTCTTAGCTAAAACGTTGAGGAACCGGAACTAGTTCCAGTCGGTCATAGACGGACCAGTCTCCTCCTAGGTAACTATGTTTAACATCTTGCCACACAATATACAGATATATATGTCTGCCAACGGAATGCGGAGTTGATGGACGATCGGAATGGACGAATACGATGACATTTTCTGGTTTTATAGTGGTTTCTGAGGTGATCGACTAGCTTAGTTAGCGGCAATGAGTTGCCTTGGATGTGATAGTTTGCACAGTAGCACTGTTTTACTAGCGTATAACACTTATTCGAGTGCTTCGAGTGTTAGGCAAGCGACCGCCATGAGTTCGAGGCGGCGAGTGCAGCACAATCCAATGAGTTGTGGGTGAGGCGATGGCGTGTGTGCGCCTGCGCGTGTGTGTGTGCGAAGGGTGGGCTGGCGGACAGGGGCTACTTGACCCATTTGTTATAACTGTTATATACATGCAATTCTGATGGTTGATGTGGCTTCTGTCGCCCAGTGTTTATGCACTCTAATCGGTGTGCTCTGCCCTGGCGCTGCGCGGCCCGGAGGAAGGCGCCGTCAATCATTTGCCGAGCGAGATGAACATATGTGTACTGTGTATGCGTGTGCTATAGTGTGAGAGAGAGAGAGAGCGCGTTCTCTCTTGCCGAGCTGCTCGCTCGCATGCAGTTAGTTAGTTGCACGACATGCCGTTTCGCTCGCATCCATGTGATGCCACGCACATTAGCGATAGAAGTATGTGGTTACGCTTCGTCTCGTATCTCGTGTGTGCGGCATCAAACGGATGCCGTTCGTGTTCCACTGTCTCGTTCTGTTCCATATGCTCAGCTCGCGCCACAAAGCTCACGCTCTCTCTCCCTCTCGTTTGCCTCTTCGCCCGTCTCTCGCCCGCATGCCCAGGGCACAGCTTGATTGATCCAAGTAGAAATTACTTTGCAAACCCGCCGCCACTTCCACGCCTCTGCATCAGCAGCAGCAACAGCATTTGCTACACACCGCACCTCACCTGCCCCCGGGCTGCGAGCAGCTCCCCAGTGGAGTGTGGAGTAGCTGCCCCCAGCCGTGGCGCCACAGAACTGCATTGACGTACACTCACTCACCCGCTCACTCGTGACCTTCGCTTTCGTAGTCAGTTCAGCTGCTTTGCTCCTTTATCGAGTTGATGCGCGATTCGTGTCTGATTTATGCTCGTTCGATGGCTGGCTCTTTCTCTCTTATCATATATCGATACTGTGCTTGGCACTTGGTACAGTTGACACTCGGAAAAAATAGCACTTCAAAAAAAAAAAAGAAGAAAAACTGAGGATTCTTCGGACTAACTTCTCCTGACCGTGTCGCTGGCTCCAGAGCTAGCGCTCGACTGTGCCCGTTGCTGGCTTGGCCAGCGACGAGGCAGACTCGCTAGAGGGCCAGGTAGTCGAGGAGTTCAGGTAGTCTCGGTTCACTTCAGGTAGTCGAGCTCAGGGTCTCAGCTAGTCGTTAGTCGCAAGTCCTGCAGGCCCAGTCCTAATGAGGGTTTCTTTTTCTCAAATGCAGCTGTCTGGATGTCCGTCCGTTCGTCAGTCTGCCTTGCCTCGCCCTGCTTGTCTGTCTTTTGTCCCTGCCCTGTTCTTTTCTGTTCTTCCCTTAGCATTATGTCCTTGGTCGCAGCTGCATTTCCTGTTTTCCTAAAATTTTTCTAAGAATACTTTAAGTCTTTCACTATTTCAGTCCGCTTTTAGCTCCTTTCAACTTTGTTCACTCAGGTATAGACACAAACTGTTCAACTTTGCAATCAATGCTCGTTCGTCTCGTTCGTTTCGCTCGTCGCACTGCAACTGCTTCGACTTGCTGCTGGCAATGCCTTTTCGCTGCTTTTGGTGATGGCAATGCCTTTCCCATATTCGCATTCTGCAGAAGTCTTTGACTCCTCCACTTTTGTGGTGCAAATTTTAATTTCACTATAAACATTTAACTGAATTCTGTTACGTTGCTTGCCTCAAAGTCGTCTGCGAGTACGAAAAGCCTCTGCTTCGCCTCTATGCAATGGAGTTGCCACTTAGTTTCGCCCACGCACAGCATTGGTAGAAAAGTTGGGCATCGCCTTGACAATTGTAAATAGCTTTTCATAAGCAAATTTGCATTGTCATTCAATTTCGATTCCAATATGCATCGCTTTTGATTCCATTTTGAATTTTGGACCAAGCAAATGATCGGCGCGCATTACGCACTAAACACAGCTCGCGCTGCAGTCAATTGCAACTAGGTGGCATCACCACGAGCACGAAGCAAGGCGCGCGCAGCCCTGGTTTAGCGGCTGCCAAACAGACGAGGAGATTCAAAATTCAAAATAAAATTGTAGAAAAATCAAGTAACACGAGAAAAGTATAAATAAAATATAAAAAAATTATCTAGATTATAAAAAAAAAGGAATAAAAAAAATTAACTTATACACGGATTAAATAAATATATACAACTATAAGCAAAACAAATAAAAAGTAACATCAAAACAGAAAAATATTTAATAATATAAATTATATAAACAATAAAAAAATTAAATTCAATAAATATTTCAAAGATGTTTTGTTTGAAAAAGGGAAAAATCGAAATAACATAGAAACATTAAAGAATATTTCGATAAAATTAATCTATATACATGTATTTGATATCATAAATAAATATTATAAGTAAATTTTAATAAAAATATAAACAAACAAATAACAAAGTAAGAACATTGCAGTCGACAATAACCGACTGTTTGATACCCGTTCACATTTCGAAAGCACCTTAATTGATTGAGTAAATTCTAGTTTCTAGATGTGTCACGCCCCAATGGGTTGTTGCATCCCTTAAAGCCAATTTGATTCTCGCTCTAAAAACTGTCAAAAGTTTATAATTAGCCCCCTATAAGCGTAATCTTATTGCCGCGTCAGTTCCATCTGGAACTTGTATACCGAAACCTCAAAATTCAAGACAGACAAACGGCCGGACAAAGGCATTTTGTATAGAACCAATGGACTCGACTTACACCTTGTGAACGAGCATCAAATTATTAAATTAAAAAAATATTTTATCTAAAATTTGTTAAACAATTACTTACAAAATATAGAAAAAAAATATATATATATAAAAAATTTTAAAAACAAAAATACTATACGGATTATTCGAAGATCAAAGCTTACAGGCTTGAATGTGTATATACATATATATATAGCTTTATGAATAATAGGTCTACATAGCAATATAGGCCGCTCAATCATAATCTGATCATAGATCGTAGCTACATAGACATATATGGACACGCATATATATATAATATGTATAAATACAGAGATATATACAGGCATATAGATACTCGACCCGATCATGGATCGTACGCATGATTCTGATAGGAGCCCTGTCCATCAGTCTGCTTCGTTATCGGCTGTTCTGCGGATGCCTTCTTTGCCTCAGATTCGTCGGTCGAGTTGTCAGCCTTCGCGGGTTGCGCCTTTTTCGTGTAGGTCGCTGCCAGATCCGTGTATTTGTAGTTGCGTGCGAGACAGAGGAAGATCAAGAGATTGACCAGCATAATGCTGGCGAAGAGCGCAAACTCAGCCGATTGCGTGCTGACGAACTTGACCTCCGCTATGATCACCACGATCATGTTGCCAATGGCCACGGAGAGCAGCCAACAGGCCTGCAGCACCGACTTCATGCTGTTCGGTGCCTGAGTAAACGAGAACTCCAGCCCCGTCACCGAGAACATTATCTCAGCGGCTGTCATAACCACAATCTGTGGCAGTTGCCAGAGTATCGAGAGCGTTGTCGGCGGCACCACCTCCAGCATGTTGTACTCCTAAAGATCGGATGAAAGAAACAATTACACTGTGCTACAAGTTAAGTTAAGATGTGAGATAGACGATAGATGAGATAGGAAAAGGAAAAGAGCCTTAGTTTGCCACTCGATCTTGAGAGATTCATTGTTACAGCGTTCACTTACATATCCGTCGCGTGCATTGCCCTGAACTAGGAGGCTGTAGAGTCCTCCATTCTTGGCATCGAAGCTAGCGGCTCGCTTGCCATTGATATCGAGTTCGCCATAGCCGAGGGAAACTTCGTGCAGGGCCGAGAGATTGCTGATGTCCAGCTGGACGCTGGACTCGCCCGAGACGGGAGCCCTCAGCAGAATGGGACCCTCTTCCGGAGGCGTGTTGACCAAAGTGCGCAACAGCGGAGGTCCATTGAGGCGCTGCACAGTGCTCAAACCATCGGGGAACTCCTGAAGACCGGCCTTGGACAGGAAGTAGCTGACTGATTTGCCTGGCTGAAGGTGTAGACGGCCTTCAATTTCCGGGCATTGTTTTCTCACAGACTTGGCCTTAAAGGCGAAGTTCATAGTCCGAGGCAGGCGGAGCTCCAAATTGGACCACATGGACAGGGAATCGATGGAGTCGGCGATTGCCTCGTGCTCACTTATGAAGTCATAGCGACACGGCATCCCATTGTAGAGACGTAGATGGACCATGTCGGGGGCCGAGGGCCCCGCCTCTGGCTCCATCTGCTCCAGACTCTGCTCCACGGCCGCCGACAGAAAGAAACCGATGGAGGCGAACAGCAGGCCAATGCTGAGCTTCTGCAGCGGACGCTTGATGCCGATGCGTGCGAGCATCGGGTAGATGGCATAGTCGAAGAGTGGAATGAAGGCGAGAATGAGCAGCGGATTGATCACCTGCATCTGATCCGGCTTGACCTGATAGCCAAACACCGCGCCATCCATGTGGGTGGCCTGGAAGGTCCAGCGCGAGCCCTGCTGATCGGCCAGAGCCCAGAACACAGGGAAGGGCACATAGAGCAGCAAGACCTTGATCAAACACTTTGTCTCGTCCACCATCTGTTCTCCCACAACGGGCGTTGCATAGTCCAGAAAGTGGGGCATGGGCTTATCTCTGCGATTTTGACTCCAGCCCTTGTACGCGTTCGTTATGCACTGCGAGACGCCGAAGATCATGTTGCCCGATGCCGGCTGCACCCTGTAGCGGCTTCTGCCGGCCACAAAGATCCCCATCGAGACGAGCATCAGCACGGCGGGCACCCCGAAAGCCAGTGAGTAGCAGTCCTCATCCCCGAAGCATTGCACATCTGCGCGCAGAATCGGAGTAACCGTTGTGGAGATCATGGAGCCCGCATTGATGGCAAAGTAGAACAGCGAGAAGAACTTGGCCAGCTCAGCGGCCTGCTCGGGCAGCTGGAACTGATCGCCGCCGAAGGCCGAGACGCAGGGCTTGATGCCGCCAGTGCCCACAGCAATCAGCACCAGGCCCACAATGGTGACCATCCTAGAAAAACGAGATTATTATGTATTCAGATAATTATCTTAGATCTAGGCGAGTATGAACAGTGAAATCTCCGTTAACGAACAGCTTCATTAGCCTATACAGACTTCGCAGTATGTAATTTGTTAATACTTTTCTAGATCAACTTTTTAGAACACACAATTAGAGCATCTTTTTGACTTAATTTTTAGAGTGCAGCTTTCAATAAATTAGGATAACAAGGCTTTAGATCGTAGTTTGATTGAATTATGGACAGACTTTAAAACACATGTTTAGAACATCTTTTTAGAACAACATTTGACCAACGCCTATCCTAACGTCTTTTTAGAATAGCGAGGCTTCATTCACATATGGAGATACTCACTTGACAGGTATGATCGCTAAAGGTATAGCCCCAAAGGCGACAGTCATAGCACCGATGCTATACACGACCGATAGATACAATATCGTCTTGTACTTGCCCAGCCAGCCGTCCGCGATGAGAGCTCCAACGAGGGGAAAGATGTAGACGAGCATCGTGAATACATGAAAGAGCACTGTGGCCGTCTCCTCGTTGTACCCCAGCTTATGGGTTAGATACAGCACCAGTATAGCTAGGAGAGGAGAGACGGAGCTACACAAAGAGGGGACATTCATTCTCCGAGGAGTCGCACTTACCACGCATGCCATAATAGTTGAAGCGCTCGCAGAACTCATTGCTAATGATGAAAGCCACTGATCTGGGGTATTCCGGCGTCTAAAACATATGAAAGATGGTCGTTAGCTGACATAGTCAAGTGAAGGGACTTGGGGAGTCACTTCTATCATGAATGATTGGATCCATCATTATCTCCTGCCTCATTATCTTGCACACTCGGCAAATCGAACGGGAAAAGTGCTGCATCATAATACGCTGACTGGACAAATTTCCATCAATTGCGATTGCCGACTAAATAGTTGTCTATATATAAATAGCAGTGTGGGTATCTAGCTGATAGATAGGCCTTGTTTATGTCTGCCAAGTCTGTTATTTTAAGGGCATTCAAGCGTAATCTCGTCTCATTATGAGTGCTACGAAAGATAATGTTCATATACGTCTATGTATATAGTATATAATTGTATACGAATAGTAATTGGAATTTCTTTTTATATTCGGGTATTCAGTCTTGATTACATTTGATATCGTAGAGGGTATCGCCTAGTCAAGCTCACAAGAATTTAAAAAATGAAAAGAGGGAGAGAGAGATGGAGAGAACGTTCATATGAAGCAAATATTTGCATGTGTGTATTTATCATACTTAATACAGGGTATTCTAATGTCGATTTAGATCAGGGGATTAAAGTTAGTGCCGAAATCTGCAAAGACTCGAGGCCAGAACATTTAAACGAAGTAAAGCATAGACTTATTTGTATGAATACAGGGTATCGACTTGTCCAGCTAAAGCGAACTTAACTCTTTACTTAAGAAAGGTAATACTGATAATACTTCGTACAGGGTATAGACTAGTCGCGCTAGAGAAAATACAATAAGTGTAAGCCAGTGTAAAAGCTGAAGAAATAGGTGAGACAAAAAAGTCCGTAATGTAAAGCAGTTTTATTTCAAACTACAGGGTATCGTCTAGTCGAGATTCCTTTATGAAAACATACATATAAACAGATAGGTAATTATGTATTCGCATGATAGTAAGACTGACCTATTGCGCTATTACGAATGTATGGGAGTGTCTATCTCCCTCTCTCTCTCTCTCTATCTCTCTCTCTCTCTCTTTCTCCGTCTCCCTCCCTCTCCTCTCTCTGTCAGACTTTTGTGTATTTCATTTTCGCTTTCAATTCGTTTCGCATTTTGTTTTGGTATCTATCTGCATTTGCTGTTAGTCAAGGTGAACCGGCGAACGGGTTTGAGCCACCTGCCTCAAGTTGTGGGACGAAACGTGAATCAAATTTTAATTCTTCACTCGCATTAGCTAAAATCACGCAAAAAACAGTTAAAGCCAAAGTCAAGTACAGAGAGCCATTGATTAAGCTCCTTAATGTTGGTTTAACACGGCTCTATCCTCAACTATAGGGTATTTTTGTGCTATCAACTATTTGGATTTTGGAGTGCGCAGTATCCACGTCTGAAGCTAGAATATAGTGGGTAAGTTACAGTTTTACAGGGTAATTTGTTGTGTTCATGCAATGCCTATCTATAACTTGCTGAATATCTATAGTTGTATAGCTCTAACTACTGCTGCTGTACACAAAGAGAGAAAATTCTATTCTTGTTTGACATTGGCAAATGCATAAATTGTATGTATACAGAGATGTAGATATACATATATACGTATTTATATATTTGTTTGAGTCAATATTGGAATGATAGCCAAGCGTGTTGTAATAGCTTATCGTAATTTCTCATCTCTATGGCGAGCTGACGATCTACAGATAATGCAGCTTTTCACTATCACTCTCTGTCTCCGTCTCTCTCACTCTAGCTACCCTTTCCCGCCACAGCTGTAAAATGCCATGATCGAGCGTTCCTTTGCTTTGAACCTATTCGCTTCAATAAAACATTATATTACATCTCTGTCAAATTCTAATTTAATGGGTCAACAAGAAAACTGAAATTCTTCTTCTACTGTTTAGGGCTTATATAATGGGGTAGAAATACAGACACACATATCCATAGAAATATATACATGTATATACCCATCTCTGTCCAATAATCAGACAATCAAAAAGCGATGATCATTCAATCCGCAATCAAGAGGACTCTCAATCAGTGTTCTTGACAATAAGTACATCTAGTGCTATCTAAATGCCATCTTATCCTAGTCAACTAGACGAGGTGATGCTGATCAAATAATAATCATAGAGGCATAGACAATATGAGATAGTATTATATATAATCTTTATCGCTACGATCAGCCAGTCTATGGGGATACCTGAAAGTAGCCAATGAGTCTCTCACTCACAGGTTTTTATGAGAAACGTTTGAAGCCTTCAATTGTCGATTACGTGACGTCACATTCTCACGACGCTCATTCAGATTAGTGTGTAATTATACCTGGCAATATGCAATGCAATATACTATATATAATATATATGTCAGCTGTATTTTTAATTGTGGGATCGAAAGCAACTAATTACAGACCCGTTGAGGCACATCAATAATGAGATTTATATATATACATATATGTATTTATATATATATATATACATATATATTTGTACGTATAAATATATATCATATATATGTTTGTATAGCAATCCGGTTAGCTAAGATACCTATAGCGTTGACTGGGTTGTTCAACTCGTTGGTTCGTTCACAGCAGTTGGAAAAAAAGTAGGTCGACGGCATCGGAAGACGGGTGTACCACATGCTCATATCTACATACATATATATTGTTTTGATTCTATTTCGATTTCACTTTCGCGTGATTAATTTAATCAATTTGCGAGCAATAAAAGGATGATTGGCACACTCTATACAAATATATATATATGAGCATCCAAGGTCAGTGCTTTTTAGTAGAGAATTAGGTCAATGTAGGAGATCCTCTAAATAATCGATATTCTTGACCAGCATCAATAGAGGAGTGAAAGAGCGGGATTTATATAAATTCTAAGTTAAGGCTGAGCTAAGGAAATGACCATAAAATATGCTCTAGAAGATTACCCTGATTATATGTATAAGAAACAATAATCAAATCGATTTTGTTCTATACTCTGTTGATGTAATATTCTGTTATATTATTCTATACCAGTTTTCTGTTATAATTTTCAGTTATATTCATCAGATACATTCACCCTTTATATTCTTATGTTACTTTACTCTGTCGTATTTTGTTATATTAAACTGTTATATTGTATGTATATCTCTTTTTGTTTGGGTTTGTTATATTACTGTTTTATATTTTGCTCTTATAATATTCTGTTATATTCATCACATAACACAGTCTTATGCCTACTCTATCTCCCAATCTCAACTGGTTCGTACTAGAAATATTATATAGCTACACGATTTTATGTTATTATCTAGAAATCTATTTCTTGACTATGCTCTTAATATATGTACATACATATGTATATATGTTTGTACATATAAATGTGTGACAGATATCTTATCAGAAAGATACCTCCAGAACGAGCGAAAGAGAAAGAAAACATAAACATATTGCATATTCATACACACATACATATGTACATACATACATATATAGAAGACTTTAAGATAACTGTTCTTACTTTGGCTATGCGTGTTAAGCTGCACTAACTGTAACACGGTATAGCTGTACAACTGTTTTGTCGCAACTGCTACTTAAATGCTCATACATACATGCATACATGCATATAGGCATGCATGCATTCATATGTATGTATGTATGTGCATATGCATGTGTGTATGGCCAAAAGTTGTGCACAATCTCTGCTTGCCAACTAGTAAATGTTCATATTTGTAGGTACACACATATACACATGTATGTGTGCTTTAAGAAAAGTTGCACTTATGCTTGTGTGTGTGTGTGAGTGCGTATGTACTTTCTCAATTGCCAGCTGAAAGTGACAATAAACCATAGTCTGCGCAGACGCAGGCGTCGCAGTCAACGCAGTCAGTTGATGCTGTCTTTGCCGACGTCTTTGACTGATTTCTTTTCATTTCAAGTTTAGGGCTCGCTGACCATAATTGTGTGCACTTATGTACATATGTATGTGCATACATATGTATGTATGGATATGTGTGTTTGGCAATTAGGCAGGTATTTGGACTTATGTACATGCTCACACATACACATAAACATGTACATATCTGTAGATATGCTTGTGCAATCGAGCACCATAATTGTCCAGTAAATCGTTTAATGCAACGGTACATTAGGCTTACCTCTTGCTCTTTCTCTGTCGCTTGCTGCTTCTCACTAATTGCCAACTCCTTTGATTTGCCATTGGCAGCAGCCTCTGCCGCTTCAACGTCTGTCGCTTTCATTTGTTGTTGTTGTTGTTGTTGTTATTGTCGATGCGGCAGTAAACAGTACACAAAAAATACACAGACAAAACGAACAAAAGGCTCAGCTCAAGTTCAATTTACGGCTTGGAATTTAATCAACTACCGAAAAACGCACGCGCGAACTTGCAATATTTTTTTAGCAGGTGCTGGCAGCGGGCGCAGCGCAGTCACGTTTGCGCACAAAACGAAAAACGAAGAAGCAGAAGCACAGACAGACACAAAAAGACAGACGCAGACGCAGACGGCGACGGCGACGTCACTGTGAGGGCGAATATACTTAAATGAAGCGCAAGTCAAGTGTAAGCTGCGCTTTTAAGCGATAATTCGGTAGGCACCGTAACCCAAAAAAAAAAAAAGAAGAAAAAAGTAGAAAAAGAAAAAAACTAGAATAAGGCGTCAAATGAGAATTGAAAATAAACAGCGAGTACAGTTGTTGAGGGGAGGGGGTGGGGTAACAGGCAGGAGAGCTACGTCGCAGTGCCATTTAACTAAGACTTCGCTCTCACGCCCGCTCTCGCTCTCTTGCTCTCCCGCTCTTTTGTTAGTTTAGCTGGCTGCTTAGTGCAGCGCAGCGCAGTCGCCGTCAGAACATTGGCGGCAACCACTTCATTCTTCTCAAGTTCAATGCTTACAACAGTTAAATATGAATTTACATACATACATATGTAAGCTTTGTGTATTTATCTGTGCTTGTCCCCTTCCTCTGCCGTAGCTGTAGGGCAGTTATCACAGCTAAGCGACAAGTTGTTGATGCAGATATGCAGCGCACTTGGTGCTTCGCTTAAGTCCAGCAAACGACGAAAAGAAGAAAGAATAAATAACGTTCAGCTAGGACGACTTTTGAATACTCTTGGCATTTGAAGTGATTTAAACACAACATATACAATAATATATCTATAGCATATGTGCATATGTATATGTTAGCTCTTACCTCCGTATCAGATGAGTCCTCGTTCGAATCCCCACTGTCTGACTCGTGTTTCTTCTCCGACCTTTTGGCATTGAACTCCGAATCGTAGTAGCGGCTGCGAGCAACGTTAATGCCGGTGCTTTCATCGCCGGCGTAAGAACGTAATGAATCATAGTAGCGGCTGCGAGCGCTGTTAATGCCGGTACTGTCATCGCCGGCGTAAGAACGTAATGAAACTAGAGAGAGAGAGAGAGAGAGAGAGAGAGAGAGAGAGAGAGAGCGATGGAGTGAGCGATATTAAATGAGAGTAAAATTTGTTCACATACCCACTTCACTATCCGAATCATAGTAACTGCCAGAGCAGTCGCCCAACGAAGAGCTCAAATCGCAATTCAAATTCTCGCCCAAATTCCGAAACATTGAAAAACATGGACACTAAATATATGGCATAGTTGATAGGAGACTCGAAGTTAGTCGAGATTAAATTTCACTTTCTCTCTCTCTCCCTCTCCCTCTCTCTCTCTCTCTCTCTCTCTCTCTTGTAGATCCTTGATGCGTGCAGGGAAATTCGAATGAAATTCCCCTTCAATTGCGTCAGTCGAATAGACACATGAATATGCAGTTCCATCTTAAGGAAATGACTTACTCTCTAATCTATTAAGAGAGCGACTTGGAGAAAATTCTCATTTGTGCTTTACTTATGGCTTACTGAAAAACATGAACGCCCACATACATACATGCATACATATATGGAACGCTTGACAGGAGATTCGAGGTTAGCTGTGCCTAATTAAGTGTTTCTGTTTCTCGTAAATCCTTTGTAGGAGTTTCCTTTTGAGCAGGTAACTAATATGTATGCGGAGCTTAAAAAAATAGCCCTTTACTCTGTAATCAAGTTAAAATGTTACTTAGGGAAATTCCCATTACTGGTTTATTTATGGCTTTTAAAACTGTTTACCTTTCATCTAATCTAAAAAAAACATTTCGTTTATGACAAAGTGTTTTAGCTTGTCAGCTGACTGTGCTGCTTTCAAGTGGATGATCTATAAAGTCAACAACTATAATTGGGATATTATTCATCTACTCAATATATATATATATATATATATATATATATATATATATATATATATATATATATATATATATATATATATATATATAAGCTAACATATATAATTGTAATCAGAGATTACCTTTGTTTCCGTTTCACAACAAAGAAATATATTTATATTTCCAATTGCTAAATTGATATACTCAAGATGTTGCCTAACGATTCTATATATATATATTAACATATATAATCGGTAATTTGTACTTATAACATCATACAAACTTCTGACTCAATCCATTCATAATACGACTATATCGACATTAATATGTATATATAGATATATGCATTCCTGAAGTTCATAAATCGTCTAACCAATAATAACCCATAATTCAGTCATACACAGTCATGTTGACGATATATGTATACATACATATATAGATCGGAGTATGTATGAAGTACTATATGGTTAATCGTAAATATGTCCCTGGTACAGTTATCCGCTTATCACTTATCACTTATCAATTATCAGACATCAGCCATCAGCTATAAACCCTAATCTATCGCTTATCGTTTATCGCTTATCGCTTAACGGCGGAACGATTAAGCATATAAAACAATGTCGCTCTGAATTGCGCCAAGTCAGCTCTATCCATAGATTAGAACATCGGAATGGACTTTTGCTTGGGAACAACTTTGGACGCCCATCTTAGAGTAGCGAATATAGAAAAACAATTATACTTATAGCGCTGAGTATTACCAGTAATATCAGCTGAGATAAGATATTTTACTTTTACTTAATATAGGGAATCAAGCTTGATCGGGTTATTTAGTAATAATCGATAAGGCGAATATTAAAATCTGTTGTTAGGTAGGTGAAGTACAATTAAATAGGGATTAATATTGCAAAAAACAACGTTACTAACAACAACTGGAAACTAAGCTGACTCGCTCACACTCCCAAAACAATTGAAATTATCTATATATATTATCAGCTTGCATGACATTTATGTAGGTCGAGTAAATCCAGCTGCAAAACTCTCTTAAAATTGTGAAAGTCGATGGTGTGTAAGCCCAAAACGAGGATTAGACGAGCTTTGTATGAAGTCAATATACTCTCGCTGCACTTTATGAAGGAGTATCGCATAGCAGAGAGCTGACTAGGCGGATAACTATATACCAACTACTCAGATATAAGTTTGTATGCAGACAGGTAGCTAGGTAGAGGTATGCAGCTAGGTGGTAATTGAAAAGTATCTTGTAGGCACGCCTAAACTCCCGACACGTTACCTAACCAGACGCTGAGCAGATAAGAAATGAATTGGCAGAAATAAACAGAAGAATGCAAACCGCTTAATTAATGTTTGTCAGATAAGGTGCTGATATCGGATGCCTGCGCTATACAAGCATTCTGATACAACTGTATATGTGGTCTATATATATAGCTATACCTTATGTAGATCGGTTCGATCAGTCACAAATTGGGGCGAAGGACTCGCGCACGCGTTCTCTGCTCGTAAATACTTGAGCTGCGCCGATAAACCAATAAGACGATAAGCTGATAACCTGATAAGCCGATATGCGCTTACTTAACGGTTTACTGTATCGACGTCGATGGCGACTGCGACAGAGACCACGCGCCGTCGCAGTCGACGTCGACCTCGAAGGTATTGGCGATGACTTTGACTTTGCTTCGCCCTCGTTTTCGCTTACGCAGGACACACGAACGGTCGCAGTCGGCGTCGAACTCAATGTGGAAATGGTTGCAAACGCAAATCGCAGTCGCAGTCGCTGTCGCAGTCGCAGTCGCAGTCGCTGCTATTGCCGCACTCCAAATCGAAATCGAGTCGGAGGCCGTTGCCTTCGCCTTTGATAGCTCGGGAACCGTGTGCAGTTGCAGTTGAAGTTGACGCAGGCGCAGGCGCAGGGAATTCATGCAGCCGCAGTTGCTGTCGCTGCCACCGTCATCGCTCGTCATCGAAGTTGAAATCGAAATCGAAATCGAAGGGCACGTGCGCAGTCGCTGTCGCCGTCGCACTCGCACTCGCACTTGCAGTCTCAGTCGCTGTCGCCGTTGCCGTCGCCGTCGCCGTCGCTCCGCTGCTCTAAGTCAGAGTCGAATACGAATTAGTTTGACGACGCTGACGCCAACGGCAATGTCGACGCCGCTGCCGGCAGTGACGCCGACGGATTCTTAAGTTGACTTACGCGCATCGGACATCATTCAGTCAGTCAGTTGAATGCCGTTGGCGGACTTGGACGCGTATCGAGCAAACGCGTTTCCATCGTTTTTTGTTTCCACTGCACGTTCTCACTGTTTAGCTGCAATTTTACTGTCGTCGTTTCTCTGTTAAATGTTTATAACGTGAGTGTTGACTATTACAAATAACAACATGAATCGCGCCACACAAATAAATTCATTGACTTTTTGTTTACATTTTGAATTCAATATAATTAATTTCTGTTTTTTTGTTTTGTTTTTTTTTTTTTTATATTTTATCACTCTGTGTTTTTCTTGTGTCTCTGAACTTTACGTGTGAATTAAAATAATAATAAAATACTGAAAATTTCGGTTTTTTATTTACATTTTTAAGTGTAGTTTTGTTTTGTTTTTTTTTCTTGTAACTTTATGAAATCGTTTCTGATTTCTCTTCTCTCTTTTCGATTTCAAGTGTCGCATAACGGATGTAAGGTGATAACAACCCAACAGCGAGATGACGGAAAGTGAAAATGGTATTGTATTTCAATTTTTTCTATTCTACATATAAATATACATATATAACGGATAATAAGTTTGAGGAGTAAATCATTTTCCTAAGTAGGAAAGGGAAACTATTTACTGGTGGCTGCTGTAGGGCCTATCCGACGAGAAGATACCCTGAATAATAAAGTTGAGTAACATCGAAATGTGCTCAATTCTTCACATTTAGCGGGAGTAATGTAGGGAAGGTATCGAAAAGAGGAATTATTTATACCCTTTGAGAATTGGAAGAAATCAGTGTATATAATGAGATATTTCTTCTATATATACAAGTGTGTATATGCCAGTGACCTCTCCTTTTTGTTGGCTCTATACGATTTGTTGTCAACTTGGATTTTTTGAGTATTACGCCAATAAATATTCTTTACACTTGTCCACATACAAGCAAAGATAGCTCTTATCTCACATAATTGGCGATTAGGCATTAGTTCTTCAGTTCTTCAATTCTTCTAAGAATTCCTGATAGAGGCGCGTGTACTAAATCTTAGTTGAACCAATCTTATCGGGTCGATAAGCTCTTGAGTGTATTTTCGTCATGACAATCTGTAGCGCGGCTTCACTGTACTCATTTGAGAGAATGACAAAAATTTGTGCATAAATATACAAGTATATACATCTCGATATATGTCTGTATATATACAATCAAGAATAGAAAAGAAAATTTTAGTTCTTACAAACAATTTTATGGCTGATAGTTGATTAACTTAGCTTGTGATTGATGTTTATCTAACTTTGCTATTTCACAACCAATCCATCAATCAATCATCATCAATCACGATCACTCAAGCCTGAACATACAGCCATCAATCATGATCCATCAAGATTTTTGATTTAGCTTGCATATTTTAAAAGCTGAGCTCTGTCTGTTTTAAATAGCCATAAACAGTCAATCAAACATGACTGACGCTACATTCAACAAGCACTTCTATTCGGAATTCGACAACGTTCTTGCATGGCATTCCTCTAAACGTATGGCTGATGCTAAGGCGCATTTGCATTTCCTAGTATGACTAATGTATAGAAAACTTTTTCATATATAGCACTTCATAGTATACTTCAGTCGAAGTCTATCGACTAGATTTAATTGGCTGTATGACTAATTGGCTGCAATCTAAGTTGACTGACTGACAGACTGGCTGACTCTGCATCTGGATGCTGTTCGAGTCGGGGGTAATTGTTTTTGTAGACTACCTGTCGATTGCTAAATGCGGCTTTTGGCACCGGTTGGTTAACGAAATTGAATGTGTTTGCCAACATTGTTAATAGACGGCGTTTTGGCTCGTGTTTCTTGGGAAACCTAGCCACAAGTCAATCAAGGCGGCATGTTTTCCGCAAATATCAATGCGATAGGGAAGAGAAAGAGAAGGGAGGCGGCAGAGGGAAGAGGGAAGAGGGCAGAGGGAGTAGAGAAGAGGGAAATGAATAAGAAAGAGCAGAGAAATGATACGAGGAGAAGAAAAGAGAAACAGAAGAACTAGAGAAGAGGGGAAGAAAATAATCAAAACATAAGTAGAAGAAGGAAGGATAGAAAAAGAGAAAGGAAAAGGAAAATGGTAGGCCGAAATGAATAAAAAATAGAAGGAGACAGATAAATCAGCGAATAAGTTAAAAACAGAAGATACGAGTAAAGAACGAAGAATAATTGAAGAACTAAACAAGATGGAGGGATCAAAGGAGAGAAAAGGGAAACATTAATTAGCTGATGAAAGGAAGAGAAAGATAAATGAAGAAGATAAACAGAACCAAGCCGAGAAAAATAGATTGACAAGAGAAGAAGTGAAAAGAAGAGAAGAATAACAGATGAAGAAGTTGTGTCTGAAGAGATACGAATAAAAGTGAATAGAAGAGAAGATAGAAGAGACAAAAACAGAAGAGCTAAAGAATATAAAAGAAGAAGATTTGGAAAGATAAAAAATAGAGAGGGAAAAAAAACAGGAAAAATTTGAGAAGGAACCTAGAGAGAAGAGAAAAACAAAAGGGAAGACACTCTTCTTTCTCTTCTCTTTGCTTTCAGCGAAAACAGGACACATAAGGAGCAGAGAAACGCAGCAAAGAGTTCGGTCAAGGAGTGAGTTGGGCTCGTGGGAAAGTACACGCCGCTACGAAGTTGTAGTGCAGCCCGGCAATAGGGCTATCGAAGGGCCCATAAAATGTAGGCCATATTGAGCAAAGGCTTATCAATGAGAAGTGGGCTTAATCGCTTGTAAATCAGTTTGGCGCTGTTCACAAAACAAACGCGAATCTATAGCTGATAGCGAGAAGGCAGCTATAAAGATGATAAGCCGAATCCAATCTATATGGAGCTGTTCCCACAATTTACGACTCGCGACCCGCGACCCGCGTTGAGCGACTCGCGACTCGCGACTTTATCAAGTGCTAATCACATAGCGTTCCCTGTTACACATGTCCATCCGAAGCGTATTACCTGGTACTCGTACACGTTCGCTCATTTGCCCTTATCACACTACCAGGAAATGCTCCATGACTAAGCCTAATAGTTTTTCCAATTCAAGGAGCAATAATGAATGAAGAGTTCTTTTTGAAAAGAGATAGTTCTCTCAAATGGAAACGGTCAAGTTTTCTTTCATGAACACAAGTTTTTTAGAGCACAGTGAACACTCGACTAACGAATAATTTAACCTTGAGGGTCGTTTATAGGAGAAGAGCTGTAGATTCTATGTGTTAGCCTTAGATGTACGTCAATCATAAACGGATATCTTTTTAGCTCTTATAAATTGTTAGTACAGTGAACACTCGTTTAATGAACAAGTAAAAGATTTAGATATTTGCCGCATAGTTTTCTTTAAATAGTAATCTAGTAGCCTAGACACAAACTATAAACTAGTTAGCATGAATTGAAATTAAAATTAAACTTGAAAAATCAGCTGCTAAAAAGTAAATTAAATAAATAGAGAGAGAGAGAGAGAGAGAGAGAGAGTAAATATACTCTTCTTGTCAAAACTCTCGCATTGAGCAATAAGAAAGTCTGATGGAAAGAATAAATCAAGCTATGTATAAATACAACAACCCAGGCTATGAATCAAAAGTTTTTAATCAGCTCTAGATCTCAAGAGCAAACAGAGTGAACAAAAGTGTTATTGTGGGCAATGCTCGACTACAAGCTACCCTGAGCACGTCATAATCAACAAAATAAAAAGCAAAACATCTCGAGCAGCTCCATACTAAGGAGAAAGAGAGAGAGAGAGACAGATAGACAAACAAACTTACAGATGGACAGGAGAGTAGGAAAGGCAAGGTGATGCAACTCATGGATCAAGAATGATCTAGAATTGGTATGTCTTAGATCCTCATCACGCCTCATTCTGTGACCATTTCTAGAAATCTAAGATAGGATAACAATTGAAAAATCTACGAAAAGCAGATGTAGGAATCTCTTTTGCATTAATATATTCAAGTTCATTTAGAAAACGATCGGCGATGCGTATTAAAATCAATTTAGGTTTTCTCGAATTCATTAGATCTGCATTAAGTCGGCGATATAGGTCACTCGAATGCGAGAAGACTTAAATTGATTTCAATACTTGCTTCTTGTCAATGAAAGAAAGTTAATACGCTATGGAAAACATGAATGAATCAGTGAATGAGAATGGTATCCAATCAGAGCTATCGACAAACGATATTTATCGATAATTGAGCTATTGATTGAACGACAGACGACATTGGACAATTCGCACAAATTAGTTTTGATAGTTCCCATCGCCTCGACTCGAATCAAATCATATCGAAACTTCAAATAGTCGCCGCCAAGCGATACCTGACTTTGATAAGCGATACGATACGAGGGGCGGCAAAACAGTGGGCGGAACGCCTACGAAAATAGAAATTAGGAGCAAGCCACGTCGAGTACAAGGCAATTCATGCATTTGATATAAGCAAATTCCTCGACTTGTGCGACTTTTACGGCCGGAATGTCCGTCATAAAGTTAAAACATAAATGTTTATCGAGTGCATGCGATTAGGGAATGATCGACTAATCGCTTTCTGCTTTATTGAATGGGAACCGACACTATCTGACTCTCAGCTGATAGCTAATGTGAAGTGAGCATTGCTTATTGAATGGGAGGTCAACTACCCCGACTTCCCTCCGACAGTGACAGCTGGAAGATGTGTAACTGACATAGTAATAATCTCTGTGTAATCGTGTTTTACTTGAAAGGATTTTTCCTTGGCTGACACCTAAGCACCTAACCAAACTGAGTTGTCTGCGAACATTAGAACATTAGAATTTGGCTTCAGCTGCTCGCTTTCTCTTCCATGTCTCCTATTGCTTTATTGCTTCACATTACTCATAGCTAAAAGCTTTGTAACTTTGGTTGATTGCAAATCCCACTTAGTTGACTGTATTAGAGGAAGAACAGCTTCTTGCATTACCCCCTTCGACTGCTCTTGATTGACTTAGTACTTGCCATGACGCAACAGCTACGCAACGTCATTTGATTACGAATCCCACTACTGCCAGAGAGGGAATCACCTCTCCTACTTCTCACTTCGTCAGCTTCACTCATAGCCAACAGCTGTGCAACATCATTTGATTACGAAGCCCACTTACAGCCAGAGAGGAAATCGCCTCGCCGATTGCTCTTCACTGGCTCATCTCCCTCTCTCTTCGTTCAGCTTCACTTGACTAACATCTGAGGGGTACGCAATTTGTCAGCTGACAGCTAATCCATCTTAGCATTAGGATTTGGTTTCATTCAACTCTTTGTAGCCACATTCATAGGCATCTCCATTTACGATATTTGACAAGCGGACAGTTGAGACTAGCGGGTGCATTATCTGTATGGCCTGTCGCACGTAATTGTATTCCCCTTTGGCGATAAATGACTCTCTGTTTGGCTAATGCTTGGAAATTTATGCTCTATGTGTGATTCCATATTTCATTTGACTTTGGGCCGATTAAATGTGCCTGATCAGCGCCAGAGAAGCTCCGTTCCTGGCAGTCGCAATGGCATCGCCGCCAGAGATAGTCCCGCTTCTTGGTGACTTTCCATTGGCTTTTTCAATAGACTGTCTGACTAATCTGATTTCCTTTCTCCGCATTTCATTTGCAGATATCAAGCCCGCTGCGGCAGGCGATAGCGAGGATACATCATCCACAGCAGAGTCGAAAGCCGCCCCAGCCGAAGTGTCTCCCGCTCCAGTTGCTGAGTCGAGTGTAGAGCCAGAGAACAATGGCAGGGCTCTATCAGAGGTAAGCGCCAAGAAGAATGGCATCGAGCCAGAGCCGAGCAATAACTTTAGAAATGTTGCCGAGGCGGAGGGTCAGCAGAAGGTAAGCACAGATGAATAACCGAAGGCTTGCGCAGTCTAATCCGATTCGTTTAACACTCTACAGAAATTGCCCTATCCCAAGTCCGTCTTCTTCATCATCAGCAATGAGTTCTGCGAACGCTTCAACTATTATGGCATGCGCAGTAAGTACCTAACGAAGCTCCCGAAAAATCCCGTAATCCAAAGCTTATGTGACTTCCATACTTCCTGAATATCCCAAAAACTTGTAATACTTTTATAAGTTCTAAAGCTTTCATAGCACTCGTATCTTTTAATATTCCTTAAAGCTTCACAGTTTTCTTAACTTTCCATAAATCCAGCTCTTCCCATACCCATCGAGACTCTGCAAAATTATGGACATATTTTCCAAAGCCTTCGAAATTCGCGTGACTTCCCAAGCTTCTAAAAATTCTGTAAGCTTCCTTAGTTTCCCTCAACTGGAATTTTTATTCCCTTCTGGACTCTTCCTTAATGGCCAATACTTAGTAAATTTTCAATTCTACCACAAGCTAAAAACTTCCGTAAGCCCCAAAACTTCCCAGCTCCCTTAACAATTAAAGCTCTGCTTCGAAGCTTCCTTATTCTTATCCTTGATATTTTTTCACCATCCACAGCTGTTCTGGTCCTCTACTTGAGTAGACAGCTGGGCTACTCGGACGACACGGCGACTGTGGTGTTCCACGTGTTCACAATGTTCGTCTACTTCCTGTGCATATTCGGGGCTATCATTTCGGACTCGTGGCTAGGAAAATTCAAGACTATTTTGTACTTATCGATGGTTTACATTTGTGGATCGGTGCTGTTGACTCTGGGCGCCATTGGACCTTTGGGCCTGCCGGTGGAAACGTTTACGATATTGGGCTTAGCACTGATAGCGCTTGGATCGGGAGGCATAAAGCCGTGTGTCGCAGCCTTTGGCGGGGATCAGTTCAAGGTGCCGGAGCAACTGAAGCAAATCACTTCGTTCTTCTCGCTCTTCTACTTCTCCATCAATGCGGGCTCGCTCATCTCGACGACTGTCACGCCCATATTGCGAGAGGATGTGCACTGTTTCGATGACATCAATTGCTATCCATTGGCCTTTGGAGTGCCCGCCGTCCTCATGATTGTCTCGGTGGTTATCTTTGTCCTGGGTCGTCCACTCTACAAGATCAAGCCGCCAGCTGGCAATATGGTGGTTCTGGTGAGCAGCACGATCTGGACAGCGATCACAACGAAGTGCAAGGAGAAGAAGACAAACCCGCGCGAGCATTGGCTAGATTATGCTGACAAAAAGTACGACCGCCGGATGATCGAGGACGTTAAGGTGCTCATGCGTGTGCTCTTCCTCTATCTGCCGTTGCCAGTCTTCTGGGCACTATTCGACCAGCAGGGCTCGCGCTGGACCTTCCAGGCGACGCGCATGGATGGCGACATGGGCTCCTGGGATCTCAAGCCGGATCAGTTGCAAGTGCTTAACCCGTTGCTCATTCTCATCTTCATTCCCCTATACGACGTTGCCTTCTACCCGGCCTTGCGTCTGATCGGCATACGTCGACCATTGCAAAAGCTGACCATGGGCGGAATACTAGCTGGCATTGCCTTTATCATTTCTGGCGTTGTCGAGCTCAATCTGGAGGTATGTTTCTGTACAACATTGATAGCTGTTGCACCCGCCTTACTCTATCTACAACTCTTTCTCTCTCTCCCTTTCTATCTCTCTCTTTATGTCTCTCTGTCGCTCTCTGTTGTGCTCTGTTGTTCTCTTCGTTCTGTTTTTGTCCGCGTAGAAAACCTATCCCCAATTACCCTACGACCAGAATGTGCAGCTGCGCATCTTCAATCCAGAGAGCTGTGCTTACACTTTAACGACGAACCTTGAAGGAATCCAGTCCTTGGAGTTGGAGAAGTATAGCATGCAGGTGGAGAAGCACATCTACGTGCCAGGCAACAAAGAACTAGAATATGAGATTATCAGCACGGATCCCGCTTGCCCAGAGTACGAGCGTGGGCTTCGCAAACAGATGCTCACGGATAACGCAGCCTGGTCGCTGTTCCTCAACAAGCGCAATCAAACGGGAGACGCCTTCTGGCTGAAGGATTACGTCAACAAGCCCTCGGACAGCTACCCCGTGGTCCGCACGCTCGGCAACGTGCAGCAGCAGCGGCGCATCGTCTGGAAGAGCAGCAAGGAGCAATACGAGTACAATGCGAATGAGACGAACCTGGTGCGTGTCGCCTCCGGCGACTACGCCGTCTCCATTGACAACAAGCCAGTCGGCTCGTTCAGCATCCGCACAGGCGGCGTTTATACTCTGCTCGTCAATGAAGTCAATGACGTCTATGAACACAAGCTGATTGAGGTGACGGAGCCCAACTCGATGAACATACTCTGGCTGATACCGCAATACGTGGTCATGACCTTGGGCGAGGTCATGTTCTCTGTGACTGGGCTGGAGTTCTCCTATGCCCAGGCGCCGCCCAGCATGAAGTCTGTGCTGCAGGCCTGCTGGCTGCTGACCGTGGCCTTCGGCAACGTCATCGTCGTGATCATCGCGGAGGCGGCGCTCTTTGAGTCGCAGGCCAGCGAGTTCTTCCTGTTCGCTGGTCTCATGTTCGTCGACATGCTGCTCTTCATGTTCATGGCCTACAACTACAAGCCGAACGACCCGAACAAGAGCGAGGAGGCCGAGCCCTTGACCAACGGCGAGAGTCGCGAGATACCAGCCCTCGAGACGGGCATCGATAACAAGGGCCAGAACATTAATGAGTAGAGTCGCCACCGTTTCCCTTGTTGTGTATTATATAAAGCTCTACCCCTAATGCCATCTCCCATCCCCCATGCCCACTACCTTCCTATTATAATTTGTATAAGTATATATACTTTGTGTCCTTTACGATGTAAGTGTAAAGCTCGACGGTTTGAGGGGTCGTCGAGCGTTTGTTGAATATGACAATACATAGTACGTTTTAAACTAAACTAATCTAATTAAATAAATACAAAATTATAATCATAGCTGTGTGCTCGTCTCTTTATCTCTCTTTCTCCGTCTCCTTTGAGGGGGAGGGTTGATTTGTCTTGCTTCTTATCTTATCATCGCCTTCACCTCCACTACTCTACTCCCTTCCTTCTTCCTTCACTCCTATCTCCTAAGCCTCTTACCTCTTCCTACCTGCACCCTCCTGCAGCGCAGCTTAAGAGCTGAGAAAGGTGCCTATGCTGACCATCTCGTTGGCTATATGCTTTAGCTTTACTTGTTGTGAAGTCTCAAGATCTCTTGCTCCATAAGGTAAGTTTGAGTTTCTTGCAAGACTCAGCTTAGACGCTGATTTTGTTCTGAAGAGTTCTCTCTATCGCTTAGGGTAGCAGCTAGTCGGGCAGGTTTTACCCATTAAGCCAAACTAAACCAATTCTAAACTGATTCAATGAACATCTTCAAGTCATTCTTGAGAGCAGCTTCCTGAACGCCCGATGAACAAAGTAAGTTAGAGCCTAGGTTTATGAAGCCATCTTCGAGAAGGTACCTTCAAGTAAGATGCCTCGAAAGACAGAATTTCTGCAGGGGCTTAAGGTAAGTTGAAGTCTTGAATAGATTCGATCTTCTAGATCTTCAGAGAAGCAAAACATGCCTCATTACGCATAGAGACTAGACTTGTCAAAGTATTTTTGAAATGCTTTCGAGGCATCTTTAAGTTTTAGAGTCTAAGTCTAAGTCTAAGTAAAAGTAAAACAGTATCAACTCCAGAGTGTCTAGGTAGGCTTGGATCTAAGACCTCTCCTAGGTCTGGTCTTGATGTCGCCCACACTGTAGACAGCTCGATCTTTACAGCGCACGTATCCGACTCTACCGGATGCTGGCAGCACGCAGCTGCGCATACTGAGCGGCATACCCGACTGCGACTACAGGGTGCGCAGCAACCTGGCAGATGAGCAGGGCAATCTAACGCTGTATGGCATCGACTTCTACTCGAGCGGCAGCCTGGCCACAAACAATGGGAGCTTTACGCTGGCCTACACCATTGACAGCCTAACGAAAGGTGAGTGGCAGGAGGCGGGCAAGTCCAGAGGGGAGTGCAGGAGTAACCCCTTGCATTGCAGGCTGTCCAGATGTGGAGGGCGGTACGCAGCTTCTCTTGGAGGCAACGGCTCACACCCTGTTCCTGCGCTCCGAGCACGCGGTATCGAAGCTCTGGTACGTGGACGACCTGCAGAAGTCGAACAAGTCGAAAGCTCTGGTCCGCACCTTGGCCAACATGCCAGCCGGAAAAAAAATCATTTGGCAGGAGGTGCGCAGCGGGAACACGGCTCTGGAGCTGCAGGCGCGCAGCTACGACCTGCACGAGCTGAACACCATCGAGTACCAGGTGCTCATTGGCCAACAGCAGATCCATCAGCAGCTGCTGCGGCCTGGCGGTGTCTATGCCTTGGTCATAGGCCCGGCCAGCAACGAGGTTCACTCCTCGCGCATGTTCGAGCTAACTGAGCCCAATTCCATGAGCATGCTCTGGCTGATTCCGCAGTATGTGGTCATGAGCTTGGGCGAGGTCATGTTCTCTGTGACAGGTCTGGAGTTCTCCTACTCCCAGGCGCCGCCGAGTCTCAAATCCTTGCTGCAGGCCTGTTGGCTCTTGACCGTGGCCTTTGGCAATGTCATCGTCGTGATCGTCGCCGAGCTCAAGTTCTTTGACTCCCAGGCCAGCGAGTTCTTCCTCTTCGCCGGCCTCATGTTTCTCGACATGTTGATTTTCATGTGGTTCGCCTTCTACTACGTGAGCTACGACGAGGTCGCAGCAATGCACCAGAGGAAACTGATAAAGAAAAGACATTAAAGGCATTGACATATTCCAATGTGCACAAATATCAACTATTATATTACTAAATGTTGTCTGAATAAATATTGAGATTCGAAAATGCAATTCCCCGCGCGCTTTATTCAAATCTTATCAACTTTCAGTGTGACCAAAGCTTGCAGTTCGATAAATAACATACAATAAAAGATTGTCTTGTAAAAATAAAAAATTATAATTATAACATTTAATTAATCATAAACGTTATTTTATTTACATAATCAGTTCATGTTTTATCTTTTAATATTGTTTTGAGAATATTTAATTTCACCTAGCTCTTGCATGAGCGTGAAATTAAAATTTACCACCACTTTAGTGTGCCCATAGTTTGCTAATAATGAAAACTATGGTCGACATTTTGAAATTCAAAATGCAATTACAAAATAAAATCTCTAAAAGAGATGTAAGCAATATTTTAAACTTTATAAACAACTTCTGCTGCAGTAACCAGGGCTGGTCAAGAGACATGCGCATTGCCAACTATTTGCTGGCGTTGCCAATGGGGGTGACGACCAGAAAGTTGGCAGCTCCGCGTAGTCATTTGACATATGGCATTTTTAGTGCTTTTTGCCCATGTCTAATGAAAAAAAAACGAGCAAGAAGAAGAATAGGTCTGCTGCAATCATATGACTTGTCGATCGATAGAGAAAAATAAAGGTTGAATTTTCGTCGTGCGCTGCTACGTGTTGGTTTAAAAAAGCGTTTGCAACAGTTTTAACAAACACTTGCCAGCCCCAAAACAGCCGAACGGAGTGCATCCATCCAGCCAAGCAAAGCCAAACGAATTCCAGCGAATTTCCAATCTTTTCTCTGTCTCTGTCGCTCTCGCTCGTTCTTCCATCCCCATTTTTTGTGCATTATGGAAAGCTCGGGATTCATGTTCAACGTGGACAATGGCTACCTGGAGGGCCTCTGTCGCGGCTTCAAGTGCGGCATACTCAAGCAGGCCGACTACCTCAATCTGGTCCAATGCGAGACGCTGGAAGGTGAGTGCAACAACTTCCATTTAATGGCCTCCATTTCCAATACGCCCGCCCCAGTCACATGACGAGCTATCAGCCACACATACTTTCGCACGCATATGCGTATGTGTGTGTGTGTGTGTAAGCTTGCCTTGTGATTTGTTGTCATAATACCCTGCAGATTAATCATGCTAGCAGCATATTAGCTATGCGAAAAAGTTTATGCGCAGTTATGAAATGTAAAAATATGAGTATATGTATATAGATCAGTTACATATATACATATGTATATGTATATCACATATATATGTTTATATAGAGTTTGCTTTAATACATTCATTCATTTCTTTCAGTCGCAATCGCTGTGTTTTTGTGCTTACAGTTTGAGAGTCACGCGCTTTTGATACCTGTTGACTAATTGAGCAGAGAGAAAGAGAGCGAGACGTGGGACATTATTAGCTATGTGCAACAGTTTTGTTTAAAATTGCTAATTCATATATCAGCTATATCTATATATATATATATATATATATATATATATATATATATATATATATATTATGTGCATGATATCTGATTACAGTTGTAGAGTCAGTTGATCTAGTCTCTCTCACACATTTCCTTATCACTCGTGGAGAAATATAAAAGCTTGAATCGTCAAATTAAGTCTCAAGATCCTCGTCATATACAGTTTGAGAATATTCCCTTGTTCGACAACGAAACTCCCAAGTGTGTGTCTGGTCAAATTAGCATAGCTCGAGATCTGCTAGAGTTAAGCACATGATACCTTGGATATCTCGGATACCTTGAGCACTAGCAGCAAAGCTTCATATCATATCTCTCCCTTGTTACAGATCTGAAGCTGCATCTGCAGGGCACGGACTATGGCAGCTTCTTGGCCAACGAGCCATCGCCGCTGTCGGTGTCGGTGATCGACGACAAGCTGCGCGAGAAGCTGGTCATTGAGTTCCAGCATATGCGCAACCATGCCGTGGAGCCGCTGTCCAACTTCCTCGACTTCATCACGTATGGCTACATGATTGACAACATCATATTGCTGATCACGGGCACACTGCATCAGCGCCCCATCTCGGAGCTGATACCCAAGTGCCATCCGTTGGGCAGCTTCGAGCAGATGGAGGCCATTCATGTGGCCTCAACGCCCGCCGAGCTCTACAATGCGGTTCTGGTGGACACGCCTTTGGCGCCGTTCTTTGTGGACTGCATTTCGGAACAGGATCTGGATGAGATGAACATTGAGATCATTCGTAATACCCTATACAAGGCATATCTGGAGGCATTCTACAACTTCTGCAAGAACATGGGCGGCTCCACGGCCGATGTCATGTGCGAGATCCTAGCGGTAAGTCTGATCAGCACTCTCTCTCTCCCTCTCCCTCTCTCTATCTCCATCTTCATCTCCCACTCTATCTTTGTCCTTTTCTGTTATCTTTCAGTTCGAGGCCGATCGTCGCGCCATCATCATTACGATCAACTCCTTTGGCACGGAACTCTCGAAGGACGATCGTGCCAAGCTCTATCCGAACTGTGGTAAGATGTATCCCGATGGCCTCGCCGCCCTGGCCAGGGCCGACGACTACGAGCAGGTGAAAACTGTCGCCGAGTATTACGCCGAGTACGCAGCTCTGTTCGACGGCTCCGGCAACAATCCCGGAGACAAGACGCTCGAGGATAAGTTCTTCGAGCACGAGGTCAAGCTGAATGTGTTCGCATTCTTGCAACAGTTCCACTTCGGCGTCTTCTACGCGTATCTGAAGCTCAAGGAGCAGGAGTGTCGCAACATCGTCTGGATCGCCGAGTGCGTTGCCCAGAAGCATCGCGCCAAGATCGACAACTATATACCCATATTCTAAGCCGATCTGCACAACTGAAACAAAAACAAAAAAAAAAAAAACAAAAACAAATTTTAATTTCCTAATGCAATATTTTGTGCTCTACAATTTTTTTTTTTTTTTGTGTTTCTTTGTTATCCAATTGTTAATGTCTATATATATTATATATGTATATGTATATGTATCTTCTTGTTTACGAGTATTATTCCAAGATCGAGCTCCATCTGTTCTATATGCTAGGCCGATCTACAAATTGTTAATGTTCATATTATATCTATATATATATCATGGTCGTGTACTATATATACATGTATATATATATAAATATATATATGTCTATATGTATTCCTGTTTGCGAGTATTATTCCAATAGGCCTATGCCATCAGGCCCCACCTATGATGTCCTCCTAAGCAGCTCTGCGGCACTTTAGTTTCACTTGGCCCGATTCCCATTCCCATTCCGATTTGCTATATATATACATGCATACATACATACATATATATATATATATATCATATATTGTGAAAATAAATCTGTTTTAGTATTCATAAAATATATTATAAATAATTCAATAATCTTATTCATCATTTCAAAATGGGCAAGATTTTGTTCCGATACATAAAGAGGGTGCAGGGTATAGGGCATATATGTGTATGTACATAGTTTCGTGTCTATTTACTGATAATACATAAATACTTATATAATCGACGCTTCAATGTTGACTTTTTGCTATATACAAGTTTTTGTTTTACAGTCCAATAGGTCCTGAAAGATATTGGATATATGTAGCTATTAGCTAAGCTACGTTTGCGTGTTATATCTTTTAGCTGTCATGGATTTTTGGCGATATTCGATTGAATAAAGGGTATTTAATAGTCATTTCATTTAGAAATAAATTATGGGAATTTAATAGTCGGGCATCTAAAAGTAAATTCTTATAGCTGCCAGGCAAACAATGACAAAAAGTTCGATTTGAGTTTTAGTAACAAATAACAAAGGGTATTTCATTGCCGGCACTCAAACATTTCAAAATTCACATATACATACATATGTATGTATGTATGTATATGTATGTATGGGTGTACGTGAAAGCTACACATCGTGTCCTAGCATACACACATACAGGCACACGCATGCATATGCATCTGCTAAATACAGTAAAATACATTATGCGAATCAAAAAGCTAAAAGTTCTGCAAGCCTTAGGCATAATTTATGCATGTTTGTACATACGGACACACACACATACATACATACATATGTATGTACATATTCTAAGGGTTGCTTATTTCCTTAACATTTGTAGCTAACAAAAGCTTGGCCAAAGCTTCCATCAACTTCCAACTTGAGTAACGGAGATGCGCTTACTGTACACACACACATACAAATTTCACTTGATTGCATCTCCATTGGCAAACTCAAGGTCTGCGGTGCAATGCCTCCCACTGCAATCTTGTCTGATCATGTCTGATCACGTCTTCTGCTTTGTCTGTGGAGGCAGTGGTAGTAGAAGTTGGACTCAAGGTTTCCAGGGAGCGGCTGCTTGACTCATGCACTCAACACAAGGAGACAACAATGGAAGCGCCTTATCCATGGGCGACAATCAAAGCAAAGTGGAAAACCAACAACAACAACAACAACATCTCATTAGCATTGCCTAGCGGCCGCTGCAGTGGGATGAGTGGGAAAAAGAGAGTTGAGTTATTGCCCAACTGGCACCAATTACAGCTGCCTGTCATCAGTTCGATGCGAAGCAAAGTTATGCAAAGCAGAGGAGTGAGAGAGCGAGAGAGCGAGCGAGCGAGCGAACGAACATGTTCCACGTCCAAAGCTACTCCCGTTACTTAGAGGGCGTCAAAGTCACACGCGCACTCGCATACACACACACACACACACGCATGCAATGGCATAGGCATTTGAGTCCACAAGTTGTAGCAGCATGTTCGATAGATAGCAAAAAGAAAGCCGCACTCCACTCAGCTGATTCAGCTTTACAGAAGTTCGAAGTAGTTCTGCACAGACATAGACATAGACACAGACACGCTCATACGTGTGTGAAGGCAACATGTTCGAGAGCAAAAAGAAAGCCGCGCTTAGCGAGCTTAACGCTCTCAAACTTGTCTCGAGCAGCAGTTCACCGTTCGATAATCACTTCCCATATAGTGAGGGCGCATGCGACTAGGCGAACAGGTGGCAACATGTTCGATAGCAAAAAGAAAGCCGCGCTCAGCTGACCCTTTCGAACGTGTCTCAGGCAGCATTTAGATCGTCGGCGCGTCTGCTCGGCTCGCTTCGAATTGCCAATAACTCGACTTGATGTCGTTTTCTTAACGCAGTTGTGTTTCGCGTCTCCGCACGTTGAGTTCACTTTACACCCGAGGCAAAGCTCCTCCCCTTAGCTTGCAAGCGCGCGCCGATCTAAATAACATATTTGAAGCCTCTTTTTTTTTAAAATTCTTATTGCTGTGAACTATTTTTTTTTCACGTTTTTTTTTTATTACATAAAAAGTGCCAAAGTACTTAAAAGACGCGCCGTCAGCCAGGATAACGCACGTGTAAATAGGTAAATAAGAAATTGAAAGATTTTTCGGGTATTCTGTTGTTCGAATTTTCGAATTGGTTGTTCGTTTGCTGCTTGGCTGCTGCTGCTGCTGCTGCTGCGGTTGCTGCTGATGATGATGAGGTGCGAAATGCGGCCAGCAGAACTCTTAACTTGGCTAATGATGGCCAGGAAACCCAAAAGCAACAACAAAAAAGCCCGCAATGTCCAAATGCACGTAAAAAGTCGCCGAGAAATTGTGTCAACCAGTTTGCTGCTCTCGCCGCTGTCGCCGTCGCAGTCGCAGTTGACGTCGCTGCTGCGTTCGCTTATGTTTGGGTGTTCTGCTTAACGGCATATTTGTGTTTGCTGTTGTTGTCGTTGCTGTTGTTGTAGCTATTGCTTAGCAAATTTGTATTTGAATTTGGCACTCGCATTACTTTCCAGCATACATCTTCTTCTTCGTCTTCTTCTGTTGTGTTCGCCTGCTTTTATCTGCAGCTGACCCCCTTCCCCCTCTCCCTCTCCCTCTTTCGCTGCCTCGCTCTCGTTCTGACTTGCTTGCAGTTAATTCGCTTCCTAATTTTAAGCTTCCACATCAATTGGCTCTTTTGATTGCTTACCACAGCCGTATGAACTTCGTGCCTTTGTTGGGTCACACACACATGCACACACATTCACACACACTAACACACACACACATACGCACGTGTGGTTGCATTGAATAGCTTTGCAGGCACTTGCATGGGCATATCAATGTTCAAGTGGTTTTAGGCGCCCTCTATTGTTGAGCGGCCGCATTAATCCGCATGGGCTGCTCGACTCGGCTTTTGTCTATTGGTGAATCTTTCTCTCTATCCAGTAAATGCACCTCTCTCGTCCCGCCTATAGCTCCCATCTATTATTCGACCTGTTCGAGCTGCTACCTCAATAATTTCTGATATTACGGTAACTCGATTCCATTCAATGTTCCAAGTCGAAGAAAGCGAGTTGCCAATTATGCAAAATGGCTTAGCCAAGCGAATGTCAGCGTGTTATATAAACATAAGCAGGACGTCAAAGTGTGTGTGTGTGTGTGTGTGAGAAGCTGTTTAGCATAATCGAAGCATATGATACGTAATCAAAACGATATGAAAAGAAAATTGTTGGCATGTCAAGATGAAATACAGATGAAATCAATGCATAGTTATGTATAACAGTTAGTTTGACAGATTTCATCAAAGTTTGCCTATGAATGGCAGCGCGTCACTCATGCATATTTATATGATTGTTTGATATGGAAGACAGTTTTTCTAACAGTTTATATGCCAGTGTGTATAACAGATGACATATGTATGTATATACATACATACATACATATGTAGTATGTGTGGCTGCAACTGAGACAAAAGGCCTTCTCGACACTTTCGCTTGGTCGCTGATTAACCATTTTCGGACTCGATTTCCGGCTTGATTTCGAATGCGAAGATGCGCATAATTAACAATTTTTTCGGTTTCGATTTCGATCTTAATTTCATGCTTGATTCGAATCAGTTGATGCATAATTAACAGTTGTTTTTTTTCGGATTCGCTGATAGACGCGCCTTTTGATAATTTTTGATTCAAATGAATGTTGTTGTTTCTCGTTGTTGTTGATGTTTTTGTTGTTGTTCTTGTTGTGGTTGTTGTTGTCGTTGTTGGTCACTTTCTATTTTTCTATGCGCTTAATAATTAATTAATGCTAATAACATTTCACAACCGTTATAATTTATTGACAAAAATAGAAAATATGTGACCCGGCACATACACAGACACACACACACACACAGACACACACACTAACACGCAGACCGGCAGACAGAGAAATGGAAATGAATGTGTTTATGAATATAAATATGAAACCTTTCCAGCTGTTACGTATTGGAATGCCAGTGAAATTATGTGAACAAGCCAAGAAGAAGAAGCAGCGGAAGAAGCTGAAGAAGAGGTGGAAGAAGAGGCAGCAGCAGCAGTAAATGTTGAGCCACTCGCAATTGGGATTAGAGGCATAAGCAAGTTAGGCAACTGTAGATAATGTGGCCAAATGTCCAACTGGAACTTTAAGCTCGCATATCGAATCCGAGCCAAGAGCTGAATTTGAGTAACAAAATTCTTATTTCAATTTCGCAAGGCGAATCATGTTTAATTAGGATTCGTAGCGCATGCAATTTGGAAGAATGCAGCATATGATTATTCCAATTCGAAATGCAAGTGTTGAGCTAACTCCACAGTTCCAATTAGAACTAATAGCGAGGCAAAAGCGAACTTCGCCTCTCCTTAAGCTGCCCACGTCAATTCGAAATGCTAGTGCTGAGCGTTTCCAATTGGAAAATGCAGCAAATGCAACTTGGCCAACTGCTGCTGCTGACCACTTGGCCAAAAGTCCAGTTAGAATACAACAAAATTCCCCATTCCCCCAATTCCAAATTAGAATTCCATTGGCCATGACCATTTAGAGTTTTACAGTTATTCTTGCTGCTAGCCAATCGGGCTGCTGCTGCTGTTGCTGTTGCCACTTGCTGCTGCCGCATTTGGTCACATACTTTCTTTCCACTAATATGTTTACAGCAACAACATCAGCAACAACAATAACAAGTGGGTTACAAACAACAGTTGTCTGCAATTCCAGTTGCTTTGCTTTGACCTTCCATAGCTGAACATAATTGCGAGGGTGCTGCAAAGAGTGTGCGACTTAGCATCATAAGCCACAAATAAAAGAAATATGTGAAGATATAAAACAAATTTAATTAAATTACTACAACAAATTAATTTCTATTCATCAAATCTTTCTCGCTACCCTCGTGTAGGCATAACAAATCTTTCTCAAGCATTGCATGGCCTAATGAATATTAATTATAATTAAATTACTAAAGAAATTAAGTTCGATCTATCAAATTTTGCTCGCTTACGATTCAGTAACTTTTCAGCCTACCCTCGTGTAAGAATAACAAATCTTCAGCTCGCTCTCACGCATTGCATAGCTAAATGATGTAGATCGAATCTTAGCAGCCAGTATGTGTGTTTTGCTTGCTCTCTCTCCCTCTCTTACCCACACACTCTCTCAGCTAGTTCGAAGTTGTAGCTTGAGCCGTTATTCTGCGCCGGCGTCGCGACGGCCACTTGAAAAAGTCGAGTAGCTTCCAATGAGTCAATCGCTAAAAATTTCACTTTGCTAGCGCATAAAATGGGCGCCCTAAAAGACTTCACAAGAGAGCATGTGAGAGTGAGAGCGGCAGCTGGCTGGTGCAGCTAGCGAGGAAGGGGGAGGGTTTCATTCTAACGAGCAATGTGTCAATTGAATAACTGTAAGCTCAGCTACAGCGTCTCTGCTGCTGTTGTTGCTGCTGTTGCTGCTGTTGCTACTGTTGTTGTTGGTCTCTTAAGATTTCACTCTCGCTTTTGTCTTTTGTCTTTGGCTCTACATTTGTTGTTGTTTATTTCCTTACGTTTGTGTTTGCATACGAGTTTCGATTGATGCTGCTGCTGCTGACTACTAGATGGCGCTGTTAATTTGTTTACTTTGGAATTCGTGCGTTGCCCCCTTCTCCTTCTCCGCCTGCTCCTATTGTGGCTTTGAGTGCGAGAGAGCACGAAGCATGTTGGAAGCTTAAAGAAATTATGTCAATATTTATTTAAATTCATTTCTTTCGGCAGCTCATGCGAAAAATAAAAACAACAAATGCGAGAGAAGCTAAAAAAATATCTCGAGACGGTGAAATTTAATCGAAAGCCATCATTTTCTTATTTTTTTTTTTGTTGAAGTCTTTGTTTACCTTTGAAATACTTTTCGGGTGAAACCTCGATTCGGATTTAGTGCGAAATAAAGAGGGGAAAACACCCGCCTACGCCTATGTTTGTAGAGCTTAGCATAATGAGATTCCAATTGGAGAGAGATCTCGCTTTGCAGTACGATTTTCTAATACTTTTTGCTCTAGCTTAGATACATATCGAATTCGAACTCGAATTTCAGCTTAAGATGAGCCAATTGGCTAACAAGGTATAGGGGAGGTCTTCCAATCAGATTTTGTACTTCCTTCCCATATCATATGAAATAAAACTAACTCTAATTAGCACCGAGAAGATTATTGACTTACAAATTATTTCAGGTCGAATTTCCAATTAAAATTCAGGCTTTTCATTTACTTACTCCACTTGAAGGTACTCTGTCTAATTCGACTGTTCTCCCACCATTCCAATTGCAGTTCAAGATGGTTCACGCCCTCGCTCGCTCCCTGCTGCTGATGCTGCTGGTTGGCTCTGCGCTGCTCTCCGTGGAGTCGAAGACCCTGAATCGCCGCACAGACAAGATCTCCGAGAACTTTAAGCAGCTCGACCTGCCGCCCGAGGAGATCGATCCGAATGTGGCGCCGCCCGAGCCACAGAAGCTGGGCACCGCCGTTGCCGAGACCGTTGCCGAGACAGTTGCCGAGACAGTTGCTGAGGCAGCTCCAGCTCCAGCTCCAGCCGCAGCTGCAGCTGCTGCAACTGCTGCGGACGCTGCGGAGGCTGTGGACGAGGCCGCCAATGAGATAGCCAGCGCGGATGCTGCAGCAGCAGCTGTCACAGAGGCGGCTGTTGCCAAGCCAAAGCCAAAGCCAAAGCCAACGAAGCCAACCAAACAGGACGACAATCCCATTAGCAGATACTGCAAGTGCAACGAGTCCCACTGCGATTGCTGCCGCAAGTTCGGGCTGCCTCTGCTGCCGAGTGGTCCGGGCTGTGCCAAGATCTCCTACCTGGGCAACGACGAGATGAGCGTCTCGCTCAAGTTCGGCGACATCACGCTCGCCTCCCGCCGCATCTCCAGCAAGCGGGCCAGGCCCATTTGCGTGAGCATGCCCGGCGGCTACTCCAAGTTCTGCGGCCGTGTCTACGGGCTGTCGCGGGCCCAGGAGAACTTCAAGGCTTGCCTGGCCTTCGAGCTGCGCTCCGACGATGAGCTGGAGGCACAGCTGCCCATCTCCTGCTTCAAGTTTGGTTCCGAGGGTCTGCGCGTCGCCGAGGCTGAGCCTTTGCCCACGAAGGTGAAGAAGCCCGAGGAGGACGACGACGACGACATCTTTGGCTTTGGCGGTGAGTGGACCAGCGATTGCTCTGATTCCTATTCGGAATTCGAAGTTTGATTCATCCAATTGCAGACAGGGCCAAGAGAGATAGCAGAAAGATCTGCGAATTGAAAATACCAATATGAATCGAATATTCCATTTGAACTTGAATTCGTCTGCCGAAATCCAATGCACATTTTTCTTAGAACTACTTATCTAATATGAACTTAAGCTCGGGCCCAGATACTAGCTGTCTGGCTTTATTGCTGTTCGAGCTATGCTAAGTATAGAGAGAGATAGAGTCTAGCAACATTCAATTCTGATTTGAATTTTATGCCAGTTTCAATTTCCAGGCTCATCCAAATGAATTACCAATTCAGATTCCGATGCTATTCGAACTTTGACTCAAATCTCAATTTGACTTCCAATAGTAGCTCTCCCTTTGTCTGTTATATATGTACTTTGAATTCGAATTCGACTCAACTATTGCTTGAAGTCAACTTTAGCTATCTTATTGACCTGGCGTTGATTTCAAGCGATAGTTGAGTCGAATTCGAATTCGAAGTATATAGGCAGACAAACGGAGATTAATTATTGGAAGTAAAATTGGAATTGGAAAGTGTGATAGAGAGAGAGAGAGAGAGAGAGAGAGAGAGAGAGAGAGAGAGAGAGAGAGAGAGAGAAAACTCTGTCTATTTGGCATTTCCAATAGGATATAAAATTTATCTTCCCCATTTAAATATGAATACTACACATTGATATGTAATTTGATAAGGAGATCAATCTATTTCCCAATCAAATCCAATAAAATTACAATTCTAATTGCAATTGTACTTCCAGTTAAACTATATGTATAATGCCCATTATTTAATAATAAGAACTAGCTTAATATTATCTTTCTCTCTGATTCTATTTGCAGCTGGGGATGATGAGGATGAGGATGAGGACGATGACTACGATGATGGCGAGACAGCAGGCGCCTCTGCTGAGGACGACGATGCCGACGACTATGCAGAGGACGATGATACAGAAGCACCAGAGGACGCAGACTACGGTGGCTTCAGTCTGGGCGGCCTACTCGACGAGCTCGACGACGATGAGGATGAGAAGCCGAGCAAGAAGCCAGTGGTTGCTGCTGCTGCCACGCCCCTTGCCGATCAGACGACACGCGAGCATATCGAAATGGATGCGCAGAGCAAAGATGAAGCGGGCACAGTTGTAGCAGCAGCAGCAGCAGGAGCAGCAGCAGCAGCAGCAGGAGCAGGAACAGATGCCTCGGCGACTGTAGCTGCTGTAGAGGATGCAGCTGCAGCTGCCGCAGTGCCGGCTGTCGCGGCTGCCGAGGACAGCAGCTCCACGGCCACGACCACGACTACGACCACCTCGAACAAGAACAAAAAGTCGAAGAAGGCGAAAAAGAACAAGAAGAAGAAGAAGGCAGCCAGCGACGCGGCAGCAGGAGAAGGCGACTTCGCCTACGAGCTGCTCAATGGCATTCTGGATTTTTTCAATTGAGCGGCCAACGTGAATACGCCAACATGATTGGCAACTCTGTAAATACCCTGTATTGACGTTGAGCTGCGTTTACGGATGGAGGAGGGGACAAAAAAGAATAAAGAGAGAGGAGAAAGGAGAAAGTAAGAGAATGAGAAGAGCGAAAGCAAGATTACTTTATGTACATTCGTTTACGAATGGAGTGAGCAGAGAGGAAACGAGAAGTGGAGTGAAGAGAAGCAGATAGATTTGGTATCAGGAGTTAGTTTGTAGTTTTGCTTTACTTTAATTATGCACCCGCAAATATTTGCATTTACGAATGAAGTGAGGAGAGGAGAGTGGAGAGTGGGGAACAAGAGAAAGAGGAGAAGCATAGAAGAGTAAAACTAATTGTAATTTTAGCTATTCTCCCATTCATTTATCATCTGTATTTTCATTTACGAATGGAATGGAAGGCAGTGAAGAAGAACCAGAAATTCTTTAATACCTTTGCCGATTCCCCTAATTATTATTTATTGAAAATGTACTTATTTATTGACAAGTCGAAAAACGAAATCCATCATCAGAAAACCGAATATCTCAGAGCCCAGAGATCCATTTCTATCTACCTATCTAAATTTATATTTATATTTAATTTATTTAAATTAAAAACGAAAATAAATAATTCGCAAAAGAAACTTAAAATTTGTTTATTTTTCAATTGACCAGACAAGCGGACGGACGGACGGACAGACAAACCGTCAGCTGCTCTTACTGCTTGGTATCTCGATGCAAGATGAAAGACATCAAAGACGGCTTGGACTACTGTGGAATATTGTTTCGGTTCGGGCTCAGATTTAGGTTCAGATTCTGTTGTGGATGAGAGACTGATTTATTGGCGGACAGACAACTTAACTGAAGGGTGCCTGATTGATACACTGATTAATTGACTGATTAATGGACTGACTGACTAGCCAACTAACTGATTGAAAGACTGAATGACTGATTAATTGACTATACTCATAATGGCCACAGGATATAACAACTTTCTGTTGACAGAGCTCTCCATCCATATCTCCCTTATCTCTCGCTTGGCTCAATTTGCAATTGGAAAACCAGACTCCAGTTGGAATATTTAGTCAAATATGATAAATCGTTACATGGCTGCTTTCTTTTTGTTTTGAATTGTCAATTGGGAAACTACATTCCAATTGGCTGATAATATTAGAGCACAATGTTCAAATGTCAAATCTGATCAATTGTGGTAATCAGATTGATTTGCTTCTTTGTTGCTGATGAGTCGACTTCCAATTGGGCAAAGAAATGCCAAGTGGAAAGTTAGATCAGCTGAAAAAAGAAGAGCTAGAGTAACCCGCCCACACAAAGCAAATTTGGAATATTTTTTAGCTTTTGCTAACATTTATTAAGAACTTTTAAAACGTTTAAGTATGGATTAAAATATGGATTATATAATTTGTATTTGTTTTGTATTTGAAAATTGCAAACTTGGCATTCAATTGGATTGAATGAGCGATTCTTCCAGCTGTGTGAATGGCCCAAGTCCCCAGTCGGGGTGGGATCCCTTTGCAATGGCCTAACGTACAATTCACTAGCTCCAAAATACATACACATATACATATACGTGTATGTATATATGTATGCAAATGGTCTGACGGGCATTATTTCTGAATGGAATCTATGTGCCATACAAAAATATTTAAAAAAAATCTGTAATCGTTCTACTCTCTCTATATGTTGATTATTCTTATATTGTGCATATATATATGTATATATATGAATGTCTATGTATATTATTATATATAGTATATTAAATATATAGTATATGTAGATAATGTGGTATTCAGATATATATGTATGTATGAATCTGTGTATATAATTTTTGATTAGTTGTGATATTTCGTCGTATATAATGGATACATAATACTCAGATCGAATAAGTTTTCATATAAAGAGATAAAATACTTAGTTTTTGGTGTAAGTCCTTGTATATAAGTGTATATTGGTCTTAGTGCTTCTTAGGGCAGTGTATACAGACTAAAAAATCGAAATTCTCGATGGATCCAACAGAAGCCGAGCAAACAGCGCCAACTTCGATAGCGATCTGTATGTCGATATTAATATCGATATGTTCATCGATCTCTTTGTCTATCTGTATATCGATCTATCGATATGCTTATCGGTCTGTATAGCAAACTGCAAACTTTGGTTTGTCTGTTTGTCGTTTGGTTAGTTTCTATCCAAAAACACTTCACCGTTCTCAGTGGTTTTTCGCTGCGACAAAAATGCTTTATTTGGATGGAACATATAGATTAACTCTGATACATCGATATATATATATATATATATATATATATATATATATATATATATATATACATATATGTATTGATATATTCATGTTTATATATACGCATACAGAGTTTCTAGCTCATTTTGTATACTCGTTCATGAAGTGCTAAAGTGGGTTTATTAACGGGAGTTTTTACTTCCTTTGTCTGCAAACTCACATTCCGTTTAGGGCGTAGCAAATCGAATAATATTGACTTTCAATTCGAACGAGTATTGAGCTGTCGGTGCTGGCCGACGTTGAAACATTTTTTACAGGTATCGCAGCCCCCACTTGAGATCGGATGCTTGGATCTATTCAAAACGTTCAAATCTTTTCAGCAATACATAGCGTCAAGCAATATAACTTGTATACAGTCTTACGAATCTATCTATAAAAAGTTTTCTAAATATTTCTGTATATTTTTACAAAATACGATATAAAAAAAAATACGTATATAATTTGTTTTCATCTTTTTGAATTTTTTGTTTAATTTTTTGAAATTCTGTTTTGAAATAAAAATAATTTCCGATATACATTTATAACAAATAATATAGATGAAGATCAAAATAATAGAAGTGAATCTAGCCAAAAGTCAACTAAAGTCCAAATCAGAAATTATATATAGTTTCGATCTTAAGTTTTATCTATATGTAAATGTGAAGTAGATGTGAATTAATCTCTACGCATTAACCTCTAATCTGTATATGTGTGTCTGTATTTATATATATATATATATATATATATATATATCTATATATATACATATATATATGATCCTTTGCATTCGCTTGGCTCAAATATATATATAAATATATCCTTCATCCTTCTCCATCTTAATTTTATATAAATATATATATATTTTTCTATCATGTGCTACGTTTTTGCATATGGGAAATTCGTGGAAAAATTCTTAGTCAAAATGCAAAGAAAAAATGAAAATTTGGTCAGAGTTCTAGGTGTTCTAGATATAGTTGGAATGGGAATATTTTTAATCAGTCTCTCTTTTGGTTTCTGTTTTGTCTTCAATTTTTTTTTCTAAAAAAAAACAAAATACAAAAATTTTGTAGTTAAGCGGGTTTGTGCAGAGGTATGTATATGTGTAGGTGAGTGTATGTGGGTGTGTGACTGTAGGTGTGTGTATGCAGGTGTATGTGTGTGTATGTGTGTGTATGTGTGTGCAGGTATGCTTAGCTGCCTATAGTCTAGACACCTGCTGATCCCTTGGTCAGCAGATGCTCTGTAGATACCCTGTTCAAAGCGAAGCGTGTATAGGTCTTGATATGCTACTAGATATGTTAGTATTGGTCTGTGTGTATATATGTGTGTACGTGTGTGTGTGTGTGTGTGTGTGTATGTGTACCGTGTGCTGCAACTGCATTAGTCTACTCAAAAGTCCTTTATCTCCTCTCTCAATCTGTTTCAAGCGCTTCGCTTGCTTCGTTGTGTTAGATGTTTCTTTTGAACTCCACTAGTTCATTTCTCTGCCATCCCGTACTGCCTCTTCCTCATCTCTCATTAATTTTGGTGTGCCCTGTGTGTGTTACGTCTTGGTTGTGTGTATGTGAGTTGCTCGAACAGCTCTCTCATTCTTCCTCTCCTCCTCGCTACCTCTTGATACCTGATGTATGAATGTATTTAGAGCGGTCTGTGGAATGTCAGATGATTGATGCTCTTCCATCTCTTTCTCCTCTCTCTCTACCGCACTCCCGCGCGCCCTCGCTCTTTAGTTGACTCATTCTTTGCTCTAATAGGTTCCTGCTTCTAAAGTATGCCCCGGGATAACTTAATTATCCCTCAATAACTCCAGATGCTGGCACCTGTTCACTGTCTTATGTTATCGCCTTCTCGCTTTCCCCAGCAATACTAGGTATTACTTAGAGCCGAGAATATCTAGTACTCCAGTTCTCCCACTTGCCTCCCACGTCCTCGTCTCGCTATGCGTTCAGTAATTGATGAAGCGTGAGTTGGGTTGTTTGTATGCAATTCGTAGGTCTCTTTCCACTCCCTCTTTCTGTCGAAGTTTCTCTGTTGTTTACGGTTTCTAGGGTATTCATCGATCGGTCGATCATATATATATATATATATATATATATATATATATATATATATATATATATATATATATATATATATATATATACATATATATGTATATTGGCGATCGAGTTGGTAACTCAGAACGAAAATTTAATCGAGATCTGCGAAGGTGAAGTCATGGCAACAAACATATTTCCTTACTCTACCTAATCTTATCCTAACATATTTTTACTTACCTCTGCTTTCAGCTGTCTAGGGAAAGCTAAATTTATTGTTGGTTGGGTTTATCCAGAACTACATATCTATGTGTTCTGCATAAACTCAACCAACAACCACTTTGACTTTCTCTGGGCAACTGAAAAAAGAGGCAAGATAGATTGGGACAAGATGAGGTAGACTAGGAATAAGCTAAGATCATGGAAATAAATAAGGTAAAGAAAACGATAAAAGTGGTATATGTGTAGGATAAAAGTAGTAAGGATATTATAGAATGAGTCAGGATAAAATTGGAATGGTGAGGATAAGAAAAGCCAAGTAGTTAACGATTAAGTTAGAAATATTTAAGTAAGATAAGCATATGAGAAGTTGGGATTAAAAAAATAGAAAAAGATAAAACAAGTTCAGAAAATAGCATAAGTTAAACTGCGATGCGATAAATTAGGATATACAAAATTAGTCAAATACATGAACGACGGCTAAAATAATAAATTTATGATTGAAGAATTGATTTAAGAAATTAAATCTCAATTGATCTTAGGTTACAGCAAAACGAAACTTCAATTGGAGAGTCGTGTATTTTTTTGTTAGCTTACCTTTTTGATTTAATTTTATCCGAACTACATGAATTTATCCAAACATTTCTTATGATTTCATTTTATAAGAAATGTTTGGATAAATTCATATAGTTTGGATAAAATAGTATATGAAAAGATAGGCTAACAAAAAAACACAAGACTCTCAAATTGAAGTCTCGTTCCGCTGTAACTTAAGATCAATTAAGATGAAACGTAATTTTGATAAATAAAAAGTGAATTGCAAATATTTATAATCCCAGCTAAGAGATGTGTTGTTTGGGGCTCAATACCTCGACTCACCTAGCTCTCTCTGTCTCTCTCGCTGACAACGACAGAGTTACTGATTTTCGTATGCCCCTGAGTTACCCTCTAATCGTCCATGTCTTTTACGACTGTTGCCTGTAGGTGTTGCTTTGTTTTTACTGTTATTTTCAACAACAAAAACACTTGTGTCACTTATGCGATATTTAACGCATAGATCTATATTAGGTTTTTCTTAAGGGTGCCTTTTGCTTCTCCCCTTTTTTTCACCGTTTTGGTAGTATTTGTGGTAGCATTGTTGTATATTCTGAGGTACTGCTTATGCCTTCCCCCATTTCTATCGTATTTCATATTTATTTTATTCATTTCTTGGTAGTCTCAGTGTATTTGTGTAGTGGAATTTTTCCAGTGTAGTTTGAGTTTGTGTTATATGTTTGCTGGATTTTTTTGCTTATCTCTTAACATTTACTTTTGTGTTATGATTTTGTTTTTCTAAGCACAACACATAGAGAATTATTGAAAAGACATTCATGGATTAACTTTTAACGTAGATAATTGAAAATTCCTGTAATCTTATGTAATCTTATATATATAATTTTGTTTTGGGAAATCTGTTATTTTGGTTATACTTTTTTAGGGAGTCAGTTTGTTCGTTCAAAGGGTCATGGAAAAACTTAAAATAAATTCGAAATAAACTTAATCCCTTCTCTCATCTCCATCGCAAGCTGTCAGCTTATTAGTCTGACATGCTCTAGCAGAACTGCGTTCAGGGTATTGTGGTTAGCCCAGCATACCCGCCATCTTAGTGTTCATGTTAGTAAATGTGCCACCTCAATATTGTTGCCAAGTTTGATTGCTGGCCATAGGTATATTGTATACCAAAACGCTTTGCAGCACTAGCGTCCAAAATAAGTGGCACACCTAGCTCTGCTTAGCTCAGCCTTGCGTTACTTTGCCTTGATGTTAGCTTTTCTCTTCGCTTTTCACTAAATTGTCTGAAATATGCTAAAATTGTTAAAGTTCTTAAAATGGAAATGTTCTGGAAGCTAAAGTTGCTCCAGTCGGATATACCCGACTTTGCAATCACCCAGAACTTTGAGCCGAGCCTCTAATTCAATCACTCCAGTTTATAGATCTCATGCATACGCTAGAAATTTTATAGAACTAAATCATATGAAGGGATCCTACAAAGTGGATCAGCTTAGAGGAGTTAGGAATCGGTTAGAGCCAAGCTTGATGAGTAGAACTCCTAAACAGTGTGAGAAGCGGACAACGGTTGTCAAAGGACATGCGGATGAATGGGTAAGCGGATGGACCGATAAGCATTCATACAGACGGAGAGCCGAACGGATGAAGTTCCATCCGTCTTTCCATCTGCTCGGCGGTTTGAGGCATATACCCTCAAAAATCTCCAAGTGAGAATGTTGAGAGTATCAAAATGATTTGTGAAATTTGGTTATTGCCGAAGACCGTAGAGCAAACAAATTTCTCGAGCAAACTAGCTATTAAAATTGAATAAATTAGTCCAAAATCTAAGAATACAATGCTAAAAAAAATTTAAAATATGTTTTAAAAAAAACAACAGAAGCAAAAAAAATTCTAAACAAAAAACAAACAAACTTGTTTAAACTAGAATATTTTATAAATATTAGAAATTTTTGAAACAAATCGCTTGAAAATGTTGAGTTCAAATAGTTTGTTATTAAAAAATCTGGGCATATTTTTTATAAAGTATACCTACTAAAAATCTCTTGAAAAAATAGATAAGAAGAGTTATGACTTTCACTTTCGATTTCACTTCACTTCCATAGTATCAAAAATTCAATGAAAAGATAATTGTATACTCAAATCTGTCTACGCTCAGAGCCAATTTCAGTGTGCCTCTTATTTTGCCCAGCACTGTACAAACTGTAAAAACTAACTTTTTTTTATTTAATGTCTGCTTTTGTCTTTGTTTGAGTGTGTGTGTTTATGGAAATCAAATGAAAGTCCTGAACTTTTTAGAACTTCATATAAAAAGAAAAGCAAATGCTGTGGCTCCTATTTAATAGTTTTATCTATTTTAGCTTCATTTTCTCGCCTTTTTCCATTTGCCTTACATAAATTACAAAATTTTCCACACCCAATCAATTGTCATGTGAACGATATTCTCTTTTGGCTAATTTAATTGAACAACGAAATTTCGATTTATTTTCCAATAAATGTATATCGTTCATTAAAATCGACCAGTGTTTTCTTGAAACGATGTAAGCTTTAAGTAAAGCTGAAAAGTGCAAGAGATGCAGTCAAAAACAAATGTGTGCTACATTAAAAAGTTGTTTGCTTGAAAAAATAGCTATATAAAAATGTAGCTAAAAATAGCTCAAATTGGCTAAATCGGTTGCACATATTTGATGTTTGATGCTGTTGTGGACGTTGTTCCCAGACTGTCAGAATTTTGTGTTCTCTTTTAATTTTGATGTTTGTTTGCTGTTTTTCGAAATGTTTGCTTATCGATAAATCTGTTATTTTGAGTTTTGTATTCAATAGGGTTAAATTTGCTGTAATTATTGCAAAAATTATTGTCCATGGTCGCTGACAGCTGGCTAGGAATGAGAGAGCAGGTTTTAGGTCTATCGATATTGTTATCGATTGTCGCTTCAAACGAAATTCTTTGTTGAAATGTAGCAACAGCTAGTCTTAAATTGATTTCAGAAAGTTTTCCATTCAAATCTTTGTTATCGATCTATTACCGATCAATTATCGAGCTGTAATCGTTCTGTTTTCGTGATATCTAATTTTTTTATCAATTTTTAAATTCAAATTTTTTATCTTTTGTTTCAGTGATTCTTCAGATGCAGCACATATGATTATATATATACATATATAATTTTCTTTGATAAGTGTTGACTGTACTCTTCGTTGTTTCTATTCGGTACAATCCTGTTAGCTGTGCTCCATTTCAATTTCAAGTCAGTCAATTAGTCTCAGTCTATAGCCTCGCTTATAAACAATATAGCTAGACACACACACACACCCATCCACATCCGCACACCCACGCACACCCACACACATGAGCGAAGGCTCTCTCGTTCTCATTTAGATGACAAACAAGTTCGTGCAGCTGGATGAATTGCGTCGCTTCATGTTCGTCCTGAAGCGCAGCACCGATGAGAGAAACACTTTTGTCAGCTTGTTGACGACTCTCCGGTTGCAAGCGGAAGAGTCGAGCTCGGCCTTGGCATTCGATTCCCGCCTGGCAGCAACAGCCGCAGCAGCAGCAGCAGCCGCAGCTGCCGCTGATGTCGATGGCTTGCTGTCATTGTTGTCCGCCTGCTGTTGCTGCTGGTCGTCCTGTGCTCGCCGCTGACGCATGCTGGCAGCCAGCTGCTCGAATTTGCTCAGCTTGTTGCTCTCCTCCTCCTCCAGCTCGCTCTCGCCCATCTTCAGTATGCACTCGAGATTGAGGGTGCGTCGATTGGTGGCGCGCTTCAACGACTCCAAGGACTTTTGTTGGCCCTCGTTCTCCTTGTCGTTGTCGTTGTCGTTGTCGTCGTCATCTTCGTCCTTCTCCTCGTCGTCCTCCAGCTTGAAGATGCTCATTTGGCGCACCATCCGTCTGGCCGTCAAATGCATGCGTCGATGCTTCTGTATCGTTGTCTGCAAGTTGAGCCGCTGTAGATCGTACTCGCTGAGCAGCGCCAAGCGCTGCGGATTCAACTTGACCTGAGCGACAATGCCCACCAGCAGCTCGTCCACGTTGTGATCGAGGCCCGACGATGTCTCGATGAACTTGCACGCTATCTCCTTGGCAAGCTTGCGGCCAACTGTAAATATATATAAGTCTTGCCACTGCGAATAGCAAACGAATTGGCGGCTGCAAGACTTACCTTGGCGCGACACCTCGCGATGTCGCTCGAGGTCTGTTTTGTTGGCCACGAGTATGGCGCCGCGCGTGAGCAGCATGTCGTTCTCCTTCAGGTAGGTCAATACCTTTTCGGCTGCCTTGAAGGTGCCACGGTCTACCACAGAGTAGACCACAACGAATAGATCAATGTTGTAGGTGGCACAGAAAGCCTCGGTCTGTATAAAATATAATATGATAGAAACAACAATAGGAAAGAGAGATAGAAAGAGGTTATTGTTGGACAGAGGCGTCTCAGGATTGGTTATGAGTCATAATGATATCGATAGCTAGCATAACACATGGAAATTCTAAGTGCGATAACGATAACGATTACATTAATGATAATGATAACACTTTCGATTACACTGTACAGCATACGAAATTGTTCCTAAGAATGTATGTTGCATATCGATAACGATAACGGAATGATTTGGAATGGGAATCCGGTTAGCTATAAATATATAGTACACATTAGGCATGCTCTTGTGTATTATAAATATCTATCGATATATAATCGATAAATATCGAAAACATAAATATATAATCGATGGTTAGCGATAAAAAATTCACTACGTTGCAGTTACAACTATGAACGAATCTTCGCTCTAGTATCGACTCCTATGCCCGTATAGCTCAAGCTTAAAGCAACTTTGCCACAGAATAGACGACGACTGAAGTAATATCTATATGCACGCATGTATGTGTCTCTATTATATATATATATATATGCAGCTATTGCGCGAAATTAGTTCGCAACTCAACGGAATTCAATATATCAACTTTGTCTTTGCTCAGCTCCTCAATTGGAAACGAGAAATCAAAATCAGAAACTATTTTCTTTGATGGCAATTTCCCCGCAGGGCTAACTAATATCTGTATAGCTGTGATTCTTTTGATATTCGCAGAAAATCAACATTTGAATGAAGCGACGCATCAATGGCGCCAGACGAGTTAGTTAGTTCGAGTTGTCAAATATCTAACACTACGCTTCGTCGTCTATGTGCACATACATTCACACATACATACATGTATCTCTATGTTTGCCGTTAAGCGGCAATTGCTCACAATTTATTGCGCAGGCAGCGGCTGCAGCGGCGGCATCGGCGGCAGCGTGTGTTGAGCGCCTGGAGGCGCGCTCAAATGTAGGCAATAGAAATTGTTTCTGCTCTTTTGTGCGAATCATTCCGCACAAAAGTAGGCAACACAAATAGGAAATGCAATATTTTCAATTGCGCACAAAAGTAGGCAACAATTTGCAAACACGCCGCGTTTGTGAAGAGACTTAAGCTGCCAGAAGATAATAAATTTGTAATTTGCTGTTGAGTTGTTGTTGCTGTCATGATTAGCTAGATAAATGTAAGTGCGAGAAATTTACAAAGACTTTTAAAAGGCGTAGTCAATGCCACAATGTTCATATTCATATATAACTATATATATATATATATATATATATTTTTTTTTTAATTTTCGTTTATTGCAGCTTATTGTCTATGACTCTATAGCGCAATATAAAATATAGAGAATCTAGAAGTTCCCGCTGCGCACATAAATAAAAGGATTAAAGCCATTTTAAAGCTGCCCACAAAAGTAGGCAATACATTTCTTTGCTCATCTTTTTGGCTTATAAACCGCAACCGCACACACACACACACAGAGGCACACACGCACACACTGACACACCCACAGCCCCACTCGCAAGGCTGCCAATGTAAGAAGACATTTGCCACAATGTAATGCGCTTTGGCCTGTCGAGCAGCAGCTGATAAAAGAAAACAGTGTTAATGACATTTGAAAATAAGTGTCAAATGCAGCAGCTGCCTAAGAGAGTGGATGGGTGGCTGGGAGGGTGTGCGTGTGTGTGTGTGTGTGTGTGTGGGTGTGCGAGTGTTGGAGTGTGTGAGTGACCCAGTCAACTGGGCAATGCATTTATATACTTACCGACATCTCGCAGGCCGGATGATCAATAATTTCCAAGTCCGTTTCAATGTCGTCGACCAACACGGAGACCGTTTTCTGTCCATAGTCATCATCTAGAGAGAGATAGACAAATAGACAGATAGACAGCGACATTGAGAGTTAGAAATGTCGACACGTTGGGCTAAGAGCGTGCAAACAATTTCATTCACTTCACTCTAATGCTCTAATGCTTTAATGGGCCACGGCCAATTACAGCTAATACGATTAGGACCAAGCACTATGTAATACCTTGTTTATGCCCACACAATACAAATATACATGTATACATATATACGCATACGCATACAGCTGTACATTCGTTCATCTTATTTTACACATTGCATTGACTGCATCATTTTTAATGGCACATGATTGGCATGAGCCTGCAGCTACTTATTAATTTAAAAATCTAAAATTGCACCAACTGCATGCTAATTAGTTCGTTATGCAACACTGGTAATGAAAGGCGCGCAGTCCAGTTATAACTACAGGCTGACTGAATGTGAAGTTTTATATTCAAGTTAATTAAAAAACAGCTGGACACACGCCGCCATAGAGGAAGGTAGAGCTAGAGAAAAGGGGAGAAGGAGAGAGAAAAAGAGAGAGAGAGAGAGATGATGCACATACGCATATCAAGTGCAGCTCTTAATGTTAAGTTGCTGCAAAGTTTTCATTAATATTTAAGAGAGTGTATAAGTATTATAAGTTAACGGAACAACTTCATTGGCTAGTTATACAACACTTATTCACTAAGCAATCTATGATTCAATTCCACGTATTCCACAATTCAAGACAATACTTCGTGCTACCAGTGAGCTTTCTTCTTTTAGAGCTCAGCTATAATGTTAGTCAATCTCGATAATCGATAGCCTTAGGTTTTTCTTACCATCATTAGGCAACACTGGTAAACAATATTTAACCTCATAGCTCATCTACAGTAGCTCTGCTCTTGAAAGTTCTCAAAGTAAAGTCCTCAAATAATATCCATCATGAGCCTTTCTCCTCAGATCACATGCTTTACAGGATAACTCTCCGTCAGTCAATGCAAAAGCTCTTGTTACTTTTTTATTGTTTGTGTTGGCTATTTTGTTGGATGGGCGTGAAACCGCATAACAAGCGTAGTCAGTGTGATTCCATTTCATTTGCCAAAGGTGGTAATAAAAACAGGTTTCATAAAGAGCTAGAAATTTGCCCGCTCTGCATCGCTCCCCTTCTCTAAATGGCATCACTCTTTGCCTTCTCTCTCTTCCTTTGGGACGGGTTTTTATTTATTTCGTTTGTTGCACTTTTGTTTCAAGTTTGCTTTGCTGTCGCAGTCACAAACACACACACAGCAAGAGAGAAGGAAAGAGAGAGAAGGCTACAGACAAATAGCGAAAGAGCGAGAGAGTGTATGTGATTGATATATATATATATATATATATATAGAATAAATTTTTGAACGAGAGAGACAGTGAAAGACAGAGTGAGAGCCCCAGAAACACAGAAAGAGATAGAGTGAGTAGAAGTGAATGAGAGAGTGAGGGAGATAGAGAAAGAAAGAGAGTGAGAGAGATAGACATTGGTAGAAATATATATGAATTGATTATTATAGATTTGAAGGGAATTGTATGAAAAATCGAAATCGAAGATTGATTTAGTGTCTTTTGAGGTATATGAGGATAGATAAATAGATTTATAATCTTCAATCTGACTTACGAATACTACTACTACTTATGGATATTCTGAAAATATATCATTAAATCAAGAAAACTTCTGAAGCGTTAAGTAAAAGAAAATCGTAAAAAGAGATATACCTCGCAATGCAATGCAAACAGGGTATACAGAGTCCATGGCTAGTAACGCATTTTTACAGCTTGTTCATTTTGATGTGCGCTTAACATATGCTAACAATAGCCAGTGCCACGTGTGACTCCCTCCCCTGCCCTCCCCTGCCCTCCCCTGCCCTCCCCTGCCCTCCCCTTTCTGCCCCCTTCACTCGAGCGCTCCCAGTGGGGCGGAGGCGACAATAAAAGTTGCGTGTGGCACATATAAAGTTGTTTTTGCTGGCTCTTTGACTCAAGTGCTAATTAAAAGTTGGGGAATTTTATTTTGTTTCCTGCGATGCGACGCGCTCTGTTGCAACGTGCAAAGAAATGTTGCATGCCCCAGTGCCTGAGTCGGGCTGCCATCTCTCACTCTCCATCGCCCATGTCATTTTCATTTGGAGCTTTCGTGCTTTCATGCTTTCAGCGTTTATGCTTTCACATTCACTTTTCACTCTTTTATTTAGCTAAGCCTCCACGTCTAACCCTTGCGCTCTCCTCCCTCTCCTCCTCCTCCTGCTGCTATTCCTGCCACACGCAAGTCGCATATTTCATGCAGCTAGCAAGATTAACCTAATGGCTGTGCCCTCGTCCCTCATCCCATGCTCTTCTCTCTCTCTCTCTCTCTCTCTCCCTCTCTCTCTCTCTCTCTCTGGATTTACTCACGTCGCCCACACACAATCCTCAGTGGAGTACGAATTGGACACGCAGTGTCCCAAATCCCAATACTAATAGAAAACCAATTTTAACCCACGTTTCTACCACGCTGCATGTAACCAGAACCAGGAATCAGGACACCAGTTGCAGTCAAAGACTGGGGCAATACGAGGAAATATGCCAAATCCAAAAGCAACACAAATTCCAGGCCCAATCCGACAATGTGCATAGTTCGAACTCAATTTTGATAAAAGTAAAGCTCTTCAAATACAAAGTATAAATAGTATGTAAAATGAGTAAGGTATGTAAAGACTAAAAAGTATTTAAAGTATATACAAAATGAAGTTTGAAATGTATATATATAAGAAGTATATATAATATTTAGAGTGCATATTCTTTATCTTAGCTGATCTATAGATCAGGTCTTAAACACCCAATGTCTGTACCCCTTTCAATAAAACCGGAAGTTAGTTTGAGAGTAGAGCATAGCTAAAACACTTTAAAAGCAAGAGACTTTAAGTCTTCATGACTGCATAGAGAACTCTGCTCATATGCTACATTTTTAGTATAGCTCGAAAGCTTTCAGACTTACAGACCTTAAATTTGATATTAAAATGGTCTTTTAGCACACAGCACTTTAAAATAAATCCTTGTTAACGTACTTCAAGTCTATAAGGTAGACTGAGACCAAGAGACTCTGATTTGTTATGCCAACTCTCATTTCGTATGCACACACTACGAAAACGTTTCCATTTTGACTACCTTAGCCCCCAGTGTCCTTCAGATACGTTAAGTAGCCTCGCACTTGTCATAGCTCAAAGACTTAAAGAGCTAGAGCCTTCTATTGCGGCATATGTTCTTTGCTGCTCGTTTAGTCTAAGCCATTTGGGTATGTTCAACTATTCTGAGATAACTCATACATGCAAGCCAGCTCTGTGTAACTGTAGTCGGAATTAGCGTAGACCGAAAATAGCGGCGCACGAGCCGAGGCATAAGCTAATAGAGGCCATGTGTTGCACGCCATTGTTAGCCCATTCATTCGTAGATATAGAAAATCCTTTTAATAACATCCATTATGGATCACAAGTCAGGCGAAAAGCACGCTCGCAGTTAAATGGAATTTTGTTTGGCGGGCTCTCCCGGACCAGACCCAGAGCTTAAGGAGCAACGCTTCACCTGCTCTTTGGACCCCTTACCTGGTCCGCCCTTGGCAAAGTTAATGAAATTAGCAGCGACGCTTTTCATATTTTATGAGTTTGTGGCATAATTAAAATGCAAATGCGTTTGATTAAAAGCCACAGACCCGAACTCGAAACCCACGCTCAAACCCAATTTGAAATGGGCAAAAGGCCAAAAGCTCCCACATTAGTCTAAATGATGTCGTTTAGCACACGTGTCCCACTTAGCACTTACCCAGGCTCAGATCATAGGCGCAAATGTAGTCCGACGTGGTGAACTGATATGTCAGCGTTGTCTTGCCCACTCCGGCTCCACCCAACATGGCGATTTTGTATGCCGGTATTTGCTCCCCATTGGGCCTCTGCGAGTGCGGCTGGATGTTGCTGGCCTCTCCCTCCGGGATGTCAGCCGATGCATTGCTGAGCATGAAAAATACACCAAGAGGAGAAACAATTTAATGGCCATCATCAATCAAATCAGAAGTTCAGCCCGTCAATCAATCAGCGAAACAATCAATCATCAATCAAAACTTATGTTCATATTAAAGTGGACAAGTCGCTGCTCTGATAAGAGCTGCTAGGCTTTCAAATTTGATCATTGAAGAGGAACTATTTACCTTCATTTAAGTCAGCTTTCGATGCAATCAATCATAGTCAATCAAGTTTGATTAAAGTCGTATTTCTTAATGTAATGTATAAAAAAATCTATCCTATGCTCGACTCAAGTAACTTAAAGCTTCTGTCTGACTCTTAACATCTGAAAGTAGTTGTCAGGCAATCAAATTTGATTGATTTCAGTTAATTATAGAAATGAAGGATTGCTTCTAGCTACTTGCATGGCATATACGACTCATTTGCTGTATCAACCATGGGCTATTATCTTATACTTTTAGTAATGCTCTTTTTATGCCCGTTGGGCAGTCAATCATTCACATTTGGGACTTAAGTAGCTGAATAATTGTAATGGCGCTTAGCTTTTTCACTAAGTGCATTTATTACTATTTCGCCTATTTAAACGAACAGCTTGGGAATTTGATTTTACGACTTTACGATTTTATAATTTTACTGCCAGCAGAGGCCTAGCCTCATGTAATAACAATAATACGCCTTGGGGGGCCAAGCTGGGGGCACGTGGCTGCCGCTGTCGCCGAGTAAACAACAATAATAAAGACAGGAATTTTCTTTTGACAATGCGTTTCCACAGCTCGCAACAGCCAAAGGAAAAAAAAAGAAGCAGCGCATAATAAAAAATAAAAAGAAGAAGTAGAAGAAGAGGAAGGCGAAGCGGGAGAACAAGAATTGTACGAAAAATGTTTTTGTATATGGAAAAAGTATATGAAATTAGTCGCAGACTGTGTAAAGGTGTGTGCTTACATGGATGTGTGTGTGTGAGTGTCTGTGTGTGTGAAAGTGTGTGTGTCTGTCTGTTATTGTAGTCGCTGCTTTATTGTGAACATTCTTATGAACAATTTATTGCGTCTGCTGGCTGACAGTTGGAGTCAACCAAATAAGAGTTGCTCATTCTAGCTCATTTTGATGAACGAGTTGAATTGTTCATTTCGTTCATTAGTTCAGTTAAAGAAAACAATACCATATAAGCAATATAGCAAGACAATCGAATCGGACAATGTGGCGTATGCTTAATGCTTTGGCAGACGCACAAAAGTAGGCAATAGAAATTTCAGCTCGAGCTAAGAGCTGCCCTAAAATGTAGGCAATAGAATTTTATGCAGAGTGGAATGACAAGTGATTGAGTTGTCTATTCAAGCTCATTTTGATGAACCAGCTCAGTAATTCATTCGTGAGCTTTGAACTAGATCGTTAATCAGAATTGGTTCATATTGAGAACTCAATAACTCAGAACGGCATTTTGAATGAGTCGTTCAATTGAGCGTATTGCTGATGGCTAGTTGTTATCTAGAACGAACTAGAAGTTTAATTCGATTGAGTCGTTCAATTGAAAATTTTACTGCATGACTAGTTCATATCGACATTCAGTGAACCAGTTCAGTAGTTCAGTTTCAATAACCTTTTTATTTTGCTCAGAAGTTAAATCATTCATGAAACGTTGCACACACTTTCTCAATCTCTCTTTTAATCTCTCACTCTTTATTTCTTATCTTCTATCTCACTCACCTATTGTGGCGATCCTTCCCGCTGTTCGACGTGCCATTGGATGTAACTGAATTGATGGAACGTGACCTGCGGCTGCTGTTGAAGACAATTTGAATTTAAATTCAATAAGAAGGCATATGTCAGAGCTGTTCATGTGTGCGCGTGCTGGTGATGCGTGCGTGTGTGTGTATGTGTGTCTGTGTGTGTGTGTCTGTGTGTGTGGCACACCCACTTACCGTAATGAATCGCCCAGATTGCAAACGCCATGCGATGTAATGCTGAAGCTGCGCAAGCGATAATAATCCATCTCGACATCTGCGCCACAGTGAATCGCCGAGCGACGCGTGTCCGCGAGACGAGGCTGCAAGAGGTGCAACAGGTGTGCAACAGGTGCACATTGAATACAAGCTCAAGGACTCACTCAGTATACATTTATCGCTATGTCAGATCCCTAACCGTTTACTTAACTTTTACCTTCTAGATTTACCAATGTTTGTTTACAACTTTTTCAGCTTCCATTTTTCACTCTCTTTGTCTCCCCCAGGTACACGCTACACCTGTTTCTGAAACCTGCTTACAGCTTACAGCTTTTGACGTCCACCTCCCGCTTCAGCTAATTTAATTTTTGTGCAAATTCTTTAATGAGTTTTATTTCAAAGTTATTTTGAACTTCATTTAAATATTTACTTTTAGTCCATGTTAAATCTCTCTGATTGGAACTACGAATAAATATATATTTATATATTTTCAACCTTGTAAAAAAGTGTTGTTTTTTTTTCGATAAGAAAAGAATATTCTAATGGATTTGAATTAGAATTGAAATGTATGCCAAATGTTGCCTGAATGCTTGGCTCCAATGATTTCAAGCTAAAGTCTATATATTTCAAGCATCTTCGAAAATTATATACAACTATATATATTATTGAAAGACATAAATACACATATATATATATACAAGAGGTATCCAAGTTCGCTCAGGCGTATTCCACATTTCCCAATGTACAAGTCAAAACCAAACAAAAACAAATACGAAAGTTGCAGTCGAGTCCAACTGACTGCTCAATATTCGTTCATGGAACAAGACAAATAATCTGAATGCTTCAATTGAGTATGAGCTTTATGGCTTAGAGGTCTAACTGTAGAGCAAACCCAATCTCAGCCAAACCCAAAATCAGCTCAGATCAGAAAATATCACTGCTCTTAAAGCTGTGGCAAATACATTTACTTCTTCGAAAACGGAGCTTAATGGACAATGTACATAAAGCCAACCAACTCTCTTTAGCACCATGTGAACGAGCACAAACATATACCAAAGATTTTCGCCCTCTTCTTCTTCTTCTCTTTTTCTTCCTGCGTGTTTTCATTGAAAACAAAAAATGCGATAAAGAACTCAAATTTGTATTTTTCTTTGCTGTCAGTTTGTTTATGTGTATTAGTGTATGTATTAAGCACTGACCAAGGGTGATGGGGGCGTGGGGAAGGACGACCTGACAGCGACGTATACCGGCTGCTATGCCCTTGATTGTTTTGGGGCAGCTGCTATGCCAACCATTTGGCATGACGAAGCAAACTGTCAATTGGTAGAGGCGCGCGAGCCTCTCGACTTGCTGGACTGCGAGGCCAGTGCGTGAAGCGCTCAGCCAGACATAAAGCATATATAAATATATAATATGTGTGTGTGCGTGTGTGAGTGTGAGTGTGAGTGTGTGGGTGTGCGAGTCTCTTATGGGTATTCTTAGAGAAACTAAAGTTTTTAGGTTTTTTCTTCCCATTTTTTTGGGCATATAGGGAATGTATGCCTATGTCTTGTATATATATATATATATATGAATGTGCGTGTATGTATGTGTGTGTGTGCGTGTATGTACAGCAGTCATTAACTTGGATTTATGGTTAGGACTATGGCAACTAACTAACGCGCAACGCTTCACATCCTTCTTTGCCAGCCTTTGCCTTCCTGTTGCTCCACATACATTGTGTATACACACACTTACACAGACACAGACACAGACACACACACACACACATACACACAGTTGCTCTCTCGAACTCGCTTGGGGAATTTATCTGGCTTGCACTTATCTAGTCGCTGCAGCGCTAATGTAATTAGTTTTCTCTCCCGCGCACAAAAGTAGGCAACGCAAACTGAAAACTCAGCTGCAGTAGGTTTAAAGGGTGTGGGCGGCATAACATGAGGCGTGGGACGTGAGACGTGGGAGGTGGGGCGTTGAGTTGATTGTCCTGTTGGCCCCGTTTAACTTGCAATGCCCCGAAAAACGGACAGCCCGACAGCCCAGACTCTTACTTATGCCCAGCTGACTTCTGTCTGGCAATTGAGTCGGAAAAAGTTGTTGTTTGCATATGAAATTTTCGTGGCTTCAAATGGCAAAACATGTTTAACGACAGCTGGCAAACCAACACCACCAACACCACCAACACCGCCAACACCACCAGCCCCAGCCGTTTTGTCGTCTGCCCTCTTGGGAGGGTTAACAGCTCCAGGCCACAGCTCCAAAAAAAAAAAAAAAAAAAAAAAAAATCAAATCAATGGCAAAAGCACGTCGCCAGGCAGAGCAACAAAATAAAAGCTGCACTTGCTGCAGTCAAAAGAATGTCAAGAGTGACTGTATGTGCCACGCCTATACGCCCATACACACACACACACACACACACACAGACACACACATACATATATACAGGTAAAAGCTTGTCTATTGCAACGTAGCTACGCTTCAACCCCAGCGGCAACTGCAACTTCCATCCGGGCTTGCGAACCAGGGGGCTGCCATTGGGCTATAGAGGGTTGGCTGAGTTTTTGCTTTTGTGCACACAGCGTGCATTCGCAGCAGCAATTCACAATTGCAGCTCGGGCAGCGCAGCAACTGGGATTGAATTCGCTAGCCTTTGGGCTTTCAAGTAATTCCCGCTTTTTCCCCATTTTTGTTTGCCTATATGTTCAACTGAAGAGCCAGGGTTGCTGTGTGTGTGTGTGTGTGTGTGTGTGTGTGTGTGAGTGTTCTTTCATATTAACAAGATAGGCTGGCGTGTTCTTTAGTACTTATGTATGTTGCCACTGAATCCCTAGGGCAAGCTTTATCTCATGTGCTTGTCCCGTAAAGTAAGAACAAGGGAGAAGAGTGCTCTAGTCGGGCGTGCCCGACTGGCAGATACCCTGACAACCTCCTGTATGCACTCATACGCATATACAGCAAGACTTTGGTTCCAAATATATTTGTAAAGCTGATCCGATCTAGCCTTGGGCATCAATTCGCTCCTCTTTCAATTCGCCTCTCTGTCTGTCGGTATACTCGACAAATACTAAATGAATTGACTTTTCTAACCATTTCAACTTTCAGCAGGTCATGCAAAGCAAAGCAACTGTCGCTCAATGTCGTCAAATGCTTTGATGACAGACCTATGTATGTAAAGCGTGTATGTATGTGCCCTGGGAATTAGGGAATTAGCTTATAAGCAACAGATCAAAAGGTGTTGGGCAATTCAAGGTATTGCGGAAGTAATTGAATGAAGGACAGACATTTGAATTGGATAAATGTCTATACATAGAGCGACTTGAGTAACTCATTGAAAATATTCAATAAACGGCTCGAAGCTAAAGAGATGGCATTGTCAAAGGGACTGCAATAGAAAAGAATTACATAAGTAATTGCCAGAGTAATTAAGTAATTGAGGAGTTTTTCAACAGATGTGACAGCTAGTTTCTAATAGTTACTCAGGTAATACTTAGTTATAGTAGTCATATGTAACTTAATGTAATTATAACGATGCCTTGGTATCTAGGGTTTCAAAATATTAAATTACTTATTGTAATTACCCAAGTAATTAAGCTAGTAATTAAATGGAGTAAAATCAATTATTAAGATCAGTTCATATTTCTTCAGTCAATTGCGCAGTGCTTTGTAGTAGTTAGTCAATAATTTTCTAATACTGTTATCAAAGTGATTTCTAGACACATTGCTCTCATTCTACTCACCTTTCGACTCTCTGCCGGCATGCTGGATGTTCGTAGACGCTGTCGTTCCGCCATGTGTACGGCCACGGCTATAGTAGCTGAGCTGCCACGCAGCTGCTGTTGCGCGTAGGCGACGCTGCCCGATGACTCGCCAACGCCCCGTTCGCGCTGCTGATTGCTGTTGACTGACTGATATTGTTGCTGCTGAGCCCTGATGTTAGCGACGGGCGAATGAATATCATCACTGGAACCGGCTGCGGTCGAGCTCGTGGCGATTGCGCCACTAGACGACGTTGTTGCTGTTGTCTCCGTCGTATGCTCAGCCACAGCCGCCAGAGCGGAGCTGGAGCCGACGCGACACTTGTCCAGCTCATTGACTGGCAACTGAGCGTTGGCACCAGATCCCACTCCAGCTCCTGTCCCGACTCCTGTTACTACTCCGGCGTACTGCGGCGACACCGCACCGGTCATCGCCTGGTGGAAAGTCAGTACACCGCTCTCGATGGCCCGGCCAAGAGGTGACTTGGCCAGCGTCATCCGCTCCCTGCAATCAGAATGCCAAGCAAAAACACAAAGCCCACCAAGACGCATGCCGTCGTTGGCCAAGCGAGCATACATCGAGACTTAAAACAAATTGCATTGACAGTCTATAATTAGCTGGCCAGCCGGCATCCGGTATCCGGTATCCGGCATCCGGCAGCCGCCGGCATCGCAATCAAATTGACTCAATACGGCGATCGCACTTCGTGCAATTAACTGAAAAGTTACGGCTTCTGCTCTGCGGAACCTGCTCTACTTAAGGCTTATTCAATTTACCCCTCGTTTCTTTCAAGCAGTAACGAAATAAAACAAAGAAAACGCGGACGAGCAGATAACTAAAAGACTTGCCAAAGGACTCGCACTACGCGCTATGAGACGGAGCTTTCAGAAGAAATTAAATTAGAGCGGAAATTGAAATGGAGGAGGAAATAATGCCTCTGAAAAAGTTATCACCACCGCATTTATTGAATTTTATATATTGAATTCTGGTTTGAAGAGAAATCTATAGAAATTTTTGTAAGATCTTAAAGGCAAGTGAACTGAAAAAAGCAATCGATATATGTACAAAATAAAGAATCGAAACAAAATCTAGAAATAATAAAAAAGTTTAAAGTTCTGTGAGTAAATGTAAATGCATAAATAGATAAAAAAAAATTAAAAATAAAAACAATAAATAACTTAAGCTATTGTTTTTATCGATAAATTGAAAATAAGAATTTGCGGCTCAGACTTCAGAATTCGATAATTAGAACTTGCTGCGAATTATTTTAATGCCAAATATGAGCAACAGCTGTCATCGCCAGCAAGAGCAAATAAGCCGCAAATGTGAGAATAAATTAAATCTAATTAAAGCCGAATCCATTAACCGCAATGGGAACGCGCTGATTGTCCCAAGACAAGTTGTGGCTAAGGCAAGCCAGTGGCTGCAATTACGTCTGCAATAGTTGCTGCTGTTGGGACAATTTAGGGAAGCCACAGACAAACTTGGGAAGAGGGACGGACATGCTAATTAACCAACAGCGGAGGGACTGAGCCAGCCAGAGCTTAGTTGGTAAAAGGATCCGAGTCTGATTCCCCCTACCTGTTGCTGTTGTTTGGGAACAAAAACAACTCCTCCTCCTCTACGTGCTCCTGTTCTGGCTGCTGCTGCTGCTGCTGTTGTTGTTGCTGCTGCTGTTGCTGCTGCTGCTGCTGATGCTGCTGCTGTTGTTGTTCGGCGGTAAAACTGTTGTTGTCGTTGGCATAGCCGTAGCCATGATCGCCATGCAGCACGCCAGTTGCAATCGAGGAGCTTCTGCGTCTATTCATAATAGGTGACCTTTGCATTCTCATACTCGGCTGCAATGGGTAAAAAGTAGTGGGAATTGCAGTAGTATATTAGTTGAAAGTCGATCTGTAGAGTTGAAGATGGTCGAGAGAACAGATAAACGGACGGAAGGAACAGTAGGACTTAAATGGCCGGATGGAAAGGAGGATGAAAAGGAGAGAAAGATGGAAAAGCTGACAGACTGAAAGACGGATGGATGGATGAATGGACAGATGGACAGAAGGACTGAAAGATGAAAAATCGAGCAGCTTGATGAAGGAACAGACAAATGGGCTCAGAGCAATACGAGCGTTAAAGAAGAGCTGAAAGATTTTTACATACCGGCCCCGCTCCAGGTCCTGGATCCGGAGCCGCCTGCAGAAAATCCTGATAGGTATTCTGCATTGCTTCCGCTGCCATTCCAGCCGATGAGGACGGCACCGCATCGCGCCAATTGCATTCGGCACTCGCCATTTGCAATCCCTGCGAGCTGTACGTCCGACTGTAGCTCGAGTAGTAATGCTGCTCCTCGGGCTGCTGGCCCAGCTCATATTGCTGTGACTGATGCGTAGCCTGCATATTGTAGCTGTAGCCAACTGTCGAGCCGCCGTTGCTCGCTGTGCGCTGTGCACTGCCCTGCAAATTGCTGCGACTCTGCTGCATGCGCTGATAGCTACCCTGTGTTACGGGCGGTATCGGCAATATTCGGTGCAAATGGGCCTGGGCCGATGTACTCGGTTGCTGTGATAGCGGCGGTAACTGTTGCTGTTGTTGCAGCTGTTGCTGCTGCTGCTGTTGAATTTGCTGCTGAATCTGTTGCTGTTGCTGCTGCAATTGTATTTGTAGCTGGTGCTGTTGCTGTTGCTGCAGCTGCAATTGCTGCTGCTGCATTTGCTGCATACTTTGCAACTGCTGCAAGTGCTGCAGCTTGTGCTGCTCCTGTTGCTGCTGCAGATTTTGCTGCTTCTGTTGCTGCTGCACCGGGTTCTGGTGTTGCTGCACCAGCTGTTGTTGCTGCTGCGGCTTCAGTATCGGCCTTATCACATTGTAGGCCAGTTGTTGGGGTGCTGGTGAGGGCACGTTGGTCTCGGTGTCCTCAAAGCTGGCATCTGCAACAAGCAAGCCAACGAAAATTTCATGAAACTACAAAAATATGCGGGCTTTGTCCTTTGTGCTTCGCTTGGCAACGGGCCCAACTACCCTATTCAATGCTCCTAATTCGGGTCAATTCGACATTCGACTGCCTGTTGCTGCTGCCTTTCCTCCGAGAATGTCATATAAATTGAGCCAGGATAAGTTGCAGATAAACTGCATGTTCCCTGAACTAGTACACTATCTCAGTTTGAATGGTTCTTTCAGTAGAACTGGTCTCTGAATCAAATACAATTTCAAAGATAGATACTCGAATAGGTACTCCGACACTGCTCTAATTGCGTAGGGCATAGTTGTCTGTTTGTTTCTCTCCAACTAATTTCCTTTCAGCTGCACAGAGGTTTATTCAGGTAAATGCTGCACCCACTCTCTCTCACCCACACACACTCACAGTCAGTCATAAATTAATGCTGACCAACTACAAAAAGGTATTGCTCACAACTGTGGCAGCTGCTGCCTTTTGCTGCTGTTCAGTGGCATTTATGGGCCCAACTCTTAATCCCTTGCAATGCTTTGGAGTCTGCCAAATTGTGACCCCGGGTGGAGCTACACCTGAGCGACACACACCCAAACACACACACACACTCACACACAAGCGCAGAAATATGTTACCTTAATCGAAGTCAAAGTCAAGCCAAAGTCAAATATGAGAATGTTTTCAGCCCAAAAACTTAGCTGCTTTCATATTTCAAAGACTTCACTGCAAATATGTCTCTTTCCGTGTAAGTGTGTGTGTGTGTGGGCCATCTGTTTACTGCATAGCTTAGTTAGTATGTATGAAGCACAATTTCCTAAACCCAAAGCACATTATATATACATATCTATGTATCTAAGCACATACATATATTAGTTAAGTTAAGAGAGTATAGGGTATATATTAGTCGTGCTCCGTATTAATAAATAAACTTCAAGCTTTATGTATCTCAGCTTAAAGACTGAGCACATTAAAAAACAAGATTTTATTAGTTTCCTCTTTTTTCAGGTAAACGAATAAAGACTGTCATAAAATCGCCGAAAGAATGTTACAAAGCTAATCGCAAGTTTATAGTATTGGTTTAAAAATACAGGGTATCATAAGTACAAGGTTTGATGGGTACTCAGTCACAGATTGATTGTTAAACTGTTCGTCAGATTGGTATATTACCTACTTGAGTTATGAAACAATTTCATGATTCATTAATATACTGACCGATTGACTCATTCATTTGTACCCAAAAGGAGGGTTTATTCACTCATTCATTCCTTCATACATATAATCACTCATTCATTCCTTCATATAGTTATTCGATCAGTCATTCACCCATTCATTTATTCATTTATACCCATTCATTTATTCATTTATACCCTCAAAGAGCATTCATCGTTTCATATTCACTCACTCATTTAGTCGTTCACTCAATTATTCGCATGTTTCCTCAAAGAACATTCATTGCTTGAATTATTAATTTGTTTCCATCAAAAAGCCGCTTAAGAATGACACGAGGCATATCAATTTAATGACTGAGCTTTGACATCAATTCAAAAAATGCTCCTAATGTGATTAGAGAAGCAATGGAGAAGTGCACGTTGGGTAGTCCCAACCAATTCACTCAATGCGACAAATTCAATTTAATCAATGAAAAGTTGCTGAAAAGCACTTGAAGACTCAAACAGACTAAATAGTAATGAAATGTTTGTGCTAAGTATTTTAGAATACCCTACAAAATACCAAGGGAGAGTGTTTTAACCCAAAGGTATTTCAGGACCCAAAGTTATTCTTTCAATTATTTATTTTCTCATTTTAAATTGAAAGGTGCCGACATCAGACATCAATGTATGTATAGTTCAGGGCATTTGGCAGCCTTTACGGTTCCATTTGCATGTAATTAAATAAACTCTTGTCGTTGTTTATCGAACGAATTACTTACATTTAATAATATGTTCATGCCTAACCTAAACCTTCAAATGGGCATTGATGTTATGCTCGTCTACCTTCTGATCCGATTAACCGATGCTCAAATTCGAGCTGTCAGCTGTCTGTCCGCCCTGCCTGTCTGTCACTTTGTCTGCGTGTCGCCCACGTAGCTGAAGTACATTTCAAGGGTCCTTTTTGTACACTGTATACCCTGTTTGCCATGTCGCCCGCTGAAGGATTACTTCTGCTCGCACCAGTTGAAAGGAAACACATAACTAGAGCGCACACAACTAAAACCAAATTCAAGTTTTCAATCAAATCGATAACTATCGATAGTCATAATACGTTTTATTTTTAGCTTATTTAGATATCAAACTAACTTTCAGCAAATCTGACAAATGAAGTAGAGTTAAGGTATTGCTCGTTCATTATCACATCTCAAAGTAACTGTCATGATAGAAAAGCTTAGTTCTTCTAGTAGTTGACTTGAAGCCTGATTCCTCATAATCGATAATTATCGATATTGCAAATAGAGCTTTGAAGTAAGTGTGTAAGCTGAACTTAGCAAGGAACGTGTTGTTACACTTTGCAATGCAACGAAGTTTTACCAATTTTGTGTAGCAATAAATCGATAATTATCTAAATAATTATCGCCTTTGATAATAGCATAACTGAACATTTCAGCAAGCGCAAGGCATTGTATGTTGTGCATATGTAAAAATATTAGCTGCCAGTTTCCGGTGCGAATCAATAAATATCAATGTTTATCGACAGCTATCGATAATTACTGATTACAGGGTATGCTCTACAGCAGCGCACCCTTCGCTTGATGCTATTTTTTTCGCTATCTGCCCTTGCTTCTATTTGTTGGAAGTATTTTGTTGGCCGCTTTTAAAGCCGACCTCCAAAAAAAGGGTAAAACGTTTTGGCTCAGTTTGGGTTTGGCTCTGAGCTCACTGAGCTGTTGTAACCTTTTTTTTTTTTTTTCTTGCAACATGTTTGTTGTTGTTATCGTTCTTGCAGTTGTTGCTGTTTCCGATTTGCAGCTTTTTTTTTTGGTTCGCCGTTCATTTGGCACTTTTTTAAAGTTGATGTTTAACTTGCGCTTTGTGAGGCCAGATGATGGTAGCCACCTTACCTCTCTTTCTCTCTCTATCTACCTCGCTCCCACCCTCTCTCTCGCTCTCTCGCTCTCTCTCTCTCTCTCTCTCTCTCTCTCTTTTTTTCTCTATATGAAAACTTAATACGCATTATGCCTTTTTGATGGGGCAACATCCAGGCACAACACAGCGAACTGCCACAAAATTCTCAGTATCAATGGCTCTGTGAGTGTGTGCGCGCCTGTGAGTGTGTGTGTGTGTGTGTGTGTGCGTGTGTGTATTGGGAAATTTTAATTGAAATATGAATGTGGCATCCACCTGGAGACCCGACGCACAGCTGTGCCACAACCAGAAATCGGCTCAAGCTCAACCATTTTTATTGTTTTCGCCCGCCATTAATTAAGTATGTATGTATGTGTGCATGTGTGGGTGTGTACGTGTGTATGCCAGTGTGTGCGGCTTGTCGCCAGCGCTTTGTCGTGTGCGCTTTGTTTGGCAGGGATTCCCGCAGACAAGCTATAGAAAATGTCGTGCCTGCATGTCGCCCACTTCATAGTCAAAGTGTTATCCTACACACACACACACACACACACACATAACAGAAGAACTGACAACATACATTGAAAGTTTTTAGCTGTCACTTGCCGTAATAAGGCATCAGCTTCCTAATTAACCTGCTTGCCGTTAAGCCACCGAATTCCATATGCCACGATGGACTTTCACTTCATCACCTTTTGTCTCTATCCCCCTCTTGTGGGGGTCTGAGTCTCTCTTCTTCCTCTATATTTCTCCTGTCTGCTCTGCTTTGCGTCTCCACCTTCATTCCTTCTTCTTTCACTTTCCTTAACTTACATTCTTGTCCAGTCTTCTTCTCCTCTCCTCTGCTCTTCATCACCCATCCTTATCACTTTCTCTCCCCGTCTGACTGTCTCTCTCTCCCTCTCTCTCTCTCTCTCTCTCTCTCTCTGTCATGCTACCTATATCCTTCCTCCTCTTGTTTGTGCTTATCTCCATCCTACTTTCTCACTGTCTTCCTCACTCTCCTCCAGTCACATTCTCCCTTCTTTTCTATCACACTTCCTTCGCCTTTCTATGCACTTCTCACAGAATCAATTAATAGGAATAGCTCGTACTTACCAAAGTCTACCGCTCGCTCAAGTATGATCGAGTGCCTCTGCTGTCTGGGACTATCAGCCAAGAGGCGTGGCATTGCATAATTTTGGGGCACACGCCCTGCGCTATTGTCCTCGCCATCGGGTCCAAGTCGCAATTGATTCAACTCTATTTGTAGGTCGCGCGTCTGCTGATGGTGCTGCAGATGATCCTGGTCCAATGGCTGCTGCTGGAAATTGGAAACGGTCGACGGCAGCTGCTGACCATCGGTCGGCAATTTTGTGGAGCCGGGCCTTGGCAAGCGATTGCTGAGGCTAAGATTGTTCAATGTCGAGTGTTTCGGACTGCGCGTCATCAGCTGATTGTGGACAAGGCTCTCGACGCTGCTGCCAGTGCTAGAGCAGTGGCTAAGCATGCCGCCATAGTCGCCAAGGTCGTCGACGCCCGAAACGCTCCTGCGACGCGCGCCCCGGCTGCGACTACGTGTGCCTAGGGCATAGCCCGAGCTCGAGGCGAACTCTTGATCCATGGCCATGGACCCGCTCATATCGCCGCTGCTGCCGCTGCGACTACGCGGTGCCACGCGACCAACCGGAAGAGGATGTTGCTGCTGCTGCTGGTGGGGCTGCTGGTGGGGTTGCTGGTGGGGCTGCTGGTGGGGCTGCTGCCAAGAGTAACGAATCTGCTGGGAACGGGAGCGCGAGCGATTTTGCATCTGCTCTTGGATTTGATCTTGGGTCGGAGGTATGACTTGCGCTCGCCCTTGAGTTTGAGCCTGGATCTGAGCCTGGATATGCTCATGCCCAGCCTGGCGGTTGCGGTGGTTGCGTAGGCTTCCACCGCACCGCTGCCGCTGGGCATGCATCGGGCTACGGCGTGGTATCACCTAGTCCAGAAACAAAAAAATAGAACAAACATAGAGATTAAGTCAGAGGCTGTCCAGAGAGTCAATAGACTGTTGTAAATGCCAAATAGTTGGATGCAATGTGAATGCGGTCGAGACTCCGTTCGGGACTTAGTTCTGTGGGAACCTTTTGACTTTCATCTATACCTTATCCTCCAGCAGATTGGCAAAGAGTTCAACGTGATCCTCGTCCTCGTTCATCATTTCGAAGAAATTCTTGAATGTCTCCGGAAACGAAGCCGGAAATTGACCCTGCGCCAATTTCGTATCCATTTTTCAATTGCTTTTTTTGTCTGTTTTGATTTTTGGGTTTCTTTTTAGTCTTTTTGGATAGTTTATCGCTTTTTCAGTTTTCGCTTTTCGCTTTTCGCTTTGCTAACGATTTTAACAACATGCAATATAAAGAACATACATCAAGTAATTAGAGTGAACAACAGGCGACAGCGAATAAGAAACACAAAAGGCAACAAATGAAAACGCTAGAAAAAAAACAAAAGATGAAAAAACAAAACAAAAATTGTGAAAGAAACATTTTTGTAGAAAACCTTTAAACTTATCAGCACAAGTTGAGCTTGTGTGTGTGTGTGTGTGTGTGTGTGTGTGTGTGTGAGTGAGTGTCTGAGTGTGTATATGTGTGTGTGTGTGTGTGTTACCAATTGGAGCTCAACTGTTAAATGGCCTAAATGAGTCGAACAATGTGCGTTAAGACTCCACGAAACAACGTCCAAATTTTATTTCACGCCAACAAAGCAACAGGAAAGCACCGCAAATAGAGCCAAGCTCGACTAGGAAATACCCTTTGTTTATATGTGATATATGCAGATAGCTGTTACTTAGATATATGCAACCTGTAGCTCAAATGAATCTTCAACTGGGGTATGCTCAACTAGCTGTTACCCTGCCCTTTCTTTGCTTATCATCTGCTGCAGCTTAGCCTGACTTTCCTCGTTCATGAACCAGTAGCTCATGAGCTGTATGAAATTTGAGCCAGTCTACAAGCAGGAAGCCGTTCAGCTCTCTTTAGCAAGCTGATGGCTCAAAACTTTTGCTTACAGTTTGCTTCCCATTTTGTAATCTACACTATATACACGTATCTATTATACACACATATTCAGATACAGACGTTAAGTGCCGGGCATGACAACAACAACAACAACAACAGCAACACGAACAACAACGTCAAGAGAAACAAAGGCACGTTGAGCACATTATGTATACGCAGTGGCTGCCATTGAGAAGATTTTGTGTTTTGTAGGCTCGACGATGCTGATGATTTTCCTTCTTTTCTTTTTTTCCAAGCGGCTAAATTTGAAAAGTTGCCACGCCGTGGGCTGTGACTCAAAACTGCTGGCTGCCACTTGGCCAGACCAGAGCAATCGCGCACAGTAAGCCAACCGCCCAACCGCCCAACCGCCCACGCTCAGCCAACCACCCACTCAGCGAGCCCGTCCAGCCATCCCCACCACCGTCCCCACAAGTTGAAAAGTTATTTTAATGGCGGTTTTTTCGGTCGTCAGGCGAGCAAAAACAACTTAGAATGTGACAAATGAACGTGAACGACTGTACAATACTCGCTCACATTCAACAAAGCGATTCTTGGAAGGGAAATCTACCCGCAACCATGATCAAAGTCTTAAGTTAGGTTCAGACTTTTAGAGTCGACTGCATAATGCTCGCTCTTGTTGGAAAATCAATATTTTTGATACTGAAATCGATTTCTGAACAAATTCTATCTACAGTATACTTTGGGCTTAACCTGAGTATACTACCAACTGCTTAATACTCGCTTACACAATCAATTTATTTAGCTATGCTCAGCATTCATAACTGGTTTCAGCTAAGCTCTGCAAGCTCGTTGAAGATAGTTATACGTAATATATTTAATGTCTCCGTTAAACAAATATACTCGCTTTAACTCAATGGACAGGCAGAGAAACAACAACATCGCGAACCCATTCAACTTTTATACACTGCAAAAGGACTGGCTGCGGTTGTTTTGGCTGTCATTCAATCCCTAGGCGCTAACCCTCTAACCCCCTCCACTCTCCTGCTCTGTCTCTGTTTCTGTCTCTATTCCCTCATTTCCTTCTCATCATTTTCCCTTTTCTCGTTTGGCCTTTGGCATCTGTTTTCCCACTTGGTAAACGGAACTGGAAACTGAGCACTGAATATTTTGGCTCTGAGACGTTCTGTCTGTCAACTTTTAAGACCGCGACGCTTCAGCGAGACAAGCATATAAAGAGAGAGAGAGAGAGAGAGAGAGAGAGAGTGAGAGTGAGAGAGAGAGAGAGAGAGGCAGAGTCTGAAAAACAAGTATAGACTTAATGAATTCCAATTTCATTTTCGGCACCTAATTGAATTGCAGATGAAGGTGTTGAAGAGGCATGCCAGACAAATAGTTGAAGCTAATTAGAAAGATTTAGATTATTCATCAATCAGAGAAGCACCTTGAGAGGTTGGATGTGCGGGAGACATTATGAAATTTATGGTCTAGAACGAAAGACCACACAACTGAAATGTGGCCCGCTTTGAAGACCTTTTGTTAGGCCATCAACTTCAGTTTCAGCTGTGTCCGCAGTCAAGCCTTCAAAGGCCTCACTCATTAGCTCTTATGCAATATATCGCCGAGCACTAAACTATGTTATTTAATGACAGACTCTGGCAACCTTTCAGCATCTAGTTGTCTACCATTTGCTAGCCAACGGCTAAAAGACAGATACAGTTAAGAGCAAAAGGCAGCTGTCAACAGTTAACAGAACAGAAGCTGCATTTGCCGTTTGGGTTGACAACTCCTTACTCTAGCGAAGGGGCAAGCATACAAAGAGGAGCAGAGAGGTAGAGAGAGGGAGAGAGGGAGAGAGTGAGAGAGTGAGAGACAACAACAGCCGCAAGCTCAGTTGCAAGCTTAAAACCTTGTATTTGATGCTAAAGTGTTTTTTGTCAGTTTGTCAAGTCCATCAATGGAAACGATTGCTCTAATGAATGGGACATTGTACAAGAGGTCAAGCATCGCAACAATCGAGACACAGACAAGAAACAGCAATTTAATGTAACAAAGTAGGACTGCTCCTACTTTCGATTGCTCAGCGTGTAGATACCCTGTAAGCTGTGCCTGCTATCATCATTCATTACCCTTAATATAACTATTATAGAAAACTTATTTGCAATAGGGTAGGACATATGATAGTCTTGTCATTGTCTTTTTCATAGGACAGAATTGTCATTGTTATGTCCATTATTTCTTATACATTATTAAGTATATAGAATTGTCATATTATTATTATATTATTACGCTTCTAATACATTGATAAAAGCATAGGATATACTTGTCATTGTCATCATTAGTTCCATCGTCATTATCATCATTGTCATTGATATCATTGTCATCATTAGTTTGCTCATAATTATCATTATCGTTCCTCCTAATACCCTATAACAAATTCTATAGATTACCTTTAGCCATGTACATGCATATGTGAAGAAAAAACTCCCCGTATTCCCCGACAACTACGTACATAACCGCATTTGCCAACAATCAATATATATTTGCCCATTTCCAATGGGTTCAGTGCTTTCAAGAGGTGAAAAAACTAATGCAAACTAATTTTGCCGTGTTGCAAATTTGCAAAGTTAGCGGCGCGGCAATTTGAGAGGCGTCGTCGGAAGTTTTAGCTACCACTTAAAAGTGGCTATGACGAAAGGGTATTTTAGCTGCCTGGCTATTGCGGAATACAACTCAGAGACTCTAAACTCTTGTTGATAGAGCTTGAATATATTTCATCTCTTATATAGATGCAACCAATGTACATCTTTCCATCTCATTTATTTTCGAAATCAGCAACTCTATGGTCTACCCTCGCTTATATAACTTTGGTTCCATCTATCTACGGTGTGCCAGAGTCTTATCAGGGTCTCTTCTAGTCAGGCACAAACGTTTAGATGCAAGTTGGCTGGATGTTTGTGAGTTTAATTTGCTGTACATGTGTGTGTGTGTGTCTGTGTGTGTGTGTGTGTGTGTGTGTGCGTGTGTGCATGGGCTGTGTGTGCCATATAGAGAGAAACATTTGCTGGCTCTCGGCAGTTAGCAAACGATGTCAAGTGTGGGTGTTTCAGCTTTCGGTGGTGGCCCTCGACTCGCGTCAAGCTTATTAAAAAAGCAGCAGCAGCAATCTAGGCAGCCAAGAGGGGAAAGAAAGAAAAGAGAGCGAGAAAGAGATGCAGAAGGAGAAGGAGAAGCAGAATGAGTGGAGGTAAGGCCGGGTCAGCTAGGCTCGAGACCGGGAGCATCCATGGCAACGCATCGCCGAGTGTTTTAAGCATTTAGCTCACTCAGCTGATTGCGACAAACAACAAGTATCTAGGAACCAGCCAGGGAAGACACCCGCCCACCCAGAGGGATAGGCAAACAAAAAGCCCAACCACTGTCAAGTGGAGGCAGCCAGAGCGAAATGTCTTAAAGTATTATGCAAAATTTGTTAGCCAGTTATCGCTAATTTTTAATTGGCCGCAGCAGCAGGCGGCACGAGTGAGACAGGATATAACATATAGCGCATCTCCTTCTAGCTGCATTAAAGCCCCAAACTGACATGAGGCGATAGGCGACTCAGCTCAGTGGCTGTCATAAGCAGCTCATTTGCAGCTATGTGGCCTAGACATACACCCACACACACACACACATACACACACACACACACACTCAGTTGGGGATGGCTATCTGCGGTCCTTGTGCATTGAAAAATGAACTTGCCCAAACAATTATGCAACAATTCAAACAAATGTGGCTAGCAACCAGAATAACTCGTAGATACCCTGCATAAGACTTAAAGTTGCATATTACCTGATCTGCTCACTGCCGCATCTACACATTTGACACTCTGAAACGATATGCCCAACGGCAACATTTGGCTTAAGTAATGGGTATGCACCTAAAGAAGACAGCGGAGAAGATGAGATGCTGCTGCTGCTGGCAGTGCAACTGGAGGTTAATGTCAAGGGTACTCTGCAGCTGTCATGCAGCACATATGCCATGTGGATGTGGCATGTGGAATGTGGCATGTGGCATGTGGCATGTGGTAAGGCAAATGAATGATGAAACCAAGAAACTAATGAACAGTAGTCAAAAGCACAAGTCCCACAGCAAAATAACCCAATGTCAGAAAGCCTAATTCAGAGCATGTTCATCCAAAGTTTGTGGCAACGCCAAAAACTACCCAATTTAACCAATTATCAGTCAGTAGATGAAAAGGAGATGTATAGAATCAGAGGACAAGCAAATTCATGTTGAATTTGAGCAAAGAATTCGTTTCTTAATATTCCCCTTGGTATGATTCAGGACTGTGGACTGTGTCGCTTATTGAACTAGCTCGGCATAGATCTATGGAAATATGTCTTTCAAGAACAACTGAGCGGTTCACAGTTGACT